>CM068711.1:28604972-29804972 GCA_035079005.1 Fraxinus americana | reverse complement strand
GTCCCATAAAATGTGTGATCAAAATTATTATTAACCTTAATTTAAATTTTATCGATTTTTTTAGATAAATTAAACAGAGACTAAAAGCTTATCAACTCTTTTAAGGCCAGATCATGTGCAATTCATAATTTAATTGACTTTATTATTTCATCTTGCATCGCATATCATGTTACTCGAAGACGATCCCCACTTTATACATATGATCGTAATATTCGTGACATGTCATCATGTGCATTGTATAATAATTATTAGTTATTAGGAAAAAGAACTATAGTAAAAATTGGAAATCGATAGAAGAAGAACGTCGTACGTACAAAGTGGGGATCATCGTCACGTGATAGGAAGGTGATCCAAAGTATAAGTCAATTAATTGTGTAAATATGAAATCCACCTTACTCGTTTGATTTTGCTAAAAATCATATTTTTACTATGTTTTAATAAAATTGTAAATTATGTGTTTGAAAATATTATGAGCCTGTTTGGTAGGGATTTTTGGGGGAAGAATTGATTTTGAATAGTGATATGATGGGAAATGTGTGGTTGAAAAAGAAGAAAAAAATATTAATGTGATGGAAAATATTATTTTATTGAAGAATGTGTGGTTGAAAATGAGAATTGATTTGAGAAATAGAAACAAACAGGGCCTATACAAATTATGAGACTAAATAGTTAAAATTAATAATTAATTTTCATATAAAAAGGTGTCTTGTCTAGGGGCCGGAGTTGTTGACTTTTGTGTTATTGTCCGGCCACGATTAATGGCTCTGATCTCCACAAGACAGGACAGGACCACCGACCAATCAACGTCTGAACTTTTTATTAATGATATTCTTTACTCTCCTTTTGACTTTTTGTACCACAATTCTTTTGTTAACCTTATTGCTGTGACGGAACCAGAATTCTTTTTACAGTCGGGACATGGCATACCTATAAAACAAATATATATATTATTTTCAACAAAACAAACACATGATTTTTTATTATTTTTTTAAAAACTGAAAATCATACATTTTTTAATAATTATTCTCCATGAATTATCTTAATTTGAAATGAAAAATGCTGAATGTACAGAATAGTTCATGCAAGAAGTTTTACGAAGGAAAAATACTATTCATCCCCAATGGAGATGAATAACATTTCTCTTTACGAAGAGTCACATGGATGTGGGTCCCACAAGATTTAAATATTATTAAAAATGTGGACCCCACATGTTTGTGTCTTCCCTGTATTTTTTTGTTCGTGTACCAGTAGCATCTTTCGTTTGAAATTGTTGTATAGTGGCTTTATTTTTAAGGATAAATAATATTGAGGGTCCTAAACCATTAGACCTTGTAATGATGGGGTCTTGAAACTTTGATCTTGCTTATTCAGATCAATGATAAAACTAGATATTCTTTAGTGTGGGTCAAAAATTAAGTAATATGAATAAAAATAATTCAATTCATTCTACTAGCTTTGCCTACTTGATTTCATACTACGAAAAATATCGTATAATTACATCGATTGCAATATTGTTAAATACATTGTTTTTAATATTCACAATTAGAGTATCATTCAAATGTCGAATCCTCAATTCAATTGCGTGATTCAAATCGTGGGTTGAAGGCGTACACCACAACCAAAATCATTAAGTGCTAATCCTTGAGCTCGATTTCTTGAGGCCATAAGAGGAATTTCGGTTTTCCCATTTGGAAATCCGAGGGAGGGGAGGTGGTGGGTGCAGGGGCTGGGAGTGTCTCAAAAAAAAAAAAAAAAAATTCCTTTGTACTTTTTATTCTTTGTTTTTGTCTTTATTTATTTCTTTTAAATCTCACTAAAAATACATTAATCACGTTACTCAAAAGTTGACCGTTTAACGATCAAATTGATGGATTCCACCTGAAAATGACCCACAGGCAAACACGTTCGAAAGCTCTGGGATCCCAAGTGCTAAAAAAAAAAATTAGAATCTCATCGTCACAAGGTTCAAAGACTTGGATCCCTCGGTGCTATTTACACTATTATAAATTGTGAATTGATAGTAATGTGTAAAATTATGGATAAACAAAGGCTCACTTATACAAAAATTGAAAAGATCAAAATTGGAAAAGTCCAAGAGAATTAATGAGGTCCTACTCAAATTTCATGTATTCAAAGCACATTAAATTTCTACATGGAGTTCATAGCAACAATGTAGAAAACATATAATACTGTATAATCTCGTAAAGAAACATTTATATACTGAGTCCCTGTTTGGTACACATTAAAATTTTCATTTTCATTCTTCTACTCATTTTCAACCACACATTCTTTAATAAAATAACATTTTCCATCACATCAATAATTTTTCCTTCTTTTTCAATCACAAATTCTCCACCAATCTACTATTCCAGAATACATTCTTCCAAAATAGTGTGGCTCAAACACACCGTGAATTTATAATTACATAATAAAAATAAAAATTCGTACGATTAAATTCGATAGTTCAGTCAAATCACATCTGCTCCAATTCTATTGAAATCATATATTCAATCATCATACAAATTAAACATATCTAAGTTCCAATTAAACAATTTAATATATCAATCCATTCAAATTAAACGGAATGTATAATCAATTATTAAGGAAATTAGTTTTTGGGGTTGGGAATATGTGAAAGCGAAAGGGATCAAAAGTAATTAGAGGGGAAATTGAAAATGAATTTTAAGTAAAAAGGTCTCCAAATTCCAGTTGGGGTTGGGACCCCACCCAACTCCGCCATTGATGATTGAGAACTATAGGCGTCGATGTGGGTCAGGTCTATGAAAAACCTAACTCGTGTTTAAAAAATTAATGTATGAGCGTACATAAAATTAATGTGAGCTCGACGGATAGGATTTGAGATGCATTTCTAAACTTGACTATGAATAATATAGGGTAAATTTCATCGGTATTGTGAACTCTAAATTTTGGACAGACTACTGACAGTAATCATTAAAAAAGACGATAATAGTAAAAGCAATACTTATAAGAATTAAATTAGTTGTACAAAGAATTTGCACAAGATTAATGTTACTTGCAGTCGCTCATTGCAGCAGTTGCCTTATTGTATTGATGCATTAAATGTGGTAAAAAATTACTACATTAATGCATCAAATAACTACATGTCATGTGTGTTACATATGACGACTGCTGCAGTGAGCGACTGCAAGTAGCATTACTCTTTTGATAATGTATGAGGTGTATAGATCATTGCCATTGAATTAAAAAACAATCTTTCAAATCATTGGACACAATACTTGCCAACTGACATTGTCAAATTCATTGTACAAGTGGCATGGTTCTACTTATAAATAGATCAATTTACAAATTTCTTGAAATAGAGTCTACACTAAAAAAAAAAGGCATTTGTTATGAATCGGTTATTAAACCCGTTCCGACAACGTCTTAAGTAGAAATATATTATTAAAGTTAATTCTTAATTGTAACTGCAAATTATCTTAGACCTCTTTTGTGGAAGGGATCAATTTGATTTGAATGAACCTATGCAAGGGTTGTATTTCACAAAATCTGAGCATCTTCAATGGTGGCGTAAAATTGGGTGTAAATTAATATTTTAAAATCGCTTTTGCATTTTCATTTATATCACAGTGGATCTAAATTTGAATTTTGCTCAAATGGAAAATATACATTTACTTTTTGTCTCCTGTGAATGTTAAAAAAAAAGGATATAAATTTACATTTTTTTGACATTATTTGCTGAAATTTAAATTTATTTTATACCACAATTGAAGATACTCTCAGATGTCATGGATTCTTGAGTCTTGAAATAAAATATATATCTCAATAATTGAAGTTCTCAAGAATTTTAATTAGAAGAATATTAGGATAGGTTATTTTATAACATTACAATTTGAAAATAAAAGTATTGATATACTTATGTACATGGGTAAGAAAAGTCTGATTGAAGTGCTTCAAGGGGATGAGGCCCATGAGGGTTCTATTAGGTCCATTTTCTTTTTTATGCAAAGAGTTTGTATTTGGAACCTTTGAGCCCAGTTTTTTTTGCCTAAAATGTATTTTGAAATAATATTTTGATGGAGAACAAGTGATTAAAAAATGAGGAAAAATTTGAATTTACATGTAATATTATTTTTGAAGAAAGCGTGGTTGAAAATAAAAGAGAGAAATATATTTTGAAAATAGTAGGGACCAAACAAGGGCTTATATTGGAACACGGAGGTTTGAGTGGTTCAAAAAGTCGTCTACTCCTTAAATATTATTATTTTTAATTGGAACTCATCCCAAGAAAAAAAAATCCCTTTTAATACATCTCTACCTTCTCTTAAAAGAATCAATCTCAGTGTTAGGTTTTATGACAAAAATTCTATATGATTTAAAATTTTGTTGCATGAAAGAAGTTTGTTTAATCTTGGTTTAGAAGTTTTGGTTGATTGGACTCCATGTGATTTGAGATTTGGTTAATTGGAAGAAGTCTAAGGTACTTTGATTTGTAGATCCCTAAGTTCTGGAGATCAAATTTCAATAATAATTAGGAGTTTGGCTTGAAAAAAGGACTCTTGGATTGCAAAAAAATATGTTTTGGAATGTTAACCCGAGACCTAGCGCCTAGGCGCTACTGTCGCGACTCCTAGGTGCCAAGAATTGAAGAAAAAGAAAAAGGAGGCAGGGACATGGCGCTCAAGCGCCTGAGCGCTAGGTGTAACGCCCAGCGCTACGATGCCCAAGCACTGCAACAATAACCTCATCGGGATTTTCTCGTTTTATCCGAATTTTGGGACTTCTTTTTCATCTTGAACTCTACAACTTCGAGATTCGGCTTCTATAAATATTCCACAAAGTATAGATACTTCAAAAAGGAAGGAAAAAGAAAGACTCAAGAGAGATTATAACAATTAGATAATTGTTGTATATATTAGAAATAAGAGAGAATTGTTTAGATTAGACGGAGAGAATCAAAATCGTGTAAGACATTGTTTGTTTCTTGATATAATAAATTCTCCTCTTCCACAATTTTCTTGATTGTTGTGAGATCCATTAAATTTTATATTGTTCATATTTTTTGTTTTTAATTATTTAGTTGATTTTTCAACAAGTGATATCAAAATGATCATGATATCGGGTTGGTTCATAACAAGTGGTATCGGAGCCAATGATTTTTTTGGCGGTTTCTTAAGACGTCCAAATTGATTATTAAAGTGAGATTGAAACAACGTCGATTGTTCAGGGATGACAACTTTGAAATTTGAAATTCTGCTTTTGGATCGCAACAGTAGATTTTCATTGTGGCAAATCAAGATGCGAGCAGTTCTTGCTCAATTGGATCTTGATGATGCTTTGTTGGGGATTGATAGAATGTCCGCAACAATGATAGTGGAGGAAAAACAACAGAATGATCGAAAAGCCCTATCTCATATACATCTTCATCTTTTTAATGAAATTCTTCAGGATGTGGTAAAGGAGAAAAGTGTCGTTGCATTGTGGTTGAAGTTGGAGCAATTTTGTATGATAAAGAGGTTGACAAGTAAGTTACACTTAAAGCAGCGCTTGTATTCCCATCACTTGACGAAAGGTGGATCTTTGGAAGGTCATCTATCGGTGTTCAAGGAAATCGTCCCTGATTTGGAAACGATGGAGGTTAAGTATGATGAAGATGATTTATGGCTAATATTGTTATGTTTGTTGCTGCCTTCATAAATGACTTTTAGATATATCATTCTCTATAGTCGGGATACTCTTACAATTGA
Source organism: Fraxinus americana (assembly GCA_035079005.1). Lineage (NCBI taxonomy): Eukaryota > Viridiplantae > Streptophyta > Magnoliopsida > Lamiales > Oleaceae > Fraxinus > Fraxinus americana. The sequence goes on along the minus strand of CM068711.1, from coordinate 29,799,246 downwards.
CGAGGTATATGATGCGCTTTATTCTAAAGAGAAGAATAAGCATCTGGTCGTCAGTTCTGAGGCTCATGGAGAGGGTCTTGTTATTCGTGAGAGGAAGATGGGTAGTCATGGAAGGGGCAAAGTCAAGGATAGCAACAACAATATAGTCTGTTGGTATTGCAACAACAAGGGTACATGAAGAGGGATTGCTATGAGTAGCGAAAAAGGTTTGCTACTACAGATCAGGATGAACAATTAGAAAATTTCGGTAATGTTAATCTTGTAGAAGAGAACGGTGATGGAGATTTGTTGACGATTACTGAATGTGACTCCAAACCCGATGACGATTGGATTCTTGATTCAACTTGCACTTTTCATATGTATTCAAACCAGAATTGGTTTTCTTCATATGAAACAGTTACAAGGGGTTTCGTGATGACGGAAAGCAATGAGCCTTGTGGAATAGCCTATATTGGTAACGTCAAAATCAAGATGCTGAATGGGACTATTAGAACACTTGGCCAAAACAGAAATATGATCTATTTGAGTACTTTTGATTCAAAATGGTACAGGTATACCGGTGGAGGTAGAGTTCTGAAAGTTAGTAAGGGTGCCCAAGTTGTGTTAAGGGGGCGGAGAAAGTCCCGGTTATATGTGTTGGAAGGTTCGACGATCACGGAGGAAGGAGCTACAGCTTATGGTTTAGTAAGCGGTAACTCGGGTAGAGTTGGTTGTGATCAGGTTGTTTGTGGTGATTTGGACAATATTATTGGGAAACCTTTTACTAGTTCAGGTGGAGCTGGTTGTGATCTTGTTGATCATGTTGCTCATGGTGATTTGAGCAGATCTGACAAGTTAGGTGGAGTTGTGGTTGCTTGTAGTGGTTTAAGAGGTTTATTGACTCGGCTGGAGCTGAAAGTAAACAGGATGATTCAAGCAAGGATGGAGCGCAAGATAGTTCTGTTGGTATGCAAGGCTTGGATGTAGTTTACAATTGCTGAGTATGCTCGGAAGGGGTATGGCGTGCTGGTGGGGGCATGGGCTGTCCGATTGGGACATGGTGGAAGAGTTAGAGAATGACTTGAAGAGTGGAGATTTAATTCCTTGTTATAGAATTTGTATCAAGGTCGAGTTTTGTTAGGTTTTGTGATAAAAATTCTATGTGATTTAGAAGTTTGTTGTATGAAGAAAGCTTGTTTAATCTTGGTTTAGAAGTCTTGATTGATTGGATTACATGTGATTTGGGATTTGGTTGATTTGAAGAAGTCTAAGGTACTTGAGTTTGTAGAGTCTTAAATTCTGGAGATCAAATTTCAATAATAATTAGGAGTTTGGCTTGAAAAAGACTCTGGATGGCAAAAAAGTATGTTTTGGAATGTTGACTCGAGACCTAGCGCCTAGGCGCTGCCATCGCGGCTCCTAGGCTTCAGGAACTGAAAAAAAAAAGAAAAGGGAGGCAACTACCTAGCGCTAGGCGTAGCGTCCAGGTGCTACGATGCCGAAGCACTGCAACAGTAGCGCCTAGTCGCTGCAACTGTAACTTGATCACGATTTTCTCGTTTTATCCTAATTTTGGGACTTTTTCTTCATCTTAAACTCTACAATTTCGAGATTTGGTTTTTATAAATACTCCACAAAGTATAGACACTTCAAAAAGGAAGGAAAAAGAAAGACTCAAGAGAGATTATAACAATTAGATAATTATCGTATACATTAGAAACAAGAGAGAATTGTTCAGATGAGATTGAGATGGTCAAAATTTTGTAAGACAATTATTTGTTTCTTGGTATAATAAATTATCCTCTTTCACAATTTTCTTGATTGTTGTGTGATCCATTAAATTTCATATTGTTCATATTTTTCGTCTTCAATTATTTGGCCGATTTCTCAACAAGTGATATCAAAACGTTCTTGATATCGAGTTGGTTCATAACACCCAGGATCATTTTTTTTTTAATTTTCACATTAGAACTGGTTTTGAGTTTTCTTCTTTCCATACGTAAAATGAGTTCTGAATTTCTATTGTAGTTGAACTGGTTTGCACTTTCCACCTTTATTACTTTTTTCCCACCCAATTGCCTTTTTTTCCCTACTATCTTAAAAGAGCCAACCTGTTATTTACTGTTCATTTCTGAAGCTTTTTTCAAAATGCCATTTCATCCATATCCATTCTCCACTATTCATCCAATGTTTAAGGTTAATTTGGACTTCTTCCTACCCATACCCATAATTGTTGACTTTACAACCTTGTTTGCTCTTGTTCCTGGAAGAGAAAAAAAGGCAAACGGCAACTTCTTCCACACGTTTTGCCCACAACATCAATTTCAACTTCACCAAGTTAACGAAATTTCTTGTGATTTTCGAATTCCCCACCGACTGTGAGGATTTTTTACAAATTCCTGAAACATGTGTGGAGCTCAGAAAATCAATTGAAACCATAAAAAAATAAAAATAAAAAATAGTCCTTCTGGGTTGTAAACGTTGGTACAAAACTGATAGATAAGTTACAATTTCCTCTTGACGACAACTTCTTTCACACCTTCTCTGTTTCAAGCCCACAATAACTATTTCATCTTCACTAGTTTAACGGAATATTTTATGGTCTTCGAATTTCCCACTGCAAGCATAGGAAGACTGCGAGGGTTTTGTACAAAATTTTCTGAAATCTGCGTTGCAATCGGGAAATCAGTTCAAACCGAAAATAGGCCTTCTAGATTGTAAGTGTTGGTATTGAACTTGTGTGGAAGTTTTCCAAGCCCGCAAACATTTTACAGACGTCCTGAGGTATGTGTATTTTGTATTCCCGAAAGACATCCAAAAGAAATTTCGTTTAAAACATGGAACTTGCTTGGCAGTTTCATTTATTTCTTTTTTACATATGCAAATAGATTAAGTAGGTTAATATATTTTGTAGGAATCTTATTTCCACTTTAGAACAGAATTATATGTGCTAATAGCATTATTCAATTTCGGTTGGTTGCTTTCAGACTCAACTATTCTATAACTTAGCATATTGCTCTAATGGATGTTCCGAATACATGTTTGGATGGAGTTACTGGTTCTTTAAACTTCGACATAATGTCCCATCGCCAACAACAAAACCAAAGGTAAAGGGATCAATGAAATCGGCTTCGAATTGGACGTACTGATCATCGCAAAAGAATATCTGATCCTATGTCATCCGAACATAATAATTTCGATGTTGATCCTATGTCATTCGAACATAATAATTCCAATCCTGCGCAAATGCAGCATTCTATAGTGAATCATGATTTTGATAATTCTGAGGCTTCTACTTCAAACCAAGAGACTCCTGATATTTGCAGCTCTGCATTCCAAGGTAGTTTTAATGTATTGAACGTACCAACGACTTCATATGTATTACCTACATGCCATACTTGTCGACATTGTGGAGCAAGAAAATTTTACAGAGAAAGCAAAGGCTTCTGTTGCTCTGATGAAAAAGTTTATATTTGTGTGCCTGATTCACCAGAGGATATAATAACTACATTGCTTTCACTTCATTTGGTGCTAAATACGACAAAGATCTCTTTAAAGTATACAAAGATATTTATACATTTAGGGTTCAATGCAAATATACCATTATGTAAATGAACTTATCCAACAGGACAATAAGCTTTCTTATATGCAGTTATATTTTTATGACACAGATAATGAACTTAAAAATCGTATGAAAATTTTAGAAACCTTTGTCCAATGTACCTTGATTGTTTTAATTGAAATTTTGAAGGTAAATCCGTATAGTAGATACTTCAGGTCTTTAAGTGATATGCCTAACTTGCAAGACCATGAAATACACATAAGATGTGATCCAGGACTTGATCAACGAGTCTTTAGCACTCCTACAGTATCTCAAGTAGCTGCTGTATGGGTCAAAGACGATGAGAATGCTAATGTTCGCGTTCATGACATTATTATATATGGTTATTATGATGATTCACATAGAATCCATTATTATTATGGTTGCTATGATACTTTGCAGTATCCATTACTTTTTCTATACAGGGAATCTAGTTGGCATGAAGGCATTGGGAGATCCATGACGACCTATTTTCAACCTGCTGCTCAATTTGTTTTTACCTTCGACAGTAGCCTCTACAACTGAATATATTGAACGAGAGAATGAAGGTTCGTAAATAAATTTTGTTTTACATTTTGCTCATTTGTACCTTGTAAATGTTGTAAATTAATGATGATTTTTTTTAGTGTTTACTGGAACGAAGCACCGGTCTCAGGTTTTTGCCGAAAATATTATTCATACAAATTGCAAATTAGGCCTTTCAGTAAGTTTGTTTTGCTTCACAGTGGTAGATTACTTCAATAATATGTTGTAAATATGAATGTTAAGATTGAAACTGTAAGATTGGACTATTTTTACAACAACCAGAAACAAATTCGAGCGAAACTTTACCAAGGTATTGTAGACAGCGTTCAAAATGGAGAGACAAGAGGTTGCAACATTGAGAGAAATTTATTTTGTCACAGTCCTTTACATGTGGTCTTAGAGATATGCTAAGAAAATATATGGATGCAATGGCTATTGTGCAGCGTTATGAAAAATCAGATATATTTTTGACAATTACATGTAATTCAAATTGGTTAGAAATTAAGTAAGAACTAAAACACAATGATAAGATTCAAAATCACCAGACCTAACTGCACGTATATATAGAGCAAAATTACAAGAATTAAAAAATGATTTATACAATTTTTTTTTTATCTTAGGCCCTGTTGTTGCGCATATATATGTGATCGAATTTCAGAAAAGATGTTTTCCTCATGCACATCTACTGTTGATTTTCAAATGTGACCACAAAATTTGTTATGCTATAGATGTTGATAAGATAGTTTGATGTGAAATTCTTGACCAAACAAATATTCTTATCTTCATTATGTTAATATGTATGGCCCTTTTGGGGATTTGAATCCAAAAAATGTATGTATGGAATCTAACAAAAATTGCAAAAATAAATTACCTAGAGATTATTGTAATGCTACTATATTTGGTGACAATTCATATCATTTGTATAAAATTTGCAACGATGGTATTTGTATTAAAATTAGAGGTCATATATTAAACAACCGATGGGTCGTGCCGTACAATCCTTCTTTGAGTGCAAAATTTGATTGACACATTAATGTTGAAGTATGTTCCTCTATTAAAATTGTAAAATATTTGTACAAATATGTGTATAAGGCCATGATCGTATTAATTTCTCGGTTGCACAAGCTGAAACAGTGAAAGAAATCGATGAAATTTATGTTTATCAATCTGCTAGATGGATATCTCCACTTGAAGCAATGTGGAGGATTTTTTCGTTCCATTTAACATAAATTCATCCAACTGTTTATTTTTTACAACTTTATTTTGTAAATCATGAACAAGTACGATATGACGATGAAGATGATTTAACTACTATTATTGAGAATGAAAATAAATGATGAACAATGTTATGAAATTTTTTCGAGTAAATGAAACAAATGAATTTGCTCGTACATTGTTATACTGAGATTTTTCAACACGTGTCGTTTGAAATTCAACTAAGAAGATTTGGACTCACAGAAAGAAACATATTGTCATAGGCAGAATTGTCTCAGCAAATTCATCTAAAGGAGAACGATATTTCCTGCGTGTTCTTCTCAATCATATTCGAGGTCAAACATCATTTCATCATTTACGAGCTTTAAATGGAATAACTATAAGTACATATCGAGAAGTATCACTGTTACATGGTTTGTTAAGCGGAGACAATTATTGTGAACAATGTCTATCTGAAGCTATTGTTTATAAAATGCATACTTCTTTAAGGTGTCTCTTCGCTACGTTTCTTATACTCTACAACTCTGATCATCCAAAGCTACTATGGAATAAATTTAAGGTTTGTATGACTGACGATTACATACATGAAAATAAACCTCCAGATGTTGCAGAATTACAGGCTTTTGGAAGACATTGGTTCTATTCTAGAATCATTGGGTAAAAACATAAATGATTATGAGATAGTACCATTCAATGTTAATGTAGATGAAAATGAATGGTTGACAAGAATGGTTGCAGATGAGACAACAAATTTGGATATTGAAGGAGGTTACGCTTGTGCAGTAAATTTAAATAATCGGCAACAAATTGCATACGATACGATTATGGAAAAGGTAAATTCCAATTCAAGTGCAGTTTATTTCATTGATGGTCCAAGAAGAACATGCAAAACTTTTCTATATAAAGTGCTCTTAACTGGTGTAAAGTCCTAAAATTTAATTGCTTTGGCTACTGCATCGTCGGAGTTTCTGCATCTCCTTTACCTGGAAGCCGAACAACTCATTCAAGATTTAAAATTTCTTTCAAAATAGTTGGACAAGTAAGTTGTTCTGTTAGTAAATAATCAGTTTTAGGAATTTTGTTGAAAATGTCAAAGTTAATATTTTGGGATGAAGTACTTATGGTAAATCGTTGTGCCATTGAAACTGTTGATAAAATGTTGAAAGATATTACTGATTGTAATTTGCCTTTTGGTGGGAAAGTAGTACTTTTAGGAGGAGATTTTCGATAAGTTTTATCAGTAATACCGAGGGGAAAAATGATGACATCATGAAAGATAGCTTAATTTTCCCTGTCCTATGACCTTTGCATTCATACCTACCATTGGTTGAGAACATGAGAGTGACATTGGATCCCTCCTTTTCTGATTACTTGCTTAGAATTGGAAATGGAACAGAGCAAGAACATAATTGTGATTACATTAAACTTCCTAAGGATATAATTTTTCTATTTGAAGATGAGATTACATCTCTAAAAAACTTAATAAATCACGTTTTCCCGAACATAGAAGCATATGTTGTTAATTTACAGACAATGGCAAACGAGTCATTCTCAGCCTCGAAACGAATGTGTTGATCATATTAACAGATTTTTACTCGATCAAATTCCTGGTCAAATGTATACATATTATAGCTTTGATAAAGCAATTGACAAATCAGAACAGAGCTTACAAGAAGATTTCTTGAATACTTTGACCCCAAACGAAATTCCACCACATGAATTGAAGTTTAAGATCTGTTAGCCCAAGAATAACTAACCAAGAGGGGGTTGAATTGGTTTTTGAAACTTTTTCGTTGATCACTCAAGATTTAAATATAGTGAGCACGCAAATGATAGAGAATAATCTAAATACAAGTAAACACGTAAATGTAACAATGTAAATTTGCACGAAGTAAATGCGTTAAGTAAAGGGATAGAGAGTGCAAACGATATGTTATGGAGGTTCGATCCAATACAATGATTTACGTCCCCCGTTACCAAACTCTCCGTCACGAGCAAGACCAATTTTACTATAATGGTAACTTACAACAAAGAGTATCGATCTTTTACAATGTTGAGCTTTCGGAGACCTCAACACGACCCACACTATTGAGCTTTACGAGACTTCAATATGACCCAACCGATGACTTACAACAAGGCGCATCAATCCTTATACAATGTTGATCTTTAAGAGACATCAACAAGACCCACAATTCAAATGAATTTTACAATTGAAATCTTCTCTTCTTAAAGAATGATAAATTCAAAGTTGAGAACAAAAAGAGAATAAGACAAACACTTCAATAGATAGCAAATGATAAAACTCAAGTGTTGATGTTGTAAACTTTGATAAATGATAGATGATAAAATAGTTTTTATTGTTGTATCAAAGTTTTCAATCAATGATCTCTCTTAACAAATAAAACAAATTTAGTATGAAGAGAGATTTACACTTCAATGTAAGCGTTGGCAAAGAAAACTTTTATCAAGAATTTGAAAATAGATGAGATTGAAAAATTTCTTTGCAAAATAGAATTCTTGATGAAATATATAAAACTAGTTTGGATCAATCAAGAAATTCTTTGTAAATAAGATAGATTATAAAATCAATTAAACTCAAAGATTTTCAATAATTTGCTCTTTTAGTTTTCTCTAAAAAGTTGTCTAAATTGAGTGCAAAGAGAGTTGGTATTTATAGATGAAAATATGTCAAAATTCTGCCGTACCGGACGACCCTTATTGGACGTCCAATAAATACCAGACGGTCAACTAGTCGTTATTTTTTGTCAGAAAATCAGACCGTTTGAAATATGACCGTTGGAGCCAAATCAGTCGTACTGGACGTCCGATAAAATCGATTTTGGCTCGTAACGTCCTCGTTTTAATATTTATCAAATGTAGGTACTTGAGGGACGTTAAAAATATTTTTCAAAGTATTTGTCATATTTAAAAAAGCTTGTTTCGATTTTTTCTTTTGAAAACATATTTTACGAGTAAAACGTTTTGTCGTGATTTTTCGATTGTGAAATCAAAACTTGAGCTCATCACGAATCATTGCCATGTATTGAAACGTTTTACCTTTACATATGATTGCACAAGGTCAAAGCTTTTTGCCTTGAACATCTTGACGTGCATTGCTTGACGGTACTTCGACTTTTATCTCGATTCTTGTTGAGGCATCTTTTTGCGAGTTTTGCGATATCATTCTTCATAGCCTCGTTTGATCAATTTTGTTTGTGATAAGTGTGTAAAAACACACTTATTTGGTACTTTTTTGGATTTAATTAGAAATGATATTGAGTATCTTTCTACGCATAATTATGTAATTTTCATGTTTGTAGGCGAAAGCCCCGATAAGAAGAAGAACGACGCGAAAAAGAACGAAAAAGGACCTAAAGTGAACAAAAATGTGAAGTTGGGGACTGAAATGCACAAGCCTGAAAGTTGAAGGACTTGAAGTTCAATTTATCAAGGGCATAAGCGAAATGAAAGTAAAAGATCCAAGGACCAAAATGTACTAATTCAAAGTTGAGGGACCATTTTGCCACTTTTCAAAAGTTTGGAGACTTGGATGCAATTTTCCCTAGATATTTTGGAAACTTAATTGCCAAGTTATCAAAATATCTCACCTATATATACCAATTGGCTGGGACGGTTTTAGAAGGAGATTTGGTAGTGAAATTAGTTATTATTATTAGTTTAGTTTTAGTTTTAGTTTTTTAGTTAGTTTTTCCTTTTTCATTTTTTTTTCTCTTCATCCCTTCTTCTTTCTTCTTCTTTTCTTTTCTCTTTCTTTTCTTTTTGTTCTTGGCTTGTTTTGGGAGAAGAAATATTGCTAGCAAGGAGATTAATCATCAAGGAAAATTTGAAGATCCATTGGAGGGGTTCAACTACACTAAAAAAGGGTTTTATCTTTACTTTTGAATTCCTTTATTATTTTCCAAGTTTGTAATGTATTATATTATGAATCTCCTTTGTTATCATCTTTATAAAATGAGCTAAGTTTATTGTGTTGGAATTTATGGTTTGAACTTAACCTAGTTGTATCGTTGATTATCGATATATCTACATGTTTAGTGAAAAATGCAGTTGTTATCAAAATAATAGTGTATTGATTATCATATTTAAAATGATTTCATTTAATTGATCACTAGATGGAATTGTTAGGTAATTTATGTGATTGTTGCAAAATAGTTGCATTTAATAGACCGAAATGATCAATACCATGGGTTTGTCTAGTATACTAGACGCGTCTAGGTGATATAGAAATATACACCTACCTCATGTGATCCATTGAGCTATTTTCACAAAAATTCATGCTATTGGTTAACTTTGTATCAACATAGAAATCGAAAGAGGGTATTAATTTAAAATAGGAAAATCGGGTCTAACTATTGTATTTTGGTAATTTGTATCGGCACATAATTGGTTTGATATTAATGAAATAATAGGTTAAGCGATATCGTAAATTCCAACAACACTTTTCCCTCCGAAATTTCCAAGACGTTTTATTTTCTTATTTTTTAGATTTTTTAGTTTATTTTATCGTATTTCGAATCTTATGTTTTTAATTGTGTGTTTTTCTTTTGTCGTTAGAATTAAAATTGATTAGAGTAGAGTAATCGAAAGTATACATTTCTCGTGGGATCGACAATCCGGACTCTTAAGGTCTACTTTTACTACTTGTTCTCGACCCGTGCGCTTGCGATACGATTTTCAGCGAACATCCACGTCCACGTTGTATGCAAATTTCTTAGCCTTGAACTTCGTGTTTTCAATTATATTGATTTGCAATAATCACTATAGACACTCGAAATCATTTTGTTAGAAATGAACTAAATTTGTTTGTAATAATCAAAACGAGACATCAACCATAGATCAACAAGATCAACTGTCCTGTAATGTTATTGGGGAATATCAATCCGGTTGAAGGGTTATGCAATAGGACTCGCCTTATTTGATAAGAATGTTTGCTGAAATTACAGCTGGTGAGTATTGTGTAAAACATGTTTTTTTTTACCGAGAATCCCTTTTGTATCTCTAAAAAGTGATTAATCTTCAATTCCATTTAAAAAAACTCAATTTCCAATTACACCATACTTTGCAATGACAATAAACAAAGTACAAGGTCAAACACTTGAATTTGTTGGTTTGTATCTTCCTAAACCAGTTTTCTGTCACGGTCAACTTTATGTAGTATTGTCAAGAGTTAAAACAAGCAAGTGTTTTAAAGTTTTACTCAAACTATCAAGTACTGAAAGTATGCACAGCAGATGTACTAAAAATGTTGTCTACAAAAAAATTCATTCATTCATTCATACATGTGTAGAAGTATAAATTTTTTGTAAATATTTTTCCCACACATCTTATCCACTATTTTGGAACATGAATGTTACAAATTTATTTACATGACATTTCACATATTATTAAACAGCTGACATATGATGGTATAATTTTTGTAATTTTTCTTCTTCTTATATTTATTTATGTATGTGTGTCTTCATTCAGATTTTTCTTCCAATTGTTAGTTAAAAGTCTTTCGTTTTAGATTACGTATAGATTTTGTTCTGTTATAAGAATTTTGTTGTTTTTCTTCAACTTTGAGCTCTTTTCATAGATACAAAAGGCAAAAATAAAATTAAGTTGTTTAACTTCAAATGAAATAACCAAACAGTTCGCGGAGAACGCTTTTCGGGAGTAAATCGGGATGAACTCCGCGCAGCGCGGAGACAAACTTCTTGCCATGTGCGGCGCGCGGATCCCGAACTCCACCCTGTGCGGAGAGCACTGCGATTTTGTAAAAAAAAAAAAAAAGGTTTACTTTTATATTTTTTAAATTACTAATTTATTTGTTATTTTTTTAGCTAAAAATTAAACATTTCATTATTCTACTTAATTAAATTTAGGTTTGTATTTTAAACAAACTAAATACAATTTCAATTATCAATAATTTAATTCAAAAAAATTGATAAAAATTACAAAAGCTCACATTCGTTTACAAATCATATTAATTATAGAAAACATTCAATTCTGTTAGACATTAATATTTACAATTTTATATTTGAATATAAGATATAAAAAACAGCAAAAAAAAAAAAGCACTACTTCATTCCATACATATAATTTTTGTTTTACAAATTTATATATATATTTAATATTTAATAACAGATAATTTCTACCAAATGATAGCAGTAAATATTTTTTGAACTGCCCAATGCCCTATTTGTACTTTTAACTTCACGTACACATAATCCCTCCATCACAAAACTTCATCCCTAATTCTTGTTCTATAACTTTATACATATTTAATACTAGATATTTTCTACGACATGCTAACTTTCCTTCGCACAATAGATATTTTTGAACTGACACATGGCTATTAATACTTTTCATTTACCGCAATTGAACTTCACAACTTATTTACTAATAATTTGATATACCACTGTAATTAATTTGTTAATTAGACTTATTATTAACTTTAATATTATTTTGTAGTTCAATTATCTTGATATTCTTTTCATTTTAATCCACATAAGTTCAATGCACACACCCATATATAAATTCAAATATTACTTCACTAACTTATAAAGTATTCGTCATAACATCTTCATTTTAGTTAAATAAATTATAAATTCTCATTACATTTATTATTTATTTCTTTTATGAAAAATTTATTACCTGCATGCCTTCAGATTTTCACCAATCCATTCTTCACTTCATCGTATCTTAGCACCATAATTTTTTTAAAACTATCAACGCATTTTAAACACTCCATAAAAATAAAAAAACTATTCCAATTTCTCTTCTATTTTTAAAATTACCAATTCCTTTTATTTTCATTTTTCTTAACTATAAAATTAAATTTTTTCACTCTGTTAAAACTTGCATTCATCTATTTCAAACACATAAAATACATAAGCAATTGTAAATTCCATTGTTTTAATTAATTTTCTACTTGTAACCTTATAATATTTTAAACGAAGTAAATAAAATTTAATTTTCACTACTTTAATATTTTTATTTTATTCAATGCAAACAGTAACAAAATAAGTAACTATTACGCTACATTAGCACTTCTAACTTTATCCCGTCTACATTTAAATAGACTAAGAATTCTATAAATACTCTAACTATATACTTCAAATCGAAATATGCGAACACTCAAATAAACATTGAAAAGTCAAATAAAAAAAAAATATATATATATATTAACCCTAGAACGTGTTCTAAAACCTACTGAAAGATATATTGATTACAGAACTATAAGCATGGTTGAGCACCTTCACGACATCCTTGAGTATTGATGGGGCCATAGAGCTTATTTTGTATTATTTAACTCACTGCAAGAATCGCAACTGGAACGAGTACAGAGAATGCAACAAAATGAACAAAACGAATGTAAATATTCGTTACATGAATATCCACTTGCATTCCAGGTACTTTTCTTCTATGCTTTTATTATTCACCAATCTATACACAGTTTAGTTTACTCGTATAAATTGTATATATCTAATAATTATTTTCAATAATCTTTCAGTACTGGATATACAAAGTATTTTCACAAATTGAACAAAAATTTGGACGCCGTAGATACAAAACAATACAAAGTCCAAGAATGCACGATGGAAGCCAAATAAAATAACAGAGAAAATAGTTAAACAATTTTTGGCTACCCAAGAGGTAATTTAATTATTTAATTATATTTATTTTTACATTACATTATTTATTTTTACATTACAAACACTGTTGAAGAATCAAGGAGACAAGAAGGCCATACCAATCAATTCTTCAAAAGCAAAAAGAATTGTTTGAACCATAGTTATTAGACTCGACCAGGACAAAGTACTGGGTTTCAGGTTACTGGTTGAATCGGTGGGTCAATGGTCAGATCGGTGGGTCATTGCATAAAAATCTATAAAACAAAATTGTAGTATAAAATTTTTTTAGGCAAAATTATATATTTTTAAAATTATTTTTTACTAATAATTTAGGTCTATAAAATAAAGTAAAATGTTTGACCAAAATTATTATAAAAATACTTTTAGAAAACATATATATGATAAACTATCCATATAACTCATTGCACATAAAGCATTGAAGTGCGTTACAACTCCAATGGTGAGGAATCAACTGTTTTACTTAGGGTGTGTTTGATACACAACCTTTTCCTTGGAAAATGGAAAAACTTTTCAATTTCCATGCAAAAGTGATATTTGATGGGAGAAATTTGGCTAAAAATACTTTTCCACCCTTACCCCACGCGCCTTATTTCCTTGTTTTTAAGGGTGGGAAAAGCTTTTTCAGGTGGCTGCTGTCATTTTTTTTTTTGCCAATGAAAACAAATTTCATAACTTGTTATAAATTTTTTTTCACTTTAATAGACAATTTTCATGTAAAACAAGGCCAAACGAATACTAAATTTTGATTAAAAATGATTTTTTTAGAAAAACCATTTTTTACCTTTTGGTAATGAATACAAATTTTATAACCAATTGTGAAAAAAAATATTACTTTAATGGGCAATTTTCATGTAAAACTAAGTCAAACGGACACAAAATTTAAAAATTTTCCACCAAAAAATTTATACCAATCAAACACACTTAATTAACAATTCTCTTCTATCAAAAAAAAAAATTAACAATTCTCTTTTAAGACAATTTCTAAGCAATTACTTCCCCTGTAATTCATTTTCTTTCCACTCAATTTCCACCCTTGCAATCAAACGGACCCCTAGATGTTCAATGTTCAATTCCTTGGACCCTGAATATTTTAAAATGCAATTTTGAAAATCGGTCAACTGGTCGGGTTAACTAAGTCAAAATCATCGATTAACTCGGTCAAAGCTGATTTTTTATCGAGTCATGTGCATTCCTACTAAATTAATCTACTCGGCTTGGACAAGGGCCTAGGTCACCGACTTTCCTGCTCGATTGATCGGTCCAGGCCGAATTTTATAACTATGGTTTGAATAACATCAGAAGTGGCAACAAGACCACTATCAACACACACAATCTAGCATGCAACATGTGGATATTTCAAATTTGTGCAATAATTTCTTTAGAGCATGCATTGCTGAAAAATCGCAAAAAAAAAAAAAAAAAAAAAAAAGAAGAAGTTAATTACCAAACACTTCTGACAACCAGAAACAATGCTTCCAACAACAACAGTGGCAGGAAAAACGCTATAAAGGCATGCAATCTAGCATGTAAAATTATGTAAATACCAGTTTAAGTTCAGTAAGATCTTATATTATGAACAAAATAGTAATATGTTGAACAAATTATCTGATGGGAAATCAAACATGGAAGTTGTTATAGCTTCCCTCCAATAAGATATTCATGTTCATAGGAGCCAAGTTCCAAAGTATGCCTCAACATCTCAACAATTGAAGATGTTCAAAAGTTGACAAAAGAAGAAAAGTCAAAATTGTCGATTAACTCGGTCAAAGCTGATTTTTTATCGAATCATGTGCATTCCTATTAAATTATTCTACTCGGCCTGAACAAGGGCATAGGTCACTGACTTTTCGGCCCGATTGATCGGTCCAGGCCGAATTTTATAACTATGGTTTGAACAACATCAGAAGTGGCAACAAAACCACTGTCAACACACACAATCTAGCATGCAACATATGGAGATTTCAAATTTGTGCGATAATTTCTTTAGCGCACGCATTGCTGAAGAATCGCAAAAAAAGAAGTCAATTACCAAACACTTCTGAAAACCAAAAATAATGCTTCTAACAACAACAATAGTGGCAGGCAGAACATTATCAAGACATGCAATTTAGCATGCAAAATTATGTAAATACCAGTTTAAGTTCGGTAAAATATTATATTATGAACAAAATAGCAATATACCGAACAAATTATCTGACACGAAATCAAACATGGAAGTTGTTATAACTTCCCTCTAACAAGATATTCATGTCCACAGGAGTCCAGTTTCAAAACATACCTCAACATCTCAACAAATTGAAAATGTTCAAAAATTCACGAAAGGAGAAAAAGTTAAAGGAAAAAAGATACAGTCTTCAGCAACATCAATAGGTTATTCTTTAGAAGACTATCATGTGGACATATACACAATAATTAGAGATCGGGTAGTAAAAAATCCATCAAGCTAACCAATCTAATTCTACTTTATTAGCTTGAATATTATAATTATAATTTGATTTATTTCAAACTAATTTCAGTAATGTTATGCAATGCATATTGGGATGATGGAACTTGTAGTTTTAACAGAAGAGACATAATAAAAGCTATAATGAATACAACACGAGATATCAATACTGCGGTTAGTAAGGTTTAGTCGTCATAATAAATTTTATTTCATAGTTAATATATTTAATTTACATCTATTTATTCTATTACAATCTTGACATGAAGTTAAAACTATTGAGGCGGCTCATTAACAACGGTTGCACCCTTGTTTCAAAAGAATATGCAATCCTAGTTTTCAAATTTGAAAACGAATGTGCTCGCCAGATGATGTGGCAAATAAGCATATGAGAAGGGAGTGCCAATACATATCCACTAGATTTAACTATTTTAGGAGAGTACATAAATGGTAATTTGCCAATAGCTGATTGTCCATGGATAAGATGCAATTATCTATTAATTTCATGTTCGTATCCAAGCAACAGTTGGTATCTCTTGTTAATATTCTCGAATGGAAATTCCAAATATATGATTGTAGCCACAATGTTCATACGTCACAATAGGTCAAGGCACATACAAATGCAGTAGTCAATTTAGTTCAAACATTGTTAATATCTTCAAAGTTTTCCTCCATCAGACGAGATAAAAAGAAAAATAGAAATAAATGGAGTTGGATATCATAACTTACCTACCATGTGCAAATAATGGGTGAGTATTTAAACTATTTACTGTTTACTATACTATTTCATTTTCAGTTTAATTTAATTTTACATGTATGGTACTAATATAATCTAACATAAAACTATTTATTTTATTAGCCAAACTGTACAATTTTTTTGCTCAAATACATAGAATGCTTCATTCTAGGATATCCAATAGAATCAGTTTCTACAAACAGAATGACTATATACAGATGAAAGATTGCAGTAGATATTTGTTATAATGAATACTTTCTACATTCTCGTTGATTCTGATACTAATGGATAATCATATTCGTGCAAAAAACTGCTGACATTGGATTCGTACTCAACAACACAGCTGAATAAACTCCTACACTTACAAACAGAAAGGTAACAAATAAAGCCTCCATTTGACTAGGGGATCTTTGGACATTAATATACATGAATATGCTCCGAAAGTGTGATCATTTTATTTTTGGCCTTGCGTGTTTAGAGAATTCTCCTATCTTTGAACGCTTGCCCCAAAAGAAATTGTGTATTGTTCGTAGAGGCTGCAATTTGACTATCAACTTTTTCTTTCGATACAGGTTCTATTTACATGTAAAGATCTTGATACAGAGCAAACTATTAGTCTAGTGTCAATCTGTTGAGGTAACTTCAACAGACACTTCCACCATCAACACTTGCCTCTACATAATCATCATTGCAACCTCCGCAGCAAGCTGCATTATAGTCAATTCTTTCATCGCATTGTACAAGTTGGCAACGTTCTTTCTTCTGGGTTACTGCTGTTTTGTACCGATCATACATTAGTTAATTAATTATTCAATTCAATTGTTCACAACATTCATTTGCACAAGGTCTATACGCCAACCTCTTATTGGTTGTTTTTTTTTTGAGTGTCAATGCCATTTGCGAGTAAAATATAGATTGACATTTGTAAAATGCATGAAATAGAAGCTGTCCCTTGCTTTAGAGAAGAAAAGAGAAAGAGCGAGACCTGAGGATTACATCCAGCTTAAGGATTCCACAAGGGAAACTTGGCGATATGCTTTGTCATGTTTTCGGTATGGCTTCTTGTGTTCTTACCTCATTCATGTTTCATTTTTATTTTTTTTATTGATACGAAATTTTCAATTTACTTGATACACCTTGATGTGATTTTTCAAAATAAACAAACGATGATTACTGAAATCTAGGTAGATTTGAGAATAAGGTAATGGTTGGCAAACCATCTAGGTCGAAGGTTCATGTTGTAGTAAATTTAAAACGTGCATTGTGTCTTAACTTCTTTGACACGATATGTAGTTTAATTGCTTAGGCTTGGATCCTCCAAACAAGCCTGTGTTCTTTATGAGCCAATGGGTAACATTTCACAACTACTCCAAACACCTTTGAAGTTAAACCATTCAAAAGCAACTCTTTTAGCTATGAAGATGTAAATAGTTCTTTGTTCAAAGTCAATTCAAGTGTACTTCATTGGAATTTCTTCACGCAAGAAAGGATATATACATACGTATAAGCATAAGATCTTTTGCTTGCTCATGGAGATATGCAAAAGACATAATCTATGAGGCACCTAAGGTAGTGAATGGTTTTTTGCACTTGACATTTCTGAAAATCGTCCCATATGTGCAGTACTAACCAAGGGAAAGAGAGTTTAGCAATAGTGGTCTTCTGAAGCGTACTTGAGACTTTATCATCTTTTATTACATAATTTAGTTTTTTTATTTACGAGAAAACTACAGCATACATTTAACTTCGAATGACTTCTCCATTTCAGATGTGCGAGGAAGATGCTGCACTACTTGTGGAAGAGGTTCTTCAAACTCGTGGATAAGTTTCAGGTACAGTTTTTAAATTTCAATGACCTTTCATTTTATAAAGTGGATTTGTGTGAGATAATGAGAAAACTAAAGCAAGCATTTAACTTTGAATCTTTTCTCCATTTTAGATTCACAAAGAGGTGGTTCAACCAATTGTGTAGAACGTTTTGCCTCATGAAGAGGGGGTTTACATACGTGCATGCACTTTTTTGTCCTTCCATTGCCAATTCTTCTGTTTGATGATTATGATGAAGTGCCCAATCAATTCCTCAAGATACGTGAAGAATGTGATAAAAAAAATGGTGAGCATTTATTCTCTCTATATGAATCAGACAAAGTAAAGGTATACAGATTGGCCCGGAGATAGTCCACTTCCTGTAGATGCAGATTTCCTCCCAGGAGTCATCCCTGGTTATTAGCCTCCCTTCAGATTACTTCCTTAAGGTGTGAGATTAACCCTTGGAACAAAGGAGACGACCTCTTTGCGGAGACTTGCCAGAGTTCTGCCACTAAATTTTTCATTTGGTATGCACTTCTTGTACATATGACATTTGATTAGAAATGATAGCTACTAGCATAAGACTTAGCTTGTTTTCGATAACAAGAAATATTGTTATTGTATTGATGATTGACGTCTCCAGACAGAAGCAGGCAGCACCAAGGATTAGCTGCAGCCATGATAAAGTTATGGGAAAGAAGTAAAATTGCCAAAATTTCTCTGAAACGTGGGGTTCAGCTAACTACAAGTGAAAGAATGGCTGAAGATATCAAGGTAACACAAGATACTCAGGCTGGTGTGAGCCTCTATAAATTGAAAATGAAATTATAAGCACATCAATGAAGTAGAAAATTTTCAAGATATACAGGGTTACAGACTCGATTTAAACCTAGCTAAGCCTCTTAATGTTTATCATATTTTGATACTTAAAGGCCTATTGTCAATTTGTGTGTTTCATATTTCTCAGTGAGACCCTACTCTCCTCTTCTTAACGGTGGAAAAGTATTTCTTGTCATGAGGAAATATATGTTGAACCACCATCTAAACGTTTAAGTTGTCAAAGAGGGGACTAATACAAGCTTCCATCGATTCTTAGCATTCAAGACGCTAAAATAACCTTCAAAATAATACAATCCGTGCATTGCACCGGTCAAAAACTAGTGACTCTTAAAAGAGGCAATCTCAGTCACTGTTCATTTTTGTCACCCTGATTTTCACACTGGAACTGGTTTTGAGTTTTCATCTTTCTATTGTTGTTAAACTGGTTTGCACTGTCTACATTTATTACATTTTTCACATCTAGTCACTTTTTTAAACTAGAAAATCCCTACTTCTCTCTTTTTGTGTTTTCTATCTCCTTCCCGTTGTACATGAGACAAAATATCTATTCCCTCTCTATTTACTATTCCATTGACTTTGAACTCTCTTCCATTCCAAGAAAGAAACCCTAGCAGTCTAACTCTCCATATTTTCCCCTCTCTTCCAAAGAAATCTTTGTTTCTCGTCGATCTTCCATTGGTTGTTGTCGGTCTTACATCAAAACCTCACTGAGAAATTTGATGGTGCTTCAGCGAATCGATCCATTTGTCGAAGAAATTCTCATCATCGCCGCCTGTGTAACCTTTTATGAATTCAACGTCGAGACCAAGTAACATATAGTTTCGTTTAAAGAGACATCAAATTGTGTACGTAATTGAATTTGACTTTTTAATTGTAATTTTTTTTATATACCGAGGTGTCCACCTTCGGCGATTAATCCTGGGGTCTATGCTTTGGCCCCTCAAGACGCAGATAGGGCGGTAAATGGATCGGATATGGATCGGATCTGCCTATATCCGATCCGATAAGAAAATTATCTGATCTGATCTGATCCGATCCGATAATCCAACGGATATTTGATGGTTAAATCTATATCTGATTTGTTATGTTATCGGATATCCGATTCGAAATTAATAAAAATTAGGAAAAAAAATAATTTTCTTTAAAAATTTTTGAACTAAGTTGAGGCCTACTTGTTTTTACTAACAAGCCCAATAACAACTGCTACCATCATGATGTTCCTTTTTAAAGGAGAGATTCTCTTCTAGTTTTCTATTGGCATTCGATGTGGGATAAGGTAAAATTGAATTTCAATTCTAAATATAAATATTTTATTTCATTATTTCAATTAACAAATCAAATTATTTGTTACATATTAATTATTAGTTTTTGAAGTTGTAAAATAAATTACAATAATAAATTTAATTAAGAAAAATATAGATATTTATTTACTTTAAATTAGTAAACTAAAATTTAAAAAATCTATTGTTTTTATAATATTTTACATTTATGTGTATAGTTATTTATTCAATTTAACAACCGGTTCAATACCGATTTAACCCCAATTTGACTTTTTGACTTTTGACCATCTTCTTTTTTCTGGTTGATGCCCGAGTCGATTTTTAAAACATTGGTTGAAATCAATTTTTTTTTCAAATTTTCTAATTCTTAAACATGTTTAATAATTACAAATTTTTAAATTTTTTATTTTTTGAATTTGATTACTTTTTTATTCTAAATTTATTTATTTTCTCATTTATTTATTTTAGTGACAAATAATATGCTATAAAAATATTTTATCGACTCAATTATTTATAACAAATCGGATCTGATTGACCTATATCCATATTTGATCCATTTAGTTAACAGATTATCGGATTTGAATCTTGATCGGTTCATCGGATTGAGACCCTCAATCCATCTCCCATTAATTTTGTCGAATTCGGATCGGATCAAAATCCAATCCATTGACAGCCCTAGACGCAGACCAGGTAAACCGTGGGATGTGCCCCAAACTGGTCAGGGTTCAAGAGCCCCCACCACTGATCTGCCAAAGTGTCGAGCGAGTCAACACATGTTGCACATTGCCTTTCAGGATAAATCATGTCTTCCAGGAGAGAGTCCGTCTTCCAAGAGCCCTACGAATCGAACCTGGGACCTTTGAGCAGCTAAGAGTCTTGTCCTTTTCCAGTTGGGATGTGCCCCAGGGGGCGTAATTTTTATTCTGTTTGCAAAGTCGGAAGGATGTTGAGGACTCTATGTTTGAGGTGAGAAGATTTGATCTTTTCGGGTTTTTTTGGACCAAGGGTTGTAATGAATTTCATTGTTTGGGGTAAAGTAGTTGATGGGGATTTTACAATTATTATTATTATTATTATTATTTGTTGAGTGATAAGTACAAGTTATGTACTTATTCGTACTACTATACTTGCTTATTTATTGCTAATTGAGTGGATATTAACCTATTAGGTTGAATTATGTTAATTGTAATTAATAAAATTCAAACTTGGATACAATTGGCTTGAAGAAAAAAACATTATGGAGTTTAAATTCATTAGGAGAAAATTAAAGATTAATCGGAGTGCACATGATCAAATGGAAGAACTAATAGAGCGTTCAAAAGAAATTCATAGATTTTGGGAGTTAAGTTCAACAATTCAAAAGTTTGAGGATTAAATAATAAACTTTTAAAACTTGCATATGTTAGGTTAATAATTTTGGAATGATGAGGATAAAATATGAAAATAAGAAGATGAAGGACCAAATATGCAATTAGAAATGGACTCAAACTGAACTAATAGGAGAAGTGAGGGACCAAAAATGAACATTGAAGAGAACTTATGCCTCGCAATTGCAAGGTATAAGCTCATGCCGTCGCACGGGCTATACATGCAGAAGCACAAAGCAAACTGGCCGTTCAATGCAATCGTAGCCCAATGGTGAAATCTGGGTCCCAACTCTCTTTCTTATTTTAAAAAAACAATCTCTTTTTGAAAAGCAATTAAGGCACGATTTTTTACATAATCTCGAGGCATATAAATATATACTTTCATCAAACAACTAAAGGAAGGTTTTTGGGGGATTCAATGGACAATAGTCATTCAAGACAAAAGATGCTCTTCTAAAGTTTGTGGAGCCTAATTATTGTTGCTATGCGGAGCCAGTACAAATATCGACCTCTGCAATGAGGTCGTCGCGAGGTTGAAAAATTCTTTTCATCATAGTAAATTATTGCAATGACGAAATGTGACACAGTTAGGTGACACTCTATAAATCTTGAATGCCTTTATTTCATTCTGCAAATTAATTGCTCTCGATGGAATAAAATTATGGTTTCTAATTCTCAACAACTTTTAAGGTAAAAGTTCATATTTCTTGCAAAAATGAGAGCCAAAATGAAAGGCCTTTGATAATCAAATCTATCATTCTTTCAAAGCTTTGAAAAATCTTTATTGGCAATACACAACTTTATGTACTTTCATACATCAATTGCTTGGATTGAAGGAGTAGGAGGAGCAATTGAAGAGATTTGAGACTTTCAAGAATTCTTTTTATCTTCTTTCCAAACTATAGTTCCGGGTGATGTTTTATAAATTTAAATTGTGTTTTTGTAATTAATATAATGCATGGCTAATTGTATAGATCCTAAGATAAATTTGAACTCTACTTTTTAATATTTTGATATTCAATTCAAAATTTTGACATTAAATACACGTTTGATTTTGAATTATTGTAATGAGTTTAATACTTTTCAATTTCTTGATTATTAATTGAATTGTCTTATGATTTAAAGAAATATGAATTTGACACGGACTAACAATCATTGTGAAGTTCAATTGGGGATAGAGATATATCTCTATGCTTTGCATGATCCTTTTGAATGTTCTTATGATTTAATGCAGTGTTGCATGTTCGTATCCTTCGTATAGATATATGAGGGTAACATTGATGATATGTTTAGTTATACATGAGAGATTAATTAAACGAATTAGAATCATAGATCTTCATATCCAAATAGGTGTTGTCAAATAATGCAATTGGTATTAAATGGATGAATGCAATGGGATTCTAAATCTTAGTTTTTGTTCAACTATTTGAGTCTCATAATGCTTCCCATAAGTTGTCTTTAATTAGTTAGATTAGTTATAGATTTTAGGTTGTTAATATATAAATTCTTCCAAAATCTTGCTATTTGATCAAAGCTAGTTTAACTAAAACTAAATTAAATACTTATAACCATTCTCATTACTATGATATTGCACACTCAAAGGATTTTAGCAAACAAGTTTTGGCACCAATGTGAGTGACGGTAGTTATTTAGTTATTTCTAACATCAATTTGAATTTTTATTTATTGTTCTTGTTCTTTTTCCGCTGAGCTACTTATTTTCTTGATTTTATTGACAGAGAATTCGAGCAAGCAAAATGCTAGCAACAATCGAGAGGTGGGATCCCAAAATTTATGACGATAGCTCATAGCATGACTTTTTTTGTTGGGGGGGTTCATTGCCACTTTAAAATAAAGAAATATAATGCACTTATCGAAGTTGACAAGTATAACCTACCATTGGGAGTATTAATGGGATTATCTAAATTCCAAGTGCCAAATGAAAAAATAAGGCCCTGTTTGGGAGAGATTTTAATCAAAAATCTAGTCGTTAACTATCAAATCAGTCACCATTTTTTACCTTCCCTCTCACAGGTGGAGCCCACGGGTTGACTTAACGGCTATAATTTTGATTAAAATCCCACAAAAAATTTTCCCAAACACACTCTAAATCTTTTCAAGATGATCCATATGCAGAAATTGATGAGTATAACATGATTATGAGGATTACATCGCCGTGCAAGGGATGTGAGCTGCAAAAGTTTGAATGAGCCGAATAACATGATTATGAAGGATGAAATCGTGCAAAAGTTGGAGGCCAAAATAAATTCGAATGATCCAAACAACACACAAAAAGATGCTTTAATTAGACTTGCATACACTACATTTCATTCATGCATAGGACTGACATGTATGTATCAAAAACTTGGAAAATCAAATTGGTCAATTGGCTAAAGTGATCGATCTCATAGGCAATCCAACGAAACAACTGAAAAAGAAGAGCGTGTAGAGATGAAGAAACTAATCATGATGGAGCCAAATAAATTTGTGACATTCGATGAGTATGGTATTAGCATGCAAGGGTTATACTACATGTACATCCTCTTTTTTACATAATATTTTACTTACACTCACAGTAGGATAAGAGGACCACACATTTGGGAGTTTTTTATTCACGCGTGCCATGCGCGCATGTGAAAGGGTAACACATTTTCGATAATTTTCATTCGGTACAAATAGAATTATTCTAGCATGCAATCATCCAAATTCATTGATTTATGATTAAGCAAGTAATATGATATTGTTAAAGGCGAAGTAGGAGCTTCGGGAAATACGAAGTTTGCTTTTTTATGTTATTTGTTGATCACACGACTTTTTCAAAGATTTGAAATGCGATTTCTTACGATATCGCTACTGGAGAGAACAACACATCGCAGACCTAAAGAGTGAATACCTTGCATATATCCGTGGAAAAAAAGTAGCTCTGATTCGTCTCTCTCTGCAGTTTTCTACACAACTCCGAGGATCTGATGGATCGTGCACAGTTGCTATTGGTGGGGCTACCCCTCTTCCTCTTCTGCTCAGACATAGTCAGCCTCTTTTCTCCGCCGCCTGCTAAACCCGCCACCAACCCCCACCACCACCATCACCACCACCAGTCAAATTCCCCGCCACTGATCCAACAACAGCAACAGCGGTCGTCCCTTGAGTTCCCGTCTCAGGTCAGAAGATGCTTCAATTAGAATAAAATCAGTTCTTACCTGTTACCAGATTTATTCTGGATTGCCTTTTTCGTTTTTTTTTTTAATATATGTGTTTTGCAGAAATCTAGTGGCAGTGGCGTTGGAAATACTGTCAAAATTGACTTCTGTTCCTCTTGTTCTTACAGGTATTCTGTATCTTTCTTATTGGCGTTGTTTCATATTATATTTGTTTTTTGTCAATTTTTATTTTTTCTTTACTTTCTTCATAGTACTGTGCGTCGATTGGATTATAAGTTATCTTACTTTTATAGACTCTTGATTTTCGACTCATTAATTATATAAGATGGAGTTTTTGGTCATTGATTGAGAGGTATTTTTGAGCATTTATTGATTTCCCTATCAACTATTGTTAACATACAAACAATATAAGCAGGCAAACAAATGCTTTTAATAAACTGTAATTCATCTTTAAAATTCATCATAAAACAAATTAGTAAAATTTAAAGTTTAACTTGCAAACAGATATAAAATAGACCAATATGGTAAATAGTAAGTTCTCATAGTAGTTGTATAGGGTTAAATGCAATGGGTTACCCTACTTTGAGTGAGGTGCGTCTAGGTCACCCTTTTTGAGCATATTATTGGTAACAGAACTGTTTTTGGCTCAATGGTAAAATGTTTGCTCTAGGACAAAAAGAAAAGGAAAAAAGGGTGAATTTTTGGCATAGATCAATAATTATTTCGGAGCAAGATATTGGTTTCATTAACTACTTTTTTTGGTTCAGAATTGAAACTTGTGCTCTAGGATCATGATTATTCATGTTCGCAAAAAGAAGTGGAAAAAAAATATGCAGTTAATGCAAAGTGCTTGACAGGGAAAATGACGGCAAGAAAACAAGACTGAGATTACCAAAAAAAAAATTAGAATTTAAGCATATCAGAAGTTTCTACAGCATAGCATATATTTGTCTTTTTATCTGTATTTGGTACATTAATGCCATTTTGATTTTGGCAGAGGAACTGCAGTGACGATGAAGAATATGTTAGAAACTCAGTTTCCTGGCATCAATGTCGTTCTTGCAAATTACCCTCCTCCATTTCCGAAACGCTTGTTAAGCAAAGTGGTACCAATTGTTCAATTTGGAATGATTGGTATTATAGTGGCTGGTGAACAAATTTTTCCAAGGTTGGGCTTTGCTGTGCCACCTCCCTGGTACTATTCTCTGCGTGCAAATAAATTTGGAAGTATGGCAAGCACTTGGCTACTTGGAAATTTCATTCAATCCTTTCTGCAGAGTTCTGGGGCATTTGAAGTATACTCTAATGGTGAATTGGTAATGTTCTTTTCTCTTTCAGAAGTGACATCTTTAACTCATTTGATCATTTCTCCTTTTATGTGTTTTTGCTAATATATTTCTCCATATCCTCACTGATGTTGTGATCTTACTCTGGAAATATGTGCTTTTACTGGAAACTGATGTTACTCAGACCTTGTTTGAGAAAATGTAGTTTTGAGAAAATTGAGTTTTGAATAGTGATTTTTGTGGAGAATGTGTGGGTAGGAAAATTTTGGGTGTACTTGCAGAATATTTTATTGTGTAAATGTGTGGTTGAAAATGAATATGAGAATTAAAGAGTCTTGAAATAATGGTTGTCAAACAACGGCTTAATGTGGCATGAGTGAGATGTTAGCTGATATCAGTAGCTGACACTGATGTTAAGAAGGTAGTACAAAGGAAAAGGAAAAGTTAGAGAAATGTTGGCGTGATCTAAATTTAGGACGTGTTCGGTAGATATTAAAATTGAAAAACTAGTCGTTATGGTTGACTTTTATTAGACGAATGAGACTCAATAACGGTTATATTTTCAATTTTAATTTGATTTTAAGTTGTACCAAACAAGCCTTTAATCTTTTCCTACAACTACGAGGATGTTTGGCCCTCTATCCAATTAACATATTTCTTTGCCATGATCGGAATACAAGAGTCTATACTGGGGGCTTGTCAGTCCACAACCTAGATATTTACAGACACCTTCATGGCAAGTGTGCTTTTTATCTTTGGACGAGTATACACTGATGTCTTTGTGAGTCCATTAGCGAAATACGTATATACCTTTGTGGGAGCTGCTTTTTATTTTAATCCTTGGAAAATGGCAACCAAGAAGTCTGGTGTGTAACTACTATTAAGTGTATTTACTTTTCTCTTTAGGGGGTTGTTGCTTTTATATCTTTATCTTGCTTGTACATAGAATAGCTGCATTGGATTTCCACTCAATCCAATCCAATCCAATCCCCTCTGCCTATATAATCATTGCTGTGTGCATCAATGTATTTAAGCAATTCATTATTGCTGATCCTGAATCCTTTCGGCTTTATATATTCATGTGCCCAACATGTTCATGTTCACTAAGAGGATATGCTTGATTTCATTATCGCATTGAAACCAGTATGCTTGTGGAATATTGTAGGGGGAAAGATGTAAAAGTCTATTTGCTTTTCCTATCAAGCCTAGTATATAGTGCGTTATTTGATTTTTGTCCTATTATATCTGTAACCCTTTCTTTGTTTGGTGTAGGTGTTCTCCAAACTCAAGGAGAACAGATTCCCCGGGGAAATCGAGTTGAAAGACCTTATTGGGAGAAGGGTTGCTAATTCAAGAGTGATAGATGGTGAATTCTGGTCCTGAAAGGAAGGGTATAATAGTTAAGTGGGGAGTATGTTTCTTGGATTTCTAGTTTTAGTTTCACATTTAAATGTAGTGCTGTGATTTTATTTTAACATGCTAAAATACAGTTTCTTGAAAAATAAATTATAACATCTGCTGAATTTCATTCCTATATAGTGACGTACTGATGCCAGCTATGTGAATTTCTTTTTGTGAGGACCAAAAACTCGATACAAGCCAGACTAAATATGCCTAAATGGAACTCTTACACGTTTCAGTTTACTTATTGGATGTTTTATTAATTTATATGTTTTTGTGATGTGTTATTAATATTTTTTGGGTCAAAAAAAACGTGTTTAAATTACCAGATCAACTCAAATATATCCAATGTTCAATTTTCAGCTTCCACATGTCCATCGAGCTGAATTAAGTTGATTTAGGCCCCGTTCGGGAGAGATTAAAAGCCAATTAAAATTGAAAATATGACCGTTATTGGGTCTCATTCGTCTAATAAAAGTCAACAATAATGACTATATTTTCAATTTTAATCCGATTTTAATTCCTCCCATACAAGGCCTTAATATCTCTAGTGTGTTAAGAATATATATAGGCGTCAATAATTTAGTTGGATTTATTAAACGAAGCAATAACAATTTTATATCATAAATATGGGGCACAAAACGAAGCACACCGACGAATAAAATCTTTGTATCACTTAATTTGAGGCCAAAAAAAAAAGAAATGAATTTGGCTATTTGTATATCAAGTTTTACAATTTGGTATATAGTCTCCTCACAATATGAGGGTTTGCACCCAATAAAAAAAGAATCATACTAGTGTTACAGCATTGGTTCACAGTTTTTTTCACAGTCCCCTCACATCGGCTGCCCCACCCTCACATGAGGGGGCTGTGAAAAACACTGTAAGCCAAAGTTGTACATACAGTTTTATTGATAATTAAAAAAAAAAAGCGCTGGCCCCCTTTTGTGAGGGGACCATACACCAAGATGTAACACGTAGCATCTCTTAAAGAAAATTTAATCAACTTTCTTACTTTTCTATTTGAATTAAGTGCAAGTTTGAGCTTCATTTTTTTTTAAAATACATTTTAGAATAATGTTTTATTGGAGAATGATTAAAAAATGAGGAAAAATTTTGAATTTACATGTAATATTATTTTATTGAAAATTCTGTTGTTGAAAATAAGAGTGGGAATATTTTTTGAAAATAATGGTACCAATTACCAAGCAAGGGGTAAATATGTACGGCTGGAAATACGTATTTAAATTCATAATTAATTTCAATATGTAATAAAACCAAGATGGGGATGTAGCTCAGATGGTAGAGCGCTCGCTTAGCATGCGAGAGGTACGGGGATCGATACCCCGCATCTCCACAATTTTTGCTTTTATTTTTCTGTACATTCTGGCAGTTGGGCTTCTGAAATTTTCTTCTCCACGCAGCCCATCACCTTGACTAAAGTTATCTATTTTATCTTTTTGCAGTTATTAGTAAATAAATTTCACATAATCCTCTCGATTGACATCCTATGCCAACTTTGTTCTGCTATAGTTCTTAAACAAGATTTCAACACAATATGTGTTTGCCATTACGAATTTACGAGTGAACTTGTGCATATATGCATGCTAATACTTTTGGAATATACATCTGCAGCCTGCAGGAAGCAATCTTCTTTCCCGCCATGAACCCACAACAGGGGACTTGATTCTATAGTAAGTTATTAATTGTGAATTCCATCATCATTTTGTTTATGCCTCAAGTACAGAAACTTCATTTAGAGATTCAGCTAATGAACTTTAGAAATAGCTTTCTACTTCGAGATGGAAGTGTGCACAGCTTAGTTAATACTATCAACTAAGTTTACGGTAATTTATCGCAAACTACGTGCTCTAAATCATCTGTTCAAAGTCTCAGAATGCTCGGTATTTGAATAGCATTGCAGGTATCATGACAAAAGGCGCATTAGAATATCAGTGGCTAAGTCTTTCTTGAAAGAACCATGTTTGGTGTACAATCATTAGAAGATTAATTAGCGGGTCCACACTATTGTGAGAGATTGTAATTTTTAGAATCCCTTAATGATTGTACAAATGGATTTTTCCTTCTTGAAACTAGAAAGTGATTTGGAACAACAGAAAATTCCTATTTTTATGTGAAGCTCGAATGTCATGATTCTTGTTGGCAAAATAACAGAACATAAATACTCTCCATTTGAACTCAAAAACAACTATTTGCATAATGAAACTGAAAGAACCTTTAGAATGTAGATAATTCAGAATTTGTTTTAAGATGACGTGATAGTATGAAACCATATAGGAAAAAAAATCGACACAAAAGCATAGATGAGAGTCTAAGTTTTGTTTCACTTTGTTTTCATAATGGTTTATGAGATTAGTAAATTGGCTCCCGCTCATGCTATCACAGGAAAGGTAAAAACTTCGGTAATTTGTTTATGTTATTGATTTGAATAGTTGCAATTTCAAAGACTTGATAGTTCACGAAAATCCTAGGTTGCAAGGGGTTACTGCACTGGAATAATGCTATTCATAAGTGTTGAATATTGTGCCTTCAATTAACCAAGATCCGGGCTTAGTCTCCAAACCAATCAATACCACAATGCAAACCAAAAGACAAACCAAACACCACCCAAGTAGCACACGGGTTGCTCCACAGGTTATAGCCCACAAAGGACTAGGGTGAGAAGATTACAGCCTAGAAGAAATAGCCACAAAGGCCAGGTAGAGAAAAGGATCTCCCGAGTAAAGCACTAAGCCAAGGCACAAAGCAAAGAAGAGGAAGAATTGATTTTCTTAAGAATACACAGTGCTCAACAATCTTTCACTCAACTAAAACAGTAATGGACAACCAAATAAATAGATTAGGAATAGACATGGGCTTTAGGTCAAATAGTAGGGCCAGATAACAAAGGAGATAATGGGCTAACATCCTTAAAGCCTTCCAAGTACTTGGGTTGGGCCATGAGCAACACTGATATAATTAAGTTGCTTCAAATTGAACAAGTGGGTTACGTGAGATATTTAGACAATCGTGGTATCGATTCACAACTTCAATTATCGGCCAAGGCTTATGAAATATAATCCAACAATAAACTGGTTTAACATCATAACTCGGGATTTATTGGGTATCAAAAACCAACAAATCTCCACCTTGATTCCCAATAAATCCGCAACCAACCAAAACACACAGTT
The DNA here is from genome assembly GCA_035079005.1 of Fraxinus americana. Taxonomy (NCBI): domain Eukaryota; kingdom Viridiplantae; phylum Streptophyta; class Magnoliopsida; order Lamiales; family Oleaceae; genus Fraxinus; species Fraxinus americana. The sequence goes on along the minus strand of CM068711.1, from coordinate 29,768,758 downwards.
TATACTTGCACAATCAGGTAACCAATAAAATTGGTATCATATACCTTACCTCGTATTTCGGACTCGAAACACATACCATACATGTTTCATGTACTCACTAGGGCTAAGATCAAGAACACCCAGTAGAAGCAAGTAATCACAACAATCAATCAAGAGCAAATAAACATGCAATGAAGATATTATATAGGATAAACACAGATCTTTTCAACCATACTCACATAGAACAACAGATTAACACCAACTCAATCAACAGGCCAACACATACGCAACAAATGCATAAATGACCTCACGAAGAAGATCTCACCACACTTATCCTATCCCATTCCGTGTTGCTAGCACCTCGAGAACACACATCTCACCTCATCACCCACAATGCTCAGTAGACTAATCACTCAAATAATTTCTAACTGGTAAGTCTCTATAGATCCTAAGTTCTCGGGATAATCATCTACCACCACATCACCCAACCTACGTGGATAATTGGTCTCCACCTAATAGAAGTGATACAAGTGCCTCACTCGCAATCTACCTGATCAGGGTCTCTTCCAGATAAAGGATTTCAAACATTTGATCACATCTTCACCGTTATCCAAATGTCACACTCCACATCCCACGGTACAAACCACCAATGTACCCTAAGCATCTATACTCCACTTTACCAAAAGACATACACACACACACTGCAAATGCATCCTAACCCCACTATGCATGCAAACAATTACACCAAGTAATAAGATCACTCTAATTCATGCCAATGCACGTATCAAATACATTGAAATGCAACATATAATCATGCAACAGAATTGAGCAATCACACACATGCAGAAAATGATTACACAAAGATGCAAATGCAGTAACTAGGGTAACACTCAATAGGGTTCACCAAGGTCATCACTCAACCCTAAAACCAAATTCATCTCGCCTCTCAACTTACCCTTCTTCTTGAGACAATCCCTAATGAAGTGTCCGACTTACAACAACTGTAACACCGTCTACCATCGGACTTGTCCCAACTCTTGCTCTTCTTTTTATCACCATCATCACTCGAGTCACTACTCGAATTACCACTATCTTGAGCTCTACCCAAACTCATCTACTTAAATTTCATTCTACTCCTCATCATATGCAACTCACAATTTCTCTTATCTTCTTTTTCAGTCTTAATCTCCATATCCTTACTCCTAAAGGAATCTATGATAATCTCAGGAGTTAAGGTGTCGCTACCATACTTAATAGCATTTTTAACTTCACGATAAGTATCAGGTATAGCATTCAGCAAAATAATAGCATTATAGGTTTCAGACACCAACTCTCCACAGTTAACAATATCTTGAACAAGTTTGTTAAAAATATTCAGATTGTCATCAAGATCCTTTTAAGAATCCATGTTGGAACTGAAAAAACTTTCAAGTAAGTAAAGCTTGTTTGGAGTAGATTTGAGCGAATACAGATCTTCCAATTTTTGCCAAAGCTCTTCAGTGGTTTTCAGTTTACCCATTTTTCTCAAAACTGCATCAGCCAAGTATAAAATGATAGAGGTATAAGCAAGCTCATCAGTCTCTTCGTTTTGTTCTTTTGTAAAACCAGCGGGAAAATTGTCATCAATGGCCTTTGAAACATTTTGTTGAACCAGAATACCTCTCATTTTTTGTTACCAAATAGAAAAATCACATTTTCTATTAAATGTTCCCAAATCAAAATTGCGCGTTGTCATTTTCAAAACAAGAAATAAAAAGTTACAATTAAACCACACAAAGTAGACCTAAGTTCGTAAATATACACCGTTTTAGATTCCTAGGATTTCGTAAGATTCACGATCTTAGATCGACAGGAATTTTCAAACGGGAAAAGTCTAGGTATTCTAGCAACTTATCAATGCAACCAGAGAGATATCAACAAAACAATTTCACTCACAATATATCACAAAAGATAATATGCTGTAATTTATCAAAAGAGCAAATTTCAATCACGTGGCAACGAAGAGCAAATAATTCCTAATTTCTAGCACAAGCAATGGTTACTCCTTCACGATAACCTTAATCCTAATGTCACCCTACATGATGACGCGCTAATGCTGAAATTTAAACGGGATAAGCTAATTTACCAGAGTGGACTTATCGAGTCCGTAAATTACGAGATGTGCGAATTTACTGCTTTAAAGCTGCAATTTATGGCTTAAAGTAATTCAGTAAATATTTTGCAGTTTCGACCTCGAACCCACAAAGGGCAAAATCGTCCAAATTTTTCTGCGAAACTTGAAACACAAAACAAAAGATATCAATACGTTCAAAAGATTAAACTTGACAAACTGCCAAAGGAGTCGTCGCCAGAATTGCCCGCACGTGCCTCGCCGGAGCTACTCCATAGGTTATAGCCCACAAAGGACTTGGGTGAGAAGATTACAGCCTAGAAGAAATAGCCACAAAGGCTAGGTAGAGAAAAGGATCTCTAGAGTAAAGCACTAAGCTAAGGCACAAAGCAAAGAAGAGGAATAATCGATTTTCTAAAGAATACACGGTTGCTCAACAATGTTTCACTCAACTAAAACAGTAATGGACAACCAAATAAATAGGTTAGGAATAGACATGGGCTTTAGGTCAAATAGTTGGGCCTGATAACAAAGGGGATAATGGGCTAACATCCTTAAAGCATTTCAAGTACTTGGGTTGGGCCATGAGCAACACTAATATAATTAGGTTGCTTCAAATTGACCGAGTGGGTTACGTGAGAGATTTAGACAATTGTGGTGTCGATTCTCAAGTTCAGTCATCGGCCGAGGCTTATGAAGTATAATCCAACAATAAACTGATTTAACTTCATAGCTCGGGATTTATTAGGTATCAAAATCCAATGATCAACAATGGGATGAACACCAGTTTATGTGCTAATAAGATCACTGTTAGTCAGATTGTAGTGACTTCGATGTCATATAAATTGCTGTTGATCATGCACCATTGCTGATGAACAGACACTCAGATAAATCATCTTTAACAGTACTACCCAACTATACAAGTAGTAAATATGCATTATATTTAACCTCTGAAGAGCATATTCACGTACAATCACACTTGTATACATCATTGGACATATTAACACAGAAAATATTCTAGCAAACTAAGCTGCTCCTTCAAGTACAAACACCAACACAGTTGATACGGAATTATTGGCTCCACAAGTGTGGAAATCAGATTATTTTACAATGTACAGGATACTAAATATTAACTCGGCTATTCTTTATTTGTATGTAACTAGATAGAAATTGTCTACCACCCATTTGTCTCTCCTTTCTGAAGCCGCTGCGCCTCTCTCTGCCGTCCTAGCTCCCTAATCCTAAGGTGCAGCTGAAATGCAGCGGCCAAGAACCTCACATTTTGTGCAGGACTCAGTATTTCCACCACCTCCTGAACTATTCTTATCCTTAATGAATCCGCATCAGTGAGCAAATTCTCCATTTTTGACCTCAATGCATTAGGCATTGCATCCAAATCCCTTATTCCGCCACCGTTCACTACCCTTCTTCCTACCTGCTTTGCCAGCTCTTCCATTGGTGGCGCCGCCACACTTTCTTGAATACTTGCCAACTCCTCAGCCAGTTCCTCCTCTTCCATTTCTGCAACATGCCTCAACATTTGAAGTCTTTGGGTTTGATCCTCAGTCAAATCATTCACAGATCTCATCGCCAGACAAAATGCCAAGTCAGGCCTGAATCCTGCAATCCAAAAGAAGGTTCTTTCCAATGCAGTGAACCAAGGTGGTGAAAACACTAGAAATACATCCCTTTGGATCATACTTGACTTTTCTTGATAATATTCTTGAAAATGAGTCAGAACTCGAGAAATAAGGCCCCTGATTGCATCCTCCGTAGACTCATCATAAGTTTGCTGTGCTCTGAGGAGCTCATCGACAAAATTTTCATGACGCACAATCCAGCCATCAAAGAAGGCCTCGAATGAGCCCGCATTAATGCTGCTATCTCCCATTGAAATTGAGGGCAATTTGAATGAAAAAATTACAAGCAGAAGAAATTGCAATCTGATGCTGTGAGAAATTTATATATAAATATACAAAGTATTATGCGGTTTGCTTAAAGTGAAATGCATATGGTTTATAAGTTGGTGCAGAATCTGTCACATGGATGCATGAATAGGAAGTAGACAAAGCAAAACCAGTGGCGCAGCGGGCATTATGAAAGTTTATATATTAATACGTGGCTGAGAGAGTCAAGTGACAATGCCCTCCTTATCTTATGAGGAGAAACCGAGGATGTCAAAAAGAGGGGTAGGTAGGGTGGGCTGAATCGGTGGTTTATGTCGGCAAGTGTCTCGTTTGGAACTTTGCCGTTTGTACACCGAATTTATACATTTTGGTTGACGTTAGCATTATTGTCAACAAATAGTGGGATTAAAAAATTGTTTAAAATTTTAATTGTCTAATTAAGCCCCCGTTTGTCACCCATTAATTTCTCATTCTCATTTTCATTTTCATTCTCATTCTTCATTTCAACCATACATTCTTCAAATAAAATAATATTACATACAAATCAAAAACTTTTCATCACTTTTCCACCACACATTCTCACATCAATCACTATTCCAAAATTTTTATTCTCCTCAAAATTAGATTCAAACACACCCTAAGTAATGTCACGTGACAAAATATACACCAACGTGTAAATGTAGCAACGTTTGTTTGTCTGTTTGTTCCATAAAGATTAACGGAATGAATTACATAATGTCACATGACAATCAATAATTTCTCAATATAAAACACAATAAACTTTTTCATCTATTTTTTTTCATCCACATCATTTTAGCCCTGTTTGACAATCATTATTTTTAAATTTTTTTTTTTTTTACATATTTATTTTCAACTACACATTCACACAATAAAAAATTTATACATAAATCTTTTTTTTAATAATCGTAGATGTTCGGGCTAGCTTGTATGCACCTCCTCTAATTTCACGGGGCTCTGAAGTTTACGATCGGATACTCACCTCAATGACCCTAAAGAGACTCGAACTGGTGACCATTAGAGAGCAAACCAAAGTCTGGCCAATTGAGCAACCTCTCAGGGTTAAAAAATTTATACATGAATCCAAAAAAAAAAAAATCTATTTTTTAACCACACATTCTCTTAAAAAACAATATTCAAAACATGATTTTTCTTACTTAATAGTTGTCAAATAGAAGCTTTATGTAATTCCTCATATTCCCTTTTTTATGTACAAATAATATAATCCAACATTTTCCATGTGAAAAGTTTAAACTAGGTGAGTTAAATCCTTTACTTACTTTTCATGGTGCCCAAGAAAAGAATCACCACTATTAAAAATTATATCATCAGTCGATTTTAATAAAAGTTAATAGAAGATATAATTAAAAAAATTGATAAAATTATAATTATATAAAATGTGTGATAAAAATTAATTTTTAACACTAATTTAAATTTTTGTCAATTTATTTAGCTAAATCGAACAAGGGTCATGACAATTTTTTATCAATTTATTTAGAAGTTGTCTAGTATAAATTTTTCGCATAAATTCTATCGTTGAACCTCAAATATTGACCTTAGTTGTGAGATGTGGGCCCCGCAAATTTGAGTAAAAAGGGTACAAAAATTGATTATAAGGTGAAAAAAAAATTTAACAGACAAGCTCTTAGCTATAGTTTTCTAGGCATTTCAATACATCCATCTTAACCTATCTGAGAAACATTAATTCACAAATTTAATTAGAACTTGTTTGGGATAAATTTTTTAGAGAAGAATTGATTTTTTAATAATAATATAATAAGAAATGTGTAATTGGAAAAAAAAAATTATTAATGTGATAAAAAATATTATTTTATTGAAAAATTTGTGATTAAAAATAAAAATTTATTTACTTTAGAATTTAAAAATCTCTCCCAAACATTCCCTTAGATATGGAACGAATTTTTTGAACAATTGAGGTTGCCAACCTCTATTGACTACCACTCACATGAAAGAAATCCACTTTATATTTGAATTTTTTAAACATACAAACCCCACACACATGCAAGTAATTGTCAACCTTAATTGCACAAATACAATTTTCCTTTTTTGAATCATTATCTCATTGGTCATTTAGAGCTTGTTTGGGAGAGATTAAAATCAAATTAAAATTGAAAATATAGCCGTTATTGTTGACTTTTATTAGACGGGTGGGACCCAATAACGGCCATATTTTCAATTTTAATTGGATTTTAAGCCCTCCCGAACGGGGCCTTAACTTCAAATGATAATCAAACTTACCAATTTTTTATCTTTTATCACTCAATAACTCACCGCTTGAAAATTCGACAAAATCGAACAAACCAAAAAACCAGTAAGGCACACATTATTGTCATTAATTGGCCAAGTTTTAATAACTCTCGACTTATTCAAAAGAAAATAAATTATAAAAAAATTAAATAGTAATTTTAATCTAAAAGATAGAACACTGAAAATTCTAAAAAATAAAGCTCAATTTCAATTGCACAGATTATAATTTCATCTCTTTGAATTAAAACGGATGACGTTACATTCATTTAAACTTAATACGAAATACTAACCTAAATACCACATTCAAATCCCAACCGATACAGATCTAACCACCAAATCCATAGAGGGTTCGGCCTTGCCTCTTGAGTGCATATACAACATCCATTGCGGTAACAGTCTTACGGCGGGCATGCTCAGTGTAGGTAACAGCATCACGGATAACATTTTCAAGGAAAATCTTGAGCACTCCACGGGTCTCCTCATAAATTAGCCCACTGATGCGCTTAACTCCACCCCTACGAGCCAAGCGGCGAATTGCCGGCTTAGTTATTCCCTGAATGTTATCCCTCAGAACCTTGCGGTGGCGCTTTGCGCCGCCCTTTCCCAAACCTTTGCCGCCCTTACCTCTTCCTGACATTTCTCTTTCTGTGTGTCTACAAATAAAATTGTTGAAATTTGAGATGAAAATATGCACGGTTGAAGATGAGTAGTGAGTTCACATATATATTTGAGGAATCGGGAGTGGGAAGGTTGGACAGCTGTTGGATTTGAATTATTAATCCACGGTATAAGATTGTTATCCGCGTTAAGTTTGTTTAGGGGATTTCAAACCATTGATAAGAAATGAATCGACGGTGTACTATATGATGTTTACGGATACTGCGGATCATGTGCCATATCCATTCGTTTCAATTTTAGAGGTTCGCGCTCAATATTTCCCTTTCCTACCTTCCGAGTTTCTAAAGATTATTTCGGGTGTGCTTAGACCTCATTTTTGAATGAGTTTTATATTAGTGATTTTTTTTAAAGAATGTAAAAAGTAAAAAAAAAAAATTGAATTCATATATATAATTATTTTATTAAAATAATTTATTATTGAAAATGAATTTGAAGAAAAATAAGTTTTTATTGGGGCTCAAACATGGGATTCATTTATATTCCCGATTTGATTTAGCCCCTGTTTGATCCACATTATTTTTTTCATTCTCATTTTTCTACTCATTTTCAACCACATATTTTTTAATAAAATAATATTTTTCATCATATCAATAACTTTTCCTTCATTTTCAACCACATATTCTCTATCATATCACTTTAAAAAAATGCATTCTTTCATTTTAATGTACACCAAACAGACTCTTAGTTAAAAATTTTATTTTTAATAGATTTTGATAAAAATAAATGAAATATGATTTTAAATATTTTATAAAATTTGTGGGGTTCATGATGTAGTTGAAAATAGATTTAAGGAAAAATAAGTTATCATCTACTCTGGCTCTGCCATCTTTTAACTTGCACAAAATCATGCATCATTTTACACCAAATCTTATATCAAACTGAAAATCAATTCCAATCAATTACACCAAAAGTTGCACAAAATGGATAGTGTTTAATAATTTTCTTCATTTTTTTAAATTCCACAATTTATTTATCTCAAAATTTATTTATTTATTTATTTTATTACTAGATAAATTATTGAATAAATAATTACGTTTAGTTAAAAAAATATTGAATTCATTAATAAATTTAAAAGTGTAGTACAATTAAGAAAATAAAACACTAAAAAAATATTAATCATAATATTAAAAAAGAGTGTAATAGGTTTCGAATCGCAATATCATGATATTACAAAACTGAAATAATATTCATAATTAATTATTTTTGATTAAATGATTCAAATTTATTACAAATGCACATAATAATAATATAATTAAATTCAGAATTATAATTTATTGTATAACAAAATGGACAAATATACCTTAACAAAAATTAGTGCAAAATGGAAGAAAAGGGTAAAAAAGTATTTAACCATTTTGGTGTAAAATGGTGCAAATGAATAGTGTTGCACTTGGAGGAGATTTGCACCAAAATTTTGGTACAATTTGGTGAATTATGGTGCAATAAGGATGGGTTGAAGATGCTCCTATATTCTCAACTCTTTTCAACACAATTATCTTCTACCTTTCATTAGTTAGAAGTCGGTACATCTTTCAAAGAGTGCATTTGAATTATTTTTCCATCATTTTAAAAAAAGAATAAATGCAGAAGGCTACAACGTATTTTTCCTAAATTCAAAGCATACAAACATGGTAGGACAAAACTCTCGAATCGAATCGGATTCGAATCGAACTGAACCAAGCAATTTTTCTTAAGTTAAATACTCGAACGGATATCTAAATCAAGAATTGACGGATTTTGTTAGGTTCTCGATTCTAGGCCAAAAATCGAAAAATTGAATAAGAATTGAATCTCCCTAATTTTTAATCTTAAATAAACCAAAATATTTTATTTTTTTGTAAATAATTTTGTTTATTAATTAATTTAGTCCAAACTCAAAATATGATTTTCCTATTTTTAATGAATCATGCTATAGGTACAGGAAAATTATACAGAATTCATACAGGAATTTGAGATGGAGGGTTTACATTCAAAATTGGGATAGGGAAAACAGTGATGAATATGATTAATCCATTTCAAATTCCTGTCAACAATATGTAGAAATTTCATGTACTTGTGGAATAATTCATTTTTAATTGCCCTAAATTATATCTAAATCTCTTATTAAACCGTAATGCCTTTTGTCGTCCTGGAGAAATCGAATTGGAAGCTCGGTTACACATCTCTTCATTATTGTGAACTCTCTATCTTCCTCTTTCTATTATTCTAACAGTCAAATTTCTGATAAATTTAACAAAAAGAAGCGCAAAAGATATCACGAGATTGAACTAAATTATTTTGTAAGAGTCAAAATTGAATATGTCAGTAGTTGAATTAACATAGTGTTATTGTAAATATTTAAAAAAAATAATTATTGTACGGAACCTAATAACTGAATTGAATCGAACCCAAGCGGTTACATAATTAAAATTGGACCCGTTCCACTTACTAAATATCTGAAAAATTCGAGTTCAATTGAGTTCTCTTCATAAAATAATTGAATAGGACCATGTCCAATCTTAATACAAACAGAATATTTTGAAATAAATATTCTTCAAGGGTTAGATATATTGATTAATTTAGTCCATGTTTGGTAGAAATTAAAATCCATATTTTAATTTAAGTCAAGTAAATAACCAATTATAATAACACAATTATAAAACGTTGAAGACCCTTGGAAGAATTTACCCATTTATAGTTTATCATTCATCGTTCAAGAGGAAGAACTTCTTTAGACTTTAGATGCTAAGTTATAATATTTATAAAGTGAACAAGATTTATATCATAGAAACTTTTGAAATTTTATTACATGCCCAACAAAGTAACACCATAGTAGTGGCTTAGATGCAAAGTTATAATATTTATGAAGTGAACAAGATTTATATCATACAAACTTTTGAAATTTTATTACATGCCCAACAAAGTAACACCATAGTAGTGGCTTCAGAGCACATCCAAGGTGCCCATCCAATTTTTGTGAATGCTCGAAGAATTGAATAAAATTGCAAAGGTGTATCTTTGGCGGTGACATTAGAAATATCAGAATGTTGGCCGAAAGGTTTAATTCATCACCAAACGGCCACGAGTTGAAGAAAATTTTACTTCTTTAATTTTAAGTCGAAGTCTCCAGCAATGTAATGATATGTCGATACCAATGCATGTTAATGGTTGTTAGGACCCGCCAAACTCCACATTAGTATGATATTGTTCGCTTTGGGCATGGACCCTCACAAATTTGCTTTTGGATACTATCCAAAATGCCTCATACCAATGGAGTATTGTCCTACATTTACAAACTCATCATATTTTTCATGTTTAACCGATGTGGGACTTCTTTTACTCCTAACAAACCTCCCCTCAAATTAAAGACCACATCATTGTGGCCTCTCCTCAAACGATAATCCATCAGCTAATCACACACATGCAGAAACGACCAATCACATACATGCAGAAAGGATTACACACGGATGCAAATGCAGTAACTAGGTCTACATTCAATAAACCTCACTAGGGTCATCACTCGACCTTAGTACCAAATTCGTATCGCCTCTCAACTTACCCTTCTTCTTGGGACAATCTCTAATGAAGTGTCCAGACTTACCACAACTGTAATACCGTCAATCACGAGGTTTGTCCCATCCCTTGCTCTTCTTCTTACCACCCTTATCACTCGAGTCACTACTGTATTAAGCTCTATCCAAACTCATATACTTAAATTTCATTCTACTCCTCATCATATGCAGCTCACCATTTCTCTTAGCTTCTTTTTCAACTTTAATCTCCATCTCTTTACTCTTAAGGGAGTCTATGACAATTTCGGGGGTTAAGGTGTTCCTAACATAATTAATCATATTCTTAACCTCTCTATATGAATCAGGTATAGAATAAGCAAAATGATAACCTTATAGGTTTCAAACACCTTCTCATTGGTATGATATTGTCCACTTTGGGTCTAAACCCTCATGGATTTGCTTTTGGGCTTTATCCCAAAAGGCCTCATACCAATGGAGTATTGTCCTACACTTATAAACTCATCATATGTTCCATGTCCAGACGATGTGAGACTTCTTTTACTCCCAACAATCATCTCCTCAAACAAAGGGCCACATCATTGTGGCCTCCCCTCAAACGATAATCCATCAGCCAATCATCTTGTATCGCTATTATTGTAGTCGCCCTCGACCAAACGGGACCCGTCGCTTGACCACCATATTTTTATGTCAGGAAGACTTTCGATACAAGGCACCTCAAACGCTGATGATTTATATAGTCAGACGCAAGGCTAATTAAAGGAAACCTCCACCACGCTTTCCGTTACGTTCCTCCGGCTAAGTGTTTGGGCCCGGGCTCTAATACCATTTGTTAGGACCCGCCAAACTCCACATTGGTATGATATTGTTCGCTTTGGGTCTGGGCACTCACGAATTTGCTTTTGGATACTACCCAAAAGGCCTCATACCAATAGAGTATTGTCCTACACTTATAAATCCATATTATTTCTCATGTCTAGCCGATGTGGGACTTCTTTTACTCCCAACAAAGGTGTAGAGCAATGCCACGATGTTGTGGTATCATTGCAAAGTCAAAGTATTCACCGAATTCCAATTATAAAGAACACAAGAGCTTTATGTTTGAAGGTGAAAAATACATGGAAGTTTCGTTTGACAAAAAAGATTGTCGAGATGCTTGGTTCCGGGCAACTATTCTCAAAAAATTATCTGTGTCTACCCTTCTAAGATAAAAGGTGTTTTCAAGGGAATGAATGATATGAGTTTCTACATTTCAAGAAAATCATTTTTCGCATTTTTATAAGGATCTTACTATATGTACATCAAGATTTACATAAGAGATTACATAATGTTACATAACACTCTACCATTAGCCATTTTAAAACACAATCACCTTTTTCATCCAATTTTTTTTCCATCTACATAATTTTCAGTAACCAACTATCATTACAATAAATGTTGCTTTTTATGGCACATGTTTATGGCGTACATATACGGCATGCTGTAAAAATAGACTATTTATGGTATGCCTTAAATGCACACCGTAATAATTCATTGCTTGCTCGCCATAAATGTAAGCCCATTAGCCATAAATTTAAGCCTATTAGCCCAATACCATTCAAATACCCAATACCTAATACCATATTACATATTCAAATACCCAACCCAACCCAATTACCCAATACCATATTACACATTCAAATACCCGGCCCAACCAAATACCATATTGCCCATTCAAATACCCAGCCTAACCCAATTACCTAAATACCCAATTCTCTTGCCTCTGCCTCATAGTATTGGCAATCACAATCACTTTGCCTCCGACCCTCCGTCCTCAGCATCTGCCTCCTCCTCCTCCTTAGTCCTCATGTCACCCAGTTTACAGTCCCTTCATCCGCCATTTGAGTTTGGTTGCTGCTCGCAACCCGCCACGCTGGTGATGGGTCCATCGGATCCTCGAATTCGCACCATCATTTTCCAAGACGCTACTCGCCTGCTCCGTCGGGCCTCGACCGCTATCTAATATTCGTCAATAGCAGAAGAAGAAAGTGATTAGGTATAGCCCCGACTACTAGCATATATCATCGTTTTCTTTTTCTAATTTTTTGTTATTTTGATTTATGTAAATTGTAATAATTTTTTTTTCATTTTAACACATGAAATTGGCACCTTTCTCTTCAATTGCTCGAAGCCTACACATTTCTCTTGAATTGATTTTCCTACCAGACTTCCAGTATTGCTCCGTAACGACTGTGAATTGCACAATTTTCGAAAATAATAATATTGTATTGTCCTGTAATTTTTGAATTGCACTTTGAAATGTGATTTGAATATAGTATTGCCCTGGCTTGCCCCTGTGAATCGGAGTTAGTATTGTTAGTGAAGAAATTTGCTTCTGTGAATTGAATATAAATGGTGCCTATGTACATACACATGAATTGTAGAAATGGAAACCAGAGTTGAATAATTTTAATCGGAAAGAATTTCACCTGCAAAGATAGATGAAAGGCACATCAATTTAGTAGTTACTTAGACAGATATACAACATCAATCTGGAAAAGTTTTCTAGTTAATATCCACAGTTCACAACCAAGTCTGACCCAGCAAATGGTGAGGCACCTGATCCGCTACTATCTTGCTCCATTAAGCTAGGTCTATAGGAGGGTTGATATCGTGATTATAGAGCTTCGTAACTTGGAAATAGGAGGGTTGTTACCCATTGTACTCTGACAATAAAATTAGTATTTATAACCGACACAAGGAAAAATGTTCATGTGAATTGTGAAGAATATGAAAGTTGGAGATACCTTGTGCTCTCCCTTCCCATATATAGATTACATATATTTTCTATATTCAAAATAATAAATTGTAAATGAATTCTACAGCCAAGAGATAGAAGCTTGAATGGTTTAGATGACCTTCAAAATAAGAAATGCAAATTGTTATCTTGGTTTGGGAAATCTGATATTGTTGCAAAATGTGAAATTACATCAACAAATCCAAGTGATTTGGTACATTATGTACCATTTGGTAATGAATGTTAGAGAATTTGGGTTAATTAAGTGATTGATAATGTCAATTTATATAGTCCTACATGTGAGCTTTTTCTTCTTGAAGATGCATTAGGAAGTACAATTGCATGACCAATTAGGTACATCGAAGTGGATTCACCGTAATCATAACAAAGGTATACTTAACTTCTTTTCTATTTTAATTCCATTTGCATTTACATTTAGTCTCAATTGTTTAAAATCAAGAAGTTGATGGGTGGTTTATTTGAATTGAACATCAGATTGTTATTTGATTGCCAAGATGATTATTTATATAAAATGACTTGAGATCATGACAACATTTGAAGTTTTTGGCTCTATATGTTAGTATTCTACCTGTACTCTTAATCATTTTTTGGAAGGTATATTGTTTATAGATAAATTTCTGTTACGACACATATGTTAATCATTTTTACTTGTTATATGTAACATGTTGATTAGATAAAAGTTAATATATTTATTAATATTCTTTTGATTTATATACTCACTATAAGTTTATTAATTATACCCTTATTATTTTTGTGGTGTGCGGACAGTTGATATTTTGTGGGATAGCTAAATTGTCGGTCAAAGAAGTTAACTTTGATATGGTTTAATCATTTTTATTTTTTTTTGAAATAGTAGTCATTTGAAAATTGTTGAGATTAATTTTACAATGACATATTGTATTGAACTGTATTCAATATTTTTATATATCGAAATAATGGAAAACTTGATTATTTATGGATTAATTTTTTTATGGCAAGCATTCACTGAACGCCGAAAAGGGTAATAACGACGTTCTACCAGGCAAGCCGTAAATTTAATGATATATTATATGGCGTTAAGAGACATGTCGTAAAAAGTATATCGCTTTTTACGGGGTGCATTCACTGACGCCGTAAAAGGTAATAACTTCGTTCTATAGACGACGTACGCTGCATGCCGTAAAAAAGTGGCATTGCTTTATACGATGTGTTGCTATACGCCGTAAAGAATTATTTATTGCATGCTGTAAAATGTGAACTTTGTTGTAGTGTATATACCATTTTGATATACAAGTAGTAAAATCATTTATATTATGCATTTGTTTGGGACCCATTAAAAATAAATTTTTGAGAAAATATACTTTGTAATAGTGATTTTTTAGAGAATATGTGGTTAAAAAATAAGGAATTTTTTTGAATTTACTTGTAATATTATTTTATTGGAGAATGTGAGGTTCAAAATAAAAGAGAAAAGTACATTTTAAATAATGGAGGCCAAACAAGGGCTATAGCCTATAGGATTAGTAGGACTATAGTGTAACTCTTTTGAAGAGTATAAAATAACTGTGAGTAATGTTATTTATTCTTAGGGTAAATAGTACAGAACATCCCTACCTTTCAATATTATTGTGCAAAACGTCCTTACCTTTCATTTTTGGTATTTTCACCCATACCTTCCACCTTTCATTGCGCAAAAGGTCATTTTCAACCATTTTTTTAAATAAAAGATGATTTTACCCTCCTATTTAAATTTAAAAAAAAAAGATGAATAATCAACTGTAATTATAATCCTTAAGTTTTTAAAAAATTATAAAGAAATAATAAATTCCCAACCATTTCCACAACCTACTAAACTGCTACCTATTAATCCACATAGCACCACCTTTCGGCCACCACACCCACTAGACTCCACCACCACCAACCTTGCTTCACTCCCCAACCGTCCTCCCCCACATGAATTTGAAGATTGGAGCACATCGCCACTGTCGAATGTTTAGATTAAAGTAGAATGATTTGAGGCAGGTTTGATTGATGTGAGACCATGTTTATGTTCATTGAGGTGAGGGGTAACCGTCGATGATGGTGCGTGATCGTGGGTAGCACCAAAAGTGGTGTTTCCGTGAAGGGTTGTTTACGACAATTTGGTATTTTAGACTGCAAATGTGGCTGTTTTCAACAGATTTTGACCAATACTGTGGGAGAAGATGTTGGGGAGAGTAAAGCGAGGTTAGTGGTGGTGGAGTCCCGCGGGCGTTGTAGCCAGAAGGTGGTGCTACGTGGATCTATAGGCATTAGCTTGGTGGGGTTGTGAAAGTGGTGGTGGTGGTGGTGGTGATGGAAAATTTTGGACTCATCTGTAATATTTTGAAAAATTTAGGATTATGATTACAATTAGTTGTTTATTTTTTCTTCTCTCTTTATTTCATTTGAATAAAATGGTAAAATAGTTATTTTATTGAAAAATGGTTGAAAATGACATTTTGCACAATGAAATGTAGAATGTAGGGGTACAAATGCCAAAAAATGAAGGGTATAGACGTTTTGCACATAGGGATGGCAACGGTTCAGGTCGGTTCGGCCAAAACCATAACCGCACCACCAATTTTTTGGTCATACCATAACCGCACCATAACCACGAAAGTCGGTTCGGTTCGGTTTATATCTCGGTTCGGTGCTATTCGATTCAATTAATAACCACGAAAATAAATTATTTTTTATAAGTCCAATCCTCAACTTAAAAAAAAATAATTTACGAAAAAAAGTCAATGAAAGTTAATAGTACTAGATATAAAATTATATATAAAGCCAATTTTTGTTTCTCATTTTCTTTTTCTCATTTTAGATACTTACTACACATGGTCAAGTGAACTACACACATTCAATACAGTAAAAATGAAAATGGTAATATACTTACCCTTGACTCGTGAACTAAAACTATTCGTTCAAGCAAAATACAAGAAAAATCCAAATACTAAAAAAAGTATTTATATTGTCAAAGTTGCAATAATTAATATATAGCGACATCTTATTTTAAATTATAAGCAAAAATAAAATGTTTACAATAATCAATTATTTGAATCATATTTGTGTTACAAGACTCGATTTTCCTTAATTTTTCACAATAAGATGAAAAGAGAATTTATAAAATTACTTTTGAATTAGGAATAACTCAATTTTGCTTTATTCTTTGGTACAGTTAGAAAATCTTGAAATTTCTCCATTTATGCCAAATTTGTTACCAGTTACCATCTACTACACTTAATTTTAGTGCAATCCTAGCCATTGAATTCCTGACAATCTATAAAGGGAAAATCATTATCGTAGATGACCATTCGTTCACCCATAAATACGGTAGAGCCAAAAGAAGGAAAAAAATTCGCTTCTACTCTCCAACTCATTATTTGAGTAATAACTTGATATCTAACCTTTTAAGTAGAAAATTAATAGTTAGTTACACAATATTCTCAATATGAAACATTTAAATTTATATAAAATTATCCTGTAAACCTCACATATAAAAGTTTGTTGAGTTTTATTTTGTTTCCGAACTTGAATCGATGCTTAAATATCTAAAATAAGTTATGTTTAGTCATGGATAATGATATATAATCCTTATTTGACGGTAATTAAAATCAAATTTTTAATAGATTTTGATAGAAATTAATGAAATGCGTGGTCGAAAAGTTGTGGGATTCATAAAATATTTGATTAAAATTAATTGTTGACTTTAATTTAAATTAAAATTAGATTTTAAATCCTAACAAATACGGACATAACATTATTTATACTTAGCATCAATTTAGGCGGTATTAGACTTACACATTTATTTATCATCAATTTTAGATTTGCGACCTCGAAATAATATGTGACCTACAAAAGTTTTAATCTATGACCGATAAAAAATTGTGACCTATAAATTTTTTGATAAGCTATGACCTAAAATTATTTTTAACTAATTAATAAGATATTTGTGACCAAATTGCACAATTAAATATTTAATTAATTAATAAAAAGTAAAAATTTGATTTTTGCAATTTTAAAACTTTTGCACCTGATTTTTGCAAGTGTCAAAGTTAATACCTAATCTATGAACTTTTCCATTTTAATTACGTGTAGGGTACATTGACATTGAATTGGGCTACTGGGCTTGGGTTATTGGGTTAAAGTTTAGTTAATATTAATTGGGCCAGAATTTTGGAAAGTCCAAAAAAAATAAAAATTGCCCAATTAATTTTGAGAAATAAAAATGGAAAGCCCATTTGTCCAAAATTTTTTTTTTTTAACGGGTAATCGGTTCGATTCAGTTCACCATAACTAAATATCATACCCGCCCCTAAATGAAGCAGTTCGTTAAAATCAAAACCATAACCGCCCCATTGCACCATCGGTTCGATTTTTTCCCCCCCATTCGGTTCGGTTAACCGCGATTTTCGGTTTTCACAGTTCGAATTGTCATCCCTATTTGCACAATGACATTGAAAGAAAATGTCTTTCTATGCTCTTTACCCTTATTCTTACTAGTACTTATCACCAATTTAAGTGGCAACTAGTGATATTTAATGATGGATTTACTTAAATGCAAAATCAAATAATCTATTTAATTAGATCTATCAAGTGTGACTACTTAGATTAATGATTTAACATCACTGATACTAAATAACATTATTTAATAAATAAAGAGAAGAAGAAATTAATTGGCATTTTATGTTTTGGAGGTGGAGTTCCACCAAAACTCAAATTAGATAATAATGCTCCATCGAATGACTACACGATCATATAAAATAACTAAGTCAACGTAAATCTCATTTTTTAAATATCTTTTGAGTTCCCGAAATTGACAAAAATGTTAGCTCGGGGGCCAAATGTCGCACCCCTTTTTTGTGGGTACAATTTAAAGAGAAGAAATGTCACGAAAGAAACGTCACAACCATTTTTTCAAAGTTTCAAGTAAATTTTCTATGTCTAGACAAAATTATGAAGACCTACAAAATAAGAATTTCAACTTTCCTAAAACACTCATCGCCATTCAACATCGCTAGAATAAACGGCCTAGTAAGAAGAAGACTAATTAACCATGTCATATATATTTTCAATGCCACAAAATTCTTTCAAAAGGGATGTTCCACCTTTCATACATTATCATGCCATTGTTTAACACCAAATTTTCCAAAATTGTCTTGCACTCATCTTAACTATTTCATTTGATCAACAACCAAATCATACCTTTCATGATGTGAAGATTTGCCTTGGATCCCACTGCAACCAATAGATAAATGACTAATCATCTTCTTCTTTCCTTCAACAGTCTAAAAACTCACTGTATTATCTGTTGAGAAGGCTATTCAGTGTTTCGATTCAATATTCAAGGATGTTCCCACATACTTGTCGATCAAATCATGAATGATTTATTATAATTTCAATAATGATACAAGGATGTTAATGCCATTAAGAACGTATTAATGATGGGATTAAATATCAATTCCAACAAGTGTGTGTTTCTTGTTTTGTTATATAACTATGATCTTTCTCAGCAGTCAGCCTATGTTTCCGGGTGCACTCATAAAGGCATGATTAGTTCTACAAATGTCACTGCACTAACCATATATAGTAAACTCCTTTTCATTGTATTGAAATAGAGGTTTGATTTAACCGACCAGGTTCAACATCACATTTGACATCAAAGGAAGGTACAGTCCAACTATGATGTACATCAGCGGATGTTACGATAATACGTAAATGAGTTTTCTCTGGTACCACCACTCAATTATCTTCGGCACACATTTACAAAATGTATAGAGGCTGCAGTTTTATTTAAAAAATAAATAAATTTAGCATATGCTTAGTTTAGCTAAAAAATTGATAAAAAAATTAAATTAAAATCAACAATTAATTTTAGTCATACATTTCATGATATTCGCAACTTTTATCAACTTTTCGACAACACACTTCATTAATTTTTATTAAAATCTACTAAAAATAGGGGCTTAATCATAACCGAGTTGATTTAAGAATTAAAAAAATTTAGTAGTCTACCTCACCATCTACCTTATTCCTCACAAGGGAACCATTTGATTGATAAGTTGAACCTTTGATGTTCTTGTTAAATATTGCAACTTTATATGCAAGTTATGAGAAAATACAAGAGAGAGAATTGACTTTGTTGCCACCTTTCCCAACTAACGATTGATAGCTTCAATTATGAGTAAAAGAGATAAGGAGCCCAGGAGGTAACCCTTCCAACTTACTCACTCACAATCTGAATTATGTGCTAATTCACATAACATAAAGTTTGTGTACATATTCTTGAATTATATATATGGCTTTAGCTTCACGTCTACTCAAAAATCCACAAAAAATAGCCTGCAAAACATCTCTCAATTGTGCTCATCATTAATTTTTTTCCACACGCGTTGCCTTTCCTTTTTATCTATCTTCAATATGAACTTTTCCCCTTCAGATTGTGCCTATTAGCTTTTCGACATGGGCATGCCTAAGTATCCGCGGGGAAAAGTACCATTGTCGATCATTACCATCTCTGTTTGCGCCTTGGCATTCGTAGTTCTCTTGTCCACTGAAAGAATCAGCCCTCTTTCTTCCGGTTCCATTTTCAGGTTTACGTCCTGCAGTGCTAAACGACATGCTGCAAAGTTGAAGAAGTCACGTACGTGTTTGATGGCTTTAAATTTCAGACGAGGCAATTCCACAATATTTTTCCTGTTATGGGAAATGCCAGGCCATTTGATGATAATGTGTTTTGATGATTTCACAGGTGATGAGTACATCAAGCCAATTAGTTATGCAGATGATGACAGGTTTGAGTTTGATCCAGAAGAATGCAGTCTAGCTCATGGAAAATGGGTGTTCAATCAATCAGTTAAGCCTCTGTACTCAGACAAGACATGCCCGTATGTGGACAGACAATTCTCCTGTGTTCAGAATGGACGCCTCGATTCTGATTACCGTCATTGGCAATGGCAGCCTGATGATTGTATGTTGCCTAGGTAAGTTGCATCATTTTAGGCACGTCCAAAATTATGTGGGTTCGGCATAGCATACGAATTTGATCTTTTCAGCCTTTCAAAGTAGAGGTTTGTTCGACCCCCTGACATGACCCAGGCAGGTCACTAGCCCCTATAGCCAGGCCCGACACTGTCCAGCCATAGGGTGGATATGACATGCCTGGATCGGGTCATCGAAACACATTTTGACACCTCTAGATCTTTCAACACACGTCATAGAATGAAAAGCAATTCTATCACATGCATAATCTTCTGTACTGAAATTTCTTGTAACTGATATACAACTTTCTGCAATCACTTTCTGTTCAGGTTTGATCCTCAAATTGCGCTGAAAAAACTTCAAGGAAAGAGGCTAATGTTTGTAGGGGATTCAATTCAAAGAGGACAATGGGAATCCTTTGTTTGCCTAGTTGAATCCGTAATACCCCAACACCAGCAATCCATGAAACGAGGCCGTATGCATTCAGTCTTCAAAGCTAAGGTACATAGAAAGCAGCATTTTCTTACACATAATCCTAATTATTGACTTGTAAGCCGACAATTTTCGAGTCTTGTTTTATAGAAATACTTCTTTTCCTCATGAATTTCTAAGCCAAAGAGTTTCACATTCTTTTCAGGAATACAATGCCACAATTGAGTTCTATTGGGCTCCATTTCTAGTAGAGTCCAACTCAGATGTTCATATAATAGCAGATCCAAATAAGAGAATTCTAAAAGTTGATTCAGTTGCCAACCATGCCAAACATTGGACAGGAGTTGATATCCTTGCCTTTAATACTTATGTTTGGTGGACGAGTGGCCTCAAGATCAAATCACTGTGAGTTCTCCTGTTCGGGAATATGCTTGTAATGCTGGCTTCTAAATAAATCAAATGAATTAATCTTAATTCAAACTGCGTCTAATGAAGCACAGATGGGGAACTTTTGCCAATGGAGAAGAAGGTTACGAAGAATTAGATGCGGATGTTTCTTACAGAATAGGCCTAAAGACATGGGCAAATTGGGTAGATTCAAACATTAATCCAAACAAAACACGCGTGTTCTTTACTACCATGTCGCCTACACACCAAAGGTCTCTCTCAATTTCTATGCAATAAAACTCTCCAGCTTTTAGCATTTCAAGATCAACTGATACAGTTTCTTGTATCCTTTTTCTCTTCAGGAGCGCGGATTGGGGCAAAATGAACGGGACTAAATGTTTCAACGAGACAAAACCTATAACGAAGAAACGACACTGGGGAACTGGTTCAAACAAGCAGATGATGAGGGCCGTGGCTGGCGTTGTCAAGAGGATGAAAGTCCCTGTTACATTCATCAACATAACTCAACTATCAGAATACAGAATTGATGCTCACTCATCAATTTATACTGAGATGGGAGGCAAATTATTGACTGATGAAGAAAAGGCTGATCCATTACATTATGCAGATTGCATACATTGGTGTTTACCAGGAGTTCCCGATACCTGGAATCAAATATTTTATGCACATTTGTAGCAGAAAGAAATGTATGACAATCTATGCATTCTCTTGATAACAAGATGTCAAGGATGTATACTTTCTCATAATTGCTGTAATTTTTCATTTTTTTTATTTTCCTTTGTCCCTTACTGATTACTTGTGTGCTACTTGGATTTCTTCTGCAGGTAATCTGGATCTTTTGATAAAGCAATTGAAAATTTTCATACCAGAAAATTACACTTCTTAATCTTTTGGGATTTTGTTCGAGTTTACATATATACTCTTCTAATTGAAATTGGGAAGTTTTGTCTCAATTTGTATTTTATAGTGTCACTAGGAAACCTACAATATTCTCTTTATATATGTAAATCAATTCAATGGAATTGACATAGCGCCCAATTCTATTTATTTGCCTGACCAACTGACGCCGAGCAGAATAGTGATTATTCTGCAAGCTAGTTCTACCAGCAAATTCATAGGAAGAACACAAGATTAATACCAATAAACTAGAGAAAAAGTATCTAAAGTTTAAAAAACTTTATTATATCACGCAATAATTCAAAATAAGTTCACATGCCGGACTTTATAGCAAAAATTCGAATTTTACCAAAAAAAATGGCAAAATTTCGAAAATCACACCAGACGAAAATACGGAATAAAATTAGTATGCGAAATTGGGTTAAAAATTATCTACTAACATGCAATCGAAAAATTACAAAAAATAGCAAAATTTAACTAAAAATAGCAATTCGAAAGGGAAAACAGCGGAATTTGAAGTTGAAAACGGCACATATCGAGCAAAGCTAGGTGTCTACGATGTGCGTACCGAAACAAGCTTTCCAGATTGTGGTCATAATCGCTATTCTAATAATCGTAGCCAAAGTCATGGCCAATTTACCGAAACACGACTCAATTACCAAAGTTACGCGATCACTTGCTATCATTGCGCCGATCTGCCAACTCGTGATATTTTAGAGCCATTAGACAACTCGACATCTTACTTGGACCCTCCTGCATCACAAAATCTGTCAATGGAACTTGAAAAATAATTCACACAATAACGAATTGTAGACTAAAGAGGGACCAAGGGGAGTACACTTCGGTCCAGGTAAAGCTCGGTGGAAGCCCGATCTATCTACCACTACCATATGTTGTACACACTAGCTTATGTTGACCGAGCTTCAATCTCCAACCTACCTGAGCCGTAATATCCAAAAAAAACAATGATTTTTTGTTGATATCAAAAAATAAAAAATGACACAACATTATTTGATCAATTTTTGTAGATTTGAACTAAATGGAAGTGTTACACTATTGGAATTTTACCATTGAACATAGAAAATTTGACTTCGGACTCCCCATTTCATTCACCTATCATCCCTTTATAAAGAAAGGTGGGCTTAAACTAGCCATCCTTTTCATGTCAAGTTATAGAGTTCCGACTTAGGATTGTGCACTACTGTCTTTTGGAAGGAATTTGATTGGTTGGTAAAATCAGGTATTGTGATGGCTTTTAGGCCTTAAGCTTTGTCTTAAGCCATCTTGTTATTCCCTTAATTGATTGATCTGGATGATGCTATCATAGGGGAGAACTTTCTAAGTCATGATAATGTTTTCATATGACATCTGAACTCGTACCAGAGTTCAATTAAAGTCTCCTATAAGATAGATGTTTTGGATTCGAATTTGGAGGATAAGAGAAGAGGGTTAGAGGGCACATGCTATACCAAATGGGATACTACGTATAAACTAACGACTTTGACACATCTAATCGGGTCGTTACATAAAAAACATAGTAGGGACAAATTTCAGTTCGACATTCGTGTATGCAAGTCACGATCACACGTAAATTCAATGGATCAGGGTAGCGATGGCAATGGGCCGGGCCGAACCGAGCTGAGCTGACTCGACCTATATACCCATGAGCTTGGCTCGTGCTCGTTTTGTGGCTCGGCTCGTTACAAAATGGTCTTGCTCTGCTTGGCCCACGAGCTCGTGGCTCGTGGGCGACTCGCGGGCCGAGTCGAGCTTTAGCTCGCGGCTCTTTTTTTTTTTTTGTGTTTACTTTTCTATACATTTTCTAAATCTTTTAAAAAAAGGATATACGTTTTCTAAATATTTTTTAAATATACATTTTCTAAAACCTTTTTCTCGTTTAAAATAATAATAATAATAATAAAAGATAAACCCTCCTCCTTTATCCGAGTTTAGGACCGGCTACTTCAATTTCAAATAGGCGTAATTAAAAATTGTATACGAACAACTTGTTTCGTGTACAATTTTTTAAAAAAATTATAAAGGTATTAATTTTTTTGATGAATATGGTTAAATTAAATATATCTTACTTGACAACATGCAATTTCAATATATTTATCTTGCAGTCGAAAATGAGCGTCTTCCCAATCCTTCACGCACATTAATGCTTCCAACATATCTTCTTTCAATCAGTTCCTGACCTCGGAGAAAACCCTCTTACTTGCACTAAAAGCAGACTCTGAAATTACAGTGCTAACCGGAGGTGTTAGTAGATATTTTGCTATCGCAAAAACTATTGGCCATCGGCGTTCATACCTTTGCCATAATTCAAATACTTTTTCTGAACTTTTCTTAATTGTTTTGTTATTAGCATATTATGATTTAAGTAATCAATTAATTCAGCAGGCAACGCATTTGGACCTGTGCTCGATGTTTGATTACATGAAGTGGAAGACAAACTACTACTAGTACTAGAGGGAATCACAAGCAGATACAGTTGAATCATATCTATATGAGTTAATGCCTTCGAATAAATTTAAAACTTCAATGTCGTCATCTCCTATGGAATGAGTTGATGTAGAGCCGGAGGGTACCCGATTAATATGTGTACCCATTCGTTCAGCATATAATTCATACATTTCACATAAAATTTGTTCCAAATTTTTATAAGTGATATGTACATTAAAAGTTAAAGCTCTTGAAATTTGATCAATTACAAATTTAGTACCCGATAGATTATATCGGGGATCTATGATGCATGCTAATAGAAATAATATAGGCAAGTCTTCTCAATATTTTCTAAACTTTAATTCCATGGAATATATAATTGAACTAAAACTGGAGTCATTTTTATATCTATGAAAAGTCCTAACAATTATATAAAGACGTTCAAGGACCCTAAAACTAGTGGAATAATAAACACCAGACAAAATATTTATAGAATCATAAAAATTTGTCAATTTTTTTTAATTTTAAAAGCTAAACTCCAATTGGAGTCATTCAAAATAGTATCGTCTTCGTATCTAATATGCCTATTGTTATAAAATTCAATTATTAAATGTTCAAAATCTTCACATGATTTTAATAATAACTAAGTGGAGTTCTATCTATGTCCAACGTCACTAATAAATGTTTTCATATGCGTCACCCCCAGCTTCGGCACAAAATTCCTCAAATGCTTAATTTCTACTAAGTGAAATCGTGATATACACCAGTGAATTCCTAATTTTTTGAATTTCATCCTTAATATGTTTTAAACCGTCTCATACTATTAAATTAAAAATATGGCATACACATCGAATATGAAACAAATAACCACCGAAATCAGGTTGCAGTATTCTGTACAATTTATCGATAACTATCTTATTTACACTAGCGTTGTCGAACGTAAATGAACGAATTTTACTCTTGCAACGATATTCTTTAACAATGTTTATAATAACGTTAAATATGTTGTTAGCGTTGTGAGGGAATAATTTTAAAAGTTATAGTTTTTTTATACATACACCAAAATGGGTCTATGTAGTATGCAGTTGCAACTATATAACCTCTTTTATTAATCATTTCCCATATATCTGAAGTTAAACATATAACACCCCCACATTTTTGTAAATCGACAATCAATTGTTTATTTGAATTAAAGAAATATTCTATTTTATCAAACGAACGGTATTTCGACTTACCCCAACGTACCTCGGTGAAAATCTTCTTTCACGTAGGAGACGAAATGTTGGTTGTCCGCTATTACTAGAGGCAACTCAATTGCGACAACGAACTTCGCCATTCCCGTTCGAACTTTCTCCTCCGAATACATCCAAGTAGAAAATGGCGTAGTAGTAGCACCGGTACTTGGACTACCAAATTGTAGTTGCGTTTGACCAGCCGTGAAAAAGCCCATGTTTGGCCACACATGTTTTGTAGTGACTGTTGAGATGGGTGGTTCCAATACCTTTTTGTCATGTCAATCGTTGTTGACAGTATTTACATACTGCTTTGGATTCTAGAAGTCCATCGACCACACGACCAGATTGAACCAATTTAAAATGGTCCCAATATTTTACCTGTTTTTTCCCATTCTCTTCCCTCTTGCATCGGGAATGTCTAATACAGGTTCATCATCTTGTTCCGCCTCTAAAATATCAATGTCATCCAAATCAATTGGATTACTACTTCCACGAGCATCGAAATTCGGAATATTTTCTGGAATATGTAATTCATTTAAACCGGTAAATTCATTCCGAAATTGACTGTGGGGTGTGACAGATGATTCACCTCCGACACCGAACAAGTTTTCAACAAATGAGCGTAGATCCATTTGTGAATTGAAAATTTGTAATGAGATAATTTATATTGAATAATTGAAATTGAATGTAGAAGTAAAATTGATAAATGAATGTAAATTATGTAGTAGTGTAAAAAATAGATTGTAAAATCAAGATTATAACTCAATAATGTAAAATGTAGAAGATAATCAAGATGTTTGAAATTTAGACAGTAGACAATGAAAAATTGATAGTTGGGTGGAGAAAAATGAATTAATGGAATGATATTTATAGAAAAAAATTGAATTAAAAAAAAAATTCAGTGACCGTTCTGGTCACTGAACTTTTTCTTTTTTATTTATTTATTTTTTTGACGAGCCAGCCGGCTCGTGGGCTCGCTCGACGAGTACTCGCCTAGCGAGTCAGCCTGCTCAGCTCGAGCTAGTCTTTTGACGAGCCCAAAAGCCTCGTGGCTCATTTTTCATGAGTTGAGCGGTCGAACCGATGGGCCGCTCAACTCAATTGCCACCACTAGTCATAAGTCAACTATTAATATTAATGATAGTATTATTAAACAAGCTCTACCTTCACTTTCCCCTGATCTCCTTTCTCTCTCTCTAAATACCACGCACAATCAATTAGGGATTTCTCGACTTCTCTCTCACAGTCTGTGGTAGATCGACAATGAGGTGCTCTCATTGTGGATCGATATTTGACCTCGTTGCGCCAGTACAAATCTGCACTGTGGTGATGTGGTGGTGTGTGCAATGTTTAGGCGCAGTTGTGGTCATAGTTTTCTATGGAAAAAATCATAGCAGTAAAAATTAGTCCAAATAAGAAAAAATGGACTTGGATACTCCATATTCAGTTTAGATACTGCTTTATCCCCATCTCTTTCAATTGAGAGATTTCTATTGAAATGATTAATTTGTTGATTACTGTCACTTTTTTTTTTCTATTTTAATTCCTTAATTTTTAAATCGGATTTTCCTTAATTCATGTATTTTTTTATATTCCCCATAATCATTTTTGGGCTATTGCCAATTCGTTTTCGAATTTTGCAGTGAGAATTTTCATGTTTATGTGTTAAATCACTTGAGTAGCACACAATTCAATCTCATGCAATTTGTGATGGTTCCGATGGTGGTGGTGATGATACAAGTGGTGTCGATTGTGGTCGCAAGTCATTGTGCATAAATCTAGGTACACATGTCACAAATCAAATAGAACTAGTCATAGATCGCTGATTTATGTTCACATGTCACAACTATGGTTTTTGTTGGTGGTGGAAATTAAAACCGCCACTTCTCCCTCTATTTTGTTGGTTTTTGTTAGCTGTTGGAGTGGTGATGGTGCTGGTGGTAGTTTGCAAGTAGTGGTGGTGGTGCGGATGGTGGTCACATGTTCATAAAGTGTATAATATGACCTATGATGTATGCGGTGTGACCCATGAACATAAATTAGTGATATGTGACCAATTTTACTCGATCTGTAACATGTGAACATTGATCTATGATCTGTGCACAATGACCTGTGACACGTGAACTAGTAATATGTTAATGTCTTTGTGCACTTATTACAGGTCACATGTCATCGTGTCTAGGTCATACATCAATG
Source organism: Fraxinus americana (assembly GCA_035079005.1). Taxonomy (NCBI): domain Eukaryota; kingdom Viridiplantae; phylum Streptophyta; class Magnoliopsida; order Lamiales; family Oleaceae; genus Fraxinus; species Fraxinus americana. Next base: position 29,740,901 of record CM068711.1, on the reverse strand, counting down.
TTTACAGGTCACAAATAACTGATTTATGACCACAAGTTATAATTCACATATCACATGTCACCATTCATAGGTCATATTGTGTGGGTGACAGATGAATATTAACTGATCACAAATCAGCTGTCACATATCTTTGTATACTAATAACATATCACATATTCAAGTTCACATGTCACAATTCATATGTTATGGGTCACTGGTAATAGTTCACATGTCATTTTACATAAGTAACATATCAATGTCCAAATCTAAAAGTATTTATCACGAGCCATTAGATCAATATCACATGTAACAAATCAATGTCCAAATGCTACAGATCTGAGAGGACCAGCCACAGACCATTTAATCAATATCACAGATAATAGTTTACATGTAGTTTAAATCAAGCCACAAAACAAAATTACAAATTTACACTGGATTTGATGATAAATCAAATATCTGAATCAAATTTACACTCCATCGACGGACCAATTCTCTATGGTAATTTAAATCACATCTCCAACATCTCATTTCTTCAATCATTTCAATGCCGTCAATTGTACAAACTGAAGTTCAATTAGATAATCGATATTTTTCTAAATTAACAATCCAAACAAGCTGTTATGGATCTTGAATCGATGCATTTATCTAGATTTGTACTATCATCATGGTGTGAGAAGGGATGGCCACAGGTGGATGTCCGTGACTGTGGTTTAGCGATTTTGTAGAGAAAGATCAGAGGGAAATTAGAGAGGGACTGGTGTGGGTCGAGATATTAAGAAGAATATTTATTAAATATATAATATAATATTTATTAATTACTACCTGGATTTTGAATCTCTTAAAATTGAATTGGAATATAGTTCAGGCCTGATTTATATATTCTTCCCCTTTATATATTATTTGAAGTGCGGTCTCACGCATTTAGTAGAGTAAAACTCACAAATTATCCAATTAATATGTCACAAATTTTATTGATCACAACTTATTTCATGGTCACAGACTCACAAATTATCAATTAATATGTCACATATTATTTATCAGTCACAAATCACTAATTTTATAGGTTATTAATATTTTACGGTTACAAATTATCAAATTAATAGACCATGTATTACTTTTCAGCAATAAATCATAAATTTTATAGGTCATAGCTTATTTTACAATCACAAATTATCAAATTAATATGTTACATATTATTTCTCGATCACAAATCACAACATATTTCATGGTCACAATTCAATCACAAATTATCAAATTAATTTATCACAACTTAACAGATTATGAGTCGCACATATAAATTTAATCACAATCTTATATTTTTTAGGTTACATAATATTTATTGGTCATAACTTTTCTATTTTACTCGGTCATATATTATTTAGGTAGAATAGCAGGTGGGGTCCCAAACCTTTCAAAACATAGGAGAACATATCCAAACCTTTCATTTTGGTAGCTGAGATCCCAAACCTTTAATGGTAGCTGGAGGACATATGGATGAAATCCATCCATTCCTTTGTTATTTGACCAAAAAATTAAAAGTTTGACTCGAAATCACTCATTGTATTGTGTATTTCGTAAATTCATTTTGATAAAAAAAAATGAGGCTCAAATACTATTTCGACCATTAAAATTTGAAACAATGGGTTCAAACGAGGGCCTAAATATTTTTTTCTATTCGATTTCGATTCGATTCGTTCCTATTAAAATGCCCGGAATGTCCACCCTAGCTAAAACCCATATAAAGCACGCACATACCCGATGGCCGGTACCCCGACACTTCAGTCTTTTTGCTGAACCCTAGCTCCTCACTAGAAAAATTCCTTGTTTTTCTCTTATCCGATTTCTAACTCCCTTAATTCTTTATTCGATTCTTCATACAGGTTTTTCTATTTAACAAATTAGCTTCAATTATTGTTAGTGTCGCTGTAGAAGATTGAAAACGATGTCGGATGATGAAAGAGAGGAGAGGGAGCTGAATCTCACCTCTCCTGAAGTCGTCACCAAATACAAATCCGCTGCAGAAATTGTTAACAGTTAGTCATCTACCCTCTTTCTCTCCGTCCGTGTATTTAAATTTGCATGAGTTAGAATTTGGGCGTACATTGATAGTACTACGGAAAGATTATATATATATATATATATATATATATATATATATATATATATATATATATATATATATATGAATGTATGTATGTATTATTTTTGGTTTCTTGCTCGCTGTTGAATTATGAATATAGTGGGGTCATTTTTTTATTTTTTAAATCTGGCGTTGGATGATTTTACAAAGATTGCGATTCTATGCAGAGTCATTGCAGTTAGTGTTGTCAGAATGCAAGCCGAAGGCTAAGATTGTTGACCTTTGTGAGAAAGGGGATGCTTTTATCAGAGAGTAAGCAATTTTCTTTACGTAATTTGTGACAAAAAATTATTTACCATTACTTTATGAGAATATATAGTCATAACTGTGATGTATATGTCTTTCAGAAGTGATCTAGGGAATTATTTATGTTATTATGTCATAATTGCATGATGCCATTGGCTTTTAGGCAATCGGGGAATATGTACAAGAATGTGAAGAAGAAGATTGAAAGGGGTGTGGCATTCCCGACTTGCATTTCGGTGAACAATACAGTCTGCCATTTTTCACCATTGACCAGTGACGAGACTGTGTTGGAAGAGGGTGACATGTTGAAAATGTAGGCTTTCTTCGAATGCAAGTATGATATTTTATCTCAATATAAAGTAGCAAACAGCAATCATGCAAGTGACTGACCTTTTTTGGGTAAATGCAGTGACATGGGGTGTCACATAGATGGGTTTATTGCCGTAGTGGCACACACCCATGTTCTTCAGCAAGGACCGGTGACCGGCAGAGCAGCTGATGTCATTGCTGCAGCAAATACTGCTGCTGAGGTTGCTTTGAGGCTTGTGAGGCCAGGAAAAAAGGTATTTCTTTGTTTTTTGTAATTTATCATGTGCGATCTTGTCGTCTTGTCTGTTGCGCATAAATGATATATTCACGAGGTTATAATAACAAATTGGAAGTTTAAAGTTGACTTCAGATTTTTTGTTATCGTATATAAGTTTTTTTTTCCTTTTTCTCCACTAAAGTAATGCTAATATTAACTTCTAGTTGTTTGTCTATCTATTTGTGTAATGTGTTTACTTCTATCCTTTTCCTTTGGGTAAATATTTGTTAAAATTCTTGCACGGTCTTTCATTGATTAGTTTCTTCTGAATAGATTTGGTTATTAATGTGATGTTAATTCATATACTCCATACCCATTTAATTGCATGAACGTTTTGTTTTCAATGTATAAATATATTGCCATTTCGTAATGTGTTCTGGCCCTCATTTTTGATGAAAATTACTTCTATGAATGAGACTTCTTCGTGCCATTGCACAATAATACTTTTGGTACATCTAGGGCTGAACAAAATTTCCGAACTGAACCGCGCGGTTCTTCATAAGCTAAATACCAATGTCTGAATCGAAAATCGATGGGTTTGGTTCGGTTCTCGGTTCTAGACCTAGAACCGAATTTAGATAATTTTTAAAAATTTTTATATTGAATTAATTAATATTTTTTAATTTTTTCTAAACAAATTAGCAAATTAACTAATTTAATGATTAATGTTCTAACTCTCAAGCCAAGTCCATACCTAGCTAACCCAGCCCAACCTAATTTCTAAATTCAAATTTTTGATTTAATTTTTTTGTCTTATTAATTTCATTCTTAGTCCAAAATCTAGGTCTTTTTAAATTTTTATCATTCTCTTTCCAATTTCACACTTTCATTCGGTAACCATTAAGTCATTGACCCCAAATCATTTGATAAATTGAAAACCTACATCTACATGCCCAAATCAAAACCGCCAACTGCCGAGTCCGACTTCCCATCTCCGATGCCCATTGAAGCCACGACTTCCAACCCCGACCACAGATCGTTGACCATTAGAAATCTGTTAAAAAATTTAATTATGGTATGGAACCGAATAGAATCGAACCGAACGGAACCGAATCGAACCCGAACGGTTTCATAATTATATTTGGACCCGACAGTTCCATTTATTAAATCCTTGAAAATTTTGGTTCGGTTCAATTCAGATAATTATATTTGGACCCGACAGTTCCATTTATTAAATACTCGAAAATTTTGAACCGAACCTCTGAACCAAACCGGACCATGTCCAGTCATAGGTACATGTTATTTGATTTTATTGTGTAAGTCATATAAGTCGGAGGCGTTAAACGATAATCCCTGTCTACTATTTGTTATATTAAATTACAGATACTCTCTATCAATTCTTTACTTCATGGATCAAGGTGCGTTACACTTGTAGCTCAACTGGTAGTAAATCCTTCAACACTCCCCTAAGTGATGAATACCTTGTATAAGCTATGGATTAACATCCAAGTGAAGCTATTGTCATAGTTACTCTGATAGGGGACATCATCTTAGTTCTACTAAGTCACTTCATAAATGCTGCACAAATTGGTTAGCCTTTGTTTGGTTTAGCTAAAAAAGTTCATAAAAATCGATGTCAAATTCAGTAATTAATTTCAACTACACATGTTGTGGGACTCACAACTTTTATTAACTTTTCAACCACACTTTTTATCAACCTTTGTCAAAATCTACTAAAAATCTGAAATTTAGCAAAATCAAATAGGGGTTTAGTGGTTTGCTGTTTAAGTATTGTATTATTGTACTTAATGTGAGCGTCAGGGGGAATTGTAGAGGAGATAGTGATATGTAAATATCTAAATGAGAATTAATAGAGCTAAGAAGGCTCTTTGCTGAGGAATTTTTTTTTTCCTTTTTATTCTCTTCTTTCCATGTTGCCTATAATGTAGTTGGCCTTCTAGAATATTCTGGCCGATGGAGTACTAATGGTACTAACCAGTTCAGATAAACCAACATTAATTTAGTAGTGTGAAATCCTTCAGGAGAGTAGGTAAATCAAGCTGTCAATTTTTAAAGTTGGTTGGAAGTTGAAACTAATAACTTTCAGTGATCACTTTCACATGAAATTGCCTTTTCACACCCTTTTTTCCAATTCATCAAATCTCACTACCCTTTTTTTTTGAACTGTGAACATGATTCTCTGAAACCTCTTTGTAGGCTTTGTTACGGTGATAGAGGGTATCATGTTTTGTGGTTTCTTTAGTTTCCTTGTTTATTTATTTATTTTTCCCTCTTATCTGATGCGTAGTCACAGAGGCACACTCAGGTGGCCCGATACATTTTTCCTTTGTGGTTTGAGGTGTATGCCTTAGTACGAACCAAAAATTTAAGTCAAAATTAGAAAAACAATAAAAAATAAACTTGTAATAATAATAAACAATCTTGAAAATTCTCGAGAAGAGAAGTAAGAAAGAAGAATTGCAGAAGTTTTTTTTTTGGCAGGAGCTGCTTTTTTTGCTTTTGAAGAAGCTGTTTTTTTTGCTGTTCATTGTTTTGGGAATTGGGTGGCTGGTGCAGGGGTGAATCGAGAAAGAAGAATTGCAGAAGTTTCTTTTTCCTTTTATTTGTCTTGGGTGGCGAGTATTTATTAGCCCATGTTTGAGCCACATTAAAATTCTCATTCTTCTACTCATTTTCAACCGCACATTTTGCAATAAAATAATATTTTTCATCACAATAATAACATTTCCTTATTTTTCAATCACACATTCTGCATCAATCTACTATTCCAAAATATATTCTTCCAAAATAATATGACTCAAACACACCCTTATTATAAATTTATAATATTAGTTCTTTTGTAGTTGGTGGATGTTAGAATATGTTGAACATTAATAACGAGTTGGTGGGCAAACTTGCAACTATTAGGAGTGCATGCCCCACGTGCCTTGAGGCATTCATCTGGTTTGTCTGTCTCATGTGCCTCCTCATACCCCTCTAAAATTAGTTCCTCAAGGCTGACTGCTTGCACCTTGATTTCTGGTGCGTCTCCCAAATGCCTTTTTAAACCATGGCTGTGGGATTACATTCCATGTGAATCTTTCGTCATAGTTATTTTGATACGCAATCTTAAATGCCCGTCTTACTTTGATGAGTTTATGTGAATTTTAAATCTTTTACTTGTAAAGTGGTTCATCTTAGTTTGAAATAATGTGGACTTTGAAATTTTACTTTCATATCCTGTTTAGGTAAATATACAGTAGTTTAATTTCTCTAACAAGCGTTTGCAAAGCGCTAATAAATGTCATTTTCATCATTATGTATTTTCAAGAGTCGTTCCTGATTCTCAGTTTCATCTGGCTTTGTATGACTTGTTTAGTTATTGTTACAAAGATGATATGTTAGCGAACGCCTGAAGAATGGTAAAAAGATGATGTAGGGTAATCATTTATATACCAGTTTTTTCCTTTCAACTGCAGTGTATATAGTTCAAAACATCTACTCCCTGGTCCCAACAAAGGAAAACTGCTTAAGGCGAAAAAAGGGACAACTTCATCCTACCCTTCCAAAAACTGATCCACTGGAACTTTGTTTTGCATCTCCTTATGGATTTGAATGATGTTCACTTTTTTGATGGGATTGTGAAAATGTTGTTCTTAAGAGAACCTGGGAACAAAAAGTTTGTAGTTGCTAACGATGTGGTGAAGATTTTAGATCATGTTCAACTTGTTCTGTTCGTGGGTGCCACGTTGATTTTAATGCGTATGTCGAATTGCTCTAACCATATAGTAACATCTGCTCATAATTTTTTCTCTCTTTTATGGCAGAACAAGGATGTCACTGGAGCAATTCAAAAGGTTGCTGCTGCTTATGACTGCAAGATTGTTGAAGGGGTTCTCAGTCATCAAATGAAACAATTTGTGATTGATGGAAACAAAGTTGTTTTGAGTGTCTCTAGCCCTGAGGCAAGAGTTGATGAAGCTGAATTTGAGGAAAATGAGGTTTATGCTATTGATATAGTTACAAGCACTGGCGAAGGCAAGGTAATTATCATGCTAGTTGTTGATATCAGCAAAACATTTAGTTGGTTTTCTTTTATCGCTAACATTCATATGTATCAAACTTGCAGCCTAAGTTGTTGGATGAGAAACAAACGACTATCTATAAAAGAGCAGTTGACAGGAATTACCACCTGAAGATGAAAGCATCTCGGTTCATATTCAGTGAGATAAGTGAGAAATTCCCAATTATGCCATTTACTGCTAGGTTAGTTTTGCCCTACAATTTTGTTTGTAGCTTTCAAGTACGTGCTTTTCTACTAGTCCAATCTTCTTCAGCTAAGATAACAAGCAGGATGAATGAATAATAGGGCTTTGGAGGAGAAGCGTGCCCGATTGGGCCTAGTGGAGTGTATGAATCACGACCTTTTGGAGCCATATCCTGTTCTTCACGAGAAGCCCGGTACAACTTATTATGGCAGAAAAGAATTATGATTCTATGATTATGATCACTACACTGGCCTAAACATAATTGCTTTTATTGCAGGTGACTTGGTGGCTCACATAAAATTTACAGTCTTGCTAATGCCAAATGGGTCAGACCGGATCACATCCCATTTGCTGCAAGAGCTGCAGCCGACTAAAACTGTAGATGACCCTGAGATAAAAGGGTGGTTGTCTTTGGGCACAAAGGCAAAGAGAAAAGGTGGTGGGAAGAAAAAGAAAGGTTAGTTAGAAATCAAATTTCTCAATAGTCGCACCTGTTAGGATCCCCAGTTCCTGATGGTAAAAGAGAAGTAAACTGAGAAATGTATTTGTATTGATATTTCAACAAAATGGAAATTACAAGTTTCAGGCTATTCGAGAGGCCTGATCTCTCCCCCTTTTCCTAACAAGAAATCAGTACTTCAGTGATGAATATCCCAGCTCACACTTATTACATTTATAGATAATCTGCTAGCTTTCTATTACCATTTTACCCTTTTACTATCTAACTATGGAACACTCTAGAATAGGTGATGACTTGGCTGCAATGTAATTGGATATCTATCAGCACCCTCTTATTATATCTATGTTTTTTTTTTTTTTTTCCACTCAATGAAGCATATTGATCAGTTGAGAAATATACTCAGGCAACTGTGATTTTACAGGTAAGAAAGGTGACAAAGCTGAGGAGTTGCCCAATGCTGAGCCAGCATCTAAGGATTGAGGAAATTTCAATTTTATTTGTGTTTCCTGTATGAAATTTTGGCCACTCCATTATATTTCGTGGTTTTTGATTTCTATCATGATATTTGATCCTAATTTCTAGATATTTGCAAATGTGTACTATTTACTTTGCACACCATTATTGACATTTTCTGTAAACCTTATCATTTAGAAAATAAAAATAAAATTACAGTTGAAACTGAAAATCAATCTCAAGAATTCACAGGAAATGGACAGGCATTTTCTTCCATGCGGGTTGGAATTTATATTACAGGAAATTTTGCTAGTCATCGGGCCGATGACTTGATGTTTCAGATTCTTCTGCTGTCTTTACTTGAAAACATTTTCTCATAGTTTAATATATTGACAATGCATGTGCAAAGATTAAAACTGACATTAGAAGGGGAAATTATTGGAAATACCCAAAATTTAACAATAGCCTTTTCAGAATACTTTCTGACCATTCAACCAATATAAACCACCTAAAATACCCCTAAAACAATAATTACATCCAAAGCTATCAAAATGAGAAAAGAAAACAATCAAGTCCTAGGCTATCACAAAATGACTAATAAAAATTATAAAAAATCTAGAATTAAAAGAGGACCATATAAAATTAAGAAGATAGCTAAGAATAAAAAAGACATTGAATCTGAAAATGAATTTGATAAGATTGGATATCAAGAACAATTAGATGCATCTCAAAAACTATTAAAATGTTTTAAAGAAAACATGACAGAAAATTTTGCTAAAGGAATAATAAGATATATAATAATAAATGATATACAGAATTATAGATAAATTGAAAAAAAGGAAAAAGAATATTTTTAAATATGATATACATTTTAATCCAAATATAGATATAATAACAGATCTTGATATCATAAATTCTCAAATATTACTAGATTTTGAAGATTTACTTAAAACATTATGAGAAGGCCTCTAACAAAGAGATTACCCCAAGCATATAAAGATTTAAAATTCATTAAGATTTTATATAAACATAATAAATAATAGATAAAGTTTAAAGAACTTAAAGAATACTTAGAATATTAAAGGATTCCGTTAGAACCATTTTAAGATTTTAAATATTATTAGATTTTTTATTTTTGTTCGCTCATAGTAGCACCCCCTCGAATTTGGTATCAAAGCCATAGGATCTATAAAAACCTATAAAAATCATGAAAATTATAAGATAATGGAAATTGAAGATTTAAGCAATAGATATAAAATAATAAAAAAAATTTTTAGCATAATAATTATAAAACCAATATTATGTAATGAAAGAATAAAATTTACATTAAAAGTACTTGAAAAATTACCTATAGAAATAAGACAATTTATAATTGAAAAAATAAAATTAGGAATGGTTAAAGATATGTATACTTTTGAGATGATATTAGAAACATATGAACAAAATATGTATAATCTAATTAAAGAAGAAATAAATAGGTATGAATAAAAATAAAAAAGTTATAGAAGTTACAATTATCAAAACAGACTGGTATTATATGTTAGAAGATAATAGAGGAAATTATGCAATAGAACCCTTTCCTAAAAAATTAAAAATAATAACATTAATTATAACTAAAGAATTACCTAGAGAGATAAGAGAACAAATATTAGATAAGTTAATAATAGGATCTATAATGGATGAATTATATACGAAAAAATTGGTATAGAATTAGAAAAAGAAAAAATTATGTTACATTGTAAGAAAAAATACAAAAACTATCATTAGTTAATTCTTAACTAAATACGGAAAGAATAAAAAATAATTTGACTTAAAGACAAGAAAGAATAAAAATAATAAATCACCAGATATTAGATGAAGTGTTAATTCCCAAGAAAATCATATATTAAAACTAAAACAAGAAAAATATAATGAAAGAGCAAACTATTATGAAGAACTAAAAGAATTAACAAATAACAAATTTATAAAAAAGAAGTATGATAAAATTATAAAAAACTGTAAAGATGTTGGATGTGAGATTTATTATTTTAGAGCTTGTTTGCCAATGATTAAAATCCAATTTTAATTGAAAATATGACTGTTATTGGGTCCCACTCGTCTAATAAAAATAAAAAATAACGGTTAGTTTTTCAATTTTAATCCAATTTGAATCTCTACCGAACACGCCCTTAGTCAATCAAAGAAAAGATAATGAACAATCATATGGAAGAATTAAAAGTATTAATAAAAATATTAATAATCGACGTCCAAAATCTAAGAAATGAAATAAAAGAAGATATAAATATATTAAAAATTGAAATTAGGGAATTAAAAGAAAATAATAAATGTAAAGATAAGAAAATAGATAAAAAATTAATAGAAAAGGAAATGTTAAGATTTGGAAAGAAACATATAGAACCAGAAAACTTAATAATAAAAGTAGGAAGTATGGATGATGACTCAGAAGAAATATTTTACCAAAAATATTAGAAGATGAAGAAAATCTCAAAAAATTATTAGGAAAAGAAAAAACTAAAGATGAACAAATAAAGGAAGATAATAAAAATGAATGAAGAATTAGATTTGTTGATAGAAATTTTGATCAATTAAGTTTAGAAAATATTGATGAATGTCAAGTTCTAATGAATAATGGAGGAGGACCTATCCTAACAGAAACCTCTAACCAAAAGATTGATCCAGATGAGAGTTATGCACCAATATATAATAAGTCTTATAAACAATTCTATGATAAGGTAAGGAATAGACAACCACCCGGAAACAAGTATAAAGATAGATTTGAACTAAATGATAATTATGATAAACCAATTAATCATGGAGGAACAAAATTAGATCCAGACTGTAAGATAGATACTAAAAAACCCTTGTTAACTTGGGCAGATTCTATGATACTATTCTTTTTATATAATAAAGATGATACATGGGAAAATACAGAAAGAAGAATAGATTTCTTAATAGCATCATTTGAAGGAAATGTTAGAAATTGGTGGGAATGAGTAAATAATAATACAAAGTCATTAATGAAAAGAAATATACAAACAGAAATAATAAAATCAGATAAAGAAGGAATATAAAGACTAGTAGCATATATTGCAAATGAATTCTTAGGGGAAGAATGATTAGAAATTTTGAAGAAGAAGTAAAAAGAGAAAAAGACAATGCTAGGATAAAATTAATAAATTTAACAATTTTTGATATGTGTAAAATAAAAGAAGATACTTGTGAATTTTGAAATTATTACTATGTACAATTCTATAGTAATGAAAATCAGGAAGTATACCTAGATATGTATTATACTAAATTACCAGGAACATGGAGAATATATTTTAAAATAGAATTTGAGAAATATTTTAGAGACAATATTGGAATATCAAGAACTTTAGGATCAAGAATAAAATTTCTATTTAATAGACTTGCATACATATGTCAACAAAGACAATTATTAAAAAGGTCGGGTAAATTAACAAGAATATGTTGTGAATATAGGGAAAAACCTACATAATGTGGATGTTATTTTGAAAGAAAAAATACTAAAAGAAAACATAAAAATAGAAGATTTAGAAAATTCAGAAATTTTAAGAAAAAACATTTAAAACCAAGAAGGAGATACTATAAAAAAAGGTATAATCCAAATAAACAACAAAAGGATAAGTCTTATAATAACAAAGATAAAAGTCAATGTAGATGTTGGAATTGTGGAGAAATAAGTCATATAAGTCCAAATTGTAATAAAAGAAAGTTAAGATATCACAAACAGAATACTTAGAAATAGAAGATGAATTAAGTGAGATATATGATATTGGAGAATATTATAATCAAGAGGTATATATAAATGAGACAGATTCAAAAAATAATGGATAATAATCCAAATAGAGAAATTGAGGAAATAGAAAACGATAATATAGAAATACAAGAATATGAAGGAATAGAAGGTTATGGATTAAAAGTAACTTTTGATAATAATAAATTCAGAAAATTACAAAAATTATCCTTAGATTTAAAAATAAGAAAATGGGAAATTTTCGATAGAATATGGAAAAGAGATAGGATATCAATTAATGAATACCAAAAAATAGAGAAAATTGTAGATGTCAGAACAACCCAAGGAACACATAAATTAAACATTTTAACAAAAAATATAGTAGAAGAATTATTAACAAAAATTAATTAAAAAAAAGTGAAAAGATTCAACATGTTTATTTAGCAAGAATACAAATAATATTTAAATCCTTATTTAGAGAATGAATAAATTCACCATTAACTGTAAGTTTACATGATATAAGAATAATAAATACAATAGATGGTCATTTAGGAACTATAGAAAGAAATCTAGCATATCGAAAAATGATATTTACTTGTTACCTAAAATATTGTATATCTTTAAAAGATAAAAACTTTAATGAAATCTTAATATTACATTTTAAGTTACATATGAATGACATAATGCAACAAAAAGACCAAATTATGACTATTGAATATAGAGCATTATATACATTTACCAACTCTAATTATGGAAACATTTATTCCAAGAAACCATATATGGAAGTTCATAGGGAATGCAAAGATATCGGCAAGATTATAGAACCAAATAAACAGGTAAATCTGATTCCAAAAGAATATGAATTTAGAATATCAACAGATAAACCTGATATAGTAGAATTTAGAGAAGAAGAATATCTTGATAAAGATATAATATTTAAAGATGAAAAATAATCAAAAGATCAACAAGCTTAGAATACATAATAGAAAATTATTAGAAGAAACTAGTTATACAAGAGAAATAAAATTTCATAAAAATACATGAAATATGAAATATGAAAATATAGCAGAAAATATTTTAATGGAAGAGGAAAAATATCAAGAAAAAATATATTAATAGATACAAGAGCTAGTGAATGTCATATACATTCAATAAGAAATAAGTGATTAATACCTTATAAGACTGAACCATACATGTAAAATTTTATGGACAAATGCATACTACAGAATTAGAAGTAAAAGTACCTATAAAAATAGGATGAATTGATCTTATAGTATCATGTTATATAGATGAAAGCATGAATAGAAACCCTCATATATTATTAGGAATGAGTTTCTTAAATGGATTTGAACATTATAGTATAAAAAGAGAAGGATTATATATACTTCATAATGGACAAAATATATTATGTAACAAAGAACTAAATGAATAACCAAATAAGCTTTCCATTAACTGTATATATACAAGTTACCATTATAGAATCAGATATAACAACATGTGTTCTAATAAATACATGAAGTGATATAACTATATTTAAGGATTTTTTAATAAAATCATGGGATAATAAAAGTAAAAGAAAAATAACAGGAGTAACAGGGGAAGATACTCAAATAATTAATAGTGTTGAAAAAATTAATATAATCCTTGAAAGTAAACAGATAGTAATTAATAAGGTATATAGTTATGATAAACTAGAATGTGATACATTATTAGGAAATGACTTTATACAACAGTTTCAGTACTATAAACAAAATAATTATATGATAATGTTACAAACCCCTTGTGAACATTTGTTAAAAATATCAAGAGAATTTAGACCCTATAGAGTTCAGCCAGCCCAGTGTGGTGATAGATGGAAGAAAAAACCAATTATAAATAATGAAATTAAAAACAAAAGACTAATGTATAAAAATGTTTTAAAAACAAAAATAGAAATAAGTATAGAAAAAATTATTGAACAGTTAGAAAAGTCTATTGAGAAAATCCATTGATATTTTGGAAACCAAACAATCCTAAAACAAAAATAGAATTAACAGAAAATATAATCATAAGAGTTAGACCAATGATATATACTATCCAAGATACATAAGAATTTAAAATCAAGATAAAAGAATTATTAGAATAAAATTTATTAGACCAAGTGATAGACCCTATAGTAGTCCAACATTTATGGTAATGAAACATTGTGAGCAAGTTAGAGGAAAAGTCAGAATGATTATAAACTACAAAGAATTAAATAAATATACTAGATTTGATGGATATTTTTTACCAAATAAAGAAGTCTTGATAAACCTTGAAAAATGAAAACAATACTACTCCAAATTTGATTGCAAATTAGGATTTTGGCAAATAAAGATGTAAGAAGATAATATACAATATACATCATTCAGTACACCTCAAAGCAAATATGAATGGTTGGATTAAAAAATGCACCTCAAATAAATCAAAGAAGAATGAGTCATATATTTAGAAAATACAATAAATTTTCGATAGTATATGTTGATGATATATTAATATGTTCTAATAATAAAGAAGAATATAGAAATCATTTAATACAGTTTATAAATGAATGTAAAAATGAATGAATTGTTCTTTCAAAAAAAGAAAGCTATTATTGAAAAGCAAGAAATTAATTTTCTTGGATTAACAATAGATAGTAGAGGAATTAAATTATAAACTCATATATTTAAAAAGATAAATAGTTTTCCAAACAAATACAAAAATTCATAAGATGTCTAAACTATGAGAATGATTTATTGAAAATCTTTCAAAAAAGAGACATAAAATATAAATTTTACTCAGAAAAACGAATACTAAAGGATGGAATGATGAACATACAGAAATCGTCAAAACATTAAAAGAAGAATGTAAGAATCTACCAAAATTAAGACTTCTAGATGAAAAAGATAATTTAATTGTTAATACATATGCTCAGATAAATATTGGACGCTATATCAAAAACAGATTTAAATGAAATTTGCAGATACTCAAGTGGAACCTTTACCACACATGAAAAAGAATTATTAGCAATAATAAGAGGAATAAAAAAGTTTTTATTATTCCTATTATTTAAAAAATTCATTGTTGAAACTGATAATTCTCAAATTGCATGATTAGTCTGAAATAAATTACCAATGGAACCCCAATATAAGAGATTACACAGATGATAAACATACTTATCATTTTATAATTTTGAAATAGTCCATATTAAGGGAATTAACAATTTTCTTGCAGATTTTTAAGTAGAAATATTGAATTTGCAAATGGATAATACCAAAAGGATACTAGATGAGCTCAAATCCATGGCTATTTATGCTAGGGAAGAAGCTGAAGATATCAAGTATGTGATGGATAAGATGAACGAAATTTTACAGCATATGTAAACATTATGATGGAAATAAGTTCATCACATATGAAAATTACTAATGATAATTGAAGTTATTGAAGCTCAATTAAGATCACCAGATACCAAAGATACTATTAGATACGAACATGTTGATACCAAACAGGTACAAACCAAGAGTGATCCACCAAGCGGGAGCAGCAGTGGACCAAAAAAGGATATTACTATTCAAAGTCCCAAAAAGATTGTTATCAATGAAGGTCATACCAAATCTATCAGGATACAATTAGATGAAGAGGATGAAGTCCATTTGTCTCCAAAAGAAAACGAATATAAAATGGTTACTAAAATGATGTATGAATTGCAAACGAGTGATTCATATTTCATTTCACTAGGTGATCATATTTACACAAGGATAGTAATGATGAAAGGATCTAAACTAACGATGGTAAAAATGATGACTGATTATGGATATTTAGATTTAATCTATCTAGATAAAAAATTTAAAGAACTTGAAAAGTTCGATGATATATTTAAATCTGAAGTTTCCAAATATGCCCAAGGAAGATCTGTCTACCTAAAATTTTATACCATCAGTCCAGAAGTTAGTGGAGGAATATTCTGTTCAGCAGAACATATTATAACAATTGGATATGTTTGAAGAAATTTCACCATGGATATTGGAGAAATTAACAAACCATTACCAAAGTTTACCAGAGCATGGATTAAGAACAGAAGAGTTCTTGGATACAAAGTTCTTTACAACATGGCAAAGAATCTTTATACAAAAAGATTTAGATGCTTATGCCAATATGAAATATGGACCCTACTGCCAATGATGGACAGCAAAAGTCTGATATCCTCAGAGACTTTATCAACAAATTTGATACTTATCAAATACCAGGATGCATCACAACCTTACGACGTGCATGTGAAGTAAGAGATTGCCCCACTTGCCAATAAAATAAAAAATGAGATTCCAAAGAGATAAGGAAGATGTGACCAAAGGAGGACAGCTGCATACAAGGACAAACACTTAAAGAAGTGTGGCTATAATGGAGGGGCCGGTAGGCACTTAATGTCAAAAACAAAAATTGTTTAGTGCTATATAATGTATGCAATGATGTAAGAGACCAATAATTTTGCCTCAATTGGATGTATAAATAGAGGCCTTCGGGGTAAGAGAAAAACAGAACGAATTGGAGAGAAAAATTTGAGTACTCAACTTGTGAGAAAGCCAAATCTTCTGATTGAATCTTGTACCAAATTTCAAAGATATCAATACAATTGATTTTGATATTATCATTCAATCCTCTTAAATGGATATGAGTTTCTAAACTACATTTTCCATAGATTTTTAAAAGATTAGAGAAGAAATTTATTTCTTACTTTAACAAAAAGAGAGTTTTCTTTATTTAGGATATGTAGTTTTAATTCAAAGAAACGATACATTGAGGGCGAGAAACTGAAATAGCAAAGATCCTATTGAGGCAGGAGGCCTTTGAGGGAACAGTTTGCATATTTAGAGCCTGAAGGTAACTCGGTTCTAAGGATAAAAGCTTGGGATCAAAACTAAGGTAAAACTATTGTTTTTGATAAATTTGGAAAGAATTCTTTTAAAATCTTAAAGAATCGTAGGGATTAATCATTTCAATGTTTATACTTGAATGTTCATTCATGATGTTTAAATTATTGTCTCATTATATTCTATAAAAATGCGAGGATATACAGTAAAAGAATTAGATAATTTATTAGAAAAAATGTTAGATGGGATAAAATTTACTTCTCAATTGGAAGATATAAATACATCAACTGAAAACATTATAAGATTGAAGAAAAATTAAAAAGATATGTTAAAAATTATTCCAACTTAATACAACTCGTAATGAAATTATATAATAAGGTTCAAGAAAGAAGAGATATAGGATAAAAATGTCAGGATATACAGTTAAAGGATTGGATAATTTGATAAAAAGAGTGTTAGAAAAGATAAAAGATATTAAATCTCAACTAAAAGATAGAAATAGACCATCTGAAGAATATAAAAGACTAATTGCAGAATATAAACAAAAAATTAAAGATTATACTAATTTATTGGATGAAAGAATAGATTTGTTTTGCCCATGAAATTTAAGTGCTATATGAATACGGTGGCAGCAGTAGCAAAGAAATGAGTGATTTTGAAAAACCTAAAGTAAAATTCACTTATTTGCAGCTTATTTCTATTTATTTATAATTTTTGTCGTTTACAAATATTTTTGAACATGCTTTTAAGTTTTAACTCATCAAGTTCGGACTTGGGAATTTCATGATTGTGACGATTTCTAATATTACTTTGACAAGACTGTCCTAGTAACTAATTTCAATATAATTTGACGTGTTAACACTCGATCAATAATTCAATAAGGATTAACTCATCAAATCTAAAAATTTTATACTGCAGATTGAGGGTCTACTTGGTGGCTTTTGGAGTATAAGTTATAGTCATTTTTTAAAATATAAATTCTGGACGTCTATGATGGGTTTGATTTTGGGTGGTTTTAAATAGCAATTTTTAAAACAAGTCAATACGGCCCTGTTCTCTTTGTCGTTTTCCAGCCGTTTTCTGTTTTTAATTTCTCAAAACAGCGAAAACGCGTTCTCTATCTTATTTTCGAAAACGCGTTTTGGAAAATGAGGAAAAAAATATAACTGAAAACGGAAAACAACAAAAACATCGTTTTGTAAAATTTTTGGAAAAACAAGGTACAAACTCGAAAACACGCGAAACGCCCAAATCGCGACTGTAGCTGGCCCTCTCTCACAACTCAACTCTCTCAACTCTCTCAACTCCCTCCCTCTCAACTCCCTCTGTAAATCCAACGCCAGCACCAAGAAGACAACCACATCGAAGGCAAGGTAAACGGCAGTGGCGGTGCTACACAGGATCGACGCTTTTTTTGAAGATCTTCGTTCCGGTCACGCCCTAATCGCACGCTGCAGCGACGGGTTTCAGTTAGAATACATATTTCGCACATCGAACTCAAGGTTTTTGCTTCGTTTCTTGTAGTAATCTGTAGGTATGAGTGAGTATTCAATTTTTAGGGTTTAGGGTCCGATTTGCCGTTTGTTTCTTTATTTGATTGGTGCGAAATTGTGGTTGGGTTGGGGAATATGTTGTAGTCACTGAAATTGTGGGATGGGGGCGATTGCTGGTGGTGGAGGTGGAGGTGGAGCTGGAGTCGGTGGTGGAGGAGTCGGCGCGGCTGGGCAAGTGGTCCGGAGGTGGGGCGATTGCAAGTCTTGGAGGTTGGGCGGTTCTTGGTGGTGGAGGTGGAGCCGCTGGCGGGTGGAGCCGGGTTGAGGTCGATGTGGAGGCGGCGCCCGGAAGTCGGGTGGTCTTTGGAGGTGGAGGTTGAGGTGGAGGTGGAGGTCGAAGTTGGACTGGAGGTGGTGCAGGTGCAGGTTGGGCGGAGGTGGAGGTGCAGCTCCAGGTTGGCAAAGGTGGAGGTGCAGTTGGAGGTTGGGGCGGGAGGTTGAGGCGAGAGGTGGTCTTGCATTGCAGTTGGGCGAAGGTGGAGGTGGCTCTGGAGGGTGAGGTTGGGCATAGGTGGAGGTGCAGCTGGAGGGCGAGGTTGGGCTGGAGGTGGTGCTGGACCAGTGGGTGTGATGGTTGTGGTTGTGATGGTAGGTATGTGGGTTGTGGTTGTGGTGGTGGAAGTGGCAGGGAAGGAATTGTATGAGCAAGACTTGATTATGATATTCTGATTTTGGTGATGGTGAAATGGGTGGAGTCTGCTGGTGAAGGTGGGGGTGTTGAGCTAAGGAGATGGTGGTGTTGATGACTGGTGGTTGTGATGGTAGAGTTTGTGGTAGTGGAGGCAGAGGTGGTGGAATGTTTTTGATGCTCAATTTCTGAAATGTGGAGGCAGAGGTAGTGGAGGCAGAGGCTGTGTTAATGGAGGCAGAGGTGATGCTCAATTTCTGAAATGTGGAGGCAGAGGTAGTGGAGGCAGAGGCTGTGTTAATGGAGGCAGAGGTGATGCTCAATTTCTGAAATGTTTTTGATACATTATGCATTGATTGTTTGAACAATTTATAGAGCAATTGAGCATCGAGGATGTGCTTAGGATGGAATGGAATACATTGTACTCCAAAATGAGGAGATGGATAAGGGCTATGAAGATTTTTGTGCGGGTCTATCTAGCCAATGAAAAACTGTTTAGGATGGAATGGAATACATCTATGATCTCAAGCTACAATCTAGCCAATGTATAATCCAGTTAACGACCAAGGAATTGTGCAATTGTTAAAATAGCAGAAATTTTTAAATAGAGATGTATTGAATATTGTCTCAACTGTATCAATGTATCAACTGTTTTGTTGTTAACTGATCAGAATTATTATTATACTGTTGTAATATTAACTACAAAAGAAAATGTGATGAAATGTGAAAGTAATATTGTTATTTCCTTGCATGAACTTCTATAAGTACCATCTATTTGGTAAACTTTGTCCATTTTGGCTTGTCATTTTCATTAGTTTCTTTTAATGATGATATAATTTCAGGATATTTTCCTCCTAAAAACTAAAGACAAATTGACACCTTTTAAAATGCAATTTTAAAGTCTTAATATAGTATTAGAATCCATTAAAGTGTACTTCGTTTCGACTAGCACTTGGATGTTAAATTTAGACGAGCTACATGGATGTTAAAATTTAGATTGTGTTTTTGATATGTAGAAAAAATATTTCAAAATCTAACAACTTCAAAATTAACATTATTAATTAATACTATATTAACATTAAAATATTAAAATTTATTGAATAATCAGATTTTTTGAATAAAATATTATAAAAAAAAATTCTCAAAATTTCAAAGTAAACGCGTTTTCTAGTTTTATGTTTTTAGAAACAGTTTTTCAAAACAACAAACAGAACGCATTTTCAGCAATTTCAAAACGGACACTCAAAACACAAAACACAAAACGATTTCAAAACTCAAAACAGAAAACTGAAACACAAAGAGAACGGCCCCTACATTCTTGGGAGGTTATTATTTTTAAAAGAATAAAATTAAATATACAACTCTTAGGCCCCGTTTGATTGAGGAAAAGTTCCATTGAAAATGGAAAAAAAATTCCACGTTCCACCCAAATTTCATGTTTGATTGGCCAAATGTTCTGGCAATTCAATTTCCACCTCATGCCTCACACGTGCCCAATTCTTGATTTTTGAGGAATTCATTTTCCTATGGTTTTGACGGGAAAATTGTTTTCTATCTTTTCGTTTTTTTTTGTGGCATTGAAAACAAATTATATCCCCCAATTGTAAATTTTTTTTTCCTCTTTAATGGGCAATTTTCATGGAAAACGAAATCAAACGAATTTGGGTGGAAAGAAAATGAATTCTAAGGAATTGAATTGCCTAAAATTTATTTTACTGAGAATTGTCAATTAATTGTATTTGATTGGTATAATTTTTCATCTGAAAAATGTTGAAAGTTTGGTATCCATTTGACTTTATTTTTCATGAAAGTTGTCTATAAAACTGATAATTTTTTTTACCATTGAGTCTAAAATTTGTTTCAATTGCAAAAAAAAAACAAAAATTACCATATTAAATATCATTCGTTTGACTTTGTTTTACATGAAAATTGTCAATAAAAGTGATAAAAAATTTTACCATTGTATCTAGAATTTTTTCCAATTGCCAAAAAAAAAAAAAAAAAGCAAGTTGGAAAACCATTTTCCATACAAACCATGAGAAAATGAATTCCATGAGGAGGAGGAAAACTGGGGCTTGTGGCGAGAAGCAAGAAAAGGAATTCTATGGAAATTTTTAATCATCAAACACACAAAAAGTTGGAAAATGGAAAATATTCATGAAAAACAACATGTATCAAACATGGCTTAGTGAATTTTCGATTTGTAAGTTCTTATATGAATTTTTTCTCATAAGCGATATTTTTTAGACGAGTTAATTTCCAGCTTAAAAGTTAACTATTTATTCATAACTAAAATTTTAAGTTAGAAGTATATTTTACTTATAAGTAAATTTTATAGCTATAACTTAATTTTATACTTTTAAATAACTTTTACACAAGTAAATTTTTTACTTATAATTCACTTCATATATTTTATAAAAGAAATTTTATCTTACTAGTAATATTTTTACTCTATAAGCAATTTTTTATACAAGTATATTTTCAATTTACTTATAAGTAAATTTTTTGGTTATAAAGTAATTTTTTGCTAATAAATAATTTTTTTGATTTAATTTATTTCTATTTAGAAGTTAAGGTGCGTTTGATTGTAAGGGTGGAAAATAGGTGGAAAGAAAATGAATTCCAAGGAAAATATTTGCCTAGAATTTTTTTCCCGAAAATTGTCAATTAGTTGCGTTTGATTAATATAATTTTTCACCTAGAAAACGTTGAGATTTTTCATCTTTTGGTGTTTGATCGGCTTTGTTTTCTATGGAAAATTATGATTTTTTCCATATACAGAACTAGCCAAGATGGAATTTCAACTCACAAATATCTCCAGGATAAAGCAACCTCATTACGACGCTTCAGAAGTATATCGTTTATACCAACTGAACTAGATTCTATATCCTGAAGAAATGAGAAATGAAGAGTAAACTCAGATAAATTAACCATTCAAACCCACAGCTCAATATCCCCCAAAAAGGAGAGAGAACTCACCAATATGCATATCAACACAAAATTTACCAAATAAATCAAAAAAAGGAAATCAAAACCTCTGACTGCGAAACGGATTAACCTTCTGAATCCCGATTAACCTTCCAAAACGGCGAAGGAAGCGACGCAGGGTTCGCCGTGAGAAACAACTGCAGACAGTGATCGTCGGCTGGGTTCACCTGGAAAACAACAGCAATCGATGCTATGTGAGAGGACGAATCGAATGACGTCCTGCGTCAAGAGAAGGTTTGGGGAAAGCTTGGGGTTTGATTTTTTGGGGTTCGATTTTCCTGATTTTGGTGGAAAATGTTTTACCAACTCTGAGACGGGAAATATATTTCAAGGATTTCAGGGAAAATAGGTCACGTAAGGGGAAAATGGAAAAAAGTCTTCCAGGTAAAATTTGACACATCAAACATGGTAAAAAGTGGGAAAATGAAATTTATTTTCCACTTTCCTTGTAAAATATGACTCATCAAACAGGTCTTAGTTTTGAACAAAATATGTGAAATATAATTATTTTATTGGGATAAAATTGAAAGAAAATTTAGAAAACATAAAAATTCACCGATTTGGGAGGTTGAGAACCACCAAAAATCAGCATCCAAAAATTTTCTCACCCTTCTTAAAAAGCGTCCCAAAAAAAGGTCAAAACTAGTGAAAAATAAACTCTCAAGCAGGTCCCAAAGGCTTACACTGGCTTTCAAGTTTCTAGCAGCTAAATTCAATAATTTTTTCCCGTCTCTGGATCTTGCGTCCGAGAACGTTATTTCTCATGAAAGGGCCTAGAATGGGATATAAGCTTAGCCCTAATCGTGGATCTCTAGAAATTGGAAAGTGTCCCAAAAATGCCACACATTCTATAGTATGTGAATAAGTTTGATCTCCGTGCACATGCTCCATTCTCAAAAGAGTGTAAATCGACCAATTCAGCCATGCCCAGGACACATTTTGTCCTAGCCCAACCAATGGTGCCCATTTTTACGTACTCAGAAAGGTAGGAAAGAATGGACTGGTGTTAGTCCCATAAAGTGCCATTGGCAGCCCAACTATAAATATTCTTCAATCAAATGTGAAAATAAAAGCATGATTCCAAATAAATTCGTAATAGTTTTCAGCTCAGGCACACACCAAAAAACACACTAAATATTCCAATGTAAAGTTGCAACATTGAACAAGTTTGGGCAGATATTATAATACCAACCTAATTTCAATAGCAGTCACAGCTGCATTCGCATGCGCTATGCAGCCTCAGTTTCATACAAATGCAGCCGTAACTCGAAGATTAAGCCTTTAAATTTACGAAAGAACAGTCCTTAATGCTAGAAGTACCTACCTACCTGAGAGTTACTGGTGAATAACTTGAACAAGTTTGGAGGAAGCGATAATATAAAGGAGAATAAAAATCATCACTTCCATACAAACATGGAAAAAGAATGGTGATTAAACTACGAACAGTTCTCAGACGAACAAAACTAAGACATTAACTCGACAAATTGAATGGATTAAACATCTGCTACAACTACACTGATGTAGTTTTCAACTCTTGAATAACGTGAATACTAAACCAAAAGGGGTATCAAGAACTGATCTTTAACCCTTTCAGCACATAGGACAGAATGGCTAACCGCATCTACACAAGAACATGTTTTCAATAGCACTGGATATGATGGAACATTAGATAAATGCCCAAAATTTATGCTGACATTGTACTAACTTTAAGCAAGTAGTTTCACACGAGCTTATGGCATGATAACGACATGAATAGTGACAAAAATTACAAATAATTTCGAGGAGACCCGACAAACAGGGCGTACATGAATTCCATGAGTTGAATGGAATAAACATCTCCCATTATTACTGTAAATTTTATAGCACTACCACGATGAATTAACAGTTGGCAAAATCGATAATCCCAGGAAGTTGAAGCACATGTTACACTGAATAAAAGATGCATGTTCAAAAATTGAGAACTAAGACTAAAAAATATACAGGCATATGAATTAACTTTGAGTAGTGATTTCAAATATTGAATCCTACTCACAAGGCATCAAATCAAACTCCAATCACCACAAAGAACAGAAACATCAGATAAAATATAAAGTAGATTGACTTTAAGTAAACAAATTGAAACAACTAAAACTTGGGAAATCATATAAATTGATTGGATGCAGAAGTATCAACTGTAATCCCAAATTTAATAGTACTAATACAAATCGAAATTCACGAAATCAAAAATACGGCAACAAACGAAAACCCTAGAATGCGAAGGGATCAGGAGCAGAATCAGCAAAGAAAACTACTTGGATCTCTGTCTCATCTTTCGACGCTTCCTCTTCAACCTCCTCATCCGCTTCTTCTTCCACTGTTACCAATCACATAAATCTCATAAAAAATACAATAAACAAATATAAAAAATACAGCACATAGGATCAAAAATTATGTGGGAGATTTACCTTGGCTCTCATGATTAAACACGAAATCTACGCTCAATAATCCTAGCGAAATGGATTGATAACAAGCGAGTGCCGAGTGCAAGTATTGTAAAGCCCTAGCGTTCGCCATGTAATTTATAGTAAGGCCTTGAGCGCAACCAAGAGGCCCAAGATTGTTTCGGCCCAGTACGGAGAGGTGTTTAGTTTTGATTTTTAAAAAATCAGGTTTTTAGTTTATTTAATCAAAAATCAAGTTTTAATTTTACAATTAATATTAATAATAATATTTTTAAATTAAATTAAATATATACCCACCCTACTACCTACCTCCACCAACTTCATTTAAATATAACATCTATACAAACTCTAATTCATTTCACACCTCCTCCCTCTCTCACCCGCCGCCGCCACCACCGCCGCCGCCGCCGCTCCACCCTCCTCTCCCCCATCTTCTTCCCCCCCTTCCCCTCCCCCTCCCTTTCCTCTCCCTCGCAGATCGCCGCCCCTCCCCCTCCCCCGCCCTTCTCCCCCCTGTTTCCGCAGCGTTGCGGCGGCGACGGCAGCTGCGATTTGGCGGCCTTCTGTTGCAACGTGCAGAAGAAGGCCGCGACGCCGTAGGCCGCCGCCAGTCTTCTTTATTTATTTATTTATTTTTTCTTCTTCTTCCTACTATCAGATCTTGGGTTTTTGAGATATGGTGATATTGGGGTTTTATTCATTCTCAAATCTTGTTAGTGATTTGCACATTGTGATTTTTTTGGAAATGAAAATGGTGAGGTGGTGATTATTTTTACGTTTTGGTGGTGTTGGAACTGTTGTGGCGATGGTTCTGTGTTGTTGTGACGGGTCGAAGGCGTTGGAGGTGGCGATCGCGAGTCTCTGTGACCTAAGTAGGTGTCTGTGACCTAGGAATTGTGTCCGTGACTCGTTGAAATAAAGTTTAGGTGACTGTGACCTAGCTATTGTGGTTCTTTTTGGTATCTGTGACCTTACTACTGACCTGTGACTTCGAAATTGATAATTTGTAACTTAAAAAAGGAATCTGTGACATTAATTTTTTTCATCTGTGACCTATAAAATTTTAAATCTGTGACCTCGAAATAATCTGCTATCTACAAATTTTTTTATCTGTGACCTCGAAATAATCCGTGACCTATAAATTTCTTGATCTGTGACCTCGAAAAGTCGCCGATCGGAGCAGTTACCGGTCGTCGGAGTAGTAGCCGGAGCAATGGAGGTGGGGTGGGGTGGGGTGATTTTATTATATTACAGTTAAATATTTAATTTAATATAATAATTATGAAATATAATTAATTAATTCAAAATAAAACCTGATTTTTACAATTTTAAACTTGAGGACCTGATTTTTAATTTTGGTAAAGAAAATGCCTGATGCATAAACTTTTCCCATTCAATTACAGCCGGGTTTTTGGACCCATACCCGAATTTTTAAGAGGAAATTAGGCCAATGCTCTGGAAACACAATGAATTTGATTAATACACTAGAATAAATTAAAACATGCCATAACCGTAATTAATACGCAACAAATTCGAAAACCACCAAACTGATCAAAGAGTTCTGTAAATCACCCACCATGCGGAGATTGGAGAAAGCACCAGATTGGAGAACACACCAAGAGAAATATAGAGAACACTTAACGTGCGTCAAGAACTCCCACCATGAAATCGAAAACTTATTTGCCTTAAACTTCTTCCCAGTGGGAGACTTTGCATTCATCTCCTCGTCCATATCCAACATTCGCTCTCCAATTTCCACCACCAAACCCTGTGGCGCCACCATTGACAATGTTTATGAAGATGATATAGAAGACAACATTTTCAAGGAATTGTTAGGGAGCTATGAACGCTGTAAAATTTTAATCTTTATTGTAATAAGGATAAAACTATTTGTGCATAATTTTCCTTATCGAAAATGTTACACCCTCTTACATGTGCGCAGGCCCCACGTAAATAAAAAAGTCTAAAAAATGTGGTCCCCACTAGGGGTGGACGTGGGTTGGGTTGGGTCGGTTTTTTACTTAACCCAACCCAACCCAATCAAGTTCGGTTTGGTATAAAATTAACCCAACTCAACCTAATTACGTATTTAAACCCAACCCAATCAAGTTCGGTCGGGTTGGGTTGGTCGGTTTAACAAGCTATTCAAGGGATAGAAACCAGCAGCTTAATAAATTGTGTAAATGCTACAAGTCCATTCAGTGAGGAAAATTTGACATCTTTTCTACTGTAAATAAAATAAATGAGGAAGCATCTTCTCTACTGTAATTAAAATAAATGTGAATGTGCATTAGAGATAGAACACCTGGGAACCCCTATATGTTACCAAAGATCACTGAAATTTCTCACTTTTTCTTGTACTGTTAGAGGTTTCAGATCACAGAAACTTTAAGCTTTTCTTACTTCCTCTGCATAAAATTTCTGGTACTTAACTTCTTTTGATTCTTCTCTCTTTACATGGTTTGCACCTCCCAGGTGCTTAATATCTTCTCATTTTCAAATTTTCAGTTGATACTCTACAAACGCGAAAAATATTGCTCACCTTGATAAGAAAAATACTCTTAATATGAACATTCTGAAAATCAAATCTTCATTTGAAATACTAATCAATTTGATGAACTTCATAAGTTCCACAAAGCATGATTTTAGCAAATAGCAAAAGGCGTTCAGAAACCTCATTAACTACAGCTAATTATAGAGCATACCTGATGACAAAAGCTTGTTGTGATACCTGAATTCTGGTTTCGGCTTCCGGCAAGTAATCAAGACATTGGAATCACAAAGCCCTTTATCCTACAGCACATCAAGCTTCTCATTCTTACCAAATAGACATTGAAGTCTATCTTGGCTGCACACAAGCACAATTTCATACCCAATAGACAGTTCAAAACAATATCAGTCCTCACTTTCTATTATCAATCACTACACAACACAAATGAGCTTAGGAAAAACATGTTGAAAATAAATCATAATTCATAAATTAAAAAATGGAATGGCCCATAATTCCTGACTAGCAAATACAAATGTTACACATTCCGGAGTCATATTTGGTTGGAGGTCTGTCATTATTTCTGGCCCTATTTGTAGTCATATTTTTGTGAAACTAAGAATTTCATTATTGAGCATTTGGTAACGTGAAAATAAGAACCAAAATACATTATAAGCAAATAATTAGACCAATTGTATGATATGTTACATGGAATTGAAAGTTCAAAACCAGAACTTACCAAATAAATTTAAATTTGAAAGCACTGATACAGACAACTGCAAGTTCTGAAATTGTAAAACATGTTGAACAAGCTCAAGCCACAAACCTGAGATCTAACCTGGCTGTGAAAATATGATATGATTCACCCATCTCTTCCACCAGTCTGTTTTCCCCTTCAAATTACAAGGACTTGTTAGTTGTTAGAGAACGAGACTCTTCCGCAGGTTTATGTGATGGGGGGAATGAGTGTGAGACGGTGAGAGAAGGCTTTTTTAGGATTTTGACCTTCCACAGCCATGGAGACGACGTAGTGGGAGGCACGTTTAGAGTGAGAGAGAGAGAGAGAGAGACGACGCAGTGG
This sequence comes from Fraxinus americana, assembly GCA_035079005.1. Classification (NCBI taxonomy): domain Eukaryota; kingdom Viridiplantae; phylum Streptophyta; class Magnoliopsida; order Lamiales; family Oleaceae; genus Fraxinus; species Fraxinus americana. The sequence continues at coordinate 29,713,025 of CM068711.1, read as the reverse complement.
AAGATAAGGGTTTGGTTGATTTACTCTCACTTTTGCCTTTTTTTTTTCAATTTAACATTTTTTTTTCTCGGGTTGGGTTGGGTTGGGTCGGGTTTAGGGTGCCGACCCACAACCCGACCCAACCACCCAACCCGAAACCGGAAAACCGCCTAAAAATTGCAAAAAACCGACCCAAACCGCTCGGTTTGGGTCGGGTCGGGTCGGGTCGATCGGTTTTTTGCCCACCCCTAGTCCCCACACCCTATTGTGAGTGTAGGTAAAAGATTAGGTAAAAAAAATTATGTACATGTAGCCTTTTACTCTAAAATTGATTTGCGTTGGTTTACAAACATTGATGGGTTAAAACTCAAACACATTGATTGGCAATGAAAATTCCTTTAAGAATGTAAGGATTGAAAATGGGGGAAAAATCTTATGCGTTCGCTTGTGGGATCGGAGAATGAATATGAAAGTTTAAATGGGATTGAAATGGTAGCTATTTGGATTTACTTGTTTTTTGGGAAAATGATGGGAGGCTAGGATTTGAATTTGGAACCATAAGCATAAATTTAGTTTAAACTTAACAGACTATTAGTTATTGCATATTCTGTGATTTCCCAGCTGAATTGTGATGTTATCACATTTGTCAAATTTGATATATGGTACAAGAGAACTTAGTGGAACTAATGGGATAAGGTTGCACTAGTTATTAGGCTACACTTTGTTGCTTTCTAGTTGTGACTATCATAGCTATAAATAAAGTTGCACTGATTATAAAGTTGATTATCGTGTTTTCCCCTTTTATTCTACAAACCGCATATATACGCCTGATGGAGCTAGAGAGTGGTGGTGGTGGTGGAGATAGAGATAGAGGTAGAGATGGATGAGCAGTTGAATTTGTATAAAATGATATATTTTAAAGTTTTGAATGATGTTTTGTCACTTTTTTTTTAATTTACATCACTTTTTTTAATATTGTGTGTCACTTTTTTGAGTGACAAACATTACTTTTTAATAAAAATGATGTTGTATATACTTAATTTTATAAAATATTTTTACTTTCAAAAATCTTTTTATATGATTAATAGGTTGGCTGAGTTGGTAGATGACGGTGATGATGAATTGACTTAAAGATGCTTGGCGTTTTGATTTATGTTTTGTTAGTAAACTAACTTAAAGATGTTTGGTAGTGAACAAAGGAAGAGGAGAGACTATGGTTGTTGTTATTATTATTATTTTTTAAAAGTTTTGTCACTTTATTAAATTGATTCTAATGTTTTAATTGATGTTTTGTCACTTTTGTTTTAATTTATGTAACTTTTTTTTAGTGTTTGTCACTTTTATTGAATTTTTATCACTTTTTTAGTGTTTGTTACTTTTTTTGTCAATTCTTTAAAATCTCTATCATTTTTATTGAGTAATAAACATCTTTTTTTTTTTAATAAAAAAGTGATATCGTGTCACTTTTTCAGGGTCACTTTTTTTTTTATTGTCACATTTTCAATTAAAAAAGTGACAATTAATTTTACATAGTATTTTTTACTTCTAAAATATTTTTCATATGATTATTCAAAAGACCCTTAATTTTAAAAGTATTTTTGTAAATTGTCCAATTTTTAATGGGCAAATATGTTACCACCACGATTTTTATTTGTTACACCACGTTTAAACACACCCACAATTAAAAAAACATTTTGAGAAATACACCACAAATAATTTAAAAAAACAACCTAACCCAATTAAAAATGAAAAAAACAAAGTATACCACATATATCCCTTTCTCAATATTACCCTTTTCATTTCAACCCGCTCCCCTAGAGGTGTCAAGACGGACGGGCCGACCATGACCCGTGAAAATCGGGACCGCGGGCCGACCCGTGACCCGTGCGGGTGGTTCACGGGCCAAGGAGGTGTAACCCGCGGGCTTCGCGGGTTGCACCCCCACGGGCCGAGTTAACCCGCGACCCGTAAAAAAAATTGAAAAAAAAAATAAAACAAAAATTAAAAAAGGGGGGGGGGGGGGGGGGGGACCCAAAAAAAAAAATTTGAAAAAATGAAAAAAAAAAAAAATCAAAAAAAGACGTAGCCTGCTGCATAGTCAATTTTTTTTTTTTAATTTTAACTAATGGTAATATAAATTTTCTAACGGTAATATCATCCCCTTCATCAATAAATTTCAATTTATTATTACATTTATTTTTACAATATCCTCTCATTAGTTATTATACATTTATACTTCATAGTTCATACTTGTTACTACCTTACTACAATTACAATTATTCAATTGTAAATATCATCATCATCTTGATTATATTTCTTTCTTCTCGGTTCTCACTAGTCACTACTAAATTTTTTAATCCTACTATATTATGGATTCTCGCGATTCTTCTTCTCAAAATCCTATTTTCAATGATAGTTGCTCTCCATCTGGGCCAAACCGAAAAAATTCTATATTTTTATAATTTTATTTATACAATCATGCGGGCCAAACCGGAACGAACCGCGACCCGCGCGACCCGTGACCCGCATGGGCTCGACCCGGATGGGTTAGCGGGCGGACCTGGGTTGTAGTCCAAAATTGTGGGCCGACCCGTAACCGGCCCTGAACCCGCAGCGGGCGGGCTTTTTTTCACGCGGGCCGTTACCGGGCTCACATGTTGGCGGGCAGACCCGGCCCGGACCACCCGGATTGACACCTCTACGCTTCCCATTAGGGGTGGGCGCGGATCGATTCGGTTCAATTTTTTTCGATTCCAGAAATTTTCGGGTATTTAGTAAATGGAATCGTCGGTTCCAAATATAATTTTGGAACCGTTTGGGTTCGGTTCTGTTCCGTTCCGACTATAATTAAATTTTTTAATATTTAAAATAATACTACATAAATACACCTGAAAGTAGATACCAATATTAATAACAAAAAGTAGATATAAATACCAAGTTCAATCTTAATTTTTACAAATTAACGTAATCTAATTTAATAACATATAAATAATAAGTTGTCAAATACAAATACGAAAAAGTAAATATTACTAATAAAATTTCGATAATTCATATCAATAATTCATTTGTTTCAAACATTCAAGTTTACATAAAAATGAAATATAAATTAGAAGTAATAAAGATAAAATATTTTAAAATATTGATAATACTTACCAACTATTTAATGTCATAATTAGTTGTTTGACTTTACATACTAACTATTAAGAGACTATATAAGAAAAAATTGAAAAAAACACAACTAACAAATATAAATAAACTCTAAATTGTTCAACTAATAAGACTTAATAAGAAAAAAATTATTAATTTATTTAGAAAAAATAAAAGAAATTGATTTATCCAATATAAAAAAAAATTCAGTTCTTATTCGGTTCTTCGGTTCTGAGTCTAGAATCGAGAATCGAACCAAACCATTCGGTTCTTGATTCGGATATCCATTCGGGTATTTCATTTTAAAAAAACCCGCTCGATTCGATTTAATTCCGGTTCGATTCGATTCGATTCGATTCGATTCGGACATTTTGCCCAGCACTACTCCCCCTGGCTCTCTCTTCCTCCACAAGACATTTGGCAATACATCAAAGAAATCATAATTTTCTTTTTCAACAACTCGTTTGCTCCCTATCTAATTCCACTCTTCTTTTTTACTCATCTATCATCGTTTTCTATTCACATTGACATTCTAATAACACGTACTATCCCAATTAAAAAAATGAGATCTACTATTTGTACAGAAAATATGCTGCCGAAATTAATACACATAACACTTGTCAGTTTGTTGTTCAACAATGACAAAAAAATAGACCAACCAAACAGAATATCTGTATTAATTCTGGCAGCAATGCTTCTGTACAATCAGAGGAACTGTTAAAAGATAAATATGCGCACTGCAACTATTTCGTGAACGCATTCCAATATCTTCTTCTTCGAGAAGCTCAATCGCTCCCCACCTCTATCCTAAATAATTCAACAGAAAGAACAATATTTGGAATTTTTTTAAAAAAACTCTTTTTCAACAACTTGGCTATTTACTGCTAGTCTGTCTTGAAACTTTCTATTTTGCTTGACTGAATGTCAATAGAAAGAAATATAAACTCCTTTTTGAAAATTTATCCAAACCAGTTTTCATTTTTAGAACATTGGTGGCGGAGAAGGGTTAAATCGAAATTTATTTACATATGATCACTTATGTTTCAATGATGTAGGGAGGTTCGAAGATGAGTGTCCAATTTGCGAGGAGAAAGGGAAGATTCGATGTGAATTTTGAGTTTCACTGTGTAAAGATTGGTCATAAATTAAGGCTTTATATGTAAGATCGCGGTGTACATTACTACCAAAGAGAAGGAAAAATGATTTTTCAAAATAATAATGGTTATTTATGTCATTTTACTTTTGACCATTTTAATAAATATAATAAATGTTGTGTGACAAATAAAAATCGTGGTGCGAACATATGAATGCCATGGGTGTAATTTGTGGTAAGGTGTATTTGTATTTCTTCCAAATACAGTACAATAAATATATTTAATTTTTTTGAAAAGTAAATAAATTTCAATTTCCGTTTGTGCCATCTTTTTATCTCATTAAAATGAAAAATATGACCGTTATGCATCACATCAACATTTAAATTCCAATTTTCTATCTCTTGTGTGGACCCCAATAACGATTATATTTCCATTCTCATTCTACAATAAGATAGCTCAAACAGGGCATGAGAAAGAAAGAAAAAAAAAAAAGAGTACGTGGTGTAACAAGTGGGGACTAACACATGTCTACCTCTTACAACATTACCAAGAGGCAAGGCAGATTTAGGGCCTGTTTGTTTTTTATTCTCAAATTTTACAGTAAATCAATTTTCATTTTCAACCACACATTCTTCAATAAAATAATATTTTCCATCACATCAATAATTTTTTCTTCTTTTTCAACCACACATTTCTCATCATATTATTATTCAAAAATCAATTATTCCCCCAAAAATCTCTACCAAACAAGCATTTAATGGAAGAGGACCGAATAGGAGAAATATTTTCTCCACTTAATTTAGCTTCTAGGAGAAGGTAAATCTAGAGAAATATTAGCGCTTTGAGTCTGAGATATTTCATAATTTTATGATGGATTGAGTGGACAAAGAGAAGTTCTATGGATTAGATTAGTGACATCAAATCAATCAGTAATTTATAAGATATTCCTAAGTATAAGAAAATCCCACCGATTACCACGATATCTTATGGTAGGCCAACAAATCTCCACGGACCAAACCGACTCGAGCAAAATCTTAAAAATTAAAAATAGTTTTTGGATGAATATAAAGTATACGAGGGTGGGGTTCGTGTCCTACATCTATGTGAAGATCATGTATGAGTCGTTTCAAACATTTGCACCAAGGAATGCGATTTATTTGATCGACGACCTCATTGTTTGTACGCAAAGCTTAGTACGATAACTTTCAGGTTGATTTTGTTAGAATTTGCACTAATTTGAGTATATACATTTACAAGTTTTTGAAGTATAAATACAAATTTTAAATTTTGCTTCTATCATAATATTAGTTTAGGAGCTCCAGGTCCACGGGTGGACACAAACTTTTTAGGTTAGGAGGCACAATTAGACTTTCAAAAAGTGACGACAAAAATTAAAGTAAGAGATATCTTATTACAATTGTTCTCTACGTGTTCTCATAGTTTGATAATGTTCTATAATTACATCATTTTCAATCTCGTCAAATACATCTTTCTCAATATATGTAATCAAATTATCATTCAACCATTGATCTCCGATTCGATTGCACAGACGACTTTTGACGTAAGTCAGCGGAGAAAATGATCTCTCGACTGTAGCAGTAGCCACGTGAAGAACTAAGGCTAATGTCACAAGCTTGTAGACTAATGGATACACTTCATGTTTATTCTTCGCAACAAATTTTTGTACAAGATCACTAATGCCTTGTAATCCTTCAATATCTTTGGAGGTGCGCATGTCAAGAACATATGTATCTAATTGATCATCAAGTTCAGAGATATCTACTGCGTCAAAATCTACTGGATAATATTGACATAGTCGATTTACTTTGCTCTTGTCAAAAGCATTAAATGAGTTATTTGGAGACAAACACGCAGCACAAATGAGCGATTCACTATTTACCTCAGAAAACGATCATCCAGCTCTTGAAGTTGCATATCAATGATAGGATAAAACATTTCCACACGATAATGATGCAAATTTGCCAATGTCTCACGCCATGAACGATCTAGAGTTATGAATATATCATCCATATTGGGAACATTGATCTCGTGAGCTTCATAAAACAAACAAACCATTTTAAAAAAAAGAATCACATCCATCATCCCTCATCGTTTGGAGCTGTGCTTTACATAATTGCACTAATCTCATGATATTGACAATATCTTGATCTTTTCGTTGTAATACTTTCGACAATTCATTTGAAATCCCCAAAATCTTTTTCATGAAATGTAGATTAAATGCAAATTTAAATTTTAACATCAACTCAAATGAAATACAAGCATCACTTCTTGTTCCGGTACTTATAGTATCAGTAGCAATCATCTCAACAACGTCGACTATGGTTGAAAACATGAAAATCAAGTTAATTAAACACTATTGTGAAATCCCCAGCATGTATCACCAAAGACGACCTAGAGTAGTTTCTTGATTGAGACCACGTTCCCTTGATAATACACCGATACTGAGTGATTCAAGAACTTTCAACTTTTGGTTCTCTCGAATAAGATCACTCTGTTTAGCCGATCCACCAACAACACTCACCAATTTGTGTACTGTAGTGAAGAAAGTTTCAATTTTCGGATATTTCTATGCCACAGCTATAAGAGTTAATTGAAGTTGATGAGCAAAGCAATGAATATAACATAAAATAAGTGTTTTGAGGCCATTATACTCACATTGCATGTTAGTAGCTCTATCATATCATTGAGGTCTCAAATTAGATATACTTAAGCTATGCATTGAAAGTAATTGATCAATTGCAGTCTTAAGTGAGGTAACTGTGGTACTGGAAACATGATGGACACCAACAAAATGTTCCAATACATGTCCATTCTTTACACAACGAATGACAACAGACATTTGCTCCTTAACTAAAATATCTCGAGATTCATCAACTAAAATTGAAAAGAAACTATCGCGAACATCTTCCATAACCACACTTACACATTCAGAAGCAATAGCACTCACAATATTTTTTGCACTCGTGGTGATGTTAATTTGAATTCTTCGGTGCATTCGCCAAAGCAACGACCTTAATCTTAGCATTATGATCACACAACCAATGCAATAGTTCAAGAATGTTCCCTTGATTGTTTGAATCTTCAGATTCATTATGTTCATGAAATGTCATCCCTTGTCGTAGAAAAAATCGAACACAATCAATTGACGCACTCAATCGAATTCGATAATCTGTTCAAGCTTGATGCGATTTCTTAATGAGACAAGATCGAATACTTTGCTTTTAATTCTTGAACAATTCATATTTGATTCGAGTCTGATTGTGTGCACTACTTGAAGCCCCAACATGTTTTCTAAGGTATTCTTTCTTTTTTCAATTTGAGAATCCACCATTAAGAAAGAAACCATCACTCAAACTGAAAAGATAGCAGTAAAAATAAAAAATTCAATCTTTTGCTATACTATATTCCAACAAGGTAGAATGCCCATCATACAACGAAACACAAAATTGTCTGTCTTTGTTACCCACTCTTGGGGGTGGAAACGCATGATTACGAAGCTGACAAGGATCCCTTTGTACATATGCTCTTCGAATCACGTCTCGATCATTAACATCATAATTCTATATTGGAACTCTCAATCCAGGACTATTTTTCTCACTTTTGTTTTGAACATTTCTTTCATCAGTATTTTGCTCATCACATGAAATCATAGATTTACGTTTAAAGTATTTTTTCCATAATTGATATAAACAAAAAATCAACCACATTAGAAGTCCCTAAATCAGTTTCTTCTTCTCATAAGTCATACCAACCAAATTTCAAATATATTAATTAGAAAGTTTCAATCTTCCTAAATCAATTTACATATAAATAAGAAAGCCCTAATCAGAAATCCCTAAATTTCTTTTTAAAAAAAAATAAAAAATCCCTAATCAGAAATCCCTAAATTTCTAGATAAAAAATCCTAAATCAAAAATTAGAAAACACAATTAATGGCAACATTGGGAAGTCAGTGAGTCACACACCTTCAAGAGAGGAGTGGAGGACGGCAGCAGTGGCCGAAGCTGAGGCTGACTGGGGCAGACGCCGCAAATGCACGTCACACATAGATTGGCGGATGCTGTAGTCACAAACACACAGACGCAGGTGCCCGGACGAAGTGGTAACTGCCGACGGTCGCGCGGAACGGGAAAATGAAGGGTTTCAATTTTCCAATGGATTGGGGATAGACGGATGTGTGGAACGGAAAAACGAAGTGGTAGACGGCGGTCAGCGGGGCTTGGAATGGGAAGAGAGAGAATGAATTGGTGACGGGGGCCCTAACCGTGCGGGCTGTGGCGGTGTCGGTGTGGGGAGAGTGGGAGAGAGAAGAAAATGAAACCGTTTCAATTTTAATATTTCTCTTTTCCTATTTAAAAAAAAAAAAAATCAAAATCTAGGGCCATGTGATCCCCTAGGACACCCCCGATCCGCCCCTGTCTAGGTCCCACGAATAAACTTTTTATTTATATCTTTCAATGAATTTATAGATTTATTTTGGATTAGTAAGCTTAGGTCAAAATTATTTCTTATTCAGATTTCAATATTTATTGGCTTTTAAATCGCTTCTTAGGCTGTTCCCAGCAAAATTTAAATTGAAAATTTTTATTGACAATGACAAATGAACTGTCCTAATAAATTTTTAATTAGATGGTGGCGATGAGACTTCTTCTTGCAATAACATTTCTAGGACACGGTGCTTGTTCAGTACAAGACAAGTCAATGGTGCTATGAAATTCCTGTTTGAGAATGGCTTATATATGTGATGTTTTGACATAATTTTGAGTAGGGCTCATTTCCCTTTTTTGGAAGATCAAAATACAATTATGTTTTCATATGTGAGAACGTCGATATCATATATTTACTTGTCAATCCATTGTCGATATATTTACTCAACACTCGTTGCATTTAACTAGACAATATTAGATAAAACGATTGATATTTCGTGTTATTCAATCTCCTTGAATCCGATACATTGGGCTCCAAAGTGTTCGAGAATATGTTACAACTTAGAACAATAGATTACAATGCCAGCTTCCTTAACCCTATCATACTACGGATTGAGCTGATCTTGCAGGCACATGTCGTGTACAACTTTTTGAATCTTGCAATAATTCTTAAAAGTAGTTTGGAGTTCGTTTAACGTTATAAAACATTTATTTGACAATATGTAAAATATTAAGATTTGCCGATAAAGGATAGGTTTAATAGATCCTCATGAAGTTAAAATGAATTGTGCTAAATCTGTTAGATATTTATATAATAAATATAATATTGAAAGAAATAATTAATTCAGATGAAGTGCCTAATTGATGAAAAGTGTGAAATTTGTATGGGAGGTCGGGGGTTCAAGTCACACCTCACGCAATATATTAAAATGTCTTTAATCATTTTAATAATTTTTTTAATCATTTTCGAAATTATTTAATGGGTCAACTAGCCAGTAAAATATGACAGTTTTTAACTGTCCAGTATTAACAATGCATTATCACTAACCATAAAAATTGCAAATAATACTGGATCATTGTGGAGGCAGTAACATCATTTTTCCGCTTATATAAACACACATTTGGACATTAGAAAATGATTACAAATACGAAATTGTATCTTCTTATTCAGTAAAATATTACACTCAATTTTACATATTTTCTGAAGTACACTTGAGAGTTTTGAAAACCATTTGTAATTGTTGCACAATTGGTTTATTTGATCGTTGTATCCTGGAGGTGATTGTCCACAGAAGTCGCAGCAGTTATCAACGGATACTTTCGTTTTAGGATATCGTGCTGTCACGAGACTCGATCAGTCGATAAGTTTTATTTATACACTTTACTGTATTGCACTAGTAATATTTCTAACAAAATCAACATGTAGGGTAAAGAATTTGACTCGCGTTGTCTTAATTCCAATCTGATTGTATTGGGTCTTAGATTTCATCTTAAAAGATTAATTTTGTTAAGAAATAGTTCAAGTTGTTATATGTTTGTGGTGAGATTTCAACTTAAGTTAATCGACCTCGACTAGAGAAGATAACTAAATAGTTAATAAATCTATGTAAGTTGTAACTATATGTTCAAAAATAGTAAATTAGAAGATTCTTTTTCATTCTCTCTCAAAACTCAAATTATGCCAAAAGAAAAGAAAGAGTAGAATGCGACTGATTGGTCCAATGTTTTTAACTTTATTATGTTAAATTTATGTGGTCCGATTATTATTTGGATAAAGGTACATGTACTCACACATTTTTACAAAATGTTGTACTCACTCTAACAAAAAATGCAGGCCCTACGTGAATTCAAAAATGGCGGCTGTGTGGTCCTCACTCCTCTTGTGTGTAGTGAGTAAGTGAGTTTGTAAACCATGTAGTACTTCTCGCATGGTCCTTAACTCATTATTTTCGATCACTCAAAATACCAAGAATTACATACCTTATCTTTAATTTTATCTCTTTCCTTCACTCTTGTAGTAGAACATCAAGTTCCTGCTTATGGCATGTTTGGAATAACTTATATTTATACGTCTTGAAAATTTATTTAAATATATTAAAAAATAATTTCTTAATCTCAAAAATCACTTTTCGACTTTCTAAAAACCGCACAAACGTTAGTCAAACTCATTTTCATATTATGAACTTGCAGTTAGAATATTAGTCCCATTTAAAAAATTTAAGTTTGGTGGTAATTGTGATGAAACATGAATTTTATCTTTACGCAGGACAAAAATGAATCACAAGTAGTGACTCCAATTTCCAAAATACTCCATCTACACTTGGTCCTTGTTTGGTTTAACTAAAAATATTAATATAAAATTAAAATCAATAATTAATTTCAACCACACATTTCATGGATCCCACGACTTTCCAACCACATATTTTATCATTTTTTTTATCAAAATATACTAAAAATCTGATTTTTATAATCACCAGACAGGGACTAAGTTAAAGTCAATAAAAATTTTAACCACATATTTTATGGACTCATAGTTTTTATTAACTTTTTAATCATACATTTCAGTAACTTTTATCAAAATTTGCTAAAAATTTAATTTTTTGACAAAATTGAAGAAAGACTTAGGGTCCATTTGATTGTTAAAGGTGGAAAAACTTTCAAATTCTATGTAAGTTGGAAAATAAAAATCCAAGTACCCTATATAAATACATTTTTTCATGAAATTGACAAAAAGTAAGTTTAAAGTAATCGCCACTGTTGAAAACCACCAGTCGCTCTAAACATCTTCGAGCAACACCACAAGACACACCCACCATCAGAAATCGCGGCTCCGTCACCACCAGCCGCTCTAAAGATCTTCAAGCAACACCGCAACACACCCACCCACCACGAGAAATTGCGACGCCGTCACCGCATATCAGCTAAAATGGGGTGTAATCAACAGCATTTATGCGTCGCCTATAGCGGATCTGCAGCGATGGTGTCTCGCACGCAAAGCTATGGTGACTGCTGCAATCGGACAGACGGCAAAAAGCGTGGAGAAAGGAATAGGAGATAGTGAAGAGAAGGGGAGGGGAGAGAGAGATGGCGGGATTAAAATTAAATCCATTTTTGGTAGGGATTAAAATTAAGATTTTAATCTTAAAATCAATAATTAATTTCAACCACACATTTCATGGGTCCCACGACTTTTCAACAACATATTTCATCATTTTTTTTTATCAAAATCTACTAAAAATCTGATTTTTATAATCACCAAACAGGGACTATGTTAAAGTCAATAAAAAATTTAACCACATATTTTATGAACTCATAATTTTTATTAACTTTTTAATCATACATTTCATTAACTTTTATCAAAATTTGCTAAAAATTTAATATTTTGACAAAATTGAAGAAAGACTTAGGGTCCATTTGATTGGTAAATATGGAAAAGCTTTCAAATTCCATGTAAGTTGGAAAATAAAAATTCAAGTACCTCATATAAATACGTTTTTCATAAAATTAACAAAAAATAAGTTTAAAGTAATTGTACTTTGGAATTCAAACTCAATTTCCACTTTCGTATCAAACCGTCAAAGTATAATTGAATTTATCGGATGTGATATTAAATCAATGAAACGGAATCTTAGATATATTTTATTGTTTGTATTCTTCCAAGAAAAATATTCCCATAATTTCTTTGGCACTTTCCTCTATCCATGCAGATATGTGTCCCTATTTGTTACCACTTCTACAAACGTCTCATTCAAATGTAATACAATGGCTGGCCCTAAATTGCAATCTTCATACCTTACTCTTCTCTTTGATGTTTTCCTTTTTCTTTCAATTTATGCCGCAGAGATCCATCAAATTAAGTACGAAGGTCGAACCTTTCGAAAACGGAGAGTGAACAAGTTTTAATGACTTGGTCTCCAATATCACCTTCTTTGGCTCCTTGTTTTTCGCAAGTAGGTGGTCGAGAATTCGCTCTTCATGGAAAAATCATGTTGTCTCTACTTGTTTCTCTTTTAGCCGTTTTTCTCGCTTTTATAATCTTCTTTCCTCGGATACGACGTTGGGTTAATACCACTGAAAACAATGATTTGGAGCTCGATTAGTGCAGCTATTTCAGTTTAGGGATTGTGAGAGAACACTAAAGGAGCTTCAAGCAAATAGTGAAGTTCTTTTTATGCTGTGAATAAAATTAAATCAATTTTTGTGTATTGTATTTATGAATTTCATCAAAATATAGTTGTGATTTTTTTTTTTTTTTTATATGGATATATTGATGAGTTACTTTTTCTTGAATACGTTTGAAAAGTTGCTTTACAGTTATACAGAAGACAACTTCTGCGGGCTGTGACGAGAAATCTAGACCCAAATAGTTTATTATTGGGCTTCAAAATTAAGGCTAGCCCAAACATAACGAACAGATATATTCGTTTTAAAGGCCACCAATTTAAAGTTGAAAATTGAAATTAAAGGGAATGAAACCAATTACAATAAGGGAACAATACATAAATAATGTATTAAGTATCAATATTTCAAAAATAGGAAAACAAGTTTCAAATTTCAAAAATCAGATTTTTTTAAAACTTTTATTTATGAAATAATAAATTATTAAATCAATTTATTATTAAATATTTAATTCAAATATATATAATTAACATACCCCACCTCCACCACCCCCACCGCTCCGAGAACTATTTCGGCGATCGGTCCGGTCACTATTCTTCTCCGGCGACCAATTTCGACGACCAGCCTATTCCGACAATCAATTCCGGGGCTGTTCCGATTCTGGCGACTATTTCAATTACCCTTCCGTCGCCGCTTTATTCCGGCGGCTGTTCTGATTCCGGCAATTGTTCCAACTCCAACAATATTCGGACAATGGATCTACCCACCCCACCCCTACCTTGCAAAAAAATTTCAAAAATTAAAAATATCAAGTCACTGATTTGTCATCCATGACTAATTGTGTCCAGATTTGTATTAAGTGTGATTATTTGTGTCATATGTGATTAATTGTGATCAAATTTGTATTCAGTGTGACTGTCTGTGTCATTCGTGACAAATTGTGACCAAATTTGTATTCAGTGTGATTGTTTGTGACCGAGTCAATCTTAATTGTGACACGGTATGTGATCAAGTCACGACCAATCACAATTAACACAGAATTGGTCACAACGAGTCACAATCGGTCACATAATTGGTCACAACCAGTTACAATAAACACATATTTGGTCACAAATGGTCACCACAAACAAATTCGCTCACACCACGAACAAGCACCACAATCCACCACCAATCATTACCACCATCACCTCCAATATACCACCACTACCACATTCAACTCAAATTTACAGTACAAAAAATGATGATGGGAAAGCAGGCAAAATACGTGACAATAAAGAAGAAATTAATGAAAATAAATTCATGTAGAAGTAACTTTTCTGTTGAAATTCTTTGATGAGAACAAGAAATTAAGTACAACAACATTGTAACAGTAATAATTAATCAAAGAAACTGATTTCTTTAATCGGAATAAGTAATCAAGCACTTTTGCGGATTCACGAATCGAAAAGAATTTTGTTGAAGCTCACATCAAGCAAAGACAGGAGTTCATCGAGAGAATCCAGAGGCTAAAGAAGCCTATTCGCAGCAGCAGCCAGTTCGTCTTCCATATTTTTATTCAGAGGCTGAAGAACGCCGCTATGACAACGAGGATTGGCAACGATGAGCAGTCGGTGCCGCCACCATCACTGTGACCAACCATCAATCACAAGATCGACATCACTGCCACCAACACCAACTAGGCACCATTGCCACCAACACCAATCCACCGCCACCAAAACCACCCCAATGTCATTGCCACCTTATCGCCACTTGACCATTGCCTCACCAACAACCACAGCCTCTACCTCCACATCCAACACACCACACTTCACCACCATTGCACAACCAGAAATGCAGTGTCACCACCACACCACATCACCACCACGTAGATTCGCGACAACGCACATCGCCCCAACTGCACTAGCACTATTGTACCACTAGCATTGGACCACCACCTATACAGATCTTACACTACCATCACCACTGCTATGCAGATCTACAACACATCACCACACAAACATCTCGCTATCATTGATTTCTTGTCTCCACCACCGCAGTGGTGGAAGAAGATTTCAGCCACATCCGCCATCCCTACAGCGTCCGCTATAGCCCCATCTCTACCACCAGCCACCACTTTCTCTCTGGCACTCTCCCTTCTACTACCAGCCACCATTGATTGTGGCTAAAGTTGGGTGGGTGCAACAAGACTTACTGAGAGAGAACAGAGAGAGAGTGAGTGAGTGAGAGAGAACGGGTGATTTAGGGAATTCAAAATCAGGGGTGTGTGAGTGGAGTGGAGTGGAGTGGAGTGGGGTGGGGTGGGGTGTATATAAATTAATTTTTAGTTTTACAACATTAATTAATAATCCTATTTACTACCTGATTTTTGAATTGTAAAACTTTATCTCTTATTTTTGAATTGTAATCTTGAAAAGAAGGGTTTTATGTAATTTTTTCTTACAATAAACAAAAGCATAGTTGTCATTCTCACATATAAGTTAACAAGAAACAACTCTAACAAACAACACAAAGCAAGGAAAAGATATCCCACAAACTCGAGTGAATGTTACAACACCAAAATGACATCAATGATAGAATGTTCCATATAAAAGAATTAAGAAAAAAATGTGTCAGGGATTTTGTTTCAAATTTGTAGCAAGATTTTAATTCTGATTCGATTTTCTGCCAAATTTGGCCTTTAAAATGGAAGAAAATTTCGTCATTGAAGGCATATGTTTTGGTAGTGCAACTCTAGTCGATTAATCTCTAATCGATCTAGGGTTGAGAAAGATTCAAATATTTAAAGTCATTTAATCTAAGTCAAGATATATCGACTAGTTGGAACTATAAATTCTAACAAAAAAATTCGATGTCAAGTTCTGGCTTAGATAATAATTTTTAGGGAAAAATTTATGGTTCAGGCATTAACTATGAAGAAATCAATAATCAGGCATTAAGTTTCGTAGTTGCAAAACTCAGGTATTTAGTAATTAGTTAAATATTAATTCTATTATATTTACAAATCAATCTCCACCTTACTACTGATACGGGATTTTTCTGTTACATTACTTTCCATTAATTGCGCTTGCAATTAAGACCCTCCTAAAATACAATTTCATCTTTGTTACAACGAAATCCCTCTCATTTGATATTGACGGCAGTAAAATCGAGCTTCCAGGTTACAGTTCCAAGGTGTTAATATCCGGACATCGATTCAAATTCTAGCCAACGGTCATAGTTCGGAGGTGGTAATCTCCGGTCACAATACAATTCTGTTCGTATTGTTGGATTGGATTGGAGATTCAGGACACAACAGACCTGGTTTTGTAAACATAACGAGGATGTACTAGCTGTGATTGCACATACCAAAAGAGATCCTTATGACTGTTGTTCTTATTATTACACAAAAGATGCATACATGAATATACCAGAACTTCGTGATTTCATTTTCAACTGTGACATGCCTACGCATAACCAGTATGAGATGTGACCTGTCAATGAACAAACCATTAACAGTGACCTGTAAAAAGCTGACTGTGTGACCAACTTCAAATGTTTACTGTAAGGCAATGGAAATGGGTTAAGTAATGAAAATGTAACCTAAATAAATGTTAAAGAACTTGTATATGAAGCCTGTGACATCTGTATATGAACTACAAATGTTTCCAGTGAGGAATGGGGTTTTTAGAACTCATCATATACCAATTTGTGGCCTGATATACATATATGTGACTTAATATACCAATCCGTGACCTCGTATATCATTCTGTGACCTCATATACCAATTTGTGACCCAAGTGACCTGCTGTGACTTAACTTAACATTTGGTGACCTCATGACCCAATCTTTGATCTAGTATACAAGTATGTGGCCTCATAAACCAAGCTGTGACATGTATTAACCCAAGTGACCTTCTGTGACTTAAAATACCAATCTGTGAGCTCATATACTAGTATGTGACCTTGTAAAACAAGCAGTGACTTGTATCTAAGCGACCTGCTATGACTTAATATACCATTCTGTGACCATGTATACCAGACTGTGACCTCGTAAATTAAGCTGTGACCTGTATTAACCCAAGTGACATGTTGTGACTAAATATACCAATTTGTGACCTCATATACCAGTCTGTGACCTGTATTAACCCAAGTGACATGCTTAGTGCGTGAATGATATTTTCCCAAATTCAAAGAATTATCCCCTGGTATACCAATGAACTATTGCATTAAATGTAACATGATATATTGTTATGTGACATTTAATAACTCATGTGACTTTACTAACTGCATCCCTGTATTCCATACTGTTACATCTCAGCAACTTGAGACCAACAAGCAATGACAGAAAATCAAGAAAGTAACATATATTTGATGTAACCAATTTTCAAATTTTCATTGTTCAACTAGTTCCCATCCATAGACTAAATGCAAAAAAAAAAAAAAAAAAAAAAGAATAGACTTCCTCATACACTTTACAGTCTGCATTCAACATCTCAAAATAAAAATAAAAATCTATCATTCTTCCCGCACTGATTGATACTTGACCCGGGAGATTTTTGCTTTGCTTTTGGAGTTTTATTCGAACTGTCCAATATCTTCCTTTTGCAAGTCCGACCTGGCGTTTGGACCGTCTTCTTCCCATTCTTTTCATCATTTTTTTCCGGCATTCCTAATCCCTACCCAGTAGAGAGATATAATCACACTGCAAATAAAAGGGAATGCACCAGAGATTGTGTGGGATTTGGAGGTTTCTCACGGCTGATTTTGGAAACGAGATGGAGATTGGGCGCGAATAAGGTGGAGATTGTGCTAAAGAGAAAATAGGGATTTAATTAATAAAAATGGAAGTTAAGATATAAACCAATTTGAAACCCACCATTAACGGGATACGCACGTCCATTAATTAAATGATTTATTATTTAATTAAAATGATAAAACCTGAAAATTGAATAAATAAATTACGAACCTGATTTATAAAAATGGATCTTTAAACACCTGTTTTTATGTAATTTCCATTAATTTTTACGCTACCAATCTAAACTCTCATGGGAGTTTGGATTGTATTCCCCAACTTTGATATATATGCAAATTTAAGTGTCCTGAAACTGAAACTCAGTTTTAGAGTATTTTCAATAGACTCTCTATTTTTAAAGAGTATATTCTATTATTTGAAGTGTATCTATAAATTTAGAGAGTTAAAATTTTAAAGTACTCCAACAAGCTCTATTTATTTAACACTTAATTTTACTACTCTAAAAAAATATTTATAATTTTTGTTTATATTTTATTTTAACTAGCTTTTTTTAGATTATTTTATTGTTTTCCTACATTGAAAATTGAAACACTTTGAATTCATTTAATTATAGAGAGTGAGTTTGACTCTCCAAATTTGGAGTCAAACTCATTCTCTAAATTAAAATGTTAATTTAAAATGATTTTAAAAGTAGATTCTTTAAAATAGAGAGTATCTTATGTTTAAAAAATCTCTTGGGGATGCTCTTAGATCCCATAACTTCTTGAAATTTATGTTTTGAAACTGTAAAGAGATTTTTATTCTCATTGATATGTAAATCTCATTATCCTACTTAAAGATATTGTTTGCCCGTTGGTAAATTTAATGATGTCACCAGCATAAGCCAATGAGAAAAAAGATCATTGCCGCAATATATGTAGTCCATGGAGTAGAATCTATTGAATATCCATCTTGAGAAACATTTTGATCCCCATCAAAACGTTAACTAGAATAAAATGCCCCACAAAGATGATGGATTTAAAAAAATTAGTTACTTCTATTAAAATTTAGAGTTTTATCTTAAAATGTTAACTTTCTTAAGAGAAGTAACCCGATGATCTATATTTTCGTTTTTATTCAATATGAGATTAATCCATTAACATGCCCCACAAAGATGATAGCTCGTTTGGACAAATCAATATTGAAATTCGCGTGTTCAACTTTCTTAAGAGGAGTAGCGTAATCTTTTATGTGTTAGTCTATATTTTTGTCTTTTTTCAACGTGAGATTTATTTCTTAACAAGTTCTCCATTTATTATAAGGGAAAAGCCACAATTCCTAATACATATTTTGAACTTTTCCTCCCACTCCATGTTGAAACCAATTATGTCTCCAATCTACAGTGATATGCTTTTGCCATGAGTAACTCCAGTATAGTATTTACCACTCTAACATTCCCATCTATGCGGTAAATCAGTTCTTGGGCTAAAATCCAATAGATCTACCAAGTGTGAAGCCACTTTAGGCAAGAGAGATGAGTTTAGGCAACAGTTTATTCAACCTATTTGTTAAAATTTTAGTATTGATCTTGTTAAGAACATTACAAAAACTAATAGGAATTAAGACAATGAGTTAAGCCACTTGTACAGGGCATTTTGCCAGGAAGGTCTGTTAAATGCATTGGTTGTTGGAAAAAACAAATTTAAATAGACCAATGTTGTGTTGACATGTGCAAGGCACTGTCCATGTAGCAAGATTGTAAGATGATTGACATTTGCAGAGTACCCGCACGAGCTCGTGGCTCGTGACCCACGAGCCGAGCTTAAATATATATATATATATATATATATATATATATATATATATATATATATATATATATATACACATTTTCTATTTTTTTTAAATATAAATTTTTCAAAACATTTATAATTTTTAAAATAATAAGAACAAAATTTTATTTGTTGAGTTTTGTTTTTTGTTTACCCTTTTTTACTATATTAAACCTATATATATATATACAGAAATGATCTAATGAGCACCGGTGCTCATCTTATCCTAAGCACCGATGAGTTGGCACATTAATTCATTGGTGGATTGGAACTCACAAAATCTTTATCCACCAATGAATTAATGTGCCAACTCATCGGTGCTTAGGATAAGATGAGCACCGGTGCTCATTAGATCATTTCTGTATATATATATATATGTATGTATATATATATAAACACATTTTGTAAACAATTTTTTAAGTATACATTTTTCAAAACATTTTTATTTTTATTTTTTTTTTGAAAAAAGATAAACCCTTCTCCTTTATCCGGGTTTGGGACCGACTACTTCAATTTCGAGTAGGTAGGGTTAAAAATTGTACACGATCAACTTGTTCCGTATGCAATTTTTTAAAAAAAATTATAAAGGTATGAAAATAAAATTTTTTGATGAATGCGGTGAAATAAAATATCACTTACTTGATTACATGCAATTTCGGCATATTTATCTTGAATTCGATAATTAACGTCTTCACAATCCTTCACGCACATTACTGCTCCCAAAATATCTTCTTTTAGCCGACTCTTGACCTCAGTGAGAACCATCTTCCCTGCACTAAAAGCAGACTCCGAAACTACAGTGCTAACCGGAGGTATTAGTAGATCTTTTGCAATTGCAGAAACTACTGGCCATCGGCGTTCGTTATTTCGCCAGAATTCAATGACCTATTTTGAATTTTTCCTAACTGCTTTGTTACTAGGCAAAGTATGACTAAAGTAATCAATTAATTCAGATGGTAACGCATTTGAACCATTACTCGAAGTTTGAGTACATGTACTGGAAGACAAACTACTACTATTACTAGAGAAACCACATGCATATGCAATTGAATCATATCTATATGAGTTCATGCTTTCGAATAAATTTAAAACTTCAGCGTCGTCATTTGTTATATTAGTGAGATGAGCAGTTGTAGGTACACGAGTAATATGTGTACCCATTCGTGAAGCATATAATTCATACATTTCACATAACGTTTGTTCCAAATTCCTATAAGTAATATGTACATTAAAAGTTAAAGCATTTGAAATTTGATCAATTACAAATTTAGTTCTCGATAAATTATATCGAGGGTCCATGACGCATGCTAAAGGAAATAACATAGGTAATTATTCTCAATATTTTCTAAATTTTAATTCCATGGAACATATAACCGCATGAAAATTGGGGTCATTTTGAAATCTCTTAAAAGTCCTAACAGTTATATAAAGACGTTTAAGAACCATACAACTGGTGGGATAATAAACATTAAACAATATATTTATAGACTCATAAAAACTTGCCAACAAAATTTTAATTTTAAAAACTGTATTCCAATCGGATTCATTCAAGATAGTATCGTTTTCATCTCTAACATGCCTATTGTTATAAAATTCAGTAATAAACGTTTGAAAACCTTCACATGATGTTAATAATAAGCAAGTTGAGTTCCATCTGTGGCCTAAGTCAGTAATAAATGTTTTTTGTATGCGTCTTCCCAGGTTCTTCACAAAATTCCTCAAATGCTTGTACTAATTCGTTTAGTTTCATCCTTAACATGTTTTAAACCGTCTTGTACTACTAAATTAAAAATATGGCACACACATCGAATATGAAATAAATAACCACCGAAATCAGGTTGAAGTACTCTATGCAATTTATCGGTAATAACCTTATTTACAGTAGCGTTGTCAAACGTAAGAGAACGAATTTTACTCTCGCATTTATATTCTCTAATTATTAACTTAATAGCATTAAATATAGTTTGAGCGTTGTGCGAGTACTCAACAATTTTAAAAGTAATAATTTTTTTTATGCATGACCCAAAGTGGGTCTATTTAATGTGCAGTTGCACCTATATAACATCTCTTATTAATCACTTCCCACATATCCAAAGTTAAAGATATCACACTCCCATATTTTTTCTAAATTTGCAATCAATAGTTTCTTTGAATTAAGAAAATATTCAATTGTATCAGATCGAAGAGTATATCGACTTACCCCAAGGTACCACTATTGAGATATTGTTTAACGTAGTTTACGAAATGTTGGTTGTCCGTTATTGATAGTGGCAACTCCGTCACGACAACGAACTTTACAATTCCCGTTCGAGCTTGTAGAAAGTAGCGTAGTAGTAGCACCGGCGCCTGGAGTACCAAACTGTAGTTGCGTTTGACCAGTTGGAAGAAGCCCATGTTTGGCCGCACAATATTTGAAGTGGGTAGTTCCAATGCCTTTTTGTCATGCCAGTCGTTGTTGGCAGTATTTATATAGTGCTTTAATTTCTGAAAGTCCATCGATCACACGACCAGTGTGAACCAATTTGAAACGGTCCCAACATTTTGCATGTTTCTTCCCCTTTCTTTTCTCTCTTGCATCAAGAATACTTAATGTAGGTTCTTCATCTTGTTCCAAATCAATTGGAACACTAGAATCAATATCAACGTCATCCAAATCAATTGGATGATTACATTCACGAACGTCGAAATCTTGAATATTTTCTGGAATTGGTAATTCATTGAAACCGGCGAATTCATTCCCAAATTGATTTTGGACAGATGTTTCGCCTTCCATACCGAACAAGTTTTCAACAAATGATCGTAGATCCATTTGTGAATAATAGAAATTGAATGTTGAAAAC
Organism: Fraxinus americana; assembly: GCA_035079005.1. Classification (NCBI taxonomy): domain Eukaryota; kingdom Viridiplantae; phylum Streptophyta; class Magnoliopsida; order Lamiales; family Oleaceae; genus Fraxinus; species Fraxinus americana. The sequence continues at coordinate 29,690,856 of CM068711.1, read as the reverse complement.
TTTAAGTAGAATGTAGAATTAAGAAATGAATGAAGATTATGTAGTAGTGTATAAAATGAATTGTAAAAGTAAAATCAAGATAATAATGTAAAAAAAATGTAGAAGATGAAGATGATTATAGAATGAATGAATGATATTGATATTGTTGATAACTTGTAAATTGTAGAGAGTAGATAGAGAATGAGAGATTGGTGGGAAAAAAATGTTGATTTTGGTGGGTATTTATAGAAAAAAGGGACCAAATGGTCACTGAATTAAAGTGACCAGAACGATCACTGAATTTTGCATTTATTTATTATTATAAATAATAAATAAATACGAGCCTAGCAGGCTCGTCTAACGAGCCGGCCCGCTCGGCTCGGGCTCGGGCTCGGGCTCGTCTCATGGGCTGCTACAGTACGAGCCACTCGACTCGTCTGGCTCGATTGGTAAGACGAGCCTGAGCGGCTCGTCCGTGGGCTGCTACAGTACGAGCCGCTCGACTTGATTGCCACCACTATTGCAGAGCCACCTTCGGGAACCATCTGCCCTTGAAAAGAAATCAATCACAACCCCAGTCAAGTCAATTCTGATTTTTTATCAACAAAGTTGATAAAACTGAGCTGAATCATGTGATCCTGTAGCAATGACCTTATTTTTATGGAGAAAACAACCTCTTCAACTTCATCTTCCCTTGGGAGTTGGAATGGCATTCATTATTGTGTTATCTATAGCTGGGATAATAGCGGAGGTACTCTCCTGGAACTCAAAATCCCATTTTTTATTTTTTTGAGATTTTTATAAGTTCATATATTTTCTGGGAATATTTTGAAGGTTTTAAGAACTTTAGGGATTAGTAAGTAAGTTTCTATATTTTATGAAAACTAAAGGAGCAAATAGGAAATTTTCCTTCATTGCACCATGCCCCCATGAAATCTATTTAAGGGCAGTTTATTTCATTTTTCTTTTGGGAAAAAATTGGCTATTGTGGGGGAAGGGTCTACCCTCATGCTCTAGGGATCGACCCCCGTCATTTTTGAGGTGGGGTCGACCCCCTTCCCTAGGGGTCGAATCCTACTTTGACAATGGCGCAATTTGAACGAAAATATGCATAACGTTCTGTTCAGAGCTTGAAATTGAGATCTGTAAAATGTGTTGGACTTTTGACTCGATAAACTTTCCAATGACAAATTATAAACATTGTGAAAAGCTCTAAATCAATTGTAGAACTCTATTTTTTCACATGTTCGGCGCATTGGTTCCTGAGTATTGATTTCCTATCCTTAGAAATCTCATTTGACTCTGTTTAGATGGCATTTGACCCTAAATATGATATATAGGATGATTCTTGATTGCTTGAATTTCAAATTGAGTTTTGTACGAAATGTGTAGAAACGAAGCCGTTAATACTAGGATAGGAAAGTAAAATGGTAAGCAATTCAACTATAATGTAAAATAATGTTATTTATGTTATAATTTGCTCGTGTGATAATTGGAGATCTATTATTGCACTTGGAGTATTCTAACTATGATTTAATTATATGTTGCTTTTAATGTATATTGATATCCATTTGAACACTGTCATAACGTGATATTCATGTGCACGAGCATACATATGTATGGACATGAAGGAAGTATTCATGCATAACATAGAACAAAGAGATATTCAAAGTAAGAGAGATGATGGCAAACAATTGAATATGACATCCGATATGAAAATATATGCCCCTGTTTGACACCCATTTTTTATCTCATTCTCATTCTCATTTTCATTTTTCTACCGTACTCATTTCTAATCACACATTCTTCAAATAAAATAATATTACACATAAAATAAAAAAAAATTCTTACTTTTTAACCACACATTCTTTATATCAATCACTATTCAAAAACTCATTCTTCGAAATAATGGGGGTCAAACGGGGGCATAATATTGAATATAATGAAATTCTCCATAAAGGTGACACGTAATATAATGACAGTAATACTTGTTGAAACTTTTCAATTAATTGACTTTTCCCCCTCTCTCCCATACTAACTAATTACAATCCAGTGAGTTTGTAGGTTTACAATAAGAATAAGTGTAGATAATGTTTGATTAGTTTAAAAGAAGTGAAAAACTGGTTTCTCCTAGAAAAGAAGCAAGCCAAACATGGCACAAGTTTTAGGCCTTAATAGTTGATGGTCATAGTCTAGGGAAAAAATAAAAAATAAGGTGTTTAAGTTTCTAAATTCAAAAATCAGATTTATAGTTTAAAAATTCAAAAATCAGGTTTTATTTTTATTTTTATTAAATAAAGATAATAAAGTCACATTTTTGTGATTAATGATCACATATTCATAGTTATAAGTCACGAATTTATTTACTGGTCACATATCGTCAAATTTTTTGGTCATAGATTATTTTGAGGTCACAAATTCAAAAATTTGTACTTCACGGATTATTTTAAGGTCACAAATTTTTAAATTAGTTGGTTACGGATTATTTTTGAGTCACATTTGTTGGTCACAGATTATTTTTCAGTCACATTATCAAAATTTTTAGATCACAGATTAAATATTTGGTCACAGATAACTAAATACTTGGTCACACACCACCAACAATAACCGCCAACGTCGCCGTCCCTGCCACAAAATCGCCATCGCCACACGACCACCACCGCCGCCACCACCATAGATCCACTAACAATAACCACCAACGCACAGCACACCACTCAATAGCAAAAAAGAAAAAGAAAGAAAGAAAGACAACAATCCAACCACCAACAGATCCGCCGCTACCACCTCCACAGCACACACCCACAGCACCACCACTGCACCACTAGAGAACACAGAAGAAGAGAAAAAAGGCAGCGAAATCGCTGCCGGGAAAGCACTTTCCCGACAGCGAAATCGTTGCTCCCAGCAGTAGAATCTCTGTTGCTGGGAACCCAGTAGCGAATCGCTGCTGCGCTTTCCCGCAGCGATTTCGCTGCTCCAAGCAGCAGAATCTCTGCTGCTGGGGACAGCAGCGATTATCTGCTGAGGGAGGGAGGGAGGTGCGGCGACGGCGGTGGTGAGGAAGAGGTAGAGGCGGTGAGGAAGAGGGTAGAGAGGGAGACGAGAATGAAGATGAGGAATAGAATAGAAATGATTTAGGTTTTGTTTGGGATTAGGGTTATGTTGTAATATATTACCTGATTTTTTATTAAACAAACTTTGCACCTGATTTTTAAAAAGTAAACTTTAAATCCCTGATTTTTTATAATTTCCCCATAGTCTATTCACGTGAGTCAGTAGTTTTTGGGCTCAAAACTTCAGCCAGGCCAAAACATAACAAATGGACTAGAAGCAATCGCGAATTAATGGGCCTTGTTTGGAAGATTCAAAACATTTGAAATCAATTTTGTATTAGGCAAGTCTAGTCGAGCAATCTTGATTGCGTGAGTCCCCATTCTATAAATTTAGAATTGAGTTGATAATTTTACCCAAATGGCATATATACCCTAGTTGAGGTTAGTTGACAATAATTGGATTGTTTAAATTAATTTTAGACGTAAATAACAAGTCGCATTATTACTCCGTTCGTAGTAGAGTTCGTAGTTAGTGCAAAATGAACTCATTAAATTCTAACTAGCTAGTCAAGGCTTGAGGTTAGAGTTCAAATAATACCCTGGTAGTCCATGCCGTAAATGATAAGTGTTTGCCCTTGGTCTACGCGGATCACGGGCTTGAAACAATCCGCCTGGGAAGTACCGTCGCAAGATCAAAACTCAAAGGAATTGACGGGGGCGTGCACAAGCGGTGGAGCATTTATTGAAAAAAAAAAAGTTTTGATACATCCAAGAAAACTGAAACTAAGACTGGTGATTTTCGATAAAACAGGATCAAGGGACGTCATTGCTGTTTCACCACAAAAAATGGAAATTTGTATGCACCTCTCAGTTAAGTTATGTATCCGACATGGGATTAAATCTTTGATTAAAATATCAAAGATTTTTTATTAGCAATGTTAATTTAATATAAAACATGTGCTGATGTTTCTTCCTGATATGTATTGCAGATTCTGACGGTCTCCACTCGAATTTTGATTTAAATGAATAACCCTTTTCAAATTTGGAGAATTGCACCTTTAGTCTCTTTATTTTCATTCTTCATTTGTTGTCGTTGAAGTCATGGAGAAACGATAATATCTCGAGTTATTTCTATTTTTCGTAAAAGAGTTTCATAAGAAAATTACTTTTGACCGTTATATTAGTTACACAATTCAATATATTCAACTATCTTACTCTAATTTGGTGAATAATTAGAATGAATCTCAATATTCCGATCTTGATATATTTGTTAAACTTGCAAGAGAAACAATACCAAAAGTTTCATCACTCGACGAATAAGGTTATCCAAATAACTTACAAGTTACACTAAAGTGCACGTTCGAACCTACCAACACTTTGATTAAAAGTTCCCAAATTTTAGATTGAAAATTCCTTTGAGTTTCTGAAAGAGAATAAAGAAAGAAGATTTCCAAAAAAAATTCAATCTCCTCATGCAATAGGAAATGTTAATATTTCAGAAATTTGCATGCTTCAATATGTGATAATGTATGAACTTATAGTAGCATGCTCGGTTGTGTTTTAAAGTAGCTTAAATCCTACCTTTTTTTTTTCCGTATTACTGCCAACTCAATATCTACTGGTTCTAAGGGGCAGGTCGAACCTGATGGTGAAGTTGGGATGGATGCCATCGTACTTCTCCCATTCTTATCGATATGTTCTCCAAATTTAAGTATGTCTCATACATATAAAAAAGAATTAAATTTTAAGGTACTAAACTTAGCTAAAATACTGATTTTAAAGAAGCTTAAACCATACCTTTTTTTATGTCTCCTATATAAAAAAAATTGAAAGTTTTAAGCTACCTTAAAAGTCTGCTAAAATACAACTAAATGGCACTAAATGGAGTTTGTTCTTATGTTTTGCTTTACATATTTTCACTCGAGGAAGTAGCATATTAAAAATGATATTCCTTTATTTTTCTTGCAGTTAAGCCTTCCATATCAATGAAGCAGCTAGATTTTTCCAATAAAAAGAAAAAAAAAGAGCATTAATTAGTACTTATCTTAATTCTACAACACAAATGAAATATGCATTTTCTGAAACAAGTACCTCAAGATCTCACTTAGAATTACCTAATTCACAGAGTCAGATCCAGAGTACTCGCTCCTCTTGCATTACTATCATCTTCTTTTAACTTCTTAAGCTTCGATGAAGATGGAGTGTACAATGATAACGACAAGCCGCTCTCGTCGTACTGTAAATCTTGCTGCCTCTCATCATCCCTTGATTCTGATGCGAGCGATAAATTCAAGTCGAGATCACAGTCTGAGGCCTTCCTTTTTACCGTAGTCTGCCTTTGGAAACTCGTTGTTCCAACTATATTTCGAGGAGGGATATTAATTCTATTATCAGAAGTACTATGCTCATGAACTTTATGCTGCATCAGCTTTAAGGAATTGAGCTCACAAATAGGGTTTTGTTTAGATTGACCTATCCAAGATTCTTGATCTTGAAGTGATCCGAGAACACCTTTGGATTCGTTGATTCTCCGAGTGGATCCTTCATTGAAAGAAGATATTCTGCTGCTAAGAAGATCTTGATTTACTGACCTATAATATTGTTTGCTCAAGATCCTCTCAGCAAGATTATCGTAAAACCCTTGTCGACTGATCTTGTGATAAGAATTCTGCCTTGTGGTCGAATTATGCATCCATTTCGCAAGTCCATTCCAAGAAGCATCTCCATATCTTGGGGAAGAATTTGGATTCTTAATGTGAGAAAATTAACACCAATATACTAATGAACCCTAAGAAAATTGTTTGTAGATTATTATACCTGAAAGTACAATTATCCCTTTGGTTAAAGCTTGGAAGATGAGGGAGCTGTATTGGATTATAGATATATCGGTCTGCGCCTTCCATAAATACTCTGTGATCCATCATACCTGTAAGGTAGAAGGATATATTGCATAAGATTGGTGTGAATAATGAAACCCTAATTGGTACTCAAGATTAAGGGGAAAGAAGAAAAAGGAAATAAAATTGTACCTAATTGGCTGGAATCATCAGTCTTTTTGCTTCTATACATCTGACCAACAAGTAAGTATTGATAGTAAATTAAGGTGGAATTAGACATATTGATATCTAATTTGATTTTTTTGCATATACTTGTACATATTTTTTTTTTCAATAATTGAAAAATCTAGAAATAATTGTACCTGCAAATGACTCTTGACATGAGCTATGTTAAGCCCTTTCATGTCCATCAACTGAAGTACTAATTTTGGTGTAGCTCCTGCACCAAAAGAAGAAAAATTATAAGATTATTAACAAAACCCTTACCTCAATTTTTCAAATCACAAATTTTTACTTCAAATTTGGTTTCTAAACGCTTGTGCAAAACGTTTGAATTAACTTACTATCTTGACCCCCAAGTCTTTCGACAGCATTAACAAAGCGCAGATGAAGATCAGGTGTCCACCGGAGTCGAGGCATCTTGGATCGGACATAAGGCCTCAGGGATGGCTTCTTCTCGCTCTCTTCAACAGTACTGTTGCTTGAGCTTCCTCCGTCTTTAAGCTTGGACACTTCAATTTTCTGCTCACTTTCACCTTCATCATCACTTACCTCATAAGGGCTAGTCTTAGAACATTCGGTACTATCTCCACTTCCCTCCATCGAACCTTTTATTTGCTTTGTGTTATGTAGTCCACCTTTCACTTTACTATCTAAGAGTCTTCTAGAGTGTCATGATGAAGCCTATGGATGGCATATCGAGTGATTATTTACGAAGTAACAGAAGTATAGGAAGCAGGTCTTGTAGAAGCTTGATAGTTCAAAAAAACAGGTTATGCGCAATTACTTCTATATTCCACACACGATCCGAAATGATAAACCTCCAACAAGAAAAGAGATCATTCTTGGCTTGAAGATTCCATTAACTAGGCTTCAGAATGATTATTTACAAATTTAAAAAATGCCAATGAACAATAAGCCCTAGAATGTAAGAAGATGATGAAAGACCTCTCTCTCTCTCTCTCTCTCTCTCTCTCTCTCTCTAAAAAACTATAATTTATCAATGGAAAACCCTAGGCATCTGACTGGTAAAAGTATATATTCGTATGTTTATGTATGCCTGATGCATCTACATTTGATGTTATACATATAGCACTCGTGATACAGGTCATTGTTGCCCACCTTCTTAGAAAAGCAATTTTCAAGATATAATTATTTTAAAATCATTCATTGCATAGTAAAATAAACAAGCTGCAATTTTCAGAGACTTTAAAATAAAATTTGTGGACTACTTCAAATTCAGAAATATATAAAATATTTTATTCCAGTTTCAAAAGAATCAGAAAAAGTCAGGAAATATGAGTCCAAGTAATTTCAAAATAAAATTTTGCAATTCTTGTCTCTTACCTAATGAATTGGGACCATGCCCAATTGTATATGCCTTGAAAATCAAGAGATCATAATATTAAATAGCAGTCTAGAAAAGTCTTAGCAGTTATACATTTGGTGAAGAAAACTTGTAGCTAGGTTTTCCTCCCTTTTTTGATTTAATCAATCCTGGTTTTTCTAAGTTATAACAGGTGCTAGGTCTTTACTACTACTAGACATGTCGAAGATAAATATAAATGAAATAAATGGTTAATATTTAAAAGAATAGATGCCTGTGATCGTTCTCTACCGCTTAAACTATTAAATTGAATGGTCATCATGTCATTAGACTTTCGTGAAAGACGGTACTTAATTTAAATTTTTTGTATCGCTAATTTATGAAAATTTTGTACATGTAAAATCTTTATCTCAGTTTGTATGTGAATGATTGTTTTATAGATAATATTTCTAAATACGTGTGACCCATTTTTAAATGTGTCTAGACAAAAAGTAATTGAATAAATTCGTGTCTCATCTAAAATTTGAAATTTTAGACCTTATCCAACATATTATGTATAAATAGTTATTCTCAATTTTTTGAAACCCTAATGGAACGTGCATCGAACTAAATGGCGGTTAAGGATAAAATCACATATCGATTAAGTACAAAAATACTAATAAATACATGAGTGATTGAGTTGCTCCTCATAATATTGACATTTTAAGTTGAACATCAACTCTTAATAGTGATTGCATCTCAATATCGTGTCCAAAAAAGATAATATGATTTGAAGTGTTTTTTTCTTTTTTTAATTAAACCACTTTACATGGCACACGTTATTAATAATAAGTTGAAAAAGCTTTTAGAGATTAAAAAAAAAAAAGGATGAACCGCATCCTTGACGGCCCCCACCTGCCCTGCCCTGCCCTAGACCTTGGTGAAGGAGGTAAATCGCAAGTTATGCCTCCAAGGGTATAAAGTGGAAAGCTGCTTGTACATTTATACTTACCCAATGGTCAAATCTATATTTCGGAATTCGAACCTTTGACGCGGCAGCCTCAAGCAAAGTTGGAGTTTTTCCACCTTCCCCTTTTACTACTTGGAGATGTACTCTTGGGGCAGCTTTTAGAGATTATAAATTGTTGGTCTCATGGAATGTGTGGTTAAAAATTATGAGTCCGATAGAATGTACGATTATAATGAAGTTTGACCAAATTATAATCTCAAAAATGTTTTGATAAATTCGGACAAAGTAAAAATAAAATAGAATTTTGATGCGATAACATAGTTAAATTAACATACGAACTTGAACCCAAAAAAGAGTGGAATAAACTAGTAGCTAGGTCGATAAGACTAGGTTTTTCTCAAGTTTTAAAGGCCACATTGATGCTGATGCATGCATTATATATACAATGTATAATTTGATACTAAAAATACTCAAGTTTTAAGAAAATATTGCATGTTTGCAGCTGCCTTTGCGTCGGGAATCACGGGGTTTGTTCCTAAGCTGGATTTGGGACCTACTCTATTATTTTCTCACTCACCTCCCAACAAGTAACAATATTAATTCTTTTTTTTCTTTTTATTTGGAAACACACACACACACTGGACATGGGAGATTATTCAGCCTGATTATTTTGGGGGATTTTTGCTTGGGAAAATAAGATATGTTGCTGTTATAATCTGTTAACGAAACGTCGACTTCGACACAATTATTTTGAAAATTAAATAACTTCAAAGACGCTGCAAAAAAATAGGTAAAAAAGTGAGAGAAAAGTTTTGCGTGACATATCCTAATTCTTAAGTCAACGTATAACCGTTAATATTTTGTAAATTAAGTGCACTACAACTCCTTGTATATTGATTATTATTTTCGTATTCAAACAACATCAAGATTTTACCTGTAACATGATGTCCCAAGATAACGACTCATTTGAGAATACCATGTTTCAAAATCCTTGATTGCTAGTTTAAACTTTTTTTGGGTCTTGAATTTTTATCTTAAATAGTCCGCATTGTAAATGGAATAACTAAAATCCATATATATCGATTATCATTTTCATATATAAACAATGTCCTATATTACCTTTAACATTATGCTCATGTTTGATACCGTTAAAAAATCTAATTAAAATTTAAGTCAAAGTCAATAATTAATTTTTATTAACATATTTCATAGGACCCACAAATTTTCAACTATACTTTCCATCAATTTTTATCAAAATCAACTAAAAATCTGATTTTAATCTCTACCGATCAAGTATAAAATCCAAATGTTTGGAAGAGATTTTTGGGGAAAGAATTGATTTTGAATAGTGATAAGATGGGAAATGTGTGGTTGAAAAGGAAGAAAAAATTATTGATGTGATGGAAAATATTATTTTATTGAATAATGTGTGGTTGAAAATGAGAATTGATTTACTGTATAAAAATTTAATCCCTCCCAAACAGGGGGTCGCGGAACTCGAACAAATTATTTCTTCCAAAAGTAACAAATATACCATCCGGCGAATTATTATCTACAACTGAAACATTTTCCGAATTTATATGCTGCAGAATTAGTTGGTGACCTGATACTGAGAAAATTTGAGGAGAAAAAGTAGTGATAACTAGTTTTCTGGTGGATGAAGCTGTCATGGAAATCTTATGAGCCAGTGGTATGAAAAGAAGCATTTGACCCCAGAGCTACCAATCAGCAAAAATAAGCAGCTTTTTATAAAGAAATAAGTTATAGCTTTTAATTCTTCCCACGTGTATAAGCATGGTGTTTTGCTCTGGGAAAAGAAAGGGCACAAACATTTGTAGTTGATCATATAGTTTTCTTCTTTAACAGTTCTAAATCGAGATTTTTTTCACGGGCTTCTTGATCAAAGTGTTGAGAAACCCTAAAAAATGGCTGGCCCTAATTATATGTACACGATGATTTTCTAGAGGACAAGCCGACTAACAAGTGGCAAAATTTCAAGTAGTTGAGGAACTCGTGGAGGACATCATTGGACGAAGAGGAAATCGGCACGTAAGGCTGCCAGTTTATTGATAATAAAAAGGAAAGTATCGTTAAAAATGAGTTTCGGGAAAAATTGAGCTCAAACATAGGCATAATATGGACTAAATTAAGTGACTAGTTAACTTGTGTAAAGTATCAATTGCCAAATCATTTGTTACAAAGGAAAATGTGCTTTCGCTATTATGCTAGGTTAAAGGGTAGCCTTTGTCATGTCACGAGCTGGACTCGAACCAGCATCTTCTCGTCCGATAGCAACTTCGAACCCGGCAGACTAACGGCTACATAGGGAGTAAGCGAGAGTAGGGGATAGTTATGCTAGGCTAAAGATTGAAATATGATAAATTAAGAGTGCGTTTGATTACGAGGAATTTGGATGGAACAATGATATTTTTCATGAAAAATAAAGCTAATCAAACGCACTCTAATGAGTGTAGGATATGGAGAATATACTTAAAACAATATATAATAATGATTTATGATATAAGATAATCGAAGTTGTACAAGATTTATGTCGTGAAAGTTGCTACTCATACTCTAAAAAATTCATTGGTTTCGTTTACATGGACTTGAGCCTAATCTCTCAGACATATATTTAGTACCTTAGGCTTCACTAGGTCGGACGTGACAATTAAAAACTTTAGCATTATTTGGATTTGTTTTTTTAAATACTTATTTTTAATTATACATTCATACAGTAAAATATTCTGTATGTAAATTCAAAATTTTTCTCTACTTTTTAATCACACATTTTCTTAAAAATTACTGTTCAAAATATTATTATTATTATTATTATTTTTCCAAATAATGATCATCAAACAGGAGTTTAGTTACATATCTTTCTTTTTTAGTGTGTCAAGTCTTGTCTTTTATTTCAAGTTTGACACCAATTAAAAATACAAAATTTCATTTTCAAAATCAATTAAAATTTTGGAGAGTTATTATTTGGTAGAGGGCCTTAATTGGCACGATCAACAATGCTTTTAATACCGAAAAAAATCATAGTGGTTCGCTCTCAATGCAAGAGCTACGTCTAAATTTAAGATTTTGTAAAAATGATCTTACAATGTTCTACTTGAAATTCACACCTGTGTCTCTACTCAGAAAAAATTTGCACATCCTAATATATTTTATACATATAGAAGAAATAGTAGGAGAACTTGATACATGGAAAATGTCGAGTGTGCCTATATAACTTTAAAATTTCGTATAAGGGTTGAACTACTTAGCCAGAAGAATGATGCCAGAAGCAGTGCTAGAACCTTAAGTGGCGGGAGGTGATTTGATGAAAAAGATAACTGCGTTTTAAACAGTTCAATGATAGAATATCATGTGACATTATATCAATCATTATATCATTAATTATTCTGACACTGTAGCACGATTCTTTGTATAATTAGGCTTCATACATCCAATAAGGTTGGTCGATATATCAAATTCCTTGCGTGTCACCATTAGAGATATTAATCCATTGTCGGTATAGTACTCTCCCAATCCATTGTCACTAATACACCATAGTCAAGGAATTCACATTAAACCACCGTCAACCGATAAAAGCAACTAAATTATAAGAGTAAGGTAGGTGTAAAGGAAATTTAAGGAGACATCAATCTATATAACAAATTTTTGTTTTGGAGTCTACATATAATAATATCATACAAAATCAATCATATCTACCCAAAGCATGGGTTGGCAAAGTAGAGACAAAATTCGTTGCCTCAATTCCATAGAACAATTATAATAGAGGATACACACACATATTTTTCCTATAGACTCCAAAAAATTTAATTTATATAAAAGACTGACGCTGGTCTGAAAAGATTCACAGCACAACGTCCAACCTGTGAAGTCAACTCTCACCAATATTTTTGTGTGTATCCATTGATTTTCACCCATTCATAGGAAGATGTGTGTCTGCCTATTAATGCGGATCTAGCATCATTTGAGAATGAGCATGTCTGTCTGTCGTTTTATGATACACACCATCACTTCAATTAGCCTTATTATAATAGCCAATGCAGTCATGCATGCATGGCACATATATATATACATATTTTCATGTTGCATATACATACATAATATCGTATATGTATATATACTCTTGCATATACATATGTAGGCAGGAGTGGGACCCATTGATTTTATTCCTTCTAAAAATTTATTTTTTATATGCAAAAAAAATTAAATTAAAATTATGCAATATTTTTTTTTCACGTATAAGTTCAACTTAGAAAAAAATTATTGCAGCCCTCTTTCCATCCTTGTGCGTAGAGAAGATGTTAGATGGAACCCACAAAAGTTCTTTAGGCCCTTTTTTTTTTTTTTTTTTCATATTAGGGTTTTGTACATTCTACCATTCTAACATTGACATCATGCAACGGAGGAGCTGACGTTTTCTTTTTTCTTTTTCTTCTCTTGGAGTGTGTTTCAATTTTCAAAGGAACAATGGTGCTAGTTGATAATGCTCAGTTGAATAAAGATGAAAATATAGATAAATTTATAAAGATTTGGATTACTCCTCTTAATAAAGTTAACATTTTAAGATAAAACCAAAAGGCTTAATACATATTTCTTCTCCCACACGTGCACACACTTTTTCCGATCGTTGTACTCAAGAACATTAATTTTTATTTACTATCTTTGATGTGTTTACTAAGCCCCTATTTGGTTTAGTTAAAATTAGATTTTCAGTAGATTTTGATAAAAATTGATGAAATATGTGTGTTAAAAAATTTATGAAAATTATAAATTTAATAAAATATGTGATTGAAAATGAGTTCAACAAAAATTAAAAAATGAGAGTCAAACAGGGCTAAGCGTCATAAGTTGTTGGCAAAATCCTGTCTTCTAGAGGTGATGAAAGGTGCCCTTGGCAGATATATGTTACATAAGACAATTAACTGATTTCAAATAGCTAGATCAATCTGTCCTTTTCCCTAAGGTTAATTTGCTGATTCTCTCCATCCAATATTAATTACTGGTCCACCATTATTTTTTCCTAATTATCAATTCTGTCACTTTTTTTCACATTTTTTTTTTTGCTCTTTTCATTCTTTTAATCATTGACATGTATAGTTGATAACAACTCAAACAAAGTTAGGGTTAGTCAAAAACCAAGAATTAAAAAGCAAAACGATGTCATCGATAAGATAGGAAGAAGTTTAAGTGACGAGCATGCGTTATTTGTGGCTACACTATCGACTTATCCAATTGCCATTAATACACAAATTTAAGAACCGCGTCTGCAAAATAGTAAAAGGGTCACTTTTACGCCATTATAGGATTGTTGGAATTTGATCATACTGTTTTTTGTTATCGCGAAGGAAGCCGCAATAGTTGATTGCTGACACTTAAGTATTGAGATTAGCATTATATTTTAAAAGATCAATCTTATTAAGAGAGTAATTCGAACCTTTACATAGTTAACTCAGATAATACAAACTAGGTGTATGGCATCTCTTTTTAATCATTTTCAATTTTAAACAATACATTGTACAAAAAGAGAAATAAATAAACAAAAGAGAACAATTTTACATCCCCTCGTTTGGCCCCCATTAAAATTTCTAAATTTTTTGTTAATTTTAACCACACATTCTCCCCATAAAATAATATTACATATAATCTAAAACTTTTCATTATTTTTCAACCACACATTCTCTCATCAATCACTATTCCAAAATTTATAATATTTTGTAAACTTTTATCGTGCATATTTGTTTTAATTATTTAGTGGGCGTTTGGTAAAGATTAAAATTAGATTTTTAATAAATTGTGATAGAAGTTTTTGAAATGTGCGGTTGAAAAGATGTGGGACTCATGAAAGATGTAGTTAATATTGATTGTTTGACTTTGACTTAGATTAAAATCTGATTTTAATATGAAACAAACAAGACCTTAGTCTTCAAGATCAAATCAATGCGTATAAGTGCATGGTGGCGACACAATATTATTGTAAATAAAACTATATAAATATTTTTTGCCAAAGGCATATATTGTCTCATTGTCAAGCATTATGTGGTACCCACGTAATGTTACATTTCACCTATCCGTTTTATATCAATTGAATTTGAGTCATCTTTGTTAGAGATTAAATTTCTAATAATTAAATATTGTGAATTGAATTTAAATAAGTTGATTAAGTGTTGATTATTTCCATACAACTAATTGGAAAGAGTCTGATGGTAGGGCTTGAACCGGGTCAAACTAAATCTGTGTTGTCCCTACATACCAAGTATGTTTGAAATATTTAATCATGACAACAAAGTTTGCCCATAATTTTTTAGTAAATTTTGATAAGAATTGATAAAATGTGTGATTAAAAATGAATTTGAGAAAAAATGAGTGTTAGAAAATGGGACCGAACATGGGCAAAATAAATAGAAGTTGCATTTATCTGAAATCATCAATTTCGCCATAGATATATCCTTAATACAATTTTGCTCACTTTTGTATTCGAGGCGTGGTTCAATTATTTTTTTGCGATAGAATTGATTTCACTTTCTACGTACGAGCAACACCTTAATCACACACAAATCCAAAATGAAGACATTACTATTTTAAAAACTTGAATTTGCTTTATCGTACAATTTTAATATGTAAAAAATTACAAGTACATGCATCATTGTGATTTTAGTATATCTCAAATAAAATAATACCTACCAAATTATAATTCACACATCCTCATCGCCTTTCAATTTTTGCTCATATTTTCTCGTAGAGCACCTAATAGAAGCTTCTTTCATTCTAAAGGGGTCATTCATCAATTCACTTGTGTAGAATGACCAGGACAAAATTCAGTAGTGGAGAGAAAATACCAGCACTTGCTCAATGTCGCTAGATCGTTGTATTTTCAAGCACAAATTCTCATTCAATTTTGGAGTGAACGCATATTAACTGCTACCTTTCTCATTAACAGGACTCCATCATCCATTTTGCAAAACAAACTAAATTCTTCCTCCTATATAACACTCATGTAGATTACAGCCAACTTCTTTGGAAGCTTACGTTTTGCATTCACCATACTATCCAATCGAACAAAATTTACACCTAGAACTAGAGCTTGTGTACTTGTAGGATATCCCCCAGGAGTTGAGGGATATAAGTTGTATGATATTATATCCAAAAATTTCTTCATTTCCAAAGATGTGGCCTTTCATGAAAATATATTCCCTTTTCAATCTATACCTCATTGTTCTGATATAACTGATCCTTTCTGTGATCTTGTACAACCTGATCCTTATTCTAAATCATCTCATTCTCATCAACATATACATACCTCTGCTTCACAATTCATAACTCCTATTGAACACACTGATTCAGCAGATGCCACAGATGAATTGCAGATGAATTCACTTCCTATCACTAATCATTCCAATACACCAGCAGAGAAGGTCGAAATCCCCATCTAGCGTGGCCCCGAGCACAAGGCAATGGTAATGCCTCAACGACAACTTAACTCCCCTTTACACTTCCATGTCTTATATTCTAATTGAAATCAAGAATTTCAAGGAACTGACATGTCCTCCTAGAATCAAGTCTGCACCTGAAACTAGAGACAGAGCAAGTACTGTGAATTTCAAAAAGGCCATGAACACACAAAGATTAGAAGCTAGAAGCTGCTGATTGATGGATTGATGTAGTGCACGCAAGGAATGAGGATAGAACTGGAATCAGTAGTCAGTTAGATTAGTTGTCAACGTGTATAATTTGTAATGGTTTGTATAGCTAGTAGTTAGTTAGAGTGAGTTAGTTAGTTAGTTAGTTGAATTCTTTCCTATTTATACACACTGAACTTGCAATGTGAAATGTATCATTTTCTTCTTTCGAAACAAGTGAAAATACTTTGTTAATAGGAGGTATTGGATCCATAAGCAATAATTGTCCCCTTACTTGAGCAAAAGTATCATTTAGCCCCATTAAAAAGGGCATAACATACTCCATCTGGTAATGTTCTGAAATCTTCTTATTTCCTCCACAGATACACTTTCCACAAGTGATTATTGGTCTATAATTGCTGAGTTCCTCCCAGATCGTTTTCAGTTTTGTGAAATAAACACTAACAGATAACTGGCCTTAAGAGAGATTCATCAATTATCACTTCAGTTGGAATATGCGAGGTCCATTCCTCTACTGAAACCTTTCCTTTAAATCAATCCATATGTCATGAGCTGATTCGGAGTAGATAATACTTGCTGATATCTCTTTGGACACTGATTTTAGTATCCATGATATGACTATATTATTGCTCCGGCAAAATTTGTTTATTTTTCACGGATAGAGCTATCACCATTACTCGACTCCATGAAGAATAATTTTCACCAGTAAGGAGTTGTGACACACAAGCACAAGCCCCGTGTTATCTAAATGATGGATATAGTAAGGACTAGATCCATCATCAATTATTCACTGAGGATGGGAAATTATTCTGATTTGGAGCATTATTTGTTGCCATATTGAGTCAGAAGAAAAACTTGATGAAAGAAGAATGAAGAATCAATTGAAAAAGAATAATGATTCTCAAAGAAGCAGACAAACGAAGCATTTCTGCTCTGATACCATATTAGAGTTAAAAAATTGATGAAGTTCTGATATTCAGAAAGAAGAAAATGATACATTTCACATTGCAAGTTCAATGTGTATAAATAGGAAAGAATTCAACTAACTCACTCTAACTAGTTACCAGCTATACAAACAATTACAAATTATACACGTAGACAACTAATCTAATTGATTACTGATTCTAGTTGTATCTTTATTCCTTGCGTGCACTATAGCAATTCATTAATTAGCAGCTTCTGTTATCTCTCTCCAAAAATCCTTCCCATAATGAACTCGAGCTCTTGAGAAGGGATGCCAGGAAAAAAATATCAATATGGATGTTAACTTTTTGCCTTAGAAGACAAATTTGATATCGAACAAACAAGAGACGAACAAGTCGGAGGCGTCTACTCAAAAAATTGAACCGTAGGACCAGTAGAGAAGGTCGAAATCCCCATCTAGCATGGCCCCGACCACAAGGCAATGGTAATGCCTCAACGACGACTTAACTCTCCTTTACACTTCCATGTCTTATATTCTAATTGAAATCAAGAATTTCAAGGAACTGACATGTCCTAGAATCAGGTCTGCACCCGAAACTAGAGACAGAGCAAGTACTGTGAATTTCAAAAAGACCATGAACACACAACAGACGAGTTCAAGAAGCTATAGTAAGAGATAGAGGTCCTCATCAAGAAGAGTTTCATGGGGTCTAATGTTAAAGAATTAATTTCGCGAATATTCTTCAATCAAAATTAATTCCCTAATGGTATTCGCCCCCACTCTCGTGACCTTTCGAGTCAACTTGAGAGAGAAAAGAATTTGTTCCAGTTGACAAAAAAGTCTGGAATCTTTTTGACTAATTAGGCACCTAAAAAAGTGGCAAAATAGCAATCATTTGTGTCCAGTTTTTAGTGCCATTCACTTTTATTTCTCAAGCCCTTTAACTGAAGTTTTCAGTCCATTGAAAGATTGGGCTTGGCTTGACTTGACTTGGTTTGGTTTGGGCTAGAAAGAAGCCTTACTGCCATAATCTAAACTATCTCAAGCTACTAAATAAGCTTACCTACCCACCAACCACAACTGACCGCCATAAATTTATACAAAGTCATGTTATAAATAAAGCCAGCAACAAAATATTAGAACAAATTAAGCATTAGCATGTTTCGCGGTGTGAAGTTGTTCTATCAAATATGATCTTCAAAATTATTTTTTATCCTAATGCATATCGAACTTTTAAGTGAAAAATAATAGTGCTATGTAAAATTGAAAAGTAAAAGCCGACTGATAAAGAAAAAGTCATAAAAGTTGAATTATAGACATGACATGGATAAAGGTCAAATAATTACTTTATAATGGCATATCCATTTTTAAAGCTAAGAGGTCATATAGATGGAAAGAATGAAATTAAAGGAGTTCATCAGCATTCTACTGTAATGGGTTCTCAAAAAATCGTTTGTGGATTCATTCTTACATGTTTTCTAATCATTTGGTTTGTATGTGAAGCTAAGGTTTCACTGTCATCTACCAATGATAATGAGGAAGACAAGGTGAATTTGTCTCTTTACTATGAATCGCTCTGCCCATATTGTGCAAACTTCATTGTGAATCAACTGGTGAAGGTTTTCAAGACAGATCTCTTCTCCATTGTCAATCTCAGGCTTGTCCCCTGGGGAAACACTGAAATTTCACCTAACAACACTTGGATTTGCCAGGTCCATGTCATTCTCTCCTTTCTATCACTTAATACTTCACCGTTAAGGATTTTTCATAGTACTGTGTACCAAACATGTTAATGATATTTAAATTGTGTATATAAACTTGTGCAGCATGGCGTAGACGAGTGTCGGTTGGATGTTGCAGAAGCCTGTGCCATCAAGCTCTGGCCTAGTGTGGTAAACCCCAACCCCAACACACACATATACAAAGAAATACACACTGTGTCTGTTCTTTTAGGTAGTTGTTTGGCATTAAATATTTCTAGGGTTGATGCAGGAAACACATTTCAAATTTATATATTGCATAGAGCGTTTGCATTTGATGAACAAACACGCAGAATGGCAATCTTGTTTTGGTGCAGCTGGACTCAACCCAACACCCCTTAGAAATTGTTACACTAATGGGTTTGGATATCAGGTTAGTTTTCTCACCTTTGGATTGTTTTATTCATGAACTGACTTTAGGTTTGGAAGATGCTACGTGTACACAATGGTGTACACACGACTTTACACCCCCCTCACCTGGAGGGGGCCCCACACACAATAAAATATTCATGGACCCCCCTCCATGTGAGGGGGGGTGTAAAGCCGTGTGTACACCTCATAGTTGGTTTTGCATTTACTTTGTATGAAAATATTATAATCCCAATTTGGCTTTCTTGCAAGTTTTTTGAAACCTCACAAGTTGTTCAGTTCTCTACAATAGCATATAACAGTAATTGCTGTTTATAGAATTTTAGATTTCATGACTTTTCAGGCACGTGTGATAAGCAACATTAGAATCCAACCCCTACACATAAGATATTCTAGTATTGGACTACTTACATAAAATGTGACATTAATGGTGCAGATTGAGAGAGAATATGCCGGTGAAACTGCTCGTCTTAACCCTCCACACAGATTCGTACCATGGGTGCTTGTGAATAACCAACCTCTTCAAGAAGTTAGTCCCTTCTTCTATCACTTCTCTTTCGCACACGCGACAAATTAGCAGATGCAGTAGACCATAAGCATTTGCTTGTATGGATGCAGGATTATCAGAATTTCATAGCCTACATTTGCAGGGCATACAGAGGGCAAAAGATACCTCGGGCTTGCAAATCAGGTTTTCCTGAAATCAATTCATTCAAGATTGCAACTTCAAGCCCTCAAGTTTGCACTGCAAGTTCTGGGAAGTAAAAACTTGACAGAAGAAAACCAGAAAGAAAAGCTTCTGCCACTTTGTACAAATAAGCTTAAACAGAATGCCCATAAATGGTACAAAGTGCCAACATTAGGGCTGTAAGATATTAAGCGGTTGTGTTCAGAGTTGAAAAGTGTTTCTAGTCAATAATCAAAGCCAAACTTGAGTTTCTCAGAAGTTATTTGTTCAATTCCCTTGAATTTGTCAAAAATTATAATTATTTTCTCTTGTTATCCATGTGAATAGTTGGTGTCAATGGAATTGAGCTGATCATAGAGAGTTCACACCAGATAAGTTTTGTGGTAGTACATAACAATTCAATTATTATGCGTTCTAACTCAATCTATTCTCAAAAAATCTGGCTAAACGTTGTTTTTTGGTTTCAAAGTTCAACCTAGAGGTGTCAATCCGGGTGGTCCGGGTCGGGTCGGCCCGCCAACAAGTGAGCCCGGTACGGCCCGCGTGAAAAAAAGCCCGCCCTCTGCGGGTTTCGGGCCGATTACGGGTCGACTCACAATTTTGGACTACAACCCAGGCCCGCCCGCTGACCCAGGGTCGAGCCCATGCGGGTCACGGGTCGCGCGGGTCGCTATTCGTTCCAATTTTGGCCCGTATGATTGTATAAATAAAATTATAAAAATATAGAATTTTTCATATTTATAGCAAAAAATATATTTTTTTATTAAATGTAAACTAAGAATTGAATAAAATGATAAATTCATAATTATATCAAGAAATTTTTACATAGAATTCAAATTTAATGTTACATGAATTATTTATAACTTTGCAAACTTCTACAACATTATCATCTTCTAAATTTATTGGAGAGCAACTATTATTGAAAATAGGATTTTGAGAAAAAGAATCGCGAGAATCCATAATATAGTAGGATTAAAAAATTTAGTAGTAACTAGTGAGAACCGAGAAGAAAGAAATATAATCAAGATGATGATAATATTTGCAATTGAATAATTGTAATTGTAGTAAGGTAGTAACAAGTATAAATATATAATAACTAATAAGAGAGTATTGTAAAAATAATCTCTCCCCCTTTTTTTATTTTTTTTTTTTTTTTTTTTTTTTTTCAATTTTTTTTTTTACGGGCCGTGGGTTAACCACGGCCCGTGGGGGTGCAACCCGCGGAGCCCGCGGGTTACACCTCTTTGGCCCGTGAACCGCCCGCACGGGTCACGGGTCGGCCCACGGTCCCGATTTTCACGGACCGGTTTTTACGGGTCATGGCCGGCCCGTCAGTCTTGACACCTCTAGTTCAACCCAATCCATATGTGTAAACTATTATTGAAAAGTCATGGCAAAGAAATATTTTAGTTTTAGCCAAAAGAGATCTATCGTGATTTTCATTGATATTCATCCCAAAAAAATCTTCATAAACTGGGCTATTTGTAGAGCATGTTCCTATAAACCGAAAGTAGAATTCATCGCTGTTTTTTCCTTTCCATTCACTCAGATTTCTTGTGTTTCATCGATTTTGTTCGGATCCTCCTTTTCTTCTGAAAATTGAATAAAACATATTTCAAAATAACTTCTGGTTCAAGCTGAACAATACCTAAAACTTGAAATATTCATAATCAAAAATCTAAATTCAACCAGTCACTATTTGAAGGACCAAAAAAATGTACAACTCCAAGACAAAACTGTGCATTAGATTCCATTACAATGATCAGAATAACACAGTTCCAAACAAATTACATAAGACTTTCATTTGAAATGCCTTTCATGAGTTTATCATCTTCCAGATACCGTTACAAGTGTCAAATGCAGTCAGCTTAGTCGGATCAAACTCAAATTTCTCAACTGCTTTTGTATCTCTGTCCACAATATCTAGGATCATCAAGTTAAGGGGAAATAAAGATTGGAAAGATGCTTAAAGAGCAATGTAGAGTCCAATTTGAGAGGCACTGGGAAAGGGAAAAGGTAATAAGAAAACTTAGCAACACAAGCAAACAAGGATACGTCCTGATATTTTGGATGGATCGTCCAAGTTGGGGATGATATTTGTTATGGAAGCAAACATTGATAGCTTCATCCTACAAAATCAATTGATGATGCATAAGTTGCTATGTTTCAAAAAGACACTTTGGCTAAGCTCAAGCGTGTTTTAAGATAAATAATTTTCTTTAATTGGTCAAAGTTAAAAATAAGTTACTTATTTTGCCAGTAAAGTAGGTTTTTATTTCCAGAGAATTAACCTTATTATACTTTAAAATAAGATAAAAGTAAGTTACCCAAGCAATAGTTAGACAAAAAGTCACAAGTAAATTTACATTTTTTTAAGCTTAGCCAAACATGAGAACAATTTGGAACACTCACCATTCATTAAAAATGATTTAAATCGCAGCAAACATTACTAGTTACTTTTATGTCTACCGAAAATGAAAATACCTGCTCTTATCCAAATATGGTCATGATAGTCTGGCTTGAAAACTATGTTGACCATTAAATATCCGAGATCACAAGATATGGGTGCATTGCAGCACATATAACAAAACCATCATTATTACATTGTAAATGGAGCGTGTGTTTTGACATCCAATCCTTCTATATTTTGCATGCAGATATAGTCAAAAATATCTAGAGAGACCTTTACAAGATAGAATTTTCTTAGAGGATGTAGATCTTTCAAATGTAACAAAAAAACATTGTGTATATCAGTATATGTTAAAACAGAAATAGTGCCTGTGAAACTAAGTATCAAATTCACTGTTTGAGGTAAAACCGAAGGAAAAGCAGTGGGGGACATTCACTTGAGGTCCAATTTGGACTAGTGGACAAGACACTATCTAATGTAGTTAGTTTGTAGATATGTAAAAATAAACAAAACCGGAGGCTAATAACTGCCAGCACCATGCAAGAAAATTGCAGCCAAAGCCGAAAAGAGAACAGCAGTGTCTATTGGAATACCTTTTATGTCACAGATTCCAGCATGAAACTATGACCAGAAATAGTTGGTACGCATTTCAAAATTTTCGTAGCTTGGAGTAGATGCTATAATACTTGGCATAAATGCAAAAGTAACTAGTTTTCACATTAGACTTACTGGGTTCTCAACTCATCTTGCTCGAGTTTCTTTAAGTTTTTCCTTCCCTCTTCAATAGAATCCATTTGACGCTCCAGATCATCAATTTCACCGACAATGACTGTGTAAATCATAATACAGAATTGTTAATCGTGCTATTGGCATTAAATCAAGAATCAGAAAACATGCAGCTTAAATTGAAATGATACTCATCTAAACTCATCATTTAGTATATGTTCTTCCTTTTCTTCCTCTTCCAACTCTTTCTGCAGCAAATCCAATTCTTCATCAGAAGCAGCTTTTAATTTGGCAGCAGCAGCTTTCTGCTTGCATGCGTCAATTTTCTTCTCGTACTCTAAGACACATAATAGAAGTAGAAAAGATCAACCTATAATAACATATACTGCGAATCATACGCCTTTTGACCAGATAATAATCATTACTCTCATGGCTTTTTGAGCGTGAAGAGAGCAGTAAAAAAATCCTATATAGTATCATAAAAACCAACAAATCAAAACGTGAACCAAATATATGAAATCTATCTCGCAACCTTTGAAGAGCAGGTCCCGTGGCACTAATCACAGAGTAAGAACAACCATTTGACCCCATAAACATAGACAGTTTCTCACTCTCATATTTCAAATTAATTGGAATGATCAATTTTAAAATGAGAACTTTGCAATAGTGCAGGACAGCAAAATGCATCATGCAGAAGTAAGAAACTAATTCTACTAGTGCCATCAAAACATCTAGTTCCCACCCTCAAATAGGCGTCGATTAATAACCAGTAATGACAGAAAAAATCAATTAAAGCGACTAAATCCTATAATTTCTTCACATATATTAATAAAATTTCCAGTGGAGGTATCACAAAGATAAATTAATCTAAAATTTAGACCACACAGACGATAAAATCCAAATTACCCCATTAAGTGTATATATACAAAAAAAACAATAAACGAGCGCATTGAGCCCAATGTAATTTTAATTTTCAAAAAAAAAAAAATTGAAATTTGAACCTTGAATGGATTTTTGTACTTGGTAGAAATCTTTGTCAGTTTGGGATTGAAGGGCTTGGGACTTCTGCAGAAATTGCTTGACGGCACTAATGTCTTTATCACTTTTCAAGATTTGCACTAGGTTGTTGCCGTATGTTATTAGCTCTTCCATATCCACGTTTTTTAATGTCTCACCCATATTTGAGTAGACAAAAAATCTGGGTTTATATTTGTAGTGTGATTGTAAATGGGAGAATTGAGATCTGGGACTGGCGTTTTGAACGTTCTCTACGGCGCTGAGATTTGGAAAGTGGAGAGGGTCGACAAAATGAGAGAAAGGGAGAATAAAAAACTCGCAGGCTCCTTTTGACGGATTTCTCTCAAGTGCCCGTTTAACTTCAAATTATTTTTTGAACGAAAAACGAGGTTGGTTGAATAATTTCCAAATGGATAATTGGAGCAATATTTTTCTGACGTTTAAAGTGTGTTTGGGACACATTCTTTTGAAAGAATATATTATTGAATAGTAGATTGATAGAGAATGTGTGGTTAAAAATGAAGGAAAGGTTATTGATGTGATAGAAAATATTATTTTATTGAAAAATGTGTGATTGAAAATGAGTAGAAGAATGAGAATGAAAAAATAATGTGTACCAAACAGAGCTTTACTTATTTTGTGAAATGTTCAAAATGTAAAATTTTGCCAAATTAATCAAACTTTACAAAATACAATATTTTCAGCATTTTTCTTCATAAAATTTTGTAAAATGATGAATTTGTCTTTCTCTTTAAATTAATAAATAAAAAATAGAGATTTAATTACAACTTTAGTCATTTTTTAAAAGGTACAAATAAGTCCCAATTAAAAAATTAAAAATAATAATTAAAAAAATCTCTTGCTATCCAATCCCACCCCCAACCACACGCTTTATATGGAAGAGATTTGGGAATTTGGATTTGGATTATGGAATAATTCATGAATTCTCTCCATCTTCAACCACCACTCTATAAAGAACTACTTCTCGAAAAATCTATATGACCCTCCTCCTCGTCCTCCTCCTCCTCGTCACATCCTACTTTTCAATTCAAATCTTCTCCAATTTCGAAGAATATAGCAATAATTCATAGAGCCCCAGTTTGGTTCTCCATTATTTGATGGTATAATTTTTGGAATTTTTTTTTTTTTTTTAAGAATATGTAGTTGAAAAAGAATGAAAAATTTTTGGTTTATGTAAAATATTATTTTATTGAAAAATATGTGATTAAAAAGAAGAGAAAGAAAAATATATTATAAATTAATGGGAGCCAAACGAGGGCAGAAATGGAAACACATACCCCGTAATCATAACAAGAAATTTATGAGAAGAAAATGTAGCAACAACCAACATATTAATATTTGACATTGAGTAAACAATGACTCAAGTATACTCATTCCACTCCCCACTCCGTTCTGAATTACCCTTTGCTCCAATGATCCATGTTTTCAAATTGAAAATGCCAATTTTAATAATAAGAATAAAAAAAGCTATGAAGTTGTAGATAAATATTACTTCGTTGTTCTATTGATGGGAAATCCTAATTTAAAGGCGATGTCTTCGATTTCTAGGGTAAGGGACGAAATCTTGATTTGTCGTCTATGCATGAGGTTGCTGAATGTGACTAAGATAGGCCAGTGAATGATGATATTGGTGGGTAAGAGGCAGTCGAGATGAGGAGGTAGGTAAGGAGAGGCAGTCGAGGATGGTGAGATCAACTTGGAGTAGATCGAAAAGGGTGGTGACTTTGAAAAGGGAGTCTTTCGGGCATAGAGCGTTTAAAGTGATAGAGTTTTTTTTATCTCACTTTTCAGTTATGACGGCCAATAAAACTAAGCCCATGTTTGGCTTCCATTATTCATAATTAAATTGTAATTCACTTTCACGCCTCTTCTTATCAACAACACATTCTCCAATAAAATAATATTACACGTAAATTTAAAAACTTTTCTTTCTTTTTTAACCAGCATAATGTTCGAGTTTCCCACATATATAAGAAGAAACTTTGAATTTACTCTTGTTCTTGTTATCTTTGTTGGGATTTGTGGATTTCATCTTCTTGAAATCATTGTTATATTTGTTTGGTTAATCCACGACATGGGCTTTGGAAGTGCCTTCATGAGAATGTTCATTCCCATTTCATATCCTGGACTCTTTCTCAATTCGAAGATATTTGTGAATTTTTTCCAAAAAATAATCTTGGGAATTGTAAATGATTTTCTTCCTTTAATAATTCCATGAAAATGACAATTTCGCAATGATTGCACCAACTTGGAGAGTTTCGGGAAGATCTATCTTCACAACATTCATTTTATTGATAATAACTTGCAACTCATGTACTTATCCTAACAATGGGAAGTTATCCAAAAATTTGAAATCAAAATACTTAGAAATAAGAAATTTTTCGGTACCTTCCTTCTCGTCTTTGTATTTGGTTTCCAGCACTTCGCATATCTCCTTTGCTGAGGAGTTATTTGCATAGAGATCATAGAGACGGTCGAAGAGAGTGTTCAGAATGTGTCATCTACATGTTAATTCATTTTCTTCTCTCTTCTTCCTTTCTGCCCTTGTTTCGTCGGTATCATTTGAGTTTGGTTCTGACAATGGTGCAAAGTCCAGATCCAAAATGTAGAAGATTTTCAAGGTTGTGAAGAAACTTCAACTTGTCCTTCCATCTTGCAAAGTTCGACCCGTCGAATCTGTTAAGCCTCACAAGGTCTTGATTCATCATTTTTATCGTAGCCATGGTTGTTTCGTTCTCCGTGTTGAATACGTTTGAGATTATTGAGAAAAGTTGATGGAGAACAAGAAAATAAAACCAGAAACAAGAAATTGCCAAAATGGAAGATTTGAAGAAGATTATGAATCGCTGTCTTCAAATGATATTTGTGACACCGGGGTAAGTGCTTAAAGGTTTTTATGGCAAATGGCTTTTAGGAGTAAACAAAATTTAATCCAAGTTTGAATCAAGCAAACAAAACATGGAAAATGGAACTTTGAAGAACAATATAAAAAACTAGGTTTGATCTTTGATTTTGGATGTTGATGAATGAATTTGATGTTTTTTATATGATTTTAATCATGAAAATCACTCATATATATAGAATTATAATCACCATGCATGAAAAATGTGCAAAAACCAAGTCGGAAGGGTGTAAGCCCTTCAAAATGACTCCAAAATTTGAAAAACTCCAAAATTTGAAAATCTAGCGGGGCAAATTTTTTGTATTGGGAAGCCGCTCAGTACAAAAATCGGGCACCCGTTCAATTCAACAAAATTGACATTGTAATTGCAACACAAGGTCGGACGGCCGCCAATGCCATTTTCGGCCATCACTATTTTTTATTCTCGATTTATTTTTGCTTGTTTTTATCATAGTTAACCATTTTTATCACTTTCAAAATCACTCCTCATTGATAATTTGAACAATATCTAACATAAGATCCATGTCAAAGTCCTCCATTGGTGGCCACTAAATCATGGTTGCCTCATCTTCCCTCCACTGTTTGCCTATCTATTTGGTATTCTAAGATATGATGCATCACATTTTATGCGTATTCCTTCAAAATCCAACTGTTTCGATTCTTTAGCATCTTAAACTACCGTGACAAACAACTCTGTCTCCTCCATAGACAAATTCTTCCATGCTCGTAAAAACAACTCTTCGATGTTATCATCATCAAAACTTAAGATCAAGTCAGTTAAAATGCTTTTACACAATGTAGACACAACGTGGTCGTTCAGAACAAGCGCATGGACGATAATTTCTACCTCCAATTCACATAAACTATATGGTTAAAGTCATCATTATGGTTAAAATCCTCCTATATTCTTGTAGAAAATGGACAATATTCTTTTTTCCCAAGTTTCATCAAAATTTTGATCTCAAGTCGTCTATGGTTCGATCAAGCTGAAATTTGGAGGAAATCTTCACAATAAATGGAGCTACAACAATTGATATCAAATTTTGAGCTCGAGAATAACGGTTAGTAAATGTTAACAGTAATTGTGGATGTGTTGCTATATTTTGCTTATTTGGAGTTGTATAGATGAGATTTTCATTATCTTGATGAAGTATACATTGTAACCTTAGTTGTGATTAGAATAGTACCCATTATTTGGATAATATTGAGGTTTTGACTAGAATAGTTCTCATAATTTTTATTCCTCACATTGGGAAAGTTTTCCATGTAAAAATTGTTTGTGTTCTTGTGGTTTGGTATGATTGATTATCTTTATATTGTTTTCAACATATATAATTGTAGAAAGTATGCTTTGCTTATTTGCTTTCAGGGAGAAGAATTATTCCACTGTATATACGTTTGTATGTATATCTTCCAACAATTTCACATACATAAATGATAAAGAGAATAATATTTATGTTTCAAAATATGGGATAAAGAGAATATGAATTCATAATAATGTGCTATATTGTTTAGCCACAATGACTTAGCTGAAATGACCTAAGTTTCGAAACTCGAACCCATCAAACTTTATATATGCACATAGAGCCACATTAGAGTCAATGCAATTTATTCTTCCCATTTTTTGAACCCACCAAAATGAGGACGCGAAGCATTTTTCATTGCACCTATTGTTATTTAGAAGACATTCATAGTTTAATTCAAGATAGCCTGTACCAGTGATTTGATAAGCACGTCCTTATCCTCAATAGAAAAAACTTCTCCTCTAAAGTTGTTGCTTCCATCATTTCACTCCATCGAAGACCCTATATTTACTTTGCTCAATCACAGAGGGTAACCCTAAATATTTGCTATGATTCTGACTGAGTTGTAGTCCTTACCCTCAATGGAAATCCAGCATCGCTTTCCCCAAAATCTCTATTGTATTTGTTCTAAAGGTCATGGCTGATTTTTGCATATTAACTTTATATCATAACACAAAGAATAATGTTATCTAGCACTAATGTTGTTAGAACAC
This sequence comes from Fraxinus americana, assembly GCA_035079005.1. Taxonomy (NCBI): domain Eukaryota; kingdom Viridiplantae; phylum Streptophyta; class Magnoliopsida; order Lamiales; family Oleaceae; genus Fraxinus; species Fraxinus americana. The sequence goes on along the minus strand of CM068711.1, from coordinate 29,662,005 downwards.
TAGTCTATTTGGTATTATGTGATATGCTCAATTACAGATGAAATAAAATGATTAATCTAATTGTACCTTTCGTTTAATGATATTTAGTGCCACCTAAATTTGGGTTGTAACACCAGTGATACTAAATAGCATCACTGTAATGCAAATTTATAAATCTTTAAGACCTTTTTAACTTTTTGGTATTCATTATGGATGATCCAACAAAATACCATGATGTCATTAGTGAAAAAATGGAGACCCGAAGCCTATAACTCAAACAACATAACCGGTTTATTCTTTTGTTAAGCTATTCCTTTTGCATTTGGATAAATCTAGATAAGCCCTCTACACAAATAAGAAAAGGATAATGCTAGAAGTACATCACCATCTACATAATGGTGTACATAATGCTAATGTGGCAATCATCCGACCTTTAATTCAAATTTGACACTGACACATCAATGACTGGATGATTGACACATTAGCATTATATACACCATTATGTAGATGGTGATGTACTTTTAGCATTATCCATAAGAAAAAGATATTGTGATACGGGACAACCCTGTCTTAGTCCTTGAGTTGGTTTAAAGTGGCACATGGAGTCCAATTGACAATAAATGACAAGGACGAGGTGAAAATGCATTTACGTACAAGTTTGATCTATTGGCCACGAAAACATGTATGTCCCATCATCTAGAATAAGAATGTCCATTCCACTCTATCATAATCTTTTATCATGTCAGGTATCATTGCCATGTAGCCCAAATTGCTTGACGTCCTATGCGTTAGCAAATGCATAAGTTTAAATTTTAGAAAAAAGAAATTAATAAATTCAAATATTTTCTTTTTAGAAGAAATTATATTAATCATTCAGCATCTTTGGAGTACACATTAAAATTAGATATAGAGAAAGATAATACTGTACATTTTTGGTCTATTTTTATTCAACTTTTTAGAGCAGTCATTCTGTGAACAATCATATTAAATGATGTTTGATTTTGTGGTCTTGATTATAGAGAGCTCTTACCTTATTAAAACTTGGATATCAATAGAATGCCTTTGCTAGTTTAGGAAAGCGTATGAGTTAGTTATGTACTTTTCCTTCATGATTTACAAGTGACTCTTCTTTCGTGAGCTTATTTTTAAACCTTGACTCCGAAGAAAATGAAGTACTAGAACATGTCGAAAAAAGGTTGAGAAAGCTCCAAGCTTGGCTTTCAAATTATTGTTAATATTGAAGCGTATATTCATGTTCTTCGTCTATTACTTAGGATATTTGTATTGAATACCTACAAGCAAAATTCGTCGCTAGATATCCACCTATAGGAAAAAGCTTCTTTCGTTGTTCATTGTATCGCATGTTAAAGAGCATAAAAGTGAACATCACAACATTGATTTTCAAATCATGAAATAGGAAAAGAGGACAACTCCACTCCATTGAATGTTGGGTGTCAAAATCATAAAAATACGTGAACGAGAACACTTACGGTTGAATTATATGTGTTTTTGTTGAAAAGAGAACTTAATCTTGACAAAATAACTTTATGAGATCTTTTACTATTCTCTTGTCAATCCAATCCCTTTCTTTTACATACATACTATTAAATATTGGGGCTTCAATTTCCAAGAAATCGGGCTCAGTCAATCAAATCGAACACCACAATAGACAACCAATCCCAAACTCTAATCTCCCACAGCCGGTTGCTTCATTTTGCCCACAAAGGGCACGGTGTAGAAGATGATGTAGCCTCAAAGGTTCAGCCACAAAGGCTAGACAAGAAGGAGAAAACAAGGTATGGTCTAGCACAAAACAAGACCTTTCTCTCGTTCTTACGACTACCAACAATTTCACACACATTCGGCTAAGTGTTGGGCAAGGGGTTAAATAGGTTGGGATTTACTTGGGCTTTTGGTCAAACAATAGGGTCCAATAGGAAATGGTATAAGTGGGCTAACAAACGTAAAGCCATCCAAGGTCTTTGGGTCAGGCCACGAGCAACCCTAATTAAATTAGGCTACTTCAAATGGTCCAATTAGGTTGCGGGTTTGTTTCGAATTATTGTGGTGTCGATATTTCACTTCACTCATCGGTCGAGGCCAATGAAGTATAATCCAACAAAATCGGTTTAACATTATCGTCCGAATTTATTGGGTATTAAAAAACCCAACACATACATACATAGAAGTGTGAACGTTTTTCACATTTAAAGGCATGTTTGGAAAGTATTTATAAACCTTTTTTAATAAATAAATAAAAATGAAGGGTGAATGTGTGAACAGTCTTCGCGAATCTCACAAAATGTGTAAATAAAAGTGATTTGAATGTTTATAAGTATGAATAAAATAGAGACTAATGTGTTATGTTTATTTAAATGCAAACCTTTTGAATCTTGTATATAGACATCGCTCAATTGTAAAAAATTAAGCTAATGTTTGGTATGAATAAAAATTCATATTTTAATTTATTCAAGATCAATCATTAATTTAATAACATATTATGGCCCTATTTGTTTCGGATTAAAATCAGATTTTAATATAAGTCAAAATCAAACAATTAATATTAACGACATCTATCATGGGTCCTACAACTTTTCAACCATACATTTTAAAAATTTGTATCACGGTCTACTAAAAATTTAATTTTAATCCCCACCAAACATCCATTATATAAGATTGACAACTTTTCAAAAACATATTTTATCAGCATTTATCAAAAGTTCTAAAATCTGATTTTAATCCCTATGAAACAAGGGTTAAAATGTCATTATGTTGACAATTTTCAGTGAACCATGATGAATAATTATTATAGAAAACACTCGATTAAAATTTAAAACAGCGTCGATATGTCCGAGTGGTTAAGGAGACAGACTCGAAATCTGTTGGGCTTTGCCTGCGCAGGTTCGAATCCTGCTGTCGACGTATTTTTTTCTCATTTTCCTTTTTATAATAATATTAATAAGCTCCACCGCCAAACCTGGCTTAGCCTCTACGCATTGTCGCATTCCAAACCTGATACATACCCAACCTCCCTCCAAACCAATCTCCTCCCTCACATTCTGCCAACCCAACCCACCTGATTAACCCACATCAAACCCGTCCAATCTCAAACCCTAATCATCAATCCACGCCCTTGCCCTTTTGGTATAGCTTCCCCTCTGTCCTTTCCATTACATTTACTCATCTAGCAAACTCTTCAATTTCTACTTCGCTTTTTCATTTCTTACTTTAATTTTATTTTGATTAAGTAATTAATTTTGAGTTTTTGATTCTTGAAATGGTGAATTCCAACAGTTCTGTAGACTTTATGCTTCCTGCGAAGAGACCTACTGCAGGAGCGGCGTTAGAAGTAGATTCAGAGTCCTTTTCCTTGTCTAAGAAGCACCGGAGTTTCGTATCCACTGCCGCGTCAGCCACCGGAGGAACGGCCGGGGTATCGGTTGTCAACATGGGAGGAGGAAATGCCGATGGGAGTAACGGCGTCAGTAACGGCGTCGGTGGACGGAATGGTAAGGCGCCGATCGGAGACATCGACGAGGATCTGCACAGCCGTCAGCTCGCTGTGTACGGCCGCGAGACTATGCGTCGATTGTTTGCTTCCAATATCCTCGTATCTGGCTTGCAAGGCCTTGGTGCTGAAGTCGGTAAGCACGTTTTTATATTCTTGTGTGCTTATGTGTGTTAGTTTGTTGTACTTTTTAATAATTTTAGTGTTGCCTATTTTGATTTGAAGTATAGGGTGCTCTGTTGTGGTGATTAAGGTAGCCATTTCAATTTTTTGTTTTGGGTGGAAACCGATTGGATGAAATTGGCAATTGAATTTGTTTAGATCCAGTTCTTTAGCCAAATTTCACGCTGCTGCTTGCTTTACTGTGAGAAGAAAATATTTTATTTTTGATCAACATAACTTTTTCCAAAATAAATGAACAATTTGTTTGTGTGCAATACTGAATGAAGCATTTTCATAGCATTACCAATACTAATTTCAGACCAGCTATTTGCACAATGGTCCACTCCACCATATTTCCTGTCAAAGTATACATGGCCTTTTTATATGTTTCTTTTTTCATTGCATTTATGTTTGTACTAATTTATGGAAGTGTATTAATTAAACTCAAATCAACGATTTGGATGTTTTCCAAAATTTGTAGTTTATTGTGCAATTTGGATAGATGAAAGGAAGAAGAGAAAATGTGACGTACTGCATTCGTTGAGGGATATTTTACATTTTGCCTGATGCTGACGTTTGATATATGATTAGGATTATTATATTAGATATATTAAACACTAGACAGATTGGTGATGCCATGATGATATATTACAATTTGATTTTTCTTGAACTTGTGAAAGTACAGCGCGAGTACTGGTGACCTTTCTTTAGTTTTTGGTTAATGCTGAGTTGGACTTGTTTTCACTTGGTTATGCTGTTTAATTATCATTGGCACGGTTGCAATTAATTCATCTGAATATCCATTAATATGATTTCATGTGATGGTTCCGATGATTACGGGAAGAGATAGTGTAAAAGTAAGATATTTTTGTTTCAGCAAAGAACCTAATTCTTGCTGGGGTTAAATCTGTGACCTTACATGACGAGGGTAACGTGGAACTGTGGGATTTATCCGGCAGTTTTATCTTCTCTGAAGAAGATTTGGGAAAGAACAGGGCTCTTGCTTCTGTCCAGAAATTGCAGGAACTTAACAATGCCGTAGTCATTTCTACTTTAACAGATGAGTTAACTAAGGAGAAGCTTTCTAATTTCCAGGTAACATTTTGCCATAAGGTGGAATTAGTCAACTTTAACTTTTTTATGCAAAATCCGAAGTTCTATATCGGTGTTCTAGGTTATTTTGGCATAAAATATTACTTGATATATTTTATTGCTTGATAAATCAAGTATTTCTATGCTTGGATCCTTTTAGTTGTTGAATAAAATTAATGTCTTACATGCTGATGATTTTTTGATCAATTATTCTGTTGTTGAAGTCGTTTTGTGTTTTGGGGAGTTAATTACCCTAGTAGTCATTGAACCTTACAGAAAGTTTCCACCAGGTTACTGAACTTTAAAAAGTACATGATTAGTCACTGAACTTTCGAAACAGCAACTTCATCCATCACTGAACTTTAAAATTCACCTCATTCGTCACTAAACTTTGCAAAAAGTTTCCCAAATGATTTTTGCAAAGTTTAGTGACCCCGTAGAAATCTTTTGCAAAGTACAGTGACGAATGTAGTGATTTTTAAAGTTCAGTGATGGATGTGGTTGCAGTTTCGAAAGTTCAGTGACTAACCACGTAGTTTTTAAAGTTCAGTGATCCGGTGGAAACTTTCGGTAAAGTTCAGTGACTATTGGTGTAATTAACTCATGTTTTGGGTTTATATTTACTTCTTCATTTGATATTTCGGTCAATTTTTTGTCTTGACCTCAGGGGGTACTTTGTAGAGCATAATCCAATATTTCCATGGCTCTTTGTTGACTATATATATATATTTTTTTTTCTGGACTAAGATCATACCTGGGTTAAGACCTGCAAAATATCTGACCCTGCTCTACAAAATTGTAGGATATTCTCATCATTTTGTATTTGGTCTCCAGGCTGTTGTATTCACTGATATCAACTTAGACAAGGCGATAGAATATGATGATTATTGCCACAGGCATCAGCCTCCAATTGCGTTTATCAAATCTGAAGTTCGTGGCCTTTTCGGTAGTGTGTTTTGCAACTTTGGTCCTGAGTTCACAGTTTTTGATGTCGATGGTGAGGATCCGCGAACAGGAATTATTGCATCTATTAGTAATGACAATCCTGCTCTTGTGGCGTGTGTTGATGACGAGAGGCTTGAGTTTCAGGATGGAGATCTAGTTGTGTTTTCCGAAGTGCGAGGAATGACTGAATTGAATGATGGAAAACCCAGAAAAATTAAAAATGCCAGGCCTTACTCATTCACCATTGAGGAGGACACCACAAATTATACTGCGTATGAGAGAGGTGGTATAGTCACACAAGTAAAGGAACCTAAAGTCCTCAACTTCAAGACTCTAAAACAAGCACTGAAGGATCCTGGGGATTTTCTCCTGAGTGACTTCTCCAAATTTGACCGTCCATCTCTCCTGCATTTGGCATTTCAAGCACTGGATAAGTTTATAGCTGATTTAGGACGTTACCCTGTTGCTGGATCTGAGGAAGATGCTCAAAAACTAATATCTCTTGTTATCGATATTAACAATAGCTTGCTTGATGGGAGACTTGAGGAGATTGACCAGAAGCTTCTTCGGAACTTTGCTTTTGGTGCCAGGGCTGTTTTAAACCCCATGGCAGCCATGTTTGGTGGTATTGTTGGACAGGAGGTTGTGAAGGCTTGCTCAGGCAAATTCCACCCACTTTTTCAGGTAATGTCTGGCATTAGTATGATTTAAGTACACTTAACACCTCTTATGCTCGGACTCTTCGATTCGAAATGGTTGGAGTACCAGTGTCGACACGACATGGATATGGGTATAGGATATGTGTCGGATTCTTCAAGTTTCAACCGGACACGATGCCAGTTTTGCTCATGATATCTTTCCGCTCGGCTGATGGTTATTATTAAAAAAAAATTGAGTAATGATTTTTTGAACAATGTGTTGTAAAAAGTATGATTTTTTTAATCTACGTACAAAATATTTTATTGTATAAATATGTAATTAAAAATGAATATAGGAATTAAATAGTTTTGTTTTAAAGGGAATCAAGTGCATGTCTGGGACAGATTTTTCACCCCAAAATAATTCATTTTTGTACCGTTAGCATGAGAAGCTGCAGCCATTTTTGACCACCCGTGAGAGAGGTGGGACCCAAGTTTGAATAGTTAACGGTAGAAAATTTCCTTTTGAGTGCTCCCAGACACACTACAAACATGGACTCTGTAAACCTAGTGCCGTCGCCGAGAGGGTGGAGAAAGGCAGCAGCGGCGCTAGGTTTTCCCTTCTTCTTCTTTCCTTTTTCTTTACCTTTTCTTCTTTTTTTTTTTTCCTCCCCTCTATATCTGTATCGATGCTTTAGGGTTTTTGGTTGTATAAAATGAAAATGGGTTATTAAGTCCAAATTGCAATTAAGTCTTTTATTTTCTATTTTATACAATATTGAGTAATTACCTTTCCATAATTGAAAATTGAACTCTAAAATTTTATTTTATTCGTCTTAACCTCTTATTCAATCATCATTTCCTTCTTTGTAAACAATTGATTTTGACCTATTCAATATGACATCTTGGGTTAGTAAAAAAATTGAAGTTTGAAAGATATTTTCACGTACCCGTGTCCGAAATTTGGATTTTTTTTAGTCATGTCCTCATATTCTACATTTTAGAAAATAAAAGATCACACACTTAAATGGGTATGCCCGAGTCCAAGCGTCATCACTATACAAATTTAAGTACACTTATTACTATACGCTTTACAATATTTGAATGAGCAATTGATACGTTGAATCTGGACAGGATGAATGAATTATCATTCACATTGAATTTGTTGATTTAATTTATCTGTAACTTAGAATTTCATTATTTTTTAATTTTTGGAGTTATAACCTGAGATGATTCTTGAATGTTAATTGGTTGAGTAATTTGGTTTGCAGTTTTTCTATTTCGACTCTGTTGAATCACTTCCCAGCGAACCGTTGGATCCTGACGACTTAAAGCCTTTGAATTCACGCTATGATGCTCAAATCTCTATATTTGGGTCTAAGTTACAGAAGAAATTTGAGGATGCAAAAGTTTTCATCGTGGGATCTGGTGCACTGGGGTGTGAGTTTCTGAAAAATCTAGCTTTGATGGGTGTTTGTTGCGGCGATGGAGGGAAACTAACAGTTACGGATGATGATGTCATTGAAAAGAGCAACCTTAGCAGACAGTTCCTTTTCCGCGATTGGAACATCGGGCAGGCAAAATCAACAGTTGCTGCCTCAGCTGCTACTTTGATCAACCCACATCTTCATGTTGAAGCTTTGCAAAACCGTGCAAGCCCTGAAACTGAAAATGTTTTTGATGATACATTCTGGGAGAATTTGGGTGTTGTCATCAATGCTCTAGACAATGTGACTGCCAGGCTTTATATTGATCAGAGGTGCTTGTATTTCCAGAAACCCCTTCTGGAGTCTGGAACCTTAGGTGCCAAGTGCAACACTCAGATGGTAATCCCTCACCTAACTGAAAATTATGGTGCATCAAGGGACCCACCAGAAAAGCAAGCACCTATGTGCACAGTGCATTCATTCCCACACAACATTGACCATTGCTTAACATGGGCTAGGTCTGAATTTGATGGGCTGCTTGAGAAGACACCCGCTGAAGTTAATGCGTATTTGAGCAGTCCAGATGAATATATATCTGCAATGAACAAAGCTGGTGATGCCCAAGCTCGGGACACTTTGGAACGCGTTCTTGAGTGTCTTGACAGGGACAGATGCGAAACATTCCAGGACTGCATTACTTGGGCTCGCTTGAAGTATAACCATCTCATTATTTTTCAATTCTCAGTTTTGAGCACCACTTTCCCTCGTAAGGTTCTAATAGCAATACTCTTGGTGAATTCAGGTTTGAAGACTACTATGCAAACCGGGTCAAGCAGTTGACATTTACATTTCCTGAGGATGCTGTTACTAGCAGCGGGGCACCATTCTGGTCGGCACCAAAGCGTTTTCCGCGCCCGCTTCAGTTCTCCATTCATGATTTCAGTCATCTTCAGTTTATTATGGCAGCGTCCATATTAAGAGCAGAGACCTTCGGCATCCCAATTCCAGATTGGGTCAATTCTTCAGAAAAGTTGGCCGATGCTGTTGACAAAGTGATTATCCCTGATTTCCTGCCAAATAAAGATGCAAAAATTGTGACAGATGAGAAAGTAACTAGTTTATCTACTGCATCCATAGATGATGCTGCCGTCATCAATGAATTGGTCATGAAGTTAGAAAGGTGCCGAGAGAAGTTGCCACCAGGTTATAAGATGAACCCCATTCAGTTTGAAAAGGTGCGTCCGTCCAGCTGTAATCTGTGTTTTATGTTTGCATGCATGCTTCCTCTGGCATTTTTCTGCATTTTGGCCTTGAATATGTTTTACAACTTCCACGGAACTTTTTCCTTACCTGGTTAGCAATGTTGTATGAGGTGACATTATTCTTCATAGATTCAATAATACCATGGCTGTTGAGTTTTTAAAATCTTTGAAGAGAAAATGCAAAGCTGGATATTTAAAGATGGTGAATAGCATTTGTGCATCAGGAAACAGCAACCTGTCTTTACTTTTTGGAAAAATTGGAACTGTTTGAATATCTTACATTGTTGAAAGTCTGTTAAAAAATGCTTCCTGAATAAGCACCTTGAACTTGTCGACACTATTAGCTCCCTTTGTTGAGTTCTTCTAATATGCAGGATGACGACACAAACTATCATATGGACCTGATAGCCGGTTTTGCCAACATGAGAGCGAGAAACTATAGTATTCCTGAAGTTGATAAGCTCAAAGCAAAATTTATTGCAGGGAGAATAATCCCTGCAATTGCAACTTCCACGGCAATGGCCACAGGATTTGTTTGCCTCGAGCTGTATAAGGTTCTAGATGGACAGCACAAACTGGAGGACTACCGTAACACTTTTGCAAACCTTGCACTTCCTTTGTTCTCAATGGCTGAGCCAGTTCCACCCAAAGTCATCAAGCATCAGGACATGAATTGGACTATTTGGGACAGGTGGATCCTGAGAGACAACCCGAGCCTAAGAGAGTTGCTTCAATGGCTCAAAAATAAAGGCTTGAATGCTTATAGCATATCCTATGGAAGTTGCTTGCTTTACAACAGTATGTTCCCAAGGCACAAAGAACGCATGGATCGGAAGTTGGTAGATCTGGTCAAGGACGTAGCGAAAGCTGAGCTGCCACCATATCGGCGTCATTTTGATATCGTAGTGGCTTGTGAGGATGATGAGGACAATGATATTGATATTCCTCAAATTTCCATATACTTCAGATAGATTTAGCTTAGTCCGCCTATGTGCTGGTTAATCAAAAGATAATCCATGGTTCTAGAAGAATATCATGTTCCATGATAGACCTTGATCTTGGATTCAGTTGATTTCAATTACAAAACTTGATACTTGTTACATGTACTTGCATGTAAATTTGAAAACGTTGTGTAGCTTGATGTTAATGTGGCCTGCCCAAGTGTTGCTTGGGACAGAGCTAATTTTTCATTTGTCATTTCTTTGATGATAGTTTGAGTTCTGCTTGTGATATTTGGCACGATATTGGCTCAGGAAATGTGTTATTCTGGACCTTGGTGATTGATTATGGGGATCCCTCAGTCATTTATCCATATTTATGATGTTATACGTTTGATCTTAGAGCTTGTTTGCTAATCTGTGCCTATGCTGAGATGCAATGTTTTTTGTTGGAACATTCTTGTCTGCAACCATTTCAGGATACAAGCATCATATTGGAATTGTTGTTTTGTTGTCATCGAACTTTGTTTGCAGCTTGGAATTCATCTGGGCTAAATGGGCCGTCATGGGATGGACGGAGTTTCACTTGGTCGGTATCTATTTGCAGGTAAAAGGTAATGTCTAAAATGCAATTTACGGATTTCGCTTGAATGAATATTTCTGTGAAGTTCATCCGGTCAGGTTCATAGAGATCCTTGTTTTCAAAAGTGCATGATTAATTGACTGCTTCATTTGAGGACAAAGCTCTCGCAAGTGAGAGTCCACAAATTCTGAGAGATTCTTCTTAGCATGGTCTTGATGAAAAAAATGATTCTCTGTATTGAGTGTCTGAGGTCCGGGAAATATCCTAGGCCGTGATCAGTGATTCACTGATCGAAGGTCAAATTTTGTGTGTGATCATATTGTGAATCTGATATTTGCGTCATTAGTTGATATTTGTGTCAATTTTGTGTGTGATTATATGTTCTATTTTCTATCCCATTCAAAGTCGTCAGAAAATTTATGTACGTCTCATTCTTCGTGATGAGGTTATGAACCAATTTTTTAATAAATAAGCCACATCATCTATTCTCTGCTTGGTTTTCATTTCTGTCCACTTTTATGCACAATATCAATGGATACGAAAGAAAAGAAAAATACAAAGAATTTGAGAATGCAGAAGGCTTCCAACACTAGGAGAGAGTGAGTCTGCTTCAAATCCAAGTAGAAACTTTTACTAATGGGGTACCCTTATATTGATACACGATCTCATGTTCTTTGTCCTCAGCAATCTTGATCTTGTAAGAACCCTCTTTCATTCACAATCTGCTTGGCTTCAGTTAAACTTTCTCAGTCAAGTTTCCGTCCCTCCAAAGTGGTCGTGGGAAGATTGAAACCTTGTGTCATAGAAGGTGCTAGAAACAGTGTCTCCATGGTCGTTCTTCCTTCTGCAAGATGAGCATGCAAGTGTTCAGATTATTAAAATAGGATTTTGTAATGCCTTGCGTGTTTGCCGAAGAATGAACTAAAACCCGAATAAGTTCTTGAACTGTCCTGCGTTTTCTCCATCATGTGACGGATCGCAAGGTGATGTCCTAAAAACTAGCATGGCACAGGGATGTCACCTAAAATGGTGGGGAAATGACTAACATCCGTGGTGGATGGTTCATGTCCAGGTCATGCCTAGAAAATTCGGGTGTGACTGCACTTATCGCGCACATGTGCATCATCGCAGTGCAGGTGCTTCTCAGGACGTGACATGGCCGCATTACGCATCGCAGGCCACGACGCAGCAAAAGAAGAACACGATTGGGTGCGCCCGACTAAAGCAGTGACATGGGCGCGACATAGGCAGTAAATCCCAGCATACCGGTGGTTTTCTGTAGGAAAATACTATGGGCAGATTGCTGGGATATTTTGGGATATTTTGGGAAGACTTGTCCAAGTTGGTTACTTAACCCACTTGCAAGGGAATGGCCAAGGAAGGAAGAGAAACTCAAATTGATGTCTATGAAAGAGACATTAATCACATGGGATTTTTGAAGGAAGAATCCACTTGCAAAGAAGCAAAGTCCAAGTTTGCTTCCACTTGGTCTAAGGAGGTTTAAGGCAAGTTGAAGCCAATGGGGACCCTTGGATGGGGATTGATGAGGATTGATCCTAGCCATTAAATCTAAGGAGGTTTACATGGGATTTGCCTATAAATAGGGATGAAGTCCCTTTGTAATTTATTAGATTGGAATCCATTAGATTTTCAAATAGTATATGTGAGTTGAGAGAATTGTTGGAAGACATGCAATTTATGGGATTCATGCTATTCATATAATTCTTAGATCACATTGTATATTTCATTGGTGTGGAGTTTTTATATACAAGAGAGATTTTCTCCCCAAACTTACTTGTTCTCAATATTGTCTTTACGTCAAATCTCATACTCAAAGTTTGTCTTGATTTAGCCTACAAGGTTGAATCATTTTGGGGGCGTCGAAAGGCTGACTTAGCGCTTTCTCGTAGGGACGGGAATTGTGTTGCGTTAAGGCCGCACGGTGTCTAGTTTTTCTAGTGTAAGAAATCTAGTCCCGTGACAATCAGCAAAAAGTCACAGTTCCTGCTGAGGCTCCACCGTTGGCTAGCAATTCCTTGGCTAGTTCCACGACCTCTCCTCCACGCCACGTCTGGAATTCAAATAATTCAGTAGAAGACTTACCATTATTTGCCTCGCCCTGTTTTCTTCATCCTTGTTATTTTACTTGCTAGATCCTCAGTACTGGTTTCATATTACCATTTCTTTGTCCCTCAAAAAGTCCCATTGTGAACAGATGCATTTATCATCAAATTTTATTGATGTGAATCAAAGTGATTTTGCTCTCTGGTTTATGGCCTCTAACACAGGAGGCCATTGAATTCCCTCTCCCACATTGAAGTCTATTATGTGTTAATTTTGCATTGTCTGGCATAGCTTGCAAGATTGCCGAGTTGGCAGTAAAGTGAGCGAACTTCTCACATGGGAGGCTTCGGTAAAACACCATGAATGCTTTCATGAAATTCTTGCTCGCCTCCTGTCTGAGGTAGTCACTCTCATTTTCTTTTGACGGAAATAGATAGAAGGCCAAATTTTCCATTATCGTCCCTGGGGATTTCTTTTCTTGTTTATCGACTTCACAATCTCCATACAAAGTTCCTTCTGTCCATTCCCAATAGCCATTTGAATTCTCACCAACATGCACCTCTGAGGAAACATTAGCCACGCAATGTCTAATTCTGAAGCTCGAAAAGCAGTGGAGAACATCGTTTGAACGTATGAATTCCAAGAAATTTCTGAGGACACTTCAGTTGCGGTGAATGTATAGGCAAAATCTTGAGCACTAGCCATGCAAAAATCCATATCGGGATCAAGATTTGAGCATGTACTGCTAAAGATTTGACCAGTGTGGAACAAGTAGCCCAGATTGCATCATTTTCTTGATTGTACTTCAAGTAGAGGTGTCAATCCGGGTGGTCCGGGCCGGGTTGGCCCGCCAACATGTGAGTCCGGTAACGACCCACGTGAAAAATAGCCCGTCCGCTGCGGGTTCCGGGCCGGTTACGGGTCGCCCACAATTTTGGACTACAACCCGGCCCGCCCGTTGACCCATCCGGGTCGAGCCCATGCGGGTCACGGGTCGTGCGGGTCGCGATTCGTTCCAATTTTGGCCCGTATGATTGTATAAATAAAATTATAAAAATATAGAAATTTTTATATTTATAGCAAAAAAATATATTTTTTTATTAAATGTAAACTAAGAATTGAACAAAATGATAAATTCATAATTATATCAAGAAATTTTTACATAGAATTCAAATTTAATGTTACATGAATTATTTATAACTTTGCAAACTTCTACAACATTATCATCTTCTAAATTTATTGGAGAGCAACTATTATTGAAAATAGGATTTTGAGTAAAAGAATCGCGAGAATCTATAATATAGTAGGATTAAAAAATTTAGTAATGACTAGTGAGAACCGAGAAGAAAGAAATATAATCAAGATGATGATGATATTTGCAATTGAATAATTGTAATTATAGTAAGGTAGTAACAAGTATGAACTATGAAGTATAAATGTATAATAACTAACGAGAGGGTATTGTAAAAATAATTGTAAAAATAATCTCCCCCCCCTTTTTTAATTTTTGTTTTATTTTTTTTTTTTTCAATTAGCGAAGCCCGCGGGTTACACCTCCTTGGCCTGTGAACCACCCGCACGGGTCACGGGTCGGGCCGCGATCCCGGTTTTCACGGGCCGATTTTTACGGGTCATGGCCGGCCCGTCCGTCTTGACACCTCTAACTTCAAGGATAGATGGGCTAGTGAGTTTTTCAATGATTTTTATCATTTATATATTAAAATTCGTCATAGATATCGACAAATTGGTTTCACACATAAATTGTTGTGGTAAAGTTCCATGAAAAGTTCACATAAATTGTTGTGGTAAAGTTACATTCTGGCTTCAATGTGATATTTTGTTCATCTCTTTCAAGGTAAAATTTCCTCTTTCATCTTCTTTAACCGCGAGTCTTCTTCATGGTGAAGGAGCACTATATTTCCTTTTTCAAATTCTTCTTGATGGCTGCCAGGAACAAAATATAAATTAAAAGCAAAATTTTAGTTTTTTGCTAAAACTAACTTGCAGTAATCTTTGAGTTGTTGTAAGGACAAGGTTCTGTTCATAATTTGGGAAAAAAATCTCAAATCTAGCAAAACCTTATTCAAATGCTATATTATTCTAAATTTATTGATTAATTTAGGACATGATCAAATGAATCCCCATCAAGTCCTCGTCCATTAAATGGGTCCAACTCAACTAATTCTCTGCTTATAAAATCAGAAATTAACATAAAATTTAGTATTGTAGAGAGAGGAGTCGTTTCTGAAAAATCAAAGGAACCGTGGATAACAAATATTGTAGAAGAGAACCTAGCTAGTCCATGCCCATTATGAAGAAACTAAATAATTACTTTTCTATTTATTCACACTGCAGGCAAATACGAGTTGTATATGTAAGGGGGTTGGCGCGGGAGATATAAAGGAAAGAGAGCTGATCATTCAAACTCCAACAAATTGTGTAATATCTGATGTTCAGTTGGTGAAATATCGTATTTTTAGCAATGTCACGTGGCGTATTAGTTATTGCATTCTTTGTTCACATTCAGGTCGTGTTCGGTAGGGATTAAAATCGAAAAATTAGTCGTTATTGTTGACTTTTGTTAGACGAATGAGACTCAATAACAGCTATATTTTCAATTTTAATTGAATTTTAAGCTTAACCAAACATGCTTTGAAATTTAAGAGTGACGCAAGATTTTAGGTTAGCTTTTTAACTTAAATTGTAATTGTTAGAAACTTGATTACTACTGTAAAATAAATAAATAAATTAATTGATGAAAATATAGAGATTGTTCAACAAAATCAATAGGTAATATACTAATATTTGAGATGGTTAACTATCCAAAACACGGTACCATTTGAGATTAATCAAGTTCGGGACATGATTGAAAAAGAAACAAAAAATTCGAAATTTAAACTCGTGTTGTATTGGAGCCAATATAGCTTCTTCATGGAGATTGTGTGTTCATGTTAACACTTAACAAGAAATTGATTTAATAAAAATCGATGTCCATCTTATACTAAACACTCGTGACATGACATTATTAATTCATTGATAAATAACAAATCACTTAGCCCCTGTTTGATTTGAATAAAAATAAATTTTTAGTAAATTTGATAAATGTTGTTGAAATATATGATTGAAAAATAGATAAAAATTATAGGCCCACATTAAATTTTTAATTGAAAATGAATTAAGGGAAAAAATGATTTTAAGAAATGACAGTAAACAAGGGCTTAGCAATGAGTAAAACAAACTCAACATTCCAAAAACTGGCTTTTTAATTGAATTTTATGACCTGAGAGAGATTTGTTTTTGACTTTCTTGTGGGAAGAATTAAGAAAAAGTTGGCTTAATTATTAGATTGACATTTACGTGCCTTTTGGTATCCTATTTGTCTGTCACGATAAAAGATTTATGGAATATGTTACTCGTACATAATGTGGTGTCCATAACGATATCCACCCTCTCACATGGAAGGAGGACGACTTCGGATATATTATATTTTATTCGAAGTAAGTCACCCTCTATGTGAGAGGATGAACACCGTTATAGACACTGCATTATATACATAAAGCATTACCGGGAATAATTATTTATTTACAATTTATCTTCTTCAAAAGTGTAGATTTTAAATTTCTATAGATTTGATTCCTATTTCATTTTGACTATAATTTTTCATTGGCAGTTGATAATTTATACAAAATCAGATCATCAAAAGCTTCTCATAAGAATTTACAAAGAAACTCAAATGTAAAATTTTAACTATACATGGTGATGTTAATCAGTAAAGCCAAATACAAAATACTTCAAATGATATTTAGTATCTCAGTTGATCATAGATAATCTAATCATTCTATTCAAGAGACAGTTACCCCCTGTTTGGTGCACATTTTGGGGTCAAGAATGCATTTTTTTTTATTGATGTGATGGGGAATATGTAGTTGAAAAAGAAGGAAAAGTTATTGATGTGATGGAAAATATTATTTTATTGAAAAATATGTGGATGAAAATGAGTAGAAGAATGATAATGAAAATTAGAATGTGGCTCAAACTTCATCTGCCTCAGTCCTCCCTCACTCAGAAGCAAGGGGAAAGAAATCGCACTTGTGATCAAAGTCATAATCCATGATTCCCTGATATAGTTTAAAAAGAATTAAGACTCGGGCATCAAGAACAAGAATTTTTCGAGATTTTACGAGCAGTAAATAACAAGGTACATGCCACAAAAAGCCAGTGGCCATATTGCATATAAGAATGAAAAAGTTTCGACGCATAATTAGCAGATCAATGAAAAGAATTTCATCATCTAAAAGTCTCATCCACATTATAAAAGACATTAGCATACATGACAAGAAACCACACGTTTGTGGGTACCCTGACGACTTCAACCTTAACAAAACAAAGAAAATCAAGTCACGACGCATTAACAAAGAGCCATATCTAAGAAACAAACCTTTCACCCATAGACAGAGAAGGCACGTCCGAGCATCCCCTGGGTCCATGTGGCTGTTTCTTTCAGCTGTTCATCATCGGACTGAAGACACTCGCCTAATAATTCTGTGAAGAATGCACGATCTTTGAATATCGTCTTTATGTTTGAACCAAGTGCATCTGCTAGGTCACCCAAAACTGCAACTGCTGCTTTTGTTACACTCTCGTCCCTAACATGCACCATTTAAGACATATTAGAATGTTCAGACATTCCACATAATGAGAAATAAATATATAGATAATTGCCAAAATGAGTGAAAATACCTATGCCGGTCGTTGGCAACCAGTTCAATAAACTGTAAGAGATGAGGAGCATGAGGTAACATCAAATCAGCTTTGGAATTTTTAAATCCCTGAAGAATCCCAGAATATGCCTCAAAAATACTGCGCCTGAGCTGGTTACTATAGTCCACCATCTCCTCATCATTATCGTCCATTTGGGCACACACTTCAGAAGCACTTTGCATCATTGGCAGTGCATAACTGATGTACTTCTCAAAGTGCTCGCCAATTGCTAAAGCAATATCCCCAAAGCAGGAGAATATAGGAGGCTTCACGGACCGATGGAGTTCACCACTGGAGAGATCCTTCAGGAGAAGTGTCATGATCCCATCACAATATGGTAAGACCTTGTCGTCCAAAGCGCGGCAAATGTCACCCACAACCCCAACTGAGATGGCACAAACCTGATACTCCTCAAAATTCTGCAGGCCCATCTCCAGATACTTGTAGAACTCTTGCATGTACTTCCCAAAATCGGGCCCAGTGGCATAGGCCAGTGCACCAATTGCAAGCATAGCTTCTTCATGTACAGTAGAACTACGACAAGCAAACACATTAAGGAACAATACCATGATCTGGTCAGCTGCCTGGAGTATGATGGGCTTGGTTTCATCTGCACTGCTTAGTTTTTGAATAATTACCTGAAGCACGCCACAAAGAGAGGCTTGAAGATCTCCTTGCTTTTCCCTGTCATCAGATGACACTATTTGAAGATTTGAAGTTTGTTCTAGCTTAGACATCATAACAGGCAGAAGTTCGACGATCATCTGAGATGTCTCTGCAAGGTTTGAACACCTAACAACCTCATTCAAGGTTTCATATGCAGAAGACCTTAGCTTGGAATCACTGCTATCTGTTCGATCAGCAGTGACAATAAGATTAGTTATGATATCTCGAAGGAAAGGTGTGAGCAGAGAGGAGCTTGTCCCTGCATCCTCGTACCCCTGAGCAATATAATAGATAGCTCCACAGACCTTCTCGGCCACATGTGGTGCATCTTTTATACTATCCAGCAGGACCCCCAAAATCCTCTGGAGGTTAGCAGGGGTAACCACAGAGAAACCAGTAGCTGGTGAGTGCAATAACTCAAAGATACGGCTAAGTGTCCATGCAGTTGTATCTTTCACATGGCCGTTTGCATCCTTCATTGCACTGAGCAGAAAATCTAAGCCAGCATTTACCATAGGAGAAAGCTTTTCAGTACTTGGTCCTTCGAGGATTGAACCAAAAGCATATGTGGCTGCCTCACGAGCTCGCCACTCGGTCTTCGAAATGTTAGCCTCAACAAAAGGCATTACCAGGGGCACAACAGCATCCCCAACAGTCCTAGCAACAAGACAGAGACATGTCCCACCAGCCATGGCCAGATTCCATGTTCCATCATCTTGGTCCTGATCCTCATCCTGCTTAAGCAATGTTTCTAGCAGCATAGGAACTAAAGTTGGAAGAGCCTTTTCAATGAAGCGAGAGTGTGGAGCACTTGAATCCCCACTGTCAGGTACCTCATAGTCTTGAAGCTCCATTTCTTCATCACAGATGGAGCTCCAAAACTCAACTGCCTGAAGGGCAACAGCCTCCTCATCTCCTTTGACTGCACTGGATGTAAGCTCAAAGATTCTTAGCATATAAGGTTCAAGCACCTCATAGTATGTTGCTGCAATAGAAACAAGACACTCAAAAGCAGCCTGTCTAATCTCTGTTTCTTTTGCCAAGGCTGCATCACAAATCACCTTCATAATATAGTTCCTCTCCATCTCATTCTCAAAGTTGGTCTGGGCAAAATCAAGGGCATTGTACAAAGCTCTGGTTGCAGCAAGCCGGACCTCTGGGTTTGCCTCAGTAACATTCATGCCTTGAACAACAGCTGTGAGAATAGCATTTACTTCATCTTGCACAAGATCATGGTGAGATATCTCCTCACACACATAGCCAAGTGTTTCCAGTGTTGCCTGTTTCAGGGACGCAGGTCTATCTGGTTGGGTCATATTTGCAAGTAATAAGCCAATAAGTTCTGGCCATTCTTTCCTGGGAATTTCAATCGAAGCTATCTTAGCAATTACTTGGGCAGCAGTATGACATGCCTCACTTACAGAAGATCCAAGAGTGTTTAGGAGAAAGCTTTTTATCTGGGATTTAATAGGAATGTCTATCGACACCCATTGTTGAATGAGATTTTCCTTCCTTGCAGCTTCTTTGGCATCCAAGGAGTTCTTAAGGACAATACCGGCAAGTCTGCGAGACT
The DNA here is from genome assembly GCA_035079005.1 of Fraxinus americana. Taxonomy (NCBI): domain Eukaryota; kingdom Viridiplantae; phylum Streptophyta; class Magnoliopsida; order Lamiales; family Oleaceae; genus Fraxinus; species Fraxinus americana. Next base: position 29,642,407 of record CM068711.1, on the reverse strand, counting down.
GTGTTGGTTTGCCATCGTTTGAGAGCTCGACAGATAATGACAAAAGAAATCCCGGTAAATTTTGGTCCCTGAACTGACCAAGAGCACTCTCTGCCTCTGTTCGAATTTTTGCATCTGGTGATTGAGCAGCCAATAGATACTGGGTGATCTCCAGGGCCATTTTCCCTACAAAAGAAAGAAAATACTACATGAGGCATTAAGTAAGTCTACTTTTAAATAGGCATTTCAATCCCAGAAGTCAAACAAAAAGTGATGAAGGATGAAAAAACAGTTAACAATATGAACAGCTCTATTTTCAGCCAAAAAATATCATGGACTCAAAGATTTCATCCTCGAGCATATAGACAAAATATATGAAAAACAATTTCCCATAAGAATCCAAAATAAATCACCAAATGATTATCAGAGTCCCATGTGCCCTATAACCAAACACAAGAACTTTAGCTAAGCATAAGCACAGCTCTAGCTATTCAACTTTATCTTCAAAAAGTATCAATCAACAATTTATCCTAAAACAAAATTGAGAAAACTACAGAATATATAGAAATCAAAGTAGCGAGCAGAAGCCTAATTAATTTCGTATGAAAAGCACACATTTATTAAACCCTAGACCATCAAAACAACAAATTCAAATTAAATTTAATAAAACTAAAAAACGCCATAGATCTGAAACAAAACAACGAAAAACAGAAAAAATACCTCAAATAAAAGCCGCAAAATCAAAATAACTTCGATTGCAATTGCAGTAGCTAGGGTTTTTCCCTCTCCTCTCTTCCTCAAACCGCTTCTAGAAGCGAATTGGACACGTACTCCTCGACTAAATACCGTGTCTCTTCGTACCTATTTGTTATAGATAGTATAGATAGAGAAATCTGAGTATAATCTGGTGTGTGAAGAGACTGATTTCGAATGCAGGGAATAAGCGGGAGGAGCGGGCTTAAGGGGTGGCTTAATAAGTGAATAAAATCCAACGGGCAGTATTGCCCGGGCTGCCCGGATCACATAATTAAAACCCTAGCCCTGTTTTGAAAATTCGCACATGTGTGTGCCTCGTGTGATATTCAAATCTGTTGGGCCGGAAGTGGATCAGGAGCCTGTCCCCTGTAATTCACAAGGGGGAATTAGGTCCAGTACAGCCCAAAAGCAACAAAATTGAATAATACGCTTTTACACAAATTAAACAATTTAAAACGTAATCAATACGTCTAAAGTCCCAAAACCCAAAATGTAAAGAGAGAGAACCAGTGGTGTTTCTTCAACTTTTTCCCATTTTCATTATCGTAACAGGATGGTGGAGCTCAGCCGGCAGCACCGTGATGTAAGAACCACGCCTCCACCACCGTCCTCATAGCTGCATCAACTATGTGTTGTTTTTGCCTTGATGAACACTAAACAATTGCCAAAATAAGTAGAAGATAACCATAAATCTCTGTTTTTTCTTGGGATTTGAGGTTAAGTATTGAACCTTTGGTCGTCAAAATTTTATAGAAGGGAAAATTACCAATATTGAACAATAAATGTGATTAAATGCAAAGAAAGTGCTCATTGACGGGAACAAATAGTTAAATTTACAAGGTAATAAATGCTAGTATTGTTTTTTTTGCCTGTATTCTTTTGTTCCATTGTAACTGAGATAGTTGAATTGTTATTTAAGCATAGACTCTTGTCTCGGTAGGCCATAGAAAAAACTCTAGAATTTTCACAATTGAAATTGAAAGTATCACTCATGGTTAGGTTACATGTGTATGAAGTGTTTGATAATTTGTCTCAATGGGGGGTATTGGGCTTTGTTCAATTTTGGGAAGATACTGACATTAAGTTCAGGTGAGTTGCAAATGGGAACACGCAGGAGTAATACATATTGTTTACGAAAGAATAATGCATAGTTGTTCCACAAAAAAATTATATTAGAAAATTGGTGTGTCAGCATATTTGCAATGTTTAGTTGCAAATGACATTGGCTCATGATATGATTTGTTGTTGGAACACTACAGAATTTCAATATGGTGATTAAGGTGTCAATAACTCCATATTAGGCATGATGATTCTCTAATGTCCAAGGAATTATCATTTTTTTTACCTCTTCCTATTAGAGTTCCAAATTTCAATAAGATTTGATTTTTATTTTTCTTCAGAATTAGGTATGAGCGTATGTTGGAACTTTGGGTTTTCAAAATTTTATAGGAGAGATTACCAGTATTGTTCTTAGGTAAAAAGCAATATCCTATTTTTATTTTTCTTTGCAGCATCTGTTGGGTTATTAGTTATGCTTAATAAATGGTTTGTCACTATAAGTTGTCTTGTTCTTAAAATAAAGTTATATTATATGTTTAATTAATACAAGTGAACAAAAAAGTGACATAGAGAAAAAAATCAACCATCCCTTGAATCTATTTTAAGGTTCTGATTTGTGTTTAACACTTTTTTGAGTGTTCGTCACTTTTTCAATTGAAACTATTTTGGTGTGATCAATACATGGACCATTTTCTTGAGTGGGTATGCTGTGTGTCACTTTTTAAAAAAAGTGACACTTTTTTAAATGTTGTATCACTTTTAAAATTTTTTGTCCCTTTTTTAAGTGTCGTCACTTTTTTATTTTTAATTTCTATCACTTCTTTTAGTTTCTGTCACTTTTTTGAGCATTTGTCATTTTTTTGAATTTATGTCACTTTTTTAGTATTTGTCACTTTTGTTTTGCCTTTTGTTTTGTGTAAACAAAAGTAATAAAAGGAATTTTAGCGTGGAAGTTACGGCCCTGTTAGTAGAAGATGGAAAGCAATGTTGTTGCCGTGAATGACTATTTTTTTCCTCTACCTTCTTGAACTTAATAATATTTGATTTCTAATTCCCAGCATTTAATTCTATTTTTCTATCCTAAATCATCGGTTTAAATTCTTACTCTTTATTCGAAGCGTTTTTTAATCTACCAGTACTTGTTGATTCTAACTCAATTTTATTCATCAGTTTGTTACTTTTTTATATTTATTTTCACCAATAAATCTGTTGAGGTTCGTGAAGAAAGTTGGATGTTTTGGAAGTGCTATGGAGATGTTTAACTTGGACTTTAGAAACGTGACAAGGTATTCTGTCATGCTTCAACTGGGCAAATAATAACTCAATTGTGTTACATGAAAATTGTCAATTTGTCACTTTTTTAAATTTATGTCACTTTTTTTTAGTGTTCGCTACTTTTTATTAATTTTTTTATCATTTTTTTAATGTTTGTTACTTTCTTTGTCAATTCTTTGAAAGTTCTATCACTTTTTTGAGTGACAAATATAATTTTTTTAATAAAAGTGATATTGTATAAAAAATGACACTTCACTTTCAAAAGTGACAGCGTGTCACTTTTTTTTTTATTGTCACCTTTTCTATTAAAAAAAGTGACAATTAATTTTACACAGTATTTTTTACTTCCAAAATATGTTTCATATGATTTTTCAAAAGATCATTAATTTTAAGGGTATTTTTGTAAGTACCCCTAATTCACAATATACATTGGGCTCCTTCGGGTTGGTTTGATCCTATTTTTTGAAATAATCTTTTTTTCTTACACTTATTTACAACCACACATTCTTTCAATAAAATATTTTACGCGTAAACTAAAAAAAATTTCTTACTTTTTATTCATGCATTTTTCAAAAATTCTCTATTTTAAAATTCATTTTCCTACTTTAATGGTAGACAAACAAGGGTTTAATGTTATTTGTAATTAGTATTTACCTATCAACAGTCCATGTGATATGATCGCATTCTTCAAAAATTATTTAATTATTTAAATAAAAATATAAAAATTAACTTATATATTCATTTAATTTTTTAATTACTTATTTAGGATTCATTTGCATTATTTTGAAAAAATTGAAACTACAGTTGCAATTAATTCTTTATTTTTTTCTTCTATTCTTTTTGTTTTGTTTAAAGAAGATGATATATTTGTCATTTTACAAAGCTTTATTGAGAAAATAGAAGAAAATATTGTATTCGGCAAAGAAAATGTCATATATAAAGATTTTTCGTCAAAATAAAAGGATTTTGTGCCAATTACCCAAAAAATAAAGCCTAATTTATTTTTACCGTTGTCGAATTTTTTGGTTAATTGACCTTCAAATTTTCTTATGCAAGCCGAATTTTTCTAAACGTAAAGATACCAAAATTTTTTTGGCTTTGTAAGCAATTGAGTTTTTCAGTATTCTCAGAGTTAGAGAGTTCCCTACGCCGAGCTTTTCACATTGCACACTTTCATCTTCAATCCCCACCGAAATAAGAGAACAATACATAAATCCTACATATAAGAATTACTTTTTAAAAATAACAAACTCCAAAAATCTTTTCAAAGATCGGGTGTTAAATCAATTTATTAAATATTTTTAATTATAATATAATACAATTATCTCAATTTATTAAATTTCAAATCCAAATCATTCTCATTCTCTCTCTACCATTTTCTCTCCATCAGAGGCGGCCATCAACTCCGGTGAATACTCCGACGACTATTCTAATGATCACTCCGGCGAATGTTCCGTTGACCACTTGGCATCCGCTTTGGCGACTGTTCCAGCAATCACTCAGCAGCCTCTCCGGCAGATTGCTCCAATGACCACTCCAACGAATGCTCCGATCAACCTACCCACCCCATCCACCCACTCCCAACTTCCAAAAAAATTCCAGAATTTCAAGTCACAACGGTCACAATTAACCAGTCACAATCGATCATAAACAGTCACAAACGATCACAACAAGTCACAATAAACACATATTTGGTCACAAATGGTGACCACAAACAATCTGCACACACCACATCAAATTGGATCAAAAAACCACCAACAAACTCCAACAATTCAAAAGTCAAATCTACTGGGCAAAAATGGCTATCAAAAATAAAGTTTACTTTTCAACAACCACGGCCACCACAGCAACCATGACGCACCACCACATCTACAGACAACACCACCGCACAAATAATAACAAATTAAAATCATCCTTCAAGTCTATTCCCAGAGACATCAAAGCCTTTTATAGCATAGAGATTGAAGATTGTGGAAGGGATGGTACCATAAATTTCATTATCAGACAAATAGAGAGTTTCTAGTTCCTTAGCTGCCCGAATGAATCTGGGATCATCCCATGTAGATTATTGATGGCTACAAAAAACTCGATAAGAAGAAACCACCGCCAAAACCACGGTTAGCGTTGTTGCAACGACAATCTGAACGCTGGCGAGGTGAGTGTCTTGGTAGGTTTGGATTTGAAATTATAGAGATGGTAGTGGAGAGAAAGGAGAGGAGATGAGAGAACCGCCGCCACCTTCCCCATCGTCTACCGCCACCATCACAGCCACGACCTCCACTCATCACCACCACAAATAACATCAACACCACACCACACCCACCGCTCAGATCTTCTTACTCTAGATAACGACGCCGTCAACGTTGCTCGTGTCTTGCAGTCTCGCCAACGCTGTAGAGAGCGGAGAGAGATGTAGAGAGAGGAGGCAGGGAGGAAAATAATTGGGTTTGGGGAATAGTGGTGGGTATTAGATTAATTTAGTTTTAAAATATTATTATTAATATTTTAATGTTTAATTATCATCTGATTTTTGTAAAAATAAATTTTGAATCTGATTTTTGAAATGTTAAGTTGAAAATTTTGGTTCCATGTAATTTCCTCCCGAAATAACGTACCGAGCCCACAGCCCTTTAGGGAAGGGTATGCATGCCTAATGCTAAGAGCTCGAGAAACACGAGGATGACTCGGATAGGTACTTGATATCTAAACTTTGTCGAGTACAATTGTTACAACAGCCAATGCTAGAGCATCAAGAAGAAATCTCCGAATTATGAAATTAGGCTCCTCCACTGCTAAATTTATACTCATTATCAATGTTACAAAATTGTCCTCCGATTTATCTTTATCGCCTTCTATTGATTCTGCAAATGAAAAAATGTAAATGGAATCTGAGAAGCAATCTTTTTTACCATAATCTTGGTTGTCTTAATCATCATCACTGTCGCCATCGCAACCGTCGTCATAACTGGTGGCTGACACTTGACTGGTGGTAATTTTAGCGGTGGACCGGCACATCAATGTTGCTTGTCTTATCACTTGTTTCCATGTCCTTGGGCTCATCAGGGATTTGCTCCCAAGAAAATGGCACCCCATTAGGATTGTTGTTGGGATTTACTGGCAACATGTCGTGGATGGTGATGACACCAAAGAGACGCCTTGTTAATAAAAGTGGCAACAAAATCTAGCTTTCTTGGGCAATCCTTAGCATGAATTGTCTTCCGTATTCCTTAAAGTAGTAAAATTGCATGAGAAAAGAGGTTGCAAGAAAACTTAAGGTTAGAATGAATGATTGAGGATAAAGTTTAAAGAGGTTGTGAAATAAACAAGACCATTGTCAAAGTATTGTCGTGCCCTCACCCTACTATTGTTACGTGCACATCCAAGTTTTATTTAGTTCATAGTTATTACATATGATTGTGAAGTTACTAGTTCACCATGAAATCACCTAATAGGTGAATAACGTGGAATTAAATTTATCAATTAAAAACAACAAATTACTTTCTAATTGTTCTGGATGTTTAATCAATCAAGTCAAGTTATCATATATTGAATTGCTGCAATAATAAATAAAACACTAAATAACACAAGATTTGATGACGGAGACAACCCTCAATTGAGTAAAAACTCAGGGACTAAGTCAGTAGTTTCCACTTTAGACAATAAGAACTTATAGTATGATACAACCTATAAAACCCATTAGATTCGTCGATCTAATTCCTGCAATCTTCAAGACCAGTTGGAACGTACTTCACTCACACCTACTCCTGATTTTCTGGAATTATCTATTTCCTATCGATCACCAAGAACTCCTTGTTCTTGTACTCCTTCTATGCTTGCGGTCTACCTCCCTCAATCTTCAGCTCCTTCCCGATGATATCTAGGAAGTGTGTGTTTTGGATTATATGAATTTAATGTTTTTCCCAAACTTATGGTTGATTGATCTCAAGAATCAAAATGTTAATTTCAATATTGGAATGTGTTCTTAGATCTTGGAATGATGTTATGAAGATGTAAAACAATGAAGAATCACCCACAAAAAAGTATTGGACATTGAGTATTTATAATAGGAGGTGTTTGTTTAGCTAGTACATGATAGATAAAACTTTTGAAAAATGCAAACTAGGATTTCTCGGAAAACACCGTCGTTCGAGCTCCAGGCTAGCTACAGGCGAGCGAGAGGAGTGTTGCTCGAGTAAGAACTGGGCAACAAGGATCCTGCTCTGGACGTTTGAGCATCAGCTAGGCGACATGCTAGCTTAAATTCGATTACTCTTTCTCCTCGTTCCATACTCTAACCCAAGGATTCCTAATTCATCTATACAATTCTCCAAAAGACTACTTAACTTTTACAACTCTTTTATAATAATCTTATTCTTTTATGATAATCATTTTGTCTAAAGAATTGTCGATACAACATAAATCATAACAGATTCAAACACTAAACAAGACAAAGCATCAAGACATCGAATCATTGATCGGATTGGTGCAGTCAATTCTTAACAAATTATTTTAATAATTTTTTATCATGTGACAAAATTAATTTTTTAAAGTTATTTGTCACTAATTATTCTTAAATGAATTATATTATATGTACATTCTCCCTTACAACATGATTGACATTGTCCCCGTGTGGAGGAAATCTGTGAAGTGATGTGATTGATGAGTTTAAAATCAAGAGAGTAGATGTTACCATGCGAAATAGTATAAAGAAAAATATAAGAGAGTGTGTAAATGTAGCATGATTGTTTTTAAATCTACTAATTAAAGAAACTGTAAACAAATTTGTTACTATAATATTTACAATTAACTTTATAATTGAGTAAAAAGTATAATTTCTAATAAAATATATATTCTCCTGATTTTTGTTATAGACAAACATTTTATCAATTAGCAACCAAAACTTTTATATATTAAAGTATTAGATTCATCTTAGCTAAAAATAATTTAGTTTACATAAAAAATCTATGAAATAATCATTTATATTAAAAAAATTGATAACGAGTATTTACTTGACATTCATTTCACAAACAATAAGCTCTCATTACAATTTTAGAAAATATATTAAGTTAATAATAGATCATACAATATATATATACTAGGTGTAAGCAACGTGCAATGCACGTTTGCTTAGTTTATATTTAATATTTTTGTTTAATAATTAATTTGTTATTAATAAAGATGTAATTTTTTTTTTTGGTTAATTAAGGGCGTGTCTGGGCGCGCTGCAAGGAGGAAGGAAAATTGATTATGTTACCGTTTTTTTTCAAACCTACAGCCCTACAGTGAAAGAATTGGTCCAAAATTGCAGCTCCCAACGACATGAATTGTGTTGCCAACGGCTTGATTGCTGCTGAAAAGCAAAAACAGACACCCTATAAATAATTAATGATGTAATGTTTATATAATTGATAAATAATTAGATGTGTGATTTTGATATTGTGATGTAGGTTGGTGAGATTGAAGAAAATAAGCAAAAGTAGACAAATTTGGAGAAATGGCTAAATTGTAAGGGATCCAAAGTTCGGGGGCTAAAATGTAAATACTTAAAAGTTGTGCCGAATCTCACGATAAAGATTTGAGAGTACTCGGAGTCAATTGGGTAAAGGAAGATGTCAAGGGGATCAAATTTAGTCAAAAGATGATCACAAATCAATTTTCAACCGAAAAGTTATGCTTCGGTGTTTTAGTTTCATATTGAGACCTATTTTTGGCATAGGAAGTGATCGAATTGGAGAATGATGTCTGAATTAAAGTTGTAGTCAGATGAGTTAGCTTTCCAACGCATTTTTCATCGTCTCAATAGGATATCGGAATACAAAGTTATGATAAAAAAACTAAAGGAAGGTGCAGGTGCCTGTTTAAAACAAGAAATTCAGTTACATAGTCCGTTATATTGAGACCTATTTTTGGCATATAAAGTGGTCGAATTGGAGAATGATGTCTGAAACAAAGTTGTAAGCAAATGAGTTAGATTTCCAACGCATTTTGAATTGCCTCAATTAGATATCAGAATACAAAGTTATGATAAAAACACTGAAGGAAGGTGCAGCTGCCTGTTTAAAACAAGAAATTCTGTTACATAGTCCGTTATATTGAGACATATTTTTAGCATAGAAAGTGATCGAATTGGAGAATGATTCTATCAAAATTGTAGCCAAATGAGTTAGCTTTCCAACTCATTTTGAATCGCCTCAATCGGACATCAGAATACAAAGTTATAATAAAAATATTGAAAGAAGGTGCAGCTGCTTGTTTAAAACAAGAAATTTCGTTACATAGTCCGTTATATTGAAACCTATTTTTGGCATAGAAAGTAATCCAATTGGAGAATAATGTCTGAATCAAAGTTGTAGCCAGATGAGTTAGCTTTCCAACACATTTTGAATCGCCTCAATCGGACATCGAAATACAAAGTTATGATAAAAACACTGAAAGAAGGTGCAGCTGTCTGTTTAAAACAAAAAATTCAGTTACATAGTCCGTTATATTGAGACATATTTTTGGCATAGAAAGTGATCAAATTGGAGAATGATGTCTGAATCAAAGTTGTAACCAGATGGGTTAGCTTTCCAACGCATTTTGAATCGTCTCAATCGAATATCGAAATATAAAGTTATGATAAAAACACTGAAAGAAGGTGCAGCTGCTTATTTAAAACAAGAAATTCCGTTACATAATCCGTTAAAACAACAAATTCCGTTAGTTTTTCCGTTAAACCAACAAATTCCATTAAATAGACACTTTTTATATATATATATATAGAGAGAGAGAGAGAGAGAGAGAGAGAGAGAGAGAGGTATATAGATATAGATATAGATACATATAAATGTCAACTAGTAAGTTGCTTGCTCCAATGGCTTGCTTGCCATCTTTCTAAAGATGAGTTCAAGGATTTCAATTTCAATTCCCTATGTATGTAGGCAGGCTCGGGCTATGGTAGAGCTTGAGGCTGTACCGAGGAGCTGATGCTCGAGTCCTATTCCTGTTGTTGGGTGCTTGAGTATGGTTGGACGTCGTGGCCATGGGAAGATTCAAAGTATAAAGAGATAGCATCAACTTGTTACCTAAGTTGTTCAAAGGCTTTCAAGGTTATGGATAGCATAGGAGAAAACCAGATGTGCTAATCAACCCCCTGGATCCATGTGAGGAACGTGATGAGGGACTTGAGGAATCTGTTGGTTGTCCAAGGGGATTTGCTAATGACCTTAAGGATCTCGTTGATTAACACAATGTGCTCTTCTTGATCTTTATGAGTGTGAAAAGCGTTGTTGGATGTAGTTGCGAATGTTGGTTGATCTCGGGATTTGAATTCAAGATGATCACGAACAATGCTCCTGAGTACCTTAAACAAAGGCTAAGTTGTGTGATTTTGTAGCCCCTCCGATGTTATAAGTCAGCAAAAATAGAAAGAAAATGTACAATAAAAAACTTTGTACACAATGAAGTTGTAATGTGTAGAATGAGACATAGTGTTTCAGATGGTGGATGCCTACTAGATTACGATGCTTGGGGGACTATAGGCGTGTCCCAAGTATCTAGGAAGCTGTCCTTTTAGGACTTTGTCCCTAAACTAATATCACAATTATAGAATGCTCGATCTTCTTTGAATAAGGACAAAGCCAGGTGAAAATTTATTTAGAGTGGGTGTAGGGGCGGAGTCAGCCCTTCAAACTAGGGGGGTCCCGGAGTTGAAGGGGCAGCCCCCGAATTGTTTTTTGAAACATTATCTATTAAAATGAGAAAAGTTGGTACTTTGTAATGGAGAAAGGAAACAAATGAACATAAATTAGTGTACGAAGATTTCACAAAAAAATCAAGAAACATATAAAAGAAACTACTAATCTTTTGAAATACCTCTCCATCACTGAGCCTGAGAATTGAGGAAACTTTTTCACTCATAATTGATAAACAATACAACTTCATAAACAACTAAATTGGCTGGATTAAGAGATTAAAAAAAAAAATTTGAGGCCAAAAAATAAAAAAATTAAAAAAAAAAATTTTCCAAAAAATTGGGGGGTCCTGGCCCCCCAGGACCCCCTCCCCTCCACCCCTGAGTGGGTGTGACCACTCATGCCCGTTCATACCTCAATTGTTAGTGGTTGTGTACTTGACTTGAGATGAGGGATGCTGTGCTCCTCAAGATAAATAAGTCGGCCAAAAAGGTCATCCTCGATCATTTGGGATGAACAATAGTAATGAGAATGGAACCCTGACCTCAGGATATGAAGGGTCATAGTGAAAATGACCTACTCTTGTCATAAGGTGGGAAACGTCCTTGTGCAAGAAGTTAAAACCGATCATTGGAGTTGACATCATTGAATCGGTCCTAGGCAAAATTTATTGCATGGTTTGGGACAAATAGATTTTAATATGGTATTCAATTCAAGATAATATTGCTTAGAAAGTGCGACAAAACTTGCAAATTGACTAGACATAAGTAAATAATAGCGTGATATGACTCACACATTGGCTATACACAAGTATATAATAGATTTATAAAGGAATTGAGCTATTCCATGACTTCTCAATTTATTTCAATATTTTTCTATTCAACGAACATAAGCCATGATTAGATGTATATAGCAACATTGAATGTATAAGAGGCCATGCTCCACATAAATTTTTTTGTTGGACTATCATGAAAGTTGAAATGCATAATCACACATTCTTAAAAAAGAAATACTAATACAAAACATATTCTCCCACAAAATGAGGCTCGAACAAACCCTTATTTTGCAAAGATTTGGATTTTTTTACGAATATGGTCAATGGAAACGGTATATTTCAACTCAGTTAGTCCATGTTTGAGCCTCATTTTTGGGGTAAAATGTAACTTGAAATAATGATTTTTGGAAGAATGTGTAGTTCAAAAATAAGAAAAAAATTTGATTTACGTGTAAAATTATTTTATGGGAGAATATTTAGTTGAAAATGAGTTTGGAAGAAAAGAGGATGCGTTTCGTTTAAAGTTTTCAAGTTGTTTTCAGTTTTGTAAAATGCTCAAAACTTGTTTGATTTGGTATTTTTTAAAACAAGAAAAACTTTATAATATAAAATTCAAAATAATTGTGTTTGATGGATATTATTTTGGAAAAATGTATTTTGAAATAGTGGATTGATGGAGAATATGTGGCTGAAAAAGAAAGAAAAATTATTGATGTGATGAAAAATATTATTTTATTGAAAAATGTGTGGTTGAAAATGAGTAAAAAAAATGAGAATGAAAATTTTAATGTGTGTCAAACATGGCGAAATAAAAAAACCCAAAACATTCAAAACCCGTAAAATTAAAAACAAGACAAATCAAGAAACTCAAAATTCCTTTTACCCTCATTCACTGTTCCTGGGACGATTCATCTATCAGTTCTCTATTCTGCTCTCTCACTTGCCGCCTTGACCAAGCAACTTTTCGGCAATCATTCCTCTTCGTCAACCTTTCCTCCATTCAGATGAGTAGTCCGTACTTTTTTGTATCTCTGACTGTACCTTCAATTTTGTTTTTGCTGGAATTGAATTTTCGTGTTGTTCGATTTTGATTGCTATTCATGAATTTGTGTGGCATTTCCCATCTTCTAAGTTTACTAGTCGTTTGCCCGTGCAATGCACGGGCGGTGTTATTTTGAAGGTAATATTAGCATGTCGAAATATTGCATTATAGATGACAAATTTACACAAGTACCAATAATCATATTCTATCTATGCTAGGCATCCATCAGAGAACAACAGAAAGAGCCACAGGTTCAAAAATTTGGACGCTACAGTATCATTTTGCCAAGCATTAAGGATATTTACATGTTAAGAGAAGCATATTATTACACGTGTCGTAAAAACCTTAACGAAAAGGTGACTTGTAGTGGTGATGTGAGGTGGCTGTCATCAACTGTGACAATTATCCCAACTTTTGCAACTATCAATCGGGCAATGGAATCAAGAGGCAGGGAATCTCTAGCAGCAACAATGAAGTATACATATATAGTTTTCTCTCTCCTGCAACAAAAAAAAAAAAAAAAAAGAACTCCTACCAATAATATTCGACTCCACAACTTAGCAATCAAAACCAGAAAAAAAAAAAAAAAAGCTGACCTAAGAAACTCTTCCCAGTTGTTCAAATTCAACTCAACAGCACTGAAGAGAATTCTGGAATTGAACCTTTAAAGTTGAGTACAATAGATTTGTCCGTATTAGAAGCCCGAACAGTGCGTTATTGAACTAAAAAAAATCAGAAAATAAGTTCAAATCTTCAACAACGTGCACAGGAAATCGAAGAAGTTACCCAAAATTCCCCTTTCCCTATCAAAATGGGAAATAGGAATCTAAAAATCCTCCAAAATAAAACCTTACGTAAAAAAATCGTAGCACTCCAAAAAGGTTTGAAATCGAAACCTGAAGTTAATTGAAAGCTAATGCTAATATGTTCAATGTGGAGTAATGATATATATATATTTGAACCCGATATATATGTTTTCTCTTCTAAAAGTAGTTGCATTTTTGCCAAGTACAAAATAAAATGCGAGCCAATTGACGGTGTAATTGTATAAGCACCGATTGTTGTAACCCCGTAAGTCCCAATCAAATCACTTAAGGCTGAAAAGAATGAGAAATCTATAAAAATTTGACAGCCAACTAACATACATGTTAGCATGCTTATCAGCATATTGGTAGCACTCACTCTCCTCAAACCATGTTTTAACTTCATCAACCTGTAAAAAAAAAGAACGAAAAAACAAACACTCAATCAAGTAGTTACAAATCAATTTTTAGTTAAAGATAAATACCTTCTTCTTCTGAACAGCTAGCTCCCCCAAAGATCTAGGCTTATATTTATCTACCCAAAGGCACACGTTCCTTCCGAAACCTATATCATAAGCATTTCATTCAACAAGAGTGAGGAACAAAAATGTGTTTTAGTATCCTGTTCAGCAGGACTATAACAGTATCATTTCAAAGTAATTAGAAATATTGACATTTCGGTATTTTACAATTTTCTAGCAAAAGCAAGTGAATCAAAAATTTAACCAAGTCTTAAACATGTAAAATAAAACAAATGCGCAACAAATTAGGCAACTGTAAATTGCAACTGGAAAGGACAGTATGGAAGATCCATATTGCAATTAGATGCATGTAACGACAAAGCATGAGCTACATGAATGATATTAATGGTGTAAAACCATACATATTATCACATTAGAAACAATCATGGTATGCAAAAACCCTGCTGAGGCCCGCCTCATTGTGAGGCGCAGCTTTTGTGCTTCGAGGCTCAATCTGTGAGGCATAAAAAATGAGGCACACGCCTCTAGGCAAAAAAAATGAGGTGTGCGCCTCATTTGAAATATGTTTTTTTTCAGGTTTTTGAAAAGAAATTAAAAAATGCCCTCTTTAAAAAAGAGAATGGCCCATTTAAAAAGATATTTTGGGCCAAATAAAATATTAAAATATCATAATAAAACTTTTGAACTATCGTCAATGGGATTTTAGTGGGTTCAAGTATGAATAGAAACTAAGAATTTTTTTAAAAAGAACATGTCAAAATTGAAACTCGTGTATAAATTTAATATACAACTGTTAGTACAAGGTGAAGAACTGCAAACTATCGTCTACAGATATTATTGGTATAGCAAAACAAATGACATTCACTCGAACCTGTGAAGTTAAGAGCCGACCTTCCAACTGCAGTTCGTGTGTAAAAAATAGCTCCGATGGTAACCTTCTAATGGTTAATCATTAATTTTAAGTATAATCAATCATTAAAGGCAAGAATAAAACGCATTGCTAAAATCAAATCCTAAAAGTAATTGTAAATTTGTTTTCAATGAATTCCACAATACTAAATCATATTAGTTCTATTCAACTCATGCTATATGTCGTTTTCATTTTGTTGGTAGCCATCATTCTTCCAATGAGACTATGAGTCTTCAGTGTACTCTTTCATTTTCTGCGGAACAAAAGCCATTTCACCTTTAAACAGTCCCTAGGTCTCGTGATCAATCTATGAAATTTTTGCAAATAGAACATTGACAATTTCATTTACCTTGTAATTATAGCTTTAATTTACAGGTTGAAATAAATTCATGCAAGTTCTTCAAGTACATTTCCTGCAAATTATAAGTAAGCTCAAAACAAACAAAAATACAGTAAAGAAATGAGTGTGTGAATGAAGGTAAATTATAAGATGAGAAACATGCTTCAGTACCTCAATCACAGGCACTCCCATAAGAGAAAAGTTTTTTGCAGTCATCATTGTGTTGTTTTGTCACCTGCAAAACAAAAAAAGCACATCAACACAACCAAGGAGGGAAAAGCAAAGCAATAAATGTGTCATTCAAATAATAGTTGACGTGGTAAAGTAACTTTCATTAATAAATAAATAATTGACAAGAAAAAAATTGCAGTATAAAGTTCCAAAAATTAGAAAAGACACATGACAGGAATAATCAGATGCAAGCAAAATATATCGTCAGTTGCCTCTAAAAAAAAACATAATGCATACATACAATTACAGCAAGTTGCTCTTCAGGAATCTAAATTGTATCTCCAATTACATGAAATCCAACAAAATTTTCAATCATGAGAAATAATTCAACCAATGCATGCATGAGACGGCAATGCTGCACTGAAAACATAATATAAATCATTGCCATTCACCAAATGCCACCGAGGCTCCGAGGGGCAATAAAGAATGCAGGTGTTAACTCATCAACTGTAATTATATAAATATACGTTATTTTACCAATAATCTAACTTAATTTCCTTCATTTAGTTTTTACTCAGGCATTTTGCTTATCCTCCTTTTCAATCAACAATATTCAAACTACTTCATTCAGATTTTTATGTGATAGTCAACATTATCAAAATTTTGGTCCGAACATAGTTTAAATAAACAACCAAAGACAGGCGAGAAGAATATAGAAATTTATTTATCTTCAGAGAGCTACTAAAAATACATTACTTCTTATCGAAATCTATTCTTATACAGCTCCATCAAAATTTTCGAAATTAGAAGGAAAAATTCGATCACCTATGAAGAACTAACAGGTTTTCGGTGACAAACAACTATCTTCCCAAAAAGGTAGATAGCTAAAAAACACTTGAATCGGAGTCGGTCTAACAGCAAGGATCTACCCCCACACAACGTATAATTCACTTTCAGGCTTCAATGTAGGCTAAACTATTTTTCCCTTGACCAAAGTTGTATTTATCTAATCCCAACTCCTTAAAAAATAAAATAACCGAAAGCCAAACTATGTCTCTCAAATATCACATTCCCTAGTTAGTTGACTCAACAATAATAATTACTTAACAACAAGCGTATACACTATGAGAGGTCAAATCATTTTCTAAATGCAACTGTAATGTGAGTAACAAAATGTAGAGACTGCAATTACCTTATGCATGTTGGACATAAGAGGCTCCCTTGCTTAGCGATCTTCCATACGCGGATAGAAACAAGAGGCATGCACAAACACACAAACGACATACTCACTTCGATGTTGAAAGTCTTGTTTCATAATTACAGTATGTCAGTTGAGTTGATAAAAGGAACAAAAGGGTATCATGTATACAGCCTACTCTGTTCATAATTGAAGCACGAGTATCTACTATTAGAAAAGACTAATACATCTTTCCTTGCCAACCAACTTGGGATATGAAACAAACCTAATACATCTGGGGAAATTATTTATCGAGGATGCAGGAGTTCTAGCCAAATGTTAAATTAGTGCCTAAAAAACTTGCAAAGCAGGGGAGAAAATGAATGAATTAAAAATTAGAAAGAGAGAAAATCCACCAAACACATCAATGTCTCCTTAGGAAACAGAAAATAGGAAATATGAATATGAATACATGCAGCGACTATAATGCAACATAAATATAGCAATACATCAGTTTTCAAAAATTTTATGAATCAGTACATCAAGATACATCAACATAAATGTAAAGAAATAAATCCACACAAATTTATGTGCAATTATAGGTTGAATAAAAGCTAAATTTAGTACGTAAATGACGACTACAATATATGACCATTTACAAATGCTATGAAAATTATTATATATTTTTTAGAATCTCAAATACTCTTTTGTTCTTCCACCATCATCTTCTTCCTCACCCCATAGCCCCAACCAGTCCGAGCCCCTCTCCCACTTTGACATTCCTACCCCAAGCCCCCACTCCAGCTGCATTGAGGATAAAATAAATCGAGTCAATTGTAACCAATTTAGGGCTATGACCAAAGTTGAATTGGATTTTGACAATTTGGGTCCCAAATTTCCTTGTATGATTTTTATCGAATGAATTCCTTGAATGAAATTTATGATGGAAGGGGTACTAAATTTCAATCATAAATTGATTTATTTCTTACCAAAAAGCAGAACCTCGGGATCTGTGCGGGAGTCATCTCGGAGCCAGTAGTAATTGGCGACTCTTAAGTCTCCAAACTTCTCCATTTAGCAGCAATTGAATTTAACAAAATGATTACAAAAAATTAGTTCAAAGTATAATTAAAACATAAACTTCATAATTATATTCGGAGTATAAGTAAAGTTAGAACGTTCATAGATTACAAATCTTAACAATCAAAACACAATTGTCAACGAATTAAAACAACTAAACATGATGCTGAAATTCACGACTTTATAGACAAAGCTTGAAGTGATAGTTTAATGGCTTCATCATCTTGAGCAGTTGCAAGAGGTTCTCAAGATGCTAGAGGCGATCAAAATGTTCAAAAGATTCATATTGATGAAACCAATTAATAACTATTCATTTCTACCATTATAGGCACATCAAAACTTAAATCAACTCAGCGTTACAAAATTCAACCGATGGATACTGAATGAAAACAACCTTAGGAACTAAAAAACAACAGAAATTTTAATCCCACAAGAGCATCAAAACCATTAGCGAAGATTTCGATGAAGGTGAAGCGAATTAACTCAAGAAATACATCAAAGAGAGCAGAGATGTAACATTCGGTAATTCAAGAAACTTGGACCTTCGAGATGATATTTGTAATTCTAGAAACCAATAAAACTCCCAATACAAGCAATAAGTTCGAGAAATTAATTAATTGAGCTCGACCATTCTTATTACTGCAAATCAACAACAAAATAACCTCTCAAAGTACAACAACATAAACAAATTCAAGAAACAAATTAGAATGGGTTGTGTATGAGAAGTCAAATTAGGGGGAAAATGAGCGTGATAAGGCAAATGAAGGTGAATAAATGGCGTGAGAAGGAGATTTGGTTTGTACGTTAATGAATGAAAATAGAAATGAGAGAGTAGACAAACAATTCAGAGTAAATTAGGAAAACAAATCTGTCTACAAATTTTGAACAATTAGAAACATCTGAAAATATAAATCCGAGAATTTTGGGAGTCCAAAAACTTGTAGAAGATTATTGGATGACCTGAATGTCTTCGAACCCACGCTGACACCACTCGAGAGAGGAATTTATGAATCAAAGCTTTGGTAACAAGGGTGGGGGGTTTACGAAGTACAGAGATAAGTACCCAGAAGAAGAAGAAGGCGGTGGAGAGAAATAGAAGGCGGTGAGAGATGAAACGTATTTGAGAAGGCTGATAAGTTCCTGTAGCAAATCCAGTTCGAAGGAGAGTAGTATGAAAACGAGGGTGCGAAAATGAACAGTGATTGCCTATCCCCTCTTTTAATGTAGTAGTGATAATCCCTGCATAAAATAACCCCAGATCAAGTCAACACACTATAATATACAAAACACTCAATCCCCTACATTACAAAAAGTAACATTAATCTTAACACCCTACCTTCAGAGTACATAAAACAAGATTACAAATTACACACAATGCTGAAGACAGTATATAAATGTGCTAGAAATCAACTCGAAAGACCCCTACAAACATCAGAATTATTAAAATGCTATTGCCCTAAATTTCATTCTTTTATTCTCAAGTTCTAATCTTTCGCCATCCTTCTCAATAATCCCTGCATAAAACAACCCCAGAGTAAGTCAGATTTCTCATTACACCGTATGAAATAAAATCTTGGGTGACCATGTTCCACAAAAATATAAAAAATATAAATAAATAAATAATAAAACATATATTCTAGCTAAAAAAAAAAAAAAATTCTAAATAGATGAAGATCAGCGATGCTGCAGAGAACTTTGGCGAGTCATTACATCTCACTTTCTGGATTCTTTGATAAATGATGCCGTTCAATGTTGATTTATAGTTTCACATGCTTCAGATGTCGTTCAATTGGGTAAAAAAGTAATCCAACTCTTATTTTAATTTGTTTTAATTTATAAACATTAGTTTATAAACAGAAGAAAACTCTACCAGAATGATATGACATCATTTTTCTCAAAATAATATCATCATGCAAATTGATACTTACATATTCACAGACACAAACACCAAGAAGTAGAAAAACAAAACATGAACAAAATAGTATGATTCATTAAAGAGGAAAAAAATTGCATTCACATAAAAAATTTAGACACCAGGAAACCACAACCTATGAAACATTGAATTTCCAATCTTCGTTTTACAATTGCAATTTTGAAGTCAAGAAAATACAACCCCATACTCTTAAGATATTAAGAATCAGAAATAGTTCTCGACAACTTTATGCTTGTGGTTTAGATTCATCCAATCTAACGAACAATTTCAATGAAATCTTTCAATTTCTTATTTTACTATGTTCGACTCTAAAGTTATTCCGTTGAGAGTCAAAATTATGCTTATGTGAAGTGCAAGAACATGAGCTTTCACGGTTCCAGCTAGATCAATTTATTGCTTCCTCCCCCCCCCACCCCTCCCACCCTTACGATGCCTTTTTGTCTTGCCCTTCTAACTTTGAGTTTATGTCATCAAACTTTAGTACTAAATTACCTTGCAAAAATAGTATACTTCACTCTCCTAAAGATTTGAGACAATATGGAATAAGTCTGCTCAGATCAAGATTTAAACTTGCCATGACCTTTTGGAAATGCTATGGTAATGTTTAGAAAGACAAGAATGCATGTGACAATGTAGATTTCATCTAATTAGAGCGTAGTTCACTATTTCACTATCAGGTTCGATCTACCCTTCATTTTCTAACACAACCTATGCTTCGTAATTCACATCCATCAATGATTAGTCAGCAATTGAAAATGTTATTTTTTGCAAATTGTGGAAACTTTCAATGCTTAATGAAGATAGAACTCGAACAAAGAACATGAAAATTAGAACTAACAAGAGCAAAGACAAGATTTATGAAACATACTGTTGGTGACATTAGCGGCATCTCCAATCGGAATCCAAGATATTGCTCAAGGACCCCAAAATCATTCGCTTGTGAAGATTGCATTGTATTCGTTTCCGCTTGCTGCATGCCACAATTAAACTACCTAACGAGTTAACAAAATAGTAATCTGCATAACTCAAAAATTTTATCAATTCTCGAAAGTAAGATTGTTATAAGATTTTTTTTTACAAAAAAAATTCTTGCAGCGTGATCCTGGACTAAATCACTGAAAAGTTTGGGTTTGTCTGAAATCTAAAATGGTGAAAATAGGAAATATAACTTCTAAGTATAAATACATATATGCGTGATTTAACGTTCAAGATTTCACGTAGAAGTCATGATTTTCTATTCTTTTATCAGATCCAACTTTGATAATTATAATAATTATAAGGGGAAATATTGCATAACTTGAAAATAAGAAAAAGTTCAATTTCTAACTGTAGAGTGACCAAATATTCAAGGTATGAAAAAAAATTGTAAAGAAAGTTACATGTGATTGGAAACTGGCATCGAAGAGATGATGAAGATTGGATTCCCAGCAGTCACACTTCTATTAACCTTAGCACCAACTTTAATCGTTGTACTACACATAAATCACCATCACCTCCTCGGATTTTCAGAATCAAAAATACGAAAAAAACAAGCTGAAAGAAAATTAATGTTCGAAACCCTTCTTACCCAGAAACTTTTATAAGACAGATTGAACACGCAAAATACACACATTTTAATAATCAAGAACACCAAACCCCATAAAACCTTTTCACAAAAAAAAAAAAAATCTCAAAAAAGGACAGAAAAAAAGGAAGAAAAAACCAGGAGATAGAAAACTAAAGACGGAACCCAAAACTATTCAAAAAAAAAAAACCTTCAATTTAAATTGATCCAATTCCTCGAGATTGGAACTGTAGTTAGAGCTCTCCCCTACACGGCTAGGGTTCTACACGGAGGGTAGCAACGACGCGGCGAGAAAGCAATCGGCGCCGGTGGATTGTATTTGCCCCCAAATTTAAAAGCGATTAAATACATAGAAAAACCATAAAATTAGCTACATAGGAATTGCTGGAATTAAGAAATTTCACTAATTCCATTCATATTGTAGGCCACTAAATAACATACCATTTAAGAGAAGTCGGCTCGACCACGATCGGCCCATCGATTCCACCTCTATCGCAACTCCAAACCACCGCCATTCCGTCGGCCTCCACACTGACCGCGTCGAAGTCTTCTGTCTCCATGGATGCGTGTGTGTAAGGAGAAGGGATTAGGGTTTGGTTTGGTGGTGTGGTGTGGTGTGGAGCACGTATGAAGTGAGGCAGAGCAAAAGCCATAAGGGATATATATTTGAGTGAAACCGGTTAATGAACAGTACAACCAGACAAGTGTGAAAACGGGCGTGCGAAAATGAACAGTAAATTGCGTATCCACTCTTTTAATAGAGTAGTGATATGAGTTTCCAGAATTGAGGATTAGATTACAGAACATAGTAATCCAAGATTTGAATACAAACGATTTGGCATACATATAATAAAATTCAAGTTTCTATTGCATTTTTTGAAACGTGAAAAGTGCTGATTTTTAAAACGTGGGATGGAGCAGTGAGGATAAATTTTTGGTAAATTTGTTTTTATCTCAAAACTTGTAAATTGTAAATAAAATATATTTTATATTTTTTCTTATTACTTATTTATTGACTTGTTTAAATTAGAACGAATTTTAAATGTCAAAACATGTGCCAAAAACGTGTTCAACTGATACAACCCAAACAGATAAGTCAATCAGTCAGGTGCTACAAGTAAACTGAATTCTTGGC
This sequence comes from Fraxinus americana, assembly GCA_035079005.1. NCBI lineage: Eukaryota > Viridiplantae > Streptophyta > Magnoliopsida > Lamiales > Oleaceae > Fraxinus > Fraxinus americana. The sequence goes on along the minus strand of CM068711.1, from coordinate 29,620,253 downwards.
TACATTTTTTAGCATTTTCATGAGATGCAATATTTACTTTCCATACGACAACATATATAGAAATATATATTTACCATCTTGGACTAACTTGATTGATCAAATAATTAAAAAGAAAGAAATATTACTTTAACAAATCAAAAATTTCCTTAATTTAATTATTGATCATATCAAACATATTCTATGCGACTCTTACCATGCAAAACTTTCATATTTTAGGTAAGACACGTTCGTGCCTTAGAGGGGTCTTTATATAAGTAAAAAAAAAAAATATTAAGGGACGAACGCATGCTTTGAGATAAAATTGTCTATGTCCTATGAACCTGCAACAGCAAGTTCTGAAGTCATCTAGCCTTCTCTAGTGAATTTTGACGAGCTGGTGTTCCATTGAAGTATTTCAAAGCAAAAGTTGTGTTATTCAATCGTAATTGAAGAGAACACACATGTGTGTGAATGATATAATCATACTCAAAGATCAGACTACTTGGTGTGAGTTAAGATTGGTGAATCTTAATTTAAGTGGTGTTTGCCGTTGAATACAATAGTGAAGTGGTGGTAAAATCATAACCGAAGGGTTTGATTCTTCTCCAACAAGTCAAAATGAATAAGAAAATAAGAGTTGTTCTTTATTTGCTTTTGATTATTTTAATTAATTTTGCGAAATTACTAAATCAAAATTATTGTATTTATCTTTTGTTAGTAGATTATTTTTCCCGTTATATGGAGGCCCGTGGATGTTTTCTTTAGGGGTTTATCATATTATATCTGGTGTTCATCTTTATTTAATTCAACAATAGATTATATCTTGTAGAACACAAATCTATTAAGATGTCTCAGTTAAAACTGTGTTTAAAATTGTCTGTAGAAAGTTTTGATTGACTGACGATTTTCACTGAAACGAATAATTGACACAAATCGGTTAATTAACTAGGTTTTACTCCTTACATAAATAATTTAATATGAGTATAATCAATGTTGTCAAAACTGGCCCGATCGGTTCGACCAGTAAAATCGGGAACCGGATCCAAAATGGGGCCAAATGATGCCCGGTTAATGGATTATGACAAAACTGCTGAAAAAACCATTGAACCGGCCGATTCAATCGTAAACCGATCAACCTGTCACGGTTTTGAGCTGTTTTCTCAATTTTATTTTTTTTAGTTTAAATTTTTTTAACTTAATGAATGTGCTTCATAAATTACGATTCTACATCCCATAGAGAATCATTGGATGTCTGCTCATTTTATAGATGTATTTCTCTCAAATGATTTCATAAACTTCCAATGTGGGATATTGCATTTTATAGATGCTCTTCTCTCCAATGGTTTCATAAATTTCCAATGTAGGATAGTGACATAACAAAAATTTTTTTTTTTTTTAAATGCCCATTAAAATCATTTTCTAAATGTATGTCTAATTAACTAATTTGATTTTGAATCCCGACTAATTAAATTGTAATATTCACATTCATCCTTTCATTTATTTAATTTTCATATTTAACTTAAATTGCACTTGATTATTAATATATTAATGTTAGATATCATTTTCTATAAGTTTAAACTATTTTATTTTAACAAAGTAAATTATTTTAACATATTGATTTTTAATTTTTGAATTATTAATATGAAATTTTTTTTTAAATTATTTTTTTCATAGTATTTTATTATTTTTGTATGTATTTATTGCATTCGGTTCAATCCCGGTTGAACTTTTTGACCCCTAACCTTTCATCTTTTCCGGGTCGATGACCGGGTCGATCTTCAAAACATTGAGTATAATATCAAAGGATTTGGTGGGTTATAGGAAACACCTAAATTAAGATGAATAATTTTACTCTCTTTGATTTTCTTAGGTACTTTTTTCAATTGATAATTGTAAAATTAAAATACTTAAATTTTATTGTGTTATTTCATGAATTTGATTTATAATTGAGGAAAAGTTTCATGACTTGCCCCCCCTTCTAAAAGTAATTTTGCCATCAACTATAATCCATGAGAGGCAGCTATGTGAAGTGGGGTTCGGTGATCATAGTCTTTGGAATTTGGGTCAATTCCATAGGATAAAACTCTTCTGAGAAAATCAGAATCTCCTCTCGCAACTAAGGTGCATAAGAAACTACTATCAGAATTATCAATCTTCAATAAGGCCTTCTCTCTAGAAATCAAAGAAGCAACCCCATAAGGAAACTATAAACATGCATCATATACTTTTTGTTTCATCAGATAACATGTGTGGTCATAGAGGTAAGACTAAGGAACGGGGAATCAATGCCGTGGTCAGATGAGAATGAATACACTTTTATCGAAATACTTTACGAGAATGCTAAAGCAAAAAAGTTATCATTTTCTACATTCACGGAAGACGAGTATGGAAAGATCAATCAAAATACAGTTGTTGCTACAAAATCTGATTACTGGATAGATAGATTGTGAGGTGCAATAAATGAAACACATATTTCTGCTTGGGCACCTGCATCGAGACATGCTTGGAATTTATTATTAGGTTGTATTTTAATTTTTGTAGAGGGAAAAAAATATTCTTAAATTCACCAACTTTAAAAATGCATATATTAATTAATTATATATTAGTATCAAATTATTCTATTTTACTGAATAGAAAATTAATTGAATAAAATGTCATAAAATAATTTATATAGATTCTAAACCAAATGTGTTTTTAAATTTTTTTTTTCAGAAACAATTTTTCAAAATTATAAACCAAACGTGTTCTCTGAAATCTTAAAATAGACATTTAAAATAGAAAACTGAAAATAAATTTAAAACTCAAAATTGAAACGCAAACCAAACTCTACCTGAGTTTTTGGAAAAATGAAGCCAAATTGGGGCTTTATAACAAACAAAAAGAAAAAACTTAAAAAGAAAAGAAGAAAGACCAAAAAAGAAAAAAAGAAAAAGAAAAAGGGATTTTATTCGGATCCAGGCTAACCCAACCCGGTTCGACGTACCAAACCCATAATAGTTTTTCACTTAATGGATCGGCCCATATATAAATTCTGAGCTAGGGTTTATCTTTTCTTCACAGCCTAAAAAGAGTCCCGCACCGTGAGAGGGAGGGAGGGGAGAGTGAGAGAGACTCAGCCTGGTAGATTGTTGCCACCGCCAGCAAAATGGTCAGCTATCATTAAACCTACAATTTTCATAGACCTTCTTATGCATACTTAAATTTTTATGTATGAATGTTGATATTGATTGGTTATTTTTTGTTTGCAAAAGAGCTTATATACAATAAATTGATGAAATAAGAACATAATTGGTTGGGTTCCAGACGAGAGATCGATAAGTTTTCAGATTGTTTTGTGTTTTTATTGGGTTTTTCATGGAAATTTTTTATTTTTCATTTTGTATTTCAGTTTTTAGTCGGTATTCATCGAACTATTTCTGTATATGGATGACAGTTTAGTTGGGTAATGTATACAAAAATGCATGAATGTCTTGTAATTGTCATTTCACTTGTTTAAAATAATGCTTATGCTGCTAATCAATCACTGTAACTATATCCTTGCCTGTTCATATGAATAGATAATGAGGTTGCCCCAGTTTTTACGACCATATAACTAAAGAATATCTTTTCATTTAGTTTCTCAAAGAAATACCTCGTGAGATAATACAATGTGGTTGCTCTTAAGCATTACATGATGAATTTTGGAAAGAAGAGAAAGGAATTGAAACCTTTTAATGTTGATTGTGTTACTCTCCCCTTATTGTTTGCCCCATATCTTATGAAATTCTGCTTTTATTATCATGGCATTGCTTGTGCTTTTGTACTGCTGCGTCGAATTACAGGCTAGAGGTTTGAAGAAACACTTGAAGAGGCTCAATGCCCCAAAACATTGGATGTTAGACAAACTTGGCGGTGCTTTTGTAAGTAACTGTTCTGTTCTAGTTTTTGGTCTTTTCTGTTTTAATGTTTTTTTTTTCCTTTTTATCTATATGATGGAGTTTATGCTGTCACAAGTCTACATCCTCATTTGTCTGGTTTCGTTAATCCTTTCGATGTATTTGTATAGGCCCCCAAACCATCTTCTGGACCCCACAAATCCAGGGAGTGCTTGCCGTTGATTCTTATTATGCGCAACAGGCTGAAGTATGCTCTAACATACCGTGAAGTAATTGCCATCTTGATGCAACGCCATGTCCTAGTTGATGGGAAGGTTAGGACGGATAAGACCTATCCTGCTGGTTTTATGGGTGAGCACTTACCATGTTTGTGTTCATTTTGAAGCTTTGTTTTTGGTTTGATTATTTAATATTCCAATGCTTGAATTCAAGATAATATTTAGTACTTCGCGTGCCAAAGGGTTCAATTTGGACGGTGCTTTTGTAAGATTTATATGCTTTTGGCTCGACTTAACGTTCTGATGAAGTTATGTCATGGAAAATTGAGGATTCTTGCAAAATTACTGTCTCAAGTCATCCTATTTCATCAGATCCGGGGTGTCATAGGGTTCCGAAGGATGAATGAGCCATTCCCCTTTCTTTATGATACCAATCCGCGCCAAAGCAATAGAAACTGTTTATATTTTCGTCGTAGAAGATTTTTTGAAAACCACTAAATGGGACAATTGGTTGAATTGGTGCTGCAAAGTCTTTTGCTTTACTTGGTATATTTGTTCATTATCTTGATATATTCTCCCTTCATACCTTGCTGCTAGATGTTGTTTCTATTCCGAAGACCAACGAGAATTTCCGTCTGCTCTATGATACCAAGGGTCGATTCAGGCTCCACTCCGTCAGGGACGAGGAGGCCAAGGTCTGTTTGTGTAACCCTCTTCCATTAGTTTGTCATTGTGCATAAACTTCTCTTAATTTATGTAGGGGACATGTCTATCTGAATCTATACATAATTGTACATGCTCTTTACCATTGGAGAAAAATGGACTAGATAAGCTCCTGTTTATGCCCATTATTTTATTAAAGTGAGTTTTGTAATAGCGAATTGGTGGAGAATGTAGTTAAAAAGTAAGAAAAAGTTTTGGACTTACATGCAAAATATGTGTGGTTGAAAATGAGTTTTGAAATAATGGGAATCAAACAGGCCTAAATGAACATGTCTACTATTTTTTATATTGCATTGGTGAATGTGGAGAGTATCATTAAGCACCAAATGTACACGCTATTAATGAACATGCAAGGCATTCTATGCTTCAGTGCTCTATCATTCTTTCATTGATTTAACATGATAAGAGAATCTTACACGTTTTTATGTATATGGTACTATAGTTTAAACTTTGCAAAGTCCGATCAGTCCAGTTTGGAAAGAAGGGGATTCCCTACCTCAACACCTATGATGGAAGGACAATTCGCTATCCAGACCCGCTTATCAAGGCAAATGACACCATTAAACTTGACCTTGAGGCAAACAAAATTGTTGACTTCATCAAGTTTGATGTTGGGAATGTTGTGATGGTGACTGGTGGAAGAAACAGAGGACGTGTTGGAGTCATCAAGAACCGTGAGAAGCACAAGGGAAGCTTTGAAACTATCCACATCCAGGATGCTACTGGGCATGAGTTTGCTACCCGTCTAGGCAATGTTTTCACTATTGGGAAAGGTACAAAGCCCTGGGTCTCTCTTCCAAAGGGCAAGGGTATCAAGCTGTCCATCATCGAGGAGGCCAGGAAGAGGCTTGCTGCCCAATCAGCGGTCACAGCATAGATTATTTCATTTGAAGTTCCCTTTGCGTCGTGCTAATTTATTTTGAACTTCTCTGTTCTGGATGTGTTCTGGTTCATGGGATCTATGCCAGAAAATCTATGTTTTGATTCAAATGCAATTTTGACCTCTTATACTGGAAGCTAATATTTCTAATGTTGTGTGGTTTTGTTTAGTTCAATTCAAATCTGAAATCTATTCTACGGATGTTAAATTTTGGTTTCATAGCTCGGTGGGCAACGTTTCTCATGCCGGTCTGTATAAGCTCAGTTGCAGAGAGTAGAGATTTTTTTTTTTTTGGTAGTGGTGGTTGGGTTTCTCAATTGTTTTATACTTGAAGTGAATCTGAATAGTTAATCCTATTGTTTTAATAGTGAATTTGAATATGTTAAGAGACGAGATCAGAGACTTGAGGTATACAGAGGAAAATTTGACTATGATCCAAGTTCATGGGTGCACTTCGAACTTGAGATACAGTTGTTATCCTTATTCATATCTCAGACACTGAGCCAAAGTTACAATGAACATCCCAAATTACCAGTGCATTAACGTGAAGAGTTAGAAATGCGACTTTAGCCAAATTTGTCCCATGTGCTGTTAACACAGAGTTGTGGGTTCAAATTCAATAATGCTATTTGTACATTTGGGGATGACACCCTCCTCACATGAGTGGGCTTGCGATTATTTTGTTACGTGCAGGCCCTAGCCCCATGTGAGGGGGGTGTCAACCCGAATGTACACATAGCATGATTGGTTCAAATTTCATCACCCTCATTTATGAAAATTTCACGTGTCATGACCTTAATGTGCGAGGGATGTGTGAAAAGCCAGTTTTAAGCTGTGGTGTACAGTTTCTAGAGTCATCTTTCTGTCCATCCATAAATCAGGAAAGGTAACTTAAGAAGGTTTGCAGAACATCGTCATCTACATAACATTTTATTTTACAAAGCAAAATTCACACACTCAAAATCCCATAGTAATAATCAGAAGTTGACCATAATTTACTACTGGCGGTGATATCAGAGACCCCTTCACAGCGCACCATCACCTGCATGGAGGAGCATCTGATCGAAGTGCCACACTCCTGCATATGCACAAATAAATACAGTGCTCATAAGAATGAGAATAAGGAGAAGCTTAATTATAGTCTATAAACTAAAGAAGCTGAAATCAGCATGTTAGAAGCAATCATACCGTGTCCTTTTCCTACCATCCTCAACTGAGTGACATATTCTGCAACTTTCTTAATGGCTTCGACCTGGAAATGTGGGAAAAAACTTGAAAGTATTCTAGTCCCGCAGACCTGTATTTTGTTTAATTTCTACCTACTCGTGCACATTACTTGTATGATCATGCTTGCGTGGGTAGGGCATGTCTCTCATTATAGAAGTGATTTCACTAGAACATGCTGGAAGAGGAAGGATAGATGAAAACTAACTCGTTTCATTGTGGTTGTTAAGGATCTAGCTCATTTAGGACTTCCGATTACGTAGCAATGAGTCAAAAGGAGTCACAAAAAAGATAGAAAAAGTATAAACATTCAAACCTGCTGCCTCCTTTAGGGGGAGGGGTGAAATCCTTTGATTCCCATTTAATGAAAGAATGGAAAAAAAAAAAAAAGTTTACCTGCTCCTGCAAATATTCAGTCTGTATGAAATCTGATAGCTGGGGATCATTGTTGCTATCAGCAACCTGCCAAGTCAAGGATAAAAATCATGTCATAAACTGTGACAAAGTTTTACGCTTATTGACAGCCTGCTGCAACGTTCCTCTATTTGAGCTTGGGACAAAATTTAAAATAGACTGAGAATCAGAAAATGACAGCACAAAGAGGTAAGAGAAGCCTTACACTGTGAAGTTTCAGAAGTTTCTCATTTGTTAACTTCTCCAAGGATAATGCTAGTTCCATTGCTGAATCAAAGAGTCAAAAACAGGAAAAATCAGAACTACTCATTAGGACAAGACGCAAAATCAAGAGTCAATGTCTTTAACACTTGTGCCGTATGGTTTGTTGAGCGTCAGAAACTTACCATACAGTGCATCACCCTTCTCCGCATGATCAAAATCCGCAGGGGGCATTAGTATAGAGTGCAACTTCACTCTCCCTCCTCGGATGTTCTATTATTGTCAATGTCAAAAGAAAAGCATATTATACTTGCATCCAAAAACAAAATAAACCCCATATCTTAAATGTGAGCCCCTGTTTGGTACAAATTAAAATCTAATTCCATCATTTTTTATCAAAATCTACTAAACATCTGATTTTAATCTACAACGAACAAGGGCTTCAGAGTAATCTTATATATGTTTACTGTGGGATGCTAGACTGTTTAGCCGACTCTAAATTTATTGTGAATGAGGCTTAGTTTGATGAATTTGTTACCTGATATTTCATTAGTTTTTGTGCATGATCTCTTTCTTCCTCACTTGAGTCCTTAAAAAATCTGACCACAATATATTTAATAAAATCAGAAAAAAGGGAAAAAAAGAAAGAAAGAAAAAGGAAAAGGATAAACAAGACACTAAGAATTGTTTTAGTTACTTGGCAAGGCCTTTCAAAGCAACATTGTCCCTGTCAAAGTATGCATACATGGAGTGGTACACATAAGAGACGTTGTACTCCACGCTGAGAAAAACCACAAGAAAACGTTAGCAGCAATCCCTATAAATCTTAGATAACAAGGATATTGTATATTTGTTTTTATCTATACACTAAACCAATTTGTCGACACAATTTATGTATAATCATCGATGTATTGTAACAACAAAGATCAGTTGAAGTGTGATAATGTTCTTAAAGGAATAGTTTTTTTTCATTAGACGGTATATGGAAGTATTCTTACTAATCCTCTAGTATGACAACAGACTCATGATTAACTAAATTCCCAGCATCCTTAACATCACAACATGAAATATAGGTGACTTTGACACTTCAATTCAACTAGACCTTTGTCTTGATTCCATGCTAAATTATGTCATTTAAAGATTGAATGAACTTCAACAAATAGGACTTCCTATTAAACATTTTGAATCATATTTTGAAAAATAATTGGTCAAGAACTTACTTGATCTGCTCATTAATTGCGGCCTCACACTCTTCTATGAACCTCTGGCGAGCAAGTGATACGTTGGGAACTACGGGGACCATAAAATCATCCCTCTTAACCTCTTCAAATGGCTGAAACACCACACCAGTTAGTTGCATACTAGCAGTTCTAGACGAGGCATAACAAGCGAAACCATCATCGCGCTTTCTTGACAAAGCAAGACTGGAGGAAGAAGAGTAACAAGATGGTGGAGTTAAAGAGCCATTGGCACTAGCTGATTTTAGAAGGGATCCAAGATTAGAACCCTGCAGAGAAAAAGCTGAAATTGCTTCAAGAAACATTTCCTTAGAAAGGGATCAGAACCCACAATTTAGATTAGATTAATCAAGTAATTTGGGGTGGAAATGTTGAGGTGCAAATGGTTGAATTATATAGGGGAGTTAAAGAACATGGAGCTGATTTTTGGCCGATGAACTTGTAACACGTAGAGGACGAAAACGGGTCCATGTGGACAGGGCGTGTGTCGAACTCGTTGCCTTATCCAGTATCTTGTCGAATCCAAGGTAATAGATGCCAAATGAATCACTGTCGGTAGTTGGAATTCGGAAAAGTGGTGGAGGATTTAGTCTTTTTGTGTTTGTGGGCTATTTTTTTACTAGAAGTCTACAAAATTACAATTACTTGTAAGAATATAACTGTGAGCACGTGAATGTTGAACTGTGTATCAATAATATCTTTTGTTGAAATTTGGCACTTGATATTTGATAATGGAATGGCATTCCTTTTTATTAATATCAAGTTAGGTATTTAGCCCATGTTTGAGTCTCATTTTTTATTTTGGTTGAAAATGAGTTTTGTAATAGTATATTTATGGCAAATGTGTGGTTAAAAAAGTCGAAAAAAAAATCTGAATTTACGTACAAAATATATTATTAGAAAAATGTATATTTAAAAATGAGTTTGAACAGAAATAAATTGTTAGATAATGAGATTCAAACGGGAGCTTAGTACTGGATAATATTTTATGTTAATATCATGGAGGTGATGATACAATCAATTATATATCGAAATTTCGATCTCAATGTACAAAAGCACCAGTGGTCTAGTGGTAGAATAGTACCCTGCCACGGTACAGACCCGGGTTCGATTCCCGGCTGGTGCATTCTTTCCTTTTTACAGATCTCACGAAATGAAGAAAGAGAAGAAAATGAGAATAAGAAAAAAATGAATGTCAAACAAGGGCTCTTAAGCACGATCCAAGGAGAGGGCAATGGGGGAATCAAAACTTTTGCATGTTCGTCCACTTCCTATATTTGAAATGATTTCTTATGGAAAGACCCTTTTTTAATTGGTTTCTTTTGGGTTCGTATCTCAAGAGAATCTGAGGGAGATAGCCATTAGAAGATTATATTAATAGAATAAGAGAAGATGCCATTCTTTTTATATTCTTTTTACTATCCCCAAGCTTAGAGATAATATTTGAAATTACTACAGTTACATGTGTGATGTCTTCTTCCTTCTGTCTATGCTACTTGTATTTAGCAATGCTATACAGATCTTGACTTGCATAAAGTTATTACACACTGCTGTTTTCGGTTGCTATCGGAATCGAAAGGTCAAGCAAATCGTGGCAACCTACTCGAGCGAGGGATTTGGAACCGACAAATTTTGATAACAGTTGTGGATCCCATGAAATGCGTAGTTAAATTTGAAGTTTGACCAAGCTTGTAGATTTACTAGTAGACAAAAGAAAATCGCGGGAGGAAATGCTTACAAATTTATTGCCCCAAGTTCATGCCACGTGATATTTAAGTTTTTCTAGCAAAGAATGAGCTGTATAAGTATTGACTTTTTTGAGAAATGATTCTTACTGATAATTCAAAATCACTTAAGATTAACAGCTAAGTGCCATGTTTTAAGCACCCTTAATAAAAAAATTGAATAATTACATGTTCAAATTCTTTGCTCCTTCTTGATTTAGCTTGAATGAGGTTGGAGCAAATGACAAAAACACACAAATTAGTCCTTGGATCATGGAAATTTCATTTCATTGCATTTATCCTCCTCATAGCCTTTGTGATTGCTACTCTTTTTCTAACTCGGGATAGTCGACGCTTCCTGGAACACCAGACGACGCCTAATGATTCTAATCCGAGCTGTGATTTGTTCTCAGGCAAATGGGTTTATGATAACATATCTTACCCTCTGTACAAGGAGAAACAATGTTCTTTCGCGGAGGACGCCTTCACGTGCGAGAAGTATGGTAGGAAGGACTTAAAATATCAGAAATGGCGCTGGCAGCCTCATGATTGTGACCTTCCAAGGTTCTCCCTTACCTCTCATTTACACACACACACACACAGAGAGTGTTAATAAATTAATTGAACACGAAGTTTGCAGTTGGCAGTTGATGGTTTTTCTGTTATATCAAGGTTCAATGCAACTGCATTGTTGGAGAAGTTGAAAGGGAAGAAGCTTTTGTTTGTAGGGGATTCCTTGAATCGAAATCAATTCAATTCGATGCTTTGCCTAATTGAGCCATCGATCCCTCCATCAACGTCTAAGTCCCTGATCTGGAAAGGCAACTCCATCATCTTTGAGGCCACTGTAAGACAATTTTCCCTTTTTCTTGAAATTCAGAACCAAGCTATTACTAATATATACAATTTTTCACAATTGACTTTCTGATAGTTATATCATTTACAATGATCATGATTTTTCTTGTTAAATCCATGAAGGAGTACAATGCCACGATCGAATTCCATTGGTCCCCTTTGTTGGTTGAATCTAATTGCGATGACTTAGTGAACCATCGGGTACAAACTCGTATAATTAGAGTCAAGGCAATTGAAAAGCATGCTAGGCAATGGACAGATGCAGATATACTCATATTTGATTCCTTTATGTGGTGGTTGAAGCCAAAAATGACACTTCTGTGAGTACATTCTATGAAACTATGAATGTGATGCAATTCTTGTTTCTTTTTTCGTTTTCTTTCCCATAAACTGTAACTCAGATATGTTATACTTGATTAGATGGGGATCATTTGGAAGCCCCGATGCAATCTACAAAGAAGTCGGGATGAGGCATCGTCGCTTTGAAATGGCTTTGAGCACATGGGCAGATTGGATGGAATTCCACATTAACAGAAACAGAACAAAGTTGTTCTTCATGGGCTCCTCACCTTTTCACTTTGTGTATGTTAATCACTTCTCTTTTGGATACAATGAAAATTAGAACAGAAAAATGGCAAAAACTCTGGTCAAATAACATGATTATATGATTCATTAACACTGCAGAGGTAAAGATTGGGGCATGGATACAGGTCGAAATTGCTATAATGAAACTGAGCCAATTTTTGATGAGGGATATTGGGGAAGTACGACGGATCGTGGAATGATGCAGATAGTGGAATCAGCAATATATGAGCTCGAAACAAGAGGTTTAAAGGTAGATTACCTGAATATAACACAGTTATCAGATTACAGAAAAGATGCTCACCCATCTATCTATAGGAGGTATTATACGTCTTTAACCGAAGAACAATCAGCAAAACCTGAGAGCCGTTCAGACTGTGTGCATTGGTGTCTTCCAGGAGTGCCTGATGTTTGGAATGTGATCCTCTATTCCTACATTATGAGTTCATGATTGTTCTTATATTAAAGAGACATAAATTTTTGATAATTTGTTGTATACGCCTTACAGCACAGATTTGATTCCTGAAAATTATATATTTTTAGCAGATTCTTTTGCAATCTCTGTTGTTTGATTCTTCCAATTTTTTTGCATTAAAAGATTCAAAGCTCTTAGATACTTTCATCTCAGTTGGCATACAAATGTTGGAAGACTAAACAACTTTTGTACTTTAGTGTTTCTCAATGTTGGTGTAACTTAGTGAACATGTAGGTGCCACCGTTGCTCTATCAATTGTGATTTACATGAACCGAATTCAAAGATTTACTGAATCTCACTCTACGCTTTGACATCTTCAAAGTTCAACCTTTTTTCTTCTTGTCACTAGCCACGGTTTCTGTCTTGGCCACTTCACAACGAGGCAGGTCGATCGACTGCTTAGGATGATGATGGCGCAGATGGCGTCTGCTGGGATGAGACGAAGCATCTTGAGATATATGGCTCGAGGGGCTTCGCTGGCTGCACCTCCTATTGTTCCCAGATATGGCCCATTGGAGTGCAATTTCTCCAGCACGGTTTTTATCTGCGCATCTCCTCCTTCAACTGCTGGATGTCCCTGTCGGAGTTATTCTTCCAGTCATTCTTTCTCCTCTGGCAACGAATAACCCGATGAAGGTCTAGGCTGTCTACTGAAACTTCTGCATGGGAGGATTCTTCCATCCGTTCACGCTAGTTTCTACCTTCTACCATTATTGACTGTAATCCGATTGCTGAAAAAGATTTTTTCGTTGGCTTTTTCTTTGTTTTTTCAACAGTGATTCCAGTATGAATTTACAGCGGAAAGGGCCTATCTATTGACCTTAAAAAATGAAAATTCACAGACACGTCTCTGTCTACTCATATGTTACATGTACACTCGAACAATCAGTTAAACGCCAAGATGACCATTCTAGGAAAAAGAGTTGGGACTGTTGGTACTTCGACGGTCAAGTCAAGTGCCGATATATAAGAATATAAGGGAGGTTGGGTGGGGAAGAGACAAACAAGTAAAAATTTGTCTTGAAACTCTAGATGAACGTGTGTTTGTTTATTTACAAGAGAGGAGTCTGTGTGCAATTAGATTTAATAAGGTAAAATCCATTTATATGATATTTTTCCTTGTCGGATCTCCTTTTAAATCTTACTTAATCATCGACTACTAACATTTCCCATCCTGTCCCGAATCACCATAGGTGACCGAAATGTGACGTGTACCGATGGTGGATGCTAGCTAGGCACCGGATCCACCACCAATGCTAACTTTGACCTACTTTGATTATAATGGATTTAATAAAAATTTGGCAAAGTTTCCCCTATAAATTGAACAAAATCAACATAAAAAGCAACAATCCCAGAAATATATTATCTCAAGAATAAGCCTTGCCATACAGAAACGAAAACATACAGGGTAGACACAACATACGGGGCCCCACTTTTTTTAATAATATTTTAATCAGGTGGGACCCACATCCATGTGAGTCTCCGGTAAAACCTCAGTCAATGGATTTCTGTACATTCAGTTTAATTGTTATCTCAAAGATACAGGTGACCTCTTTTCCATCTAAGTTATCTAACACATACTAACCAAAACCGCGAGTAACCGGTTCAATCATTTTAATATAATTTACAATACAATCCAAATGAATATAAAACTAAAAAACACGCAGCGAGCCCATATGCTTAATTGATAAGGGAATTTCTAGAATTCATTCTTCCACTATGACCAAGATTTTGAGCCTCATCATATGAATTTGGTCGATCCAACACTTCAACCTTTCATCCTGCAAGGATGGTTTGACACAGAGGCGAGGCTTGAACTTGCCAACCATTAGTTTGAAGACCATAAGGAATGATATTGCACCATATAGAGAAGATCGTGGTTAGGGAGACGTGGGGTATGAGGATCCTTGCCTACACGGCTTCCACATGGACCCAGGGTTTAACAAAAGTTAAACCTTTTTCGGTAAAATTGCCGGGAATTAAATTTAAACAGTCAAATTTGGCTAAAAATTGTATCTACATTGAAATAATGCAACCTTAAATAAAAACACCTTTTTTCCTCATAATCCTACACTTCAATAGCTGTAACCCTGTGCAAGGCCATGGCTTATGGACAAAGAGCCACGTCCAAGGCTATATATGTTGTCTTCAAGTAACTATTTTACACGTCTATGTCAATATGCTTCTCCAGTTCTCCTTCCAAATTATGCTAATATCTTCTTCCTAATATTGTAAATATCATTTTCTTTTTCCAAGAGAGTTTGATTTCCAATCAGATATTCAATTTCCAGTTCCTTTTTGACTGAGTGCTGCACCTTTTGGAACAAAAAGTCATTTCTATATTGGTAGGTAGTTGATCAAAACTTTTTGACACTAGAGGGAGCAATAGTCTCTTAAGGATACTGAAGTAGTTGGGTTCAGATTCTAGAATTTGTAGAGAATTCTGGAATTTGCACTTTGAGTTCACGATTCGTTTATGTACTTGATTTGATTTAACGGCGAGTTACAATATGTGGTAACAAAAGTTTTCTTATTTGGGTTCTAATCTAAGAGAGAAATGAGTTCAAAGATAGATAATAAGATGAGTAATTTTTATTCATTTTACTATCCCTATGCTCAGAGATTTATTATAAAGTACTTTGTCAAGAAATATAAATTGTATTATATTGTCTTGATATTATTACAATGTAGAAGACCCTATTTATAGGGTTACAAATAACTGTAAAAGGAAATAAACATAAAAGGAAAGATTATGCAATCTACTACTAAGGAAAGTAATCCTACACTAAGGAAAGTAAATATTATAATCGCAATCTTTGACAATCTTTGTAATCTTATTCAATATCCTTGATATCCCCCCTCAAATTGATGCTGGTAAAAGCATCAATTTGCAGGCATGAACTGACGACGACGACGATACTTGTGCCCACGAAGAAGAAATCCAAATCAAAG
This sequence comes from Fraxinus americana, assembly GCA_035079005.1. Taxonomy (NCBI): domain Eukaryota; kingdom Viridiplantae; phylum Streptophyta; class Magnoliopsida; order Lamiales; family Oleaceae; genus Fraxinus; species Fraxinus americana. Next base: position 29,604,913 of record CM068711.1, on the reverse strand, counting down.
CAACCAACGACGAAAATTGCTGACGACGAGAGACCAGGAACAATAAAGAACTACTCCAAAACCACTCCAAGAATACTCCAAAGAAATAACAAGAAACAATGAAAAACCACGAGAAACACCGAATGCCCGCACCACACTGGAAGCACCGAAGAAGAGTCACACGTTGACAAAATCAGTCAACCGTGGACGACCAGAAGAAACCCACACCTGAAAGGTTGAGTTGTGACCAAAGAGAATCGAAGATTCAACCACTCCAAAGAAACGATGAGAAACTACGAGAACTCACACACCCCAAGAAGAATTTCCAAAAGAAATTCACGACGTGCGCCGACACACACAGTGAGCTCTACCTGTCGGGAGAACTAAGTCGAACACATAATTCGTGTTTCGACAAAAGCTCTAACTCCAAAACACCGGCCAAAAATCCAAAACCACATAACGATCCACACAACGATTTTTTTTTTTTAAACCTAAAATAAGAATCCGTTGACCAAAACCCCGTCGACCCAGAAAAGAAAAAAAATAAACGAAAACAAAAACTCAAGATTGGGCAATTAAATTGACAGAACGAACGAAAACCTATCGAGACCGGGTGGGAGGAGCAAAAGAAAGCTCCTCTCGCCGTGAGAAAACCTTTTCAAGAAAACAAGAGAAAATTTTAAGGAATTGACTCTGATACCATGTCAAGAAATATAAATTGTATTATATTGTCTTGATATTATTACAATGTAGAAGACCCTATTTATAGGGTTACAAATAACTGTAAAAGGAAATAAACATAAAAGGAAAGATTATGCAATCTACTACTAAGGAAAGTAATCATACACTAAGGAAAGTAAATATTATAATCGCAATCTTTGACAATCTTTGTAATCTTATTCAATATCCTTGATATACTTGATTGCCATGTTCACGTGTGATTTCTTCTCCCTATTGTTGTAATGCTACTTTCATTTTTAAAATGCTGCTCAGATGTTGACTTGCATAAATTATTTGAAACTGTTGATCCCCTTGCTACCAGATGCAAAAGGTCAAGCCTATTTAGACAACCCACTAGTTGGCGAGGCGAGGGATTTGGTTTGAATCCAACCCGTTTATTTAACCAAGTTTAACCATGTGTTGAACCATTGGATCAAATAGATTAAGCTGTCGCAGAGGCCACATGTATATTATTTAAACTTTATCTTCAATACAGGAGAGATTCATTTTTCCATCAAATCCGTAACACGTGCACAGTTCATTGTCTGTTTCACTGAATAATTCAATCACGTGACTTTTACAGCTAAGCGCCATGTTTAAGAAAAACTGTTTAGGCACCCCTAAACAAAGGAAATAACAGTGCCTTCAAGTTCTTTGCTCCGTGTCAACTGAGCTTTCTGGATATGCACTACAAGGTAGTTGAATGAAGTTGAGCAAATGGCAAGCACACATAAATCGGTTCTTGGAACGAAAATTAGATGCATCTTTCATTTCACTGTAGGCATCCTCCTCGTAGCATTCATATTTGCTTCTCTTTGTCCAACTGGGGAAAAACGACTCTTCCTGGGACAGCAGATGCCACCTACTGATTCTATTCAGCTCTGTGACTTTTTTTCGGGCAAATGGATTTATGATAACATATCTTATCCTCTGTACAAGGGGAAACAATGTTCTTTCGTGGAGGATGCCTTTGCATGTGAGAAGTATGGTAGGAAGGACTTGGAATATCAGAAATGGCGATGGCAACCTCATGATTGTGACCTTCCAAGGTTAGATTCTTAACTCTTATTTACACAAATAAACACATAGCATTAAGAATTAATTAACCCAGTAGTTTTCAGAAATTATATTGATGGTTTTCTGTTATGGCAAGCTTCAATGCTACTGAATTGATGGAGAAGTTAAGGGGGAAAAAGCTTGTGTTTGTAGGGGATTCCTTGATTCGAAACCAATTTGGGTCGATGCTGTGCCTAATTGAGCCATCGATCCCTCCATCATCATCTAAATCACTGATCCTGAAAAGCAACTCCATCATCTTTAATACAACTGTACGTAAGAAAACTTCCACTCTTTCTCGGAATTCAGAATCAAGCTGTAGTTATATATTCATTTTTTCATAGTTTGCTTTGCGATGGTTAAATCATCTGCAATGATCATGATTTTCTTGTTAAATCGATGAAGGACTATAATGCAACGATCGAATTCTATTGGTCTCCCTATCTGGTTGAATCTAATTGTGATGACATACTAAACCATCGGATACGGGATCCTATAATTAATATTAAAGCAATTGAAAAGCATTCTAGGCTTTGGACGGATGCAGACATACTCATATTTGATTCCTTTGCATGGTGGCTGTCTCCAAAAGCAACACTTCTGTGAGTACATACTATGAAACCAAGAAGATGCTGCAAATTTTTGTTTTCCTTTTCTTTTTCTTTCCAATATAATGTGATCCTAATGCTTTACTGGTGATAAGATGGGGATCATTTGGAAGTTCGGATGCAATCTACAAAGAAGTCAGGATGAGGCCGCGTTTCTTTGAAATGGCTTTAAACACATGGTCAGACTGGTTAGAAATCCACATTAACAGAACTAGAACGAAGTTGTTCTTCATGAGCCTCTCACCTTATCACCCCCTGTATGTTAATTAGTTCTCTTCAGTTGCAAAGAAAACTGGGTTTGCTTCATAGAAAAATCACGAAAAAAATGCTCATTAACTAACATGATTCATTATCACTGCAGAGGTGAAGAATGGGGCAAGGATAGAGGTCAAAATTGCTACAATGAAACTGAGCCAATTTTGAAAAAGGGTCATTGGGGAAGTTCAACAGATCGTGGAATGATGCAGATAGTAGAATCAGTAATCCACAAGCTCGAAATGAGAGGTTTGAAGGTACAATACCTCAATATTACTCAGTTGTCAGATTACAGAAAAGATGCTCACCCATCTATCTATAGGGAGTTTTGGATGAATATAACTGAAGCACAATTAGCAAACCCCGCGAGCTATTCAGATTGTGGCCATTGGTGTCTTCCAGGTGTTCCTGATGTTTGGAATGTGATTCTTTATTCCTACATTATGAATTCATAATAGTTCATTTATTACAAGAGCCACAAGAATTTATAAAGTGTTGTATAAACCTTTTACAGATTTAATTCTTGAACTCCAGCGGATTAATCAAATTCCTTTGTAGTGTTTGTGTATGGTTACTTCGATTTGGTTGCTTTAAACATTTACATATCATAGATACTTTTATCTCAGTTGGCATACAAGGATCGGAAAACGAAACCAAGTTATACTATTGCGTTTTTTGAGTGTTTATGTAATTGGATATTCTAGAGGATAGTTTATGTACACAAATTATGAGCGAAATGTAAAAGAGTGAGTCCTTTTACTCGAGTTTGAGTGACCCTTCTCCTCTCTGAACCAGTCTAAAATCCCAAGGTATTTTGATTATCACACTCTCGATAAATATTCATTTGCGTTGAATTGTGGCTTTGAAGAACGTAAAATATTATGATTCTATCTAACAACTCGGATTCTAACAACTCACATCATGTTAGCATTAATAAGATATTGACCTGAATCAAATTTAGAAAAAACTAATATGATTGGTTGATTAAAATTTTGATTCGATTGTTTTATATTATTTTATTTATATTTAAAAAATGCTAAATTGATATGTTGAATATTGAGAAGATATTGTAGATGTGAAATGTATTTTTTTATATAATGCTTCTCCATGTATTCATGTGTCATTCTTTCTCATTGATAAACTATATTGCACTTAGCTTGCACTTCCTATTTTTAAAATAGTTTATACAGAAAAATCCATTACCAGATTGCATTACTAGAACAACAACCGATGCCAATATTTTTATTTTCATTTTACTATCCCTTTGCTTAGAGATTACTCTTAAAATACTCCAATTCCATGTGTGTTGTTTCTTCTTCCTTTTTGTTAATGCTGCCTTGTATTTATAAAATGGTGGTGTGTAGAAGATCAAAGTTGAGATGTTAAGCAAAACATATAAGAGACAACAACCCTCAGCCGATGTCCACGGGAAAAAATAAAAAGAACTTTCACTAGAAAAAATTAGAATACAAAAGAATATCACCGCGAATACATATTGGGGGCAATACAAAAAGAGTACAAAGTACTCAAAGTAAAATCCTCCTCCAAAAGTACTTGTAAAAGGTGAAACTATTGAGGTGAAACTATTAAGGGATTCCAAAAATCGATATTCTGTGTGGGATTGCACGATTTCAATTCATATTGTACATGTGATTTATTTAAGGCCATAACTAACCTCCTTTTGGCAAAATTTATAAGTCAAACTTCATTTTCAACCGTACATTTCAATAGATTCACGAGTATTATCCAGTTATACGCCACTCATTTCAATCTTTCTGTAAGTTAAGCTGTTTATAAATTCTTCCCAAACGGAAGCTAAAATCTTCACATTGGCTTCAATTGTCGACAGCCTTAAAATGTGAATTCTTTAAGCATCTTGTCCATGAATCTTCCTATGTCTTCCCCAAAGTGAATCTTCCAACGTCTTCTCCATCACTTCTTACCAAATTTCTCATCTTCAACGTTGCTTCTATAGCTCTCTACCTTGGCTCTGATACCACTTGTTTTGCAGAAGTCCCAAGATTGGTTATGACCTACATAGGTTATTTGGCTCTATTGTTTCTCCCATGCTACCAGAAACACAAGGTCAATCAAACAAAGGCAAACTTTAAGTTGGTTGCTCCTAAATTTAAAACTGGATTTTGTTGGGAAATAAGTAGGAAATCTGGAACAATAAATAACTCCAAGGCACGAAAATCGTTATCTTTTAAGAGATGTTTCTCCCCTTTCCAACAAAGTCACGACCGGGGTATGATAGAAAATCTCTCTCAGGATACAATGGAGGCGTTTGATTCAAATTGTGACTATTTGATCAAACCAAGAAACACTCTATAGAGAAACTGATGATGCCAAGAGAAAGATAGAAGAATAGAAAGTTTTAAAAGCGTCTTGCAAATGAGAATTCGCCCAGAATATATAGGAATGGAGGCAACTGTTGGAAGAAACATACCTATTCAAAAACTTCTGAAAATAAAATTCTCTTTCGGGGGCGTTGCCCCCGAGCCCCGTTGCGTAGCGGCAAACACTAGTCGGAGCGGCAAAACATTCGCAAAACAAAAGATAATACATGCAAAATGATGAAAAATATCTAACATATCCCCCCTATTTTTCAAAATTTTAGTTTAGAGAAAATGAAGCGGCTGCATCACAAAATTGATTGCCTACGTACCCTTAACGGGATCAAGCCACCGTAGTTCATGCAAACACACACAAAAGGCATCATCGCAGGAAATTGTACATAAATGAAAGTAGCTTTTGACTTTGAACTTTCACTTAGTGTAAACAACTCAAAGTTTTGTCAAGGTGCTATGGTGAACGAATCTTGAACCAAGGACCCTATTATGACTAGCCGGAGTCATTACACATACTATTCCGATAAAGAGTGTCTCTTTTATACCAACGCATTAATGGCCTTGCGTATATCCCGAATTTCATGAGTGCTTTAGAGACGGTCTAAATCTCATAGAAAGCGGCCTGACTTTCTCACTCACATAGCTAAGTTCTTTATAAAGTAATTCTGCGAGTTACTTTCTCTCTCAATAGAACTTATTAAGGAATTAAATCCAGCCTCTACCATGCAGAATACATACACTAGAGATTTTATGAATGGGTTTTAACTACTACTCTAGTGTCTTGTCTAAGTTAGACTTTAACTTGTTTGTACCCTTTGAACTTTGTTTATATTTCAAAACACAAGTAGGGTTCCCATTAAAGCTAACTGAAGTTACGTAGACCTCAATCCCATTCCTTTCGATGTTTTCGCAATCATCTCTCTAGTCAGTCCTTTTGTCAAAGGATCTGCTAGGTTATTCTTCGACTCTACATATTCAACGGTGATTACTCCTTGCTTAAGTAATCCTCGAAGAGACTGATGTCGAAGACTAAGATGTCGTTGCTTACCATTGTAAGTCTTGTTCGCTACCGAATACAAAGTAGCTTTACTATCACAATAGATCATCACAGCTGGAGATGGTTTCTCCCACAATGGGATATCTATTAGTAAATTTCTTAGCCATTCAGCTTCTTTACTTGCATTAGCCAAAGCAATGAATTCTGCCAACATAGTCGAATCTGAGACACATGTTTGTTTCTTAGAACACCAGGAAACAGTTGCACCTCCTAAAGTAAAAATCCAGCCTGTTGTGGATTTAGAATTCGATTCTATGTTGTTCCAACTTGCATCGCTATATCCTTCAAGTACAGCAGGAAACCCTTGATAATGTAATCCATAATCAATAGTTCCTTTCAAGTATCTTAGAACTCTTGAAACCGCATTCCAATGTTCTTTACCTGGATTACTAGTGAATCGACACAATATGCCAACTACATATGCAATATCTGGTCTTGTGCAATGCATAGCATACATAAGACTTCCAATTACACTTGCGTATTGTAGTTGGTCATAAGATCTACCAGTATTTTTCATTAACTTAATACTCGGATCTATTGGAGTTGATGCGGGTTTTTGATCCATATGACCATATCTTTTAAGGATATTTTCAACATAATGAGATTGATTCAGCGATATGCATCCATCTTTTCTTATTATTTTAATCCCTAAGATCACATTTGCTTCGCCTAAATCCTTCATGTCGAAGTTAGACTCTAGTAATTGTTTGGTCTCCTTAATACTATCTAAGTTAGGACCAAAAATAAGCATGTCATCTACATACAAGCAAATAAGAATACATGCACCTTTTCTATATGTAGAATAGATACATTTGTCTGCTTCATTAATCTTGAAACCGTTAGATAACATTACTTTATTAAACTTTTCATGCCATTGCATAGGGGCTTGTTTTAAACCATTAAGAGACTTGACTAGTTTACAAACCTTCTTTTCTTGTCAAGGCAAAACAAAACCCTCGGTTGCTCCATATATGCTTCTTCCTCCAAGTTACCATTCAGAAAAGTCGTTTTTACATCGATTTGATGGACAACTAAATTGTGAGTTGAAGCAAGAGATAGCAACCTGCGGATGGATGATGTCCTTGCTATGGGAGCATAAGTATCAAAATAATCTATGTCATGACGTTGTTTAAAACCTTTAGCTACTAATCGAGCTTTATACTTATTTATAGAGCCATCTGCATTTGATTTCCTCTTGAAAAAATCCATTTACAATCTATTAGTTTAGAACCACGAGGTAAATCAACCAATTTCCATGTTTAATTTGATATAATGGATCACATTTCATCATTGATTGCTTCTTTCCAAAATATAGCATCTCGAGAAGAAATAGCTTCGAGTATGTGACAGGATCACTATCATCATTAAGCATTAGCTTAGTCTCGATGTGTAATTTTATTTACATCACCTTCTAGCAAATAAGTCACAAATTCAGTCCGAAAGATTTTTCTTTTCTTTGTCTCTTACTCCTTCTAGGTTCTATTTCCGATTGTGGTTCAACGAAGTATCATCAAGAGATTCTTCATGAACTCTCTTAGAAGAACTAGAAGTAATATTATTTTCAATTTGCATAGATGAAGACTTGAATATATGTTCAAAAAATTCAGCATCAATTGATTCGATAACATCATAGGATTCTAACTTCAGAAACCTATAAGCGATCGTTTCTTGCATAACCTATAAATACACATTTATAAGTTTTATTTCCTAATTTAGTAATCTCTGGATTTGGTTTTCTCACATATGCGAGACATCCCCACACCTTGAGACGACTAATATTAGGTTTCCGGTTGAACCACAACTCATATGGAGTTTTGTTAATCTTCTTCATAGGAATCTTATTTAGAGTATAACATGCACTTAAGAGTGCTTCACCCCACCATTGGTCGGGCAAACCAGAACTAATCAGCATGCAATTCACCATTTCAACTAAAGTCCTGTTTTTCCTTTCTGCTACTCCGTTTGATTCCGGCGAATATGGTGGACTAAACTCGTGAACTATACCATTAGTTTCACAGAATTTTGCTAATTCTGCTACTTGGTATTCACCTCCTCTATCAGAACGTAGGACTTTAATTTTTCGGTTTAATTGATTTTCCACTACTGCTTTATAAATAAGAAATTTGCTTAAAACTTCATCTTTACTTTTTAGTAAGTATACATAAGCATATTTCGAAAAATCATCTATAAAGGTCACAAAGTACTTGTTCCCTCCGCGTGAAACTTTACTATGCAAATCACCACATCTGAATGTATAAGACCAAGTAATTCAGATGTTCGCATAACAGATTTATGAGGTTTACATGTTATTTTACCTTGAACACATATATCACATTTTTTAACATCATCAAACTTACATTTAGGAATAATTCCTAGATTATGCATGTTCCTAATGGATTTATAATTTAAGTGGCCTAATCTAGCATGCCATAAAGGTAAAGAATCAACAATATAAGCAAAGTTATCTTTTATTAGATTCATTTTGAACATACCATTACATGAGTAACCTTTTCCGACAAATACATTATTCTTAGATACTATAAGGCTATCAGACTCAATTACAATCTTAAAACCTGCCTTGTTAAGGCGATCCCCAGAAATCAGGTTCTTGGACATTTCAGGCACATGGAGAACTTCTGCCAAAGTCAGATTCTTTCCCGAGGTGAATTTCAGTTCAACTGATCCAATTCCAACAACTTTGGCACGAACATTGTTACCCATTCTTACCTCTCCCATATCGGTGCATTCTTTGTAAGTCTTGAACTGAGATCTATCATTACTTACATGAATTGTAGCCCCGGTATCCAGCCACCACCCTACTTCAACTCCGACTGAGTTGGCTTCTTCCACCACAGCAACAAGGTTTGGATCATAATTTCCATCAGTCACATTTACTTGATCCTTCTTTGTCTTCTCATTCTTTGCCTTCTCGTCTTTTATTCGATGTCGGCATTCACGAGCAGTATGACCAGGTTTCTTGCAGTAGAAACAATCCCCCTTAAATTTTTTCTTAGAGGTTTCTGCATAATCTCCCTTAGAATTGGAGTGTTTACGCTTCTTGTTACCCTTATGATTTCCTTGAACCACGTTCGCCTTTTCTGCCACTTGATCATTATTATCTCGTTTACGAGAGTCTTCCTCAATACGTAGATGACGCATGAGGGATTCCAGGGTATGCTTGGTTTCATCATGTTTGAGTTTCTTTTTATAGCCATTCCATGAACTTGGTAATTTTGCAATAATGGCTCCAACTTGAAATGGTTCAGGCAAGACAATTTCAGCATTCTTAAGATTACTAACAATAATTTGTAATTCATGTACTTGGGTAAGAACAGACTTACTATCCGTCATCTTGAAATCAAAGTAATTACCGATCAAGAATTTCTGGTTGCTTGCCTCTTCAATACGATACTTGTTGTCCAATGCCAACCACAATTCTTTTCTTTGTTAGATAGTCTGTGTGCTTGTTGTAAATAGTATCCGATAGTGCATTCGAATATGGCCTCTGCCTGAGAAAATCATCATCCTTTCGTTTCTGTCGTTGATCCTGTAATTCCTTCTTGCGTTCATCTGAATCATCTTCTGTTTCTTCTGGAATAGGCGCAAGATCATCACTCAGAATGTAGGACAGTTTGATTGCTGTCAAGAAGAATAAAACCTTCTCCTGCCAACGCGTGAAATTCTGTCCATCAAACCGATCAAGACGTATCAAATCCTGATTCATGACTTTAATTGAAGGTGCCACAGATTCATTTACTGCCAGATCTTGAAACGATGCCATCTCTTAAAACTGTTGGGAAATAAGTAGGAAATCTGGAACAATAAATAACTCCAAGGCACGAAAATCGTTATCTTTTAAGAGATGTTTCTCCCCTTTCCAACAAAGTCACGACCGGGGTATGATAGAAAATCTCTCTCAGGATACAATGGAGGCGTTTGATTCAAATTGTGACTATTTGATCAAACCAAGAAACACTCTATAGAGAAACTGATGATGCCAAGAGAAAGATAGAAGAATAGAAAGTTTTAAAAGCGTCTTGCAAATGAGAATTCGCCCAGAATATATAGGAATGGAGGCAACTGTTGGAAGAAACATACCTATTCAAAAACTTCTGAAAATAAAATTCTCTTTCGGGGGCGTTGCCCCCGAGCCCCGTTGCGTAGCGGCAAACACTAGTCGGAGCGGCAAAACATTCGCAAAACAAAAGATAATACATGCAAAATGATGAAAAATATCTAACATATCCCCCCAATTTTGGACTCCGACCCATTTATTAAAATTAGAAAAGAGGGCACACAAGTTTAAAGTCCGACATAGACTCGACCTCAATAGGACAAAGTTTGCAGTCAGGTTTGGAGGGATACATAAATTAAACCTCCAATGCTAGACAAAAGATGGATAAAACTTAATGCAAATGTGCTCTACATTTACTTGTTGATTAATAATTGATTTGCCTACAATTCATACTAGTTGACTTTAAGGTTAAAACAAGCAATGAGTTGTTATTCTTTCTTTAAGAAATGATCGACAAGCTTACTTAATAATGAAACCAATCCAGATTAACAACAAAGCACCGTTTATAAGCAAATTAATTATTTATGCACCCTTAAACAAAAGCTTGAAATATGCATGTGTTCAATTTCATCGCTCCTTGTTGATTAAGCTTATAAAGCACAACAGGGGAGTTGAGTGAAGTTGACAAAATGGTGAACACAAAAAATTTAGTTCCTGGAACATTGAAAATTAGATACAATTTTCATTCAATTTCAGGCCTCCTCCTCATAACCTTTGTGATTGCTATTGTCAATCTAAAAGGGGACATTCGACGCATCCTTAAACTGCAGACGATTCCTAATGATTCTATTCCACACTGTGATTTGTTTTTTGGGAAATGGGTTTATGATAACATATCTTACCCTCTGTACAATGACAAACAGTGTTCTTTCATGGAGGGTGCCTTTGCCTGTGAGAAGTACGGTAGGAAGGACTTGAATTATCAGAAATGGAGATGGCAGCCGCATAATTGTGACCTTCCAAGGTTCTCTTTTACCTCTCATTTGCACACGGCAAGAATTTATGATTGATTATAAAATTTGTGCTTGACAGTTTTTGGCAAATAAATCGATGGTTTTTCTGTCTTGTAAAGGTTCAATGCTACAGCACTGTTGGAGAAGTTAAGGGGGAAGAAGCTTATATTTGTAGGGGATTCATTGAATAGAAACCAATGGATTTCGATGCTGTGCCTAATCGAGTCATCAATCCCCCCATCATCATCTAAATCAGTCATCTGGAAAGGCAACTCCTTTATCTTTAAGATCACTGTAATACAAATTTTCCGTTTCTTGAAATTTTAATATTTACTATCTTTCACATTTCACTTTCTGATAGTTAAAACTTCTACAATGATGATGATTGTCTTATCATATCCATGAAGGACTACGACGCCACGATCAACTTCTATTGGTCTCCTTTGCTGGTTGAATCTAATTGCGATGATATAATAAACCATCGGGTTGGAAGTCGTTCAGTTAGAGTTAAGGCAATTGAAAAGCATGCTAGGCACTGGACGGATGCAGATGTACTAGTATTTGATTCCTTTGCTTGGTGGTTGGAGCCGAAAATGACACTTATGTGAGTACATTCTAAGGGACAAAGAATATGATGCAAACTCTTGTTATGTTTTACTTTCTCTTTCCCATACACTGTGATTCTAATACTGTACTGCTAATCATTTGGAAGTACTGATGGAATCTACAAACAAGGCGAGATGAAACTGCGTGGCTATGAAATGGCTTTGAACACATGGTCAGACTGGTTGGATATTCACATTAACAGAACTAGAACAAAGTTGTTCTTCATGAGCCTCTCACCTTTTCACAGTTCGTACGTTAATTACGTCTCTTTGTTACACTACAAAATTCAGCTTGCACTGTAGAAATATGACAAAAATACTAGTTAATAACATGATATATTGACACTGCAGGGGTGGAGATTGGAGCATGGATACAGGTACAGGTCAAAATTGCTACACTGAAACAGAGCCAATTTTGTACGAGGGGTATCGGGGTGGTCAAACAGATCATGAAATGATGCAGATAGTAGAATCGGCAATACACGAGCTGGGAATGAGAGGTTTAAAGGTAGAGTACCTCAATATAACACAGTTATCAGATTATAGGAAAGATGCTCACCCTTCTGTATATAGGGAGTTTTGGGAGCCTCTAACTGAAGAAAAATTAACAGATCCCAAGAGATATTCAGATTGTTTGCATTGGTGTCTTCCAGGAGTACCTGATGTTTGGAATTTTATTCTTTATTCCTACATTATGCGTTCATGATACTTCATATATTGCAAGAGCCAAAAAGAATTTATAATTTCAGTACAAGCATTGAAGATTTGTTTCCTGAAAGATCTGTCGAATTCAATTGCAGTATGTTATTGTTTGATTCTTTTGGTTTTGTTGCTTTAAAAGTTACATATCTCCTAGATGCTCTTATCTCAGCTGGTCAGTGTTGGCGGATTATATATAATACAGACGGGAGTTGCTTTGATTGATTGCTTGCATTAGTGCATAGCTTATGGATAATCATTATAGCGGTGAATTTCTAAATCAAATTTGTGTATTTGTATTGCTTCGAGTATTTTAAGTATTACGTACATGTATAAAAGTGTGTTCACATACTTGTTACTATTGGGATTGATGCCCAATACTATTAGTACATGACTGTTATAATTATTGAACATTTTGATTTTGTCGTTAAATAAATATTTGTTATTTATTTTTGTTTGTTCTAAATAATTATTGCATTTATAAATATGAGCATCGATCAAGTGCCTTTGATCGCGTGGTGATGATATGAGTTTTGTGTTCGTAAGCACAACTAGATATAACTCATATTTCAATCGAGAATTGATTTGTCCTGGGTTACATATATTCTAATAAGGTCGTGAGGTTACATATGTATAGTCTACCAATTGGGATACGTGGTTTATCTTGACATTTCCGTCATGAGCATTAACACTAGTACACTTATTATATCTCGAACTGTATTGGACATGATCATTGTATAGATTAATTTCTATAGCGTGACCATGCATAGAAATTAATGTTCACTTGTTTGTTTTATGAATTACCTAAATCCGCTAATGAGTAAGGGTTGCTATTCGTGAACTCGATGTTCTTTGGTGTGCCAATGAGTGAGATCAAATTACATGATGAAATATATCGATAGGTTGGGAGTGACAAGAACAGAAGTAGTGAGCACGTATTTACGTTCGAAATTCATCACCTTGTCAGATAGGTTAATGAGTTCGCTTAAAGTTTTCTTTAGAGAGCAGTTTATATCTGATCTAAGTATCTAGAGACTCTTAAATCATTATTCCGTGTCTGTATCACCAAGAAACTTCATGAAAATTAAAAACAAATATATGTATATATATAGAGAAATGGAATAATAATACTTCTATGATTTTTTATATTTTAAAATTTCAGTTTGTCACTCTTTTAGAGAAGTGAGCGGAAAGCAGGGGCTGACCTACATGAGGCCCAGTGGGGGCCGTCGCCCCCACTCAATTTTCAAATTTCCCGATTTTTCTTCAGATTTTTTTAGTTTTTTTTGTCCAGTTTTTTTCGGGTTTTCAATTTTTTTTTTCCAAGGATTTTTGGTTTCTCTCTCACTGAACTTCCTTTCTGAGTCCGCCCCTGGCAGAAAGTAATAATTGTTCTGTGCGGTCTTGAATCTGCCCGGCGGTGGTTCAAATGTTCCTCAAACCCGTGGTTCGGCATATTTTAAGACCTCTCAAAAAATGCATTCAATTCGGCGTCTAGAGTTGTGCGATATCCATAAGATTCACAAAAGACGAAAATATAATTACCCAGATTGCGTTCGTTAGTTAAATCATAAAAGTGTTTGATTTGAATCGTGTTTTCGGAAAATTTATAAATAATCATGTATTCAGTGCATTTTGTGAAGTCAAGCTAAGAAATCAAAGTTTTCAGTTGTGTTTTAGATTTTAACTGATTTACCGATCAAGTAAATAGCACAAGAGCACAAACAATTTTATGTGATTTTGCAACAGCCTATTTTTACATGCCACAGCTAACTATCGAAATATTTATTAAGTTTAATAGGTTGAAGACATAATATTGTTAGACAAAATAACAGTAAAGTGCAGAAAAACTTATCAACAGATCGAGTCTCGTGACAGCACAATGTCCTAAAGCGAAATTGACAGTCGATAACTACTGCGACCTCTGTGGACAATCACCTCCAGGATACAACGATCAAATAAACCAATTGTGCAGCAATCACAAAAGGTTTTCAGAACTCTCAAGTGTACTCCAGAAATTTGTAAAACTAAGAACAATATTTTTACTGTACTGTATAGAAATATATAATCTCGTTTTTCTTGTAATTTTCTAATACCCAAAAGTGTGTTTATATAGGCAGAAAGAGATGTAACTTCTTTCACCATGATCTAGTATTAAGTTACAGATGTAATGGCCAATGGTAATGGGTATTAATACTGGGCAGTCCAATCAAAGACTTTTTAATATAGTGCGTGAGGCGTGACTCGAACACCTGACCTCCCACACAAATTCCACACTTTTCACCAGTTGGACACTTCATCTTAATTAGTTATTTCTTTCACATATTATATTTATTGTATAAATATATAACAAATTTTTAGTAAGATTTTACCATTATTTGGCTGAGCTGTCTCTTGCTGGGTGGGATCAATAGATAGAAAGGACATTGGGCGCATGGTACTTCTTCAACCTTTTCTCCGAGGGACAGTCGTAAAAAATGATGAAATGTATTGTTTAAAAGTTGATAAAATTGTGGGTCCTATGGAATGTGTGTTTAAAATTAATTCTTGACTTTAGACTTGGATTTTTATCCATTTTTTTAGCTAAATCAAAAAGAGGCTTAATAAGAAAGCTCATAATCCACTACATGCGGAGATAGCAAGAATGTGTTATACATTAAGGTTACCTTTTCATCTTAGACCAGAGCTCTGCGAGTTGCTACACCTTTTTGTTACCAATAACTAGTATCTAGTCACATGCTACTCTACAAGTATCTCAGAGAGAAAGGGAATTAGTATTGTGAGTTAAGGATGGAGCATCTATGAAGAATCTTAGAGACGGAGAGAGCCAAGCCATTAGAAGATTGAATCAATAGAATAAGAGTGGAATCCATTAAATTTATTTTCTTTTTACTTCCATTACTCCATTGCCATGTGCTATGCCTTCTTGCTTTTGTTAATGCTACATGTACGTATTTATTAAATGCTTTACACATGTAGACTTGCACGAGTTATTTGACACTGCTGTTTTAATATCAGAAACGGAATGAAAGGTGAACTACTAGTCGGTTACTCCTAAATCTAAAACCATCATTTGGTATATATATATATCTACTTGTTTATTAAAATAAGAAAGATGTAATGCAAACAAGTTCAACGAGATGGTATAGACTTCGCCTCCAATATGAAGACAAAGGAAAATGACAGCATACAACTGTTACTGACTGGTCGCTCCTAGTTCGTGCTTCATAGACGTTGATCATCATGTTCCAACAAAAAATGATTGCTTTCCAAAGAAATGATTGATTGTGTCAAAAAATAATTTAAAACCATGTGACCATGTAAGATAACAGCTAAATACCATGTTCAAGGAAATTCTTTAATGCGCCATTAAACAAATACTTGATACATATATCTTTTCAAAATTGTTATTCTGTGTTGATTAAGCTTTCTAGATAATGCGCAACCAGGGAGTTGAATGAAGTTGAGAAAACGGCCAGCACCCAAAAAATAGTTCTTGGAACAATGCAGGTTACATTCAATTGCAGTCTTCCTCCTCAAAGTCATTGTGATTGCTGTTGTTTATCTTAAAGGGGATAGTCAACACTTTCTTGAACATCAGAAGAGACCTGACGACACTATTCGGCATTGTGGTTTGTTTTTGAGATTTACGTAGTTCGACCCTAACAATACCTAGAGGGGGGTGAATATGTATATTATGCGGAATTAATAATTAATAGCAACAAGTCACTAATTAATTATCTCTAGATAATTAAGCATACAATCCGATTATCCTATGTTTGAATACCGCAGAATATAATGACAGTAAATAAAACAATAAATAATGCACGGTATGATCACGGAGAAACCCCAACTGGTTAAAACTCCGAGCACTTTGCTAATCAACAATCCATTATAAACGATTTATAACTTACAGTCTACCAAACTAGACGACGACACGTACTATCTGATCTCCTGACTGCAATTCCAACAGCTCTTCTGGCATCTGTGCTCCTGCACCACTCCCGACTGCAATTTCCAAAGCTTTACTGGATTATGCTCTCCTGCAGCAACTCCTAGCTTTATGAATTCGTTTATCTCCTGTGGAGTGTTATTCAACGACTGAAACTCCAGTCAACTTCCCTCGATCTTCAGCAACTCTGACAGATGCGAAGGAAAGAACAATTTAGTATTTAGATTATGAAAGTGATATTTTTCTCACTAAAACAATCTCACAAGACGAAGGTTGAAATAAGGAATATGTAGGAATTCTATTTGATGAAGCTCTCTCAATGATCAACCTTCTCAAATCACGTTCAGATGTGTTTTGGTATTTAAAGGTAGGTTAGAAAAGTAATGGGCCAGGGATAAAGCCTTTAAATCGCGAAGTAAAAATTTCCCGGACGTCACTGTCGCTCGAGCGAGGGCTCAGCGACAGGCTGTCGCTCGAGCTAAGGCAGGGCGACAGTCGAGCAACGGAGGTTCTGTTTTTTACGCTCGAGCCAATCCACGGCGACAGTCTAGCGAAAATTCGAGCCGTATTTTCCTTCTTTTGCCATATTCGAACCCTAGACCTAAAAAACATATTTCATATAATTGCACATTACTCATTGACTTTTTACAACATTTACAATTAAGTCTCTTTTTCTTATAGAATTGCCAATTACATAATTAAAAACCTAACAAACTTCCTCTTTGGTATTCTGTGACAAAACTACTAACTAAAGTCAAGGCAGTAATCAAATATGAATTACAGACTCAAAAACCTATGACACAACTAACTGACTTGAATGAATTCTACATTTCAATCAGCACGTGTTTCCTAAAAAATAGACAACTCAACACCCAATGTGAAATGTGTGGAAAACAGTACAAGTAAAGCAGTTCAAGCAGTTTATAGAATATAGGCAATCTATGAAACATATAGTATTATTCAGTTTCAATCATGTATGTTAAATCAAGACATAGTACCAATACAACCCAGCATACCAAGAAGATACATCGATACTACTAAAATATCAAACTTAATTTAGCAGAACTGAAATTAAAATGTAAAATGTCTTTGAGTCAAAAGTCTTATATATATATCAAGAGTATTAATTACATCTAGAAAAATATACATCAAGTTAAGCATAAAGAAAAATCAAGATATACATATACTCCCCCAAACATTACATGTCACTCAAAAATAAATATACTAAAATAAATAATACTCCCCTTTTTTGTCATAAAATGACAAGGGCAACATTGTAACCAAAGGACATAAAACAAACGTTTTGCACCCTTACTGTTATTATGAAATATGAGTATTAATACATAATAACTTGAAAATACTGTTATGAATCGGCACAAAGATAAACAATGAATAGTAAACCTTCCCACATACTTTGTTCAAGTTATCATGATGTAAATTGTATAAGCGACCCATATGGGTAAATTCTCACTAAATCGTTGAAAATAGGACTCCAGACCTTAAATTTGTGAGAAATGATACGTGAAACATCACTGTCAATAAGTTTATTTCCCTACTTATAAAAGGCAAACCATGTAAATTACATTAGGACATATAACGGAAAGATCATTATAAATGGAATCACTATTTCTCCCCCTGAGTATGAGCAAAATGATTTGTGTTATATCATTCAATAAACGAAGCCCATTATTATTTTTCATCTTAAGTGCAGACTTTTCTTCATTAAGTGACTAAAATGAGCCATGTAGCGAGCTTTAGGTCGGTTGACCCAAGTCAGTCGACCATAGGCACCAGGTTATGAGACACCCCGTAGGCTTAATTACTCGAGTCAAATAGGCTCCGAAGAAAAACATAAGATATTGAGCTCTTTGTATGATTATGTTATTTTTATTTTTATTTTTTATAAACCAGAGATAAATTTGAGCTTAGGTCTAATACATATGGTCAAATCATGTTCAAAGTCACCTTACTAACATGTGATTGTCATCCCAAGTCTCACACACGCGGTAGAGTTCCACTAACAAGATCATAGCGTGTTCAGTGCAGAAGGTACATAAAGACTCATATATTAAGTACTCCATGAATAACCTAAGCCAGTAATAGAAACCATGATACAGCTTATCGATTAGCCCCATGCTTGATCACAACAAGTAAAATCAAGTACATCATATGTTAAGTTGAAAAAGTAATGTCCTCAACAAAACAAAATTTGTTTCCCCTTTTTTTTTTGTAGAAATTAAAAACAGAATGCATAGAACACAACATAAAATAAAATGACAACTCAACCAAAAGAAAAGAAAATAAAAATAAAAATAAAAATAAAACAAAGAAAACATGCGTAAATCAATTTCACACAATAGCATAGAACGAGTATGCAACAAAATTACCGAATCAATGAGGCATACAAACACCAATAGCCATTTGAAGAAATTCAAATCTCAGACCATCTAATGGTTTAGTAAATAAGTCAGCTAATTGGTTCTCAGTAGAAATGTCCTCAAGTGTTACAACACAAGTCTCCACAAGCTCTCAAATAAAATGGTGTCGTATGTCAATATGTTTGGTTCGAGAGTATTGAACGAAATTTTTAGAAATATTAATAGCACTAATGTTATCACAAAACATAGTTATAGTACCATGTTCAATACCATAGTCACTCAACATCTGCTTCATCCAAAGCAGTTGAGTGCAGCAACTTCCTGCTGCAATATATTCAGCATTTACCGTGGACAATGAGATATAATTTTGTTTCTTACTCATCTAAGCAACAAGATTGGCTCCAATGTAAAAACAGCCTCCAAAAGTGCTTTTTCTATCATCGGCATTATTAGCCCAATCAGTATCAAAATAACCAGCAAGATCAAGATTAGAGTTCCGAGAGTACAGGATCCCATAATCTACAGTTCCATTGACATATCTGATGATACGTCGTATGACATTCAGGTGAGATTCCTTGGGATCAGCCTGAAAGTGCGCACAAACCCCTACACTAAAAGCTAGGTCGGTCTACTAGTAATGAAATAAAGCAAACAACCTATCATACTTCTGTAAAGAGTCTGATCAACACTCTTACATGTACCATCATGACCTAACTTGACACTGGTGCTTATGGGGGTTCTAGTGTGTTTCTTGCTGTCTAATCCAAAACGTTTGAGAAGATTTTTAGCATATTTCGATTAAGAAATGAACAGTCCATCATCAGTTTGTTTAACTTGAAGCCCTAAAAAGTAATTTGATTCTCCAATCATACTCATCTCGAATTCTCACTTCATACATTCAGTAAAATCATGAGCAAGAAAATCAACGGGAGAACTAAAGATAATGTCACCAATGTAGATCTGAGCTATCGTGATGGTATCTTCATTACGTCTTATAAATGAGGTTCTGTCTGCACCACTTCTCGAGAAATCATGTTCCATGATATATGCAGTAAGCCTATCATACTGAGCTCTGGGAGCTTGTTTCAAACCATACAAATTTTTATTCAACCTATAAACATAATGTGGATATTTAGGATCAATAAACCCTTTAGGTTGTTCGACATAGGCTTCTTCCTGAAGTATTCCATTCAAGAAAGTACTCTTGACATCCATTTGATACAATTTAAAACCTAAAGTACAAGCAACAGCCAGATGAATTCTAATGGATTCAAGCCTAGCTGCCGAGGTAAATGTTTCATCAAAATCAACTCCTTCGACCTGAGTATATCCTTGGGCTACTAACATAGCCTTATTTCTAGTTATAGTACATTGATCATCGGTTTTATTCTTAAATATCTACTTAGTACTTATCACATTACAATCATCAGGCCTAGGAACTAAATCCCAAACTTTGTTTCTCACAAACTTATTTAGCTCTTCATGCATCTCGTTAACCCAACATTCATCCCTAAGAGCTTCTTCTACTTTCTTAGGCTCAATCTGAAACACATAACTAGCATATGTCAGATTGTTCAAAAGCCTCTTACAGAGTCTCATTCCTTCATCCAAATCCCCTATAATATTCACTTTAGGATGATTCGTCTTAATGCGGGACGAGGGTTCTTTAGGAGGTTCAGGTTTATCATCAGATGTGGATTCCTTAGTAGGATTATCTAAACCATTAGAAGTACATGGAGAATAGCGAACAGAGGTTTCTTTAGGTTCAACAACCATGATAGGATCAACATTTAGGTGTTCCAGCTCCACCCTATTGCTTCCAATCTCCCCCTCACTACAAACATCATCCACCACTACATTGATGGACTCCATCACAACTCTTGTACGAGAATTGTATACACGATAGGCTCGATTATTTCTGGAATATCCAAGAAAGATTCCCTCATCACTTTTAGAATCAAACTTGCCCAAATTTTCTCTATCTCTTAGTATATAGTTCTTGCTGCCAAACACACGAAAGTACTTGACAATGGGCCGTTCACCTTTCCAGATCTCATATGATGTCATATCAATTTTAGGTCTAAGATAAACCCTGTTAACGATATGACATGCAGTGTTGATGGCTTCCCCCAGAAATGCATAGCTAGATCATTACCACGAAGTCTGGCTCTGGCCATTTCTTGAAGCACACGATTTTTTCTCTTAACTACCTCATTCTATTGTGGAGTGATCGACGAGGAGAACTTATACTAGATTTCATCTTCCAAGCAGAAGTTCTCAATATTAGAGTTTTCAAACTCTTTTCCATGATTACTATGAACTTTCTAATTTACAAGTCTCTTGCACAATGTGATAATAAGATCGAACACCTCAGTTTTATCTTTCAACAACTCAATCCATGTATATCGAGAAAAATCGTCAACTGCAACCAAGATATACCATTTAACACCAAGACTTTCGGTCCTAGATGGTCCTATTAAGTCCATATGGAGTAATTCAAGTGGCTTGCTTGTCAAAATCTTATGTTTATGAGGAACATTGATCGGTTTACCTTGTTGACACGGGTCACACACTGTGGTATCAGTATTTTCAAGTTTAGGTAAGCCATTTACAAGTTCTTTCTTGGCGAGTTTAGACAAACTTTTATAGTTCATATGGCCAAGCCGTTTGTGCCACAGTTCAATTACATCAATCTTGGCACTACTGCACACGTAGTGGGAATTAAGAATAACTCCATAACAATTATCTGAAGTTCTTACACCTTCGAAAACAACATTACGAGTAGAATCATATAAGGTACACCTTTTTTTGAACAAAACTAACTTCGAAATCAGCATCACATATTTGACTAATGCTTAACAAGTTGGATTTTAACCCTTTTACATAAAGCATGTTGAGATAGCAGGTAGTCCAGATATAGTAACGACACCTTTACCAAGTATAGGTGTAATAGCCCGACATAGAAATATTTTGAGCCTTAAGTGCAACGTGGGTAACATAACAATTCATCTGATCATCTGACCTAGATTAATCAATCTTCTTAACCCAAACATTCTCAATTTCTTTATCATATTCTATAGTAGTTGTAGATGTAAAGGCCATGAACTTTTGATAAGTATCACTCTAAGTACTAGAATCTAATTCATCATCACTCAAGGTCACTGCTAAAACCTTACGTCTACCATTATTAGAACTCATTTTCAAGTTAGGAAATTCATTCTTATAGTGACCGTAACCCTGACACTCGTGGCATCTAACAGATTGAGTTTTCTTATTAGAAGTCCTAGAGTCACTCTCTTCACGATTATCTTTCACGAATTTACTAGGGAATTCCTTTTTTTCGTTCTTGAGGCTTTCTCTTATTCCTCATCACTTTCTGAATTTTTTTTAACGAAATAAGCTATTTCGTCATCCCAAAGTGACTCAGCATTAGGAGACCCACTCACTTCTTCTCTAATAGTGTTCATGGCTATAGATTTAACCTTTTTAGGTTGAGAGATGGTGAGTTCATAGGTTTGAAGTGATCCTACGAGTTCTTCTATCTTAACTGCATCTAAGTCCTTACTTTCTTCAATAGCGGTGACTTTAGGTCTAAACCTTTCAAGTAGGGATCTAAGGACTTTTCTAATGATCTTGGACTCGGGAATCCTTTCACCTAGGTTAAAGCTCGAATTAACTATGTCATTCAACTTCGCATAGAATTCATCGAACGATTCATCGTCCTTCATTCTAATTTCTTCAAACCTAGTGGTTAACATCTGCAATTTAGAATTTTTGAACCGTTTTAGTTCTCTCATGTATGGTTCTAAGATGTCCCAAACTTCTTTAGCAGTCTCACACGTCGAAACTCTCCTAAACTCTTCAGCAGACACAGCCATGAACATAGCATGTAATGCTTTACTATTTCAGTTACATTCATCTAAGTTAGTTTTGGTCCATAATGAAATATCAATTGGTGTGACTATACCAGCAACAGTAGTTGAAGGTGGAGTCCACCCAGTTTGAACACTCATCCAAATACGTTCATCCAAAGATTTAAGGAAGGCTCTCATTCGAACTTTCCAATAAGTATAGTTGCTTCCGTCGAAAAATGGAGGTATAGACAATGACTAACTCATCTAGAAATTATTAAGGGTTGGAAATCGAATTAAGGCTCCAATACCAATTGAGATTTACGTAGTTCGACCCTAACAATACCTAGAGGGGGTGAATAGGAATATTATGCGGAATTAAAAATATTAATTAATTAGCAATATGTCACCAATCAATTATCTCTAGATGATTAAGCATTCAAGCCAATTTAACATATGTTTAAATACCGCAGTTAATATAATCAATAAAGAAAGTAGTAAAAACACACGGTATGATCATGAAAAAATCCCAACTGGATAAAAATTTCGAGCACTTTGCCAGTTAACAATCCACTATAAACGATTTATAACTTACAGTCTACCAGACTAGACGACGACACGTACTATCTGATCTCCCGACTGCAATTCCAACAACTCTCCTGGCATCTGTGCTCCTGCACCACTCTCGGCTGCAATTTCCAAAGCTTTACTGGATTGTGCTCTCCTGCAGCAACTCCTAGCTTTGTGAAATCGTTTATCTCCTGTGGATCCACAAAGAACACTACGTTATTCAACGACTGGAACTCCAGTCAACTTCCCTCGATCTTTAGCAACTCTGACAGATGCGGAGGAAAGAACAATTTGGTATTTAGATTATGAAAGTGATGTTTTTCTCACTAAAACAATCTCACAGGACGAAGGTTGAAATAAGGAATATGTAGGAATTCTCTCTCATGAAGCTCTCTCAATTATCAACCTTCTCAAATCACGTTCAGATGTGTTTTGGTATTTATAGGTAGGTTAGGAAAGTAATGGGTCAAGGAAAAAGCCTTTAAATCGTGAAGTAAAAATTTCCCGGACATCATTGTAGCTCGAGCGAGGGCCCAGCGACAGGCTGTCCGTCGAGCTAAGGCAGGGCGATAGTCGAGCAACGGAGAATCTGATTTAGACGCTCGAGTCAATCCATGGCGACAGTCTAGCGAAAATCCGAGCCGTATTTTCCTTCTTTTGCCATATTCGAACCCTAGACCTAAAAAACATGTTTTCATATAATTGTACATTACTCATTGACTTTTTACAACATTTACAATTAAGTCTCTTTTGCTTACAGAATTGCCAATTACATAATTAAAAACCTAACAGTTTTCAGGCATATGGATTTATGATAACATATCCTGCCCTCTGTACAAGGAGAATCAATGTTTGGTAGGAAAGACTTGAATTATCAGAAATGGCAATGGCAGACTCATGATTGTGACCTTCCAAGGTTCTCTTTTACCTCTCATTTACACATGTATACCGACACAACATTAAATATTAATGATTGATTATAAAGCTTGTTCTTGTCAGATTTTGGTAATTAAATTGGTGGTTTTCCTTTCACATCAAGGTTCAATGCTACTTCATTTTTGGAGAAGTTAATGGGGAAGAATCTTGTATTTGTTGGGGATTCCTTGAATAGAAACCAGTGGGTATCTATGATGTGCCTAATTGAGTTACCAATCCCTCCATCGTCATCTAAATCCCAAATCTGGAAAGACAACTCCGTCATTTTTAAGGCGGTTGTAAGAATTTTTCTCCATTTCTTAAGCTATTCTCATTCCACATTTGAGATTTAAAATTTTTATAATGGGTAATGAGGGACTCCCAATATTAAAAATGCTTGTGAATTCTCCGTGAGCCTTTCAAATTCAAAACAATGGTGTACTATCATTTTCAATTTTCCACCATTCAGTTTCTGATAGTCAATTCATTTACACTTAATAGTCATAATTTTCATGTTGAATCCATGAAGGACTACAATGCCACCATCCAATCCTATTGGTCTCCTTCGTTGGTTGAATCCAATTGATAAACGACCATTGGGGGACGACCTCGTATAATTAGATTTAATGCAATAGAAAAGCATGCTAGGCAATGGATAGATGCAAATATACTTATATTTGATACGTTTGTGTGGTGGGAGGAGCCAAAAATGACACTTCTGTGAATACCTTCCAAGAACTTGATGTAAATTCTTGTTGTATTTTTCATTTTCTTTCCCCGTTTCTAATATTGAACTGGTAATTAAATCAGATGGGGATCATTTGAAAGCTCTGATGCAATCTACAAAGAAGTCTGGAGGAGTTATCATCCATATGAAATGGCTTGAACACATGGTCAGACTGGTTGGAAATCAACATTAAAAGAAGCAGAACAAAGTTGTTCTTCATGACCTCACCACAGGGCGTATGTCTGATAAGTGCATTTTTACACACTTATTGTAGGCCCAAACATGGATAATTATTAATAAATATGTGGAATATAGCTTAATTCTATGTAATTTATGTTTTACAAGACAACAATGATGAATGTGATGAAAATTTCGAAGAACAAGCGAAAAATGACTAAAATGAAGCATAATCAAAGTTTGAGGACTCAAGTGCAATTACTGAAAAGTTGTATCGATCTCACGATGAAGATTTGAGAGTGCTGGGCATCAATTGGATGAGGAAAGAAGCCAAAGGAATGAAATATAGTGGAAGTACTATCACATATCAACTTCTAACCGAAAAAGTTATGCTTCGAATTTTCAGTCTTAGTTTGAGACCCATTTTTGGAATATAATTCGCATTTGAAGATTTATATTTCAGGAAGATTTATATCCCTTTGAGTAAGCTTTCCAATTCAATTTGAATCACCTCAATCGGATATCGGAAGAGAAAGATATGACCAAAATATTGATATTCGGCGCGAATTTTCTGGAATCCTTTTCTCGTTCAACCTCTCATGGAAAGGAATCTAGGGCAACTATAAAATCTGAAAGTCATCTAGAAATGAGGGTTATGCCACTTTAGAGAGGAAAACTCATTGAAAAGCAAGGAACCAAGAGATTTCTACATCGAAGATTGAAGAATTCAAGATTCATATTCAAGTTTTGGGTGATGTCTTTTCCTAAACAATCTTATTGTTATCTTATTTATCCATACTAGGTTAGATTTTTTATGTACTAGGTGAACGATGAACCTCGCAATGTGGTCTTTTAATTCTCTATTTTGCAATTTGATATTCAAACACGATTGATAGATGTTGAATGAATGATTTATATACACTTTCTTGCCTCCATGGTTAAATGCATGTGATTATGTGAGTTTGGGTGATCTATTTTACTAATTTATCATGTTATCGAATTGTGATAGAGGTTAAAAGTGAGCTTACTTGGTGATTCGGGATCCTAGTGCGCTTTTCATTCATTAATTTCATCAAACTTTTGCATTCAAGATCATTTTGCATTTATTTAGTAACCTTAGTTTAAATTGCATTTTAGTCATAGTTTAGTTATAAAATTCAAATAATCAATCATCTTGAGTTAAATAGATTTGGTTAAGGTTTCGGTAATAGAAATCAAATTAAATCAATTTTCGTGGGACGATACTCGAAATTTTACAATTTACATTTTATCACTTGTCAATTAACCGTGCATTTGCGGTGATTTACAAAGCGAACATATTTTCGTGAATGGTGAAAATTGTGCATAGATTGATCAATACATGTTTATGTGAAACTTGATTTACTGTGCACACGACACTCATGATTGCATATTGGACTAATGATTTGACTCATTACTTAGAAATAGTTTTTGACGCCGTTGTCGGGGATTAACTTTAGTTTGATTTTATTTATTTTAACACTCGTCGAGGGCTGATGGTTGTTTGGATGGATTATATAGTTCAAAAACTCATTGCTCATCATCTACTCTCAAGATTAGCTCACATTTCTCCACATCAATCAAAGTTCAACTTGTTGTTAAGAATGGTCTTCCCAAGATTAATGGGATGTCCCTGTCTTCTTCTATGTCTAGAATAAGAAAATCTGCTAGGACGATGAATTTTCCACTTTAATCAGCGCATCTTCTATAATCCATCTTGGGTGGGTAAGGGACCTATCAACCAGCTGTACAGTCACCGTTGTTGCTTTAGCCTTTCCCAAACCGAGTTTCCTGAAAATAAAAAGTGGCATCAAATTAATACTTGCACCAATATCACATAAAGCATTAAAAGTACCAGCTTTTCCAATTGAAATAGGTAAGGTAAAACTCCCTGGATCCTTGAGCTTAGGAGGCAGTTTCTTTTGTAATCTTGTACTGCTCTCCTCTGTCAGTGCCACAGTTTCAAATTCTGGAAGCTTTTTCTTCTTTGATATCATGTCCTTCAAAAATTTTGCATAGCTTGAAATTTGTCGTATTGCGTCTATGAACGGGATATTAATATGGAGTTTTCTTAGAACATCCAAAAACTTCTCAAATTGTTGATCTAGCTTGTGTCTCTTCAACATTTGTGTGAACAGAATAGGAGGCTCGTAAGGATGGATAGGAACATTTGCCTTAACTTTTGGTGTTTCAGAACTCTCCTTAGTAGGTGCTTCTAGGGGTGGGCAAAAACCCGCCTGAACCGATCAACCCGCCCGACCCGACCCAACCCGACCGGGTTGGGTCGGTTTTTTTTCAGTTTTTCCATCGGTTCGGTCGGTTGGTAGGGTGAAGTGGGTCGGGTTGGGTCGGGTTGCGGGTTAGCCCACCCCACCCGATCAAAACCGACCCAACCCGACCCGCCAATTAATAAAAAATAATAAAAAAAGGGTAAAACTTTAAAAGCAAGAAAAACCAGTCCTATGGCTCTGACATTAGCTGGAAAAGCAACTAGTTTGGCTAGAAAGAACGTGCAATTACTTATGAAATCCCCATAATGCCCTTATTTATGTAGATTTGCAATTTGAGTAGAGGGCAAAACCGGAAATGGAATGCAATGGTCAAAATGGTTGAATCTATGCACTGACACAAGCATTTGAAGTCTTTCGCTTTTTTCCATTAATTTCACTGTAGAATTTCTCTCCAAGAATGAAAGGGGGCTTCGTTCCCACAATCCCACACTTTTATCCGCCGACGTCGTCTCTGTTAGTCCCTTCGCCGGCGTCGCAAAGTTCCTGTTGAAAAATGGGGAAAAAACGGGTGTCAAACATTTCCCAGTTCCCACTCTTTTATCCGCCGACACTAGTTCTCTCGTCTCTGTGAGTCCCTTCGCCGGCGTCTCCCTTCGCCGGCGTCTCTCTTCGCTGAGATCTTCAAGGTAAGTTTTCAATTTATTTATTGTGGGATTGTTTAATTAATTTGTTGTTTAAATGAATAAATTGAAACCAAGACCAACTCTCATTAGCTTCATATGTTTGGATGTTCGCAGCTCATCTAGAGATCTGATAATATGGACACAGATACAGACACGGCAACGGCTACAGCCACAGGTGCACTTCTCTTGTTTAATATGGATTGTTTAATTATTATGTGTTGTTCTGTACTTCTGTTGTTCTGTTTAGTGGATGTTGAATAATGGGTAGAATTTATGTTTGCTTATGACCTTGCAGTCCATTATCTAGTTAGTAGTAGTGACTGCTTGTGTGTCTTCTAAAGATAACTAATTTCATTATGTAGTGAATGTATTCTATGTAGTGAATATTATTAGTGACGTGAAGTGCTTTGTTCTAACTAATTTCGTTAACGTGAAGTGCTTTGTTATGACTTATGTAGTGAATATTATTAGTGAAGTGATTGTGTTTTTCTGCTTATGTGCATCTTTAAGATTGCATTACTGATTTATTTCCTTGAACAGTCTATAGATTCCTCTATTAATAAAAATTATTGATACAAACCGCCCAACCCAACCCAACCCGACCGACACATAATTGGGTTGGGTTGGGTTGGGTTTCGACATTTACATGGGTTGGGTTGGGTTAAATTTTGAGCAACCCGACAATGTTGGGTTTGGGTTGGGTTGGGACAAAAATCGACCCAACCCAACCCACGCCCACCCCTAGGTGCTTCTATGATCTGTTCAGTTTGTTCAACTCCCTCCTCATCTGAAGAAGGTATTGTTTCCTTAGTCGCAACCAGCCTTTTGATATGTATTTTCGGTAATTGCACCCACTCCTGGTGGTGATTGCTTTCACATATGGATCCTCAATTATTTCATTTCCCAAAATACGTATGGCCATTACCTGCTCCTTTGGATTAGTCTTAGTATTGCTTGGCAAGGTACCTAATGCTCTACTTGTCATAGAAAGTGCAATATGCCCCACTTGAGTCTCCAGGTTTTTAATAGCCGCACTCTGATCTCGGAGACTTGTTTCGATTTTCTTCATGAACTGGTTGTTAGCCTCCATATATTGATTTGTTTTTTCCTTAAATTTCCCGAACATCTATTCCAGTTGAAATTTCTTCTCCTGCTGTTGAAACTGATCTTGCGGCCTATTCTGATTCTGATTAGCCCAAGAAAAATTTGGGTGTTTCCTCCAACCTTGGTTATAAGTATCTGAATGTGGATTATGCTGTTGATGTTGTCCCCATTGTGCAAAATCCATTCTTTTCATACCTTATGCCAGAATAGGACAATTTGCTGTGTTATGATCTGCTCCACACTCCTCACAACTTGGCCTTTTGGCTTGTACAACATTAGTTGTTTGTGACATGCTCTCCACCTTATGAAATAAT
The DNA here is from genome assembly GCA_035079005.1 of Fraxinus americana. Classification (NCBI taxonomy): domain Eukaryota; kingdom Viridiplantae; phylum Streptophyta; class Magnoliopsida; order Lamiales; family Oleaceae; genus Fraxinus; species Fraxinus americana. The sequence continues at coordinate 29,575,635 of CM068711.1, read as the reverse complement.
GAGTCTATCTTCGCAGATAAATTTGAGTAAGCATCCACCTCGTATACACCTGGCACTTTTCTTTGAACAACCCGTTTAGAAGCCCACATTGCTGAAGTAGTCGCCACCGTTTCAAATAGTTTCAATGCGTCATCAATGGTTCTTGTTGATAATGAACCATTCGATGAAGAATCCACCATGCTTTTGAATGATGGAAGTAATCCCACATAAAAATATTGGACCTGGAGTCCTTTGCTAATACCGTGATGAGGACATTTCCTTAGCATGTTCTTGAACCAATTCCAAGTTTCATCAAAAGACTCTGATTCATTTTGGCGGAAAATAGATATGTCATGCTTCAATTTCGCTATTTTGGCCGGTGGAAAGAACTTTGTGCAGAATTTTTGAGCTAAGTTATTCCATGTCTTGATGCTAGCAATAGGTTGAGAATCTAACCACTCCAGTACTTTATCATGTAGTATGTGTGGGAACAGCCTTAGTCTGATAGCATCATCTGAGATACCTTGATATCGGAAGTGTTGACACATCTCCAAGAATCGAGAGACGTGTGTATGTGGATTTTCTTCAGTCCCGCCATAAAACTGATGTCCATTTTGAAATAGATGTATGGCATTGGTCTTCAACTGGAAGTTAGGCTGCCCAAAAGAAGGGTAGACGATGCTGGATTGACTCTGAATGATTTGCGGTGTCATCAAGTCCCAAACTAGTATATTTCCTTCATCAACAATTTCTTCTTCATTGACTTGAATCTCTTGTTCGTTTTGCGCGTTAGCCATTTGTTGTACTGCTTTTGCTTTTCTTTGCCTACGATGGAAGGTGTGTTCGATTTCTGGATCTGCTGGAATCAAGTCACCGTCAAGCGACCTTCGCATATAAGACCTACAAAAGAATCAAAATAATACTTAGATAAATTATTAAAAAAATACTAACTAAAACAAAAATAATTAAAAATAAAAATAATGTTCAAATTAGTGTCAAGATAAATAAAATTAAACTTAATTCAATCCCCGGCTACGGCGTCAAAAACTTGATCATCGAAAATATGTTTCGAATAAAAACTACCGCAAGTGTACGGATCGTTCAAGTAATAAAATGGACTTTATAGTCCAAATATCGTTCCCACAGAGATTTACTAGTTTGATTTTACCTATTCTGACTTTAACCGAAACGTGAAATACGGTTGAGTTTTGTAACTAAATAGTAGCTAAACTAAATGAAAGCAATAGTGGATAAATTAATTAAACTAAATGCAAATTAAGTAACTAATAGAAAATAAACGCACTGGGTTCGCGAATTCCCATGCAATGATCCATTTTAACTCTAGTTCTACAAAATTGACAACACGCTTGAATTGATGAAAAATCAATGTTTCTAACCTATTCAATAATCTCTCTCGAGTAGAATTGAACATATTCTCGCATACCATTTGACAATATTTCTATGACAAATGCAATACACAAGAATGCATAATGTTTTGTAAACACTTAGAGATTCACGTAGAGCATAACGATATATTTCTATCCTCTATCGGACCCTACGATGATTTATACCATGTCGAGCTTATTTTCCTTCTTTCGAATGCATAAGATAAGCTACTACACTCATACAACTATTGCACATATAACTGTAGAAAAAAAAGCAATGTATATAAATCATTCAATAATTCAAAACGCGTTTTAATGTCAACAAAGTAAAACTAGAAACTAAAGTATCACATCACAAGGTTCATCGTTCACCTAACACATATAAATCTAGCCTAATATGATAGAAGAAAAGAAATCAGAAAATTTAATAAAGAATGACATCACCAATGTAGATTCTTGAATTGATTCTTCGCGCCGTGATGTTATTCTTCTTGTTTGTGTCTTGATTTCTCTCTCAAACACTTCAAAAGTCTCCTCCCAGGTCTGCCTAGGGTTTTAGGATGGCTTTAGGCTTTTATAGTTGCCTTAGATTCCTTTCCATAAGAGGTTGAACGAGAAAAGGAAATCAGAAAATTTGCGACGAATATTAACCATGCGGCCGCATGGTTATATTCCATGCAGCCACATGGAACAAAAATTTCTCTCCTCTTGATTCCCTGGTTGCATGTGTGTGGCCGCATGGTACCATGCGGCCACATGGTAGAGTGACTTTCCCACCGAATAGCATTCAATGTTTTGGTAATATCTTTCTCTCCCGATATTCGATTGAGGTGATTTAGAAATCTTACTCAAAGGGATACAAATCTTCCCGAAATATAAATCTTCAAATTCGAACATCTTCTATTCCAAAAATGGGTCTCAAACTAAGACTGAAAATTCGAAGCATAACTTTTTCGGTTAGAAGTTGATATGTGATAGACTTCCACTATATTTCATCCATTTGGCTTCTTTCCTCATCTAATTGATGCCCAACACTCTCAAATCTTCATAGTGAGATCGACACAACGTTTCAATGAGTCCTCAAACTTTGATTGTGCTTCGTTTTAGTCTTTTTCGCTTGTTTTTCCAAATTTTCACCATGTTCATCATTGTTGTCCTGCAAAGTACAAATTACATCGAATTAAGCTATATTCCAAATATTTATTAACAATTATCCATGTTTGGGTCTACAATAAGTGTGTAAAAATGCACTTATCAACCCCCCAAACTTGAACTCTTATTTGTCCTCGAACAAAATTGTAACTTAATTCCACATAAAACATGGTTAGATAACCTGTCGTGTCTCATAATTGGAATTTTGTAATAAATTAAATGAACAATTTTACAGTGCAAAATCAATCAATCTCCACATGTTACACGTATACTTGACGTGTGTGTGTATATACTCATGCCAACATATTGAGTCATGATTAGCTCAACACCTGATCCATAGTGGTCAAATATCTCCTTACTTCGATCGTGAGATGCGCACACCCCCAAACTTATTATTTTCACTCTATTTTCCCGAGGTGCATTCTAAGTTGAACTTATTCAATTCTATTATGTGAAACTTAGTTAAATCCAATTCAAGTGATTCAAATTACATTGGAAAGCTTACTCAAAAGGATACAAATCTTCCTGAAATATAAATTTTCAAATTCGAACGCCTTCTATTCCAAAAATGGGTCTCAAACTAAGACTGAAAATTCGAAGCACAACTTTTTCAATTAGAAGTTGATATGTGATAGTACTTTCACTATATTTCATCTCTTTGGCTTCTTTCCTCATCCAATTGATCCCCAACACTCTCAAATCTTCATCGTGAGATCGACACAACTTTTTAGTAATTGCACTTGAGTCCTCAAACTTTGATTGTGCTTCATTTTAGTCATTTTTTGCTTTTTTTCCGAATTTTCACCACGTTCATCATTGTTGTCCTGCAAAACACAAATTACATCGAATTAAGTTATATTCCACATATTTATTAACAATTATCTATGTTTGGGCCTACAATAAGTGTGTAAAACCGCACTTATCAACTAATCTTATTGTTATTTTATTTTATTCATGCTAGGCTAGACTTTTTATGTACTAGGTGAACGATGAACCTCGCAATGTGGTCTTTTAATTCTCTATTTTGCAATTTGATATTCAAATACGATTGATAGATGTTGAATGATTTATATACACTTTCTTGCCTGCATGGTTAAAAGCATGTGATTATGTGAGTTTGGGTGATCTATTTTATACATTCGAAAGAAGGAAAATAGATTATACAAGGTATAAATCGTCGTAGGGTCCGATAGGGGATAGAAATATACCGCTATGCCTTACGTGAATCTCTAAGTGTTTACAAAATATCATGCATTCTTGTATATTACATTTGTCATAGAAATATAGTCAAATCGTATGTGAGAATAGGTTCAATTCTACTCGACAGAGATTATTGGATAAGTTAGAAACATTGATTCATCAACCAATTCATCGTGTTGTCGAATTGTGAGATAGAGGTTAAAAGTAAGCTTGCTTGGTGATTCAGGATCCTAGTACGCTTTTCATTCATTAATTTCATCAAAATTTTGCATTCAAGATCATTTTGCATTTATTTAGTAACCTTAGACCTTAGTTTAAATTGCATTTTAGTCATAATTTAGTTATAAAATTCAAAGTTTCAACTATCTTGAGTTCAATAGATTCGGTTAAGGTCTCGGTAATAGAAATCAAATTAAATCAATCATCGTGGGACGATACTCAAAATTTTACAATTTTCACTTTATTACTTGTTAACGAACCGTACACTTGCGATGATTTACAAAGCGAACATATTTTCGTGAACAGGTTTTTGGCGCCGTTGTCGGGGATTGAATTTAGTTTAATTTTATTTATCTTGACACGAATTCGAACATTAGTTTTATTTTTGCTTATTTTTGTTCTAGTTAGTAATCTTTATTTTTATTAAATCACCTAAATGCTACTTTTGATTATTTTTTTTTCAGGTCTTGCATGCTAAGATCAATTGATAGTGAATTACTTCAAGCTGATTTGGAAATTGAACTAACCTTTCATCGGAGAGAGAGAGAGAGAGAGAGAGAGAGAGAGAGAGAGAGAGAAGCAAGAGCAGCACATCAGAAAGATCAGGGACAAATACAAATGATTGGTCAGCAATTGGAACCGAAAGTAAACCCTACAGCTCCAGCCAATGCAGAGGCACAATTACAACAAGTACCAGATAATTCGGTGAACCCTTATGAGCCACCCATTTTATTCCCACAACGATTGAGGAAGCACAAGATGGAGCAGCAATATAAGAAATTCCTCGAAATCTTCATAAAACTCCACATAAATATCAAATTTGCAGAAGCACTATTCAAAATGCCTAGCTATGCCAAATTCTTGAAAGATATTATATCTAAGAAATGAAAGCTAGAGAACCATAATTCAGAAAAATCTCCCACCAAAACTGAAAGACCCAGGGAGTTTTACTATACCTTGCACTATTGGTGAATGCTACTTTGATAAAGCTCTTTGTGATCTTGGTGCAAGTATTAATCTAATGCCTCTATCTGTTTTCAGGCAACTCGGATTAGGCGAAGCCAAAGCAACTATGGTGACACTGCAATTAGCTGATCGATCATTGGCACATTCGAGGGGGATAATTGAAGACATGCTAATCAAAGTGGACAAATTCATTTTCCCAGCCGATTTCCTCATTCTGGATATGGCGGAAGACAAGAATATCCCACTTATCTTGGGCAGACCATTCCTAGCTACCAGCAGAGCTCTAATAGATGTTTAAAAGGGACAGTTAAATTTGAGATTTGGCGAGGAACACATCACGTTCAACGTTTTCAATGCTATGGACTATCATGTCGAACCAGATAGGTGCTATCAAATTGATATGGTAAAGGAGGTAGTGCAGGATAAAATTGTGTTTCAAAACTTTTCAAACACTGCCGATGACCATAATGGGCTTTTTCAACCCAAACAAAATCATGAAAAGTAAGAAATTTACATTGTTGAGTTCGAGGCAGTTGATGAGAGAAAAGCATATGACACAGATAAAGATAAGGGTAAAGTTTGAAGGAACGCTGCAGTAAGAAAGAAAATGTCATTGAAGAAGCTAATCAGGACCTCCAAGGCTATATTCAACGTAACTTAACAGACTAACACGCTATAGTCGAGCTATAGACTATAAACTAACGTTGGATTGGAGGCAACCCATCGTTTCTACCATTTTATTAATTTTGCCTTATGCATTTGATTGGTAATTTTTTCTTCAAATTTTTATAATTTTTAATAAGATTAATTTTTCATCGTCTCTACGGGTAATAAAAGAGCTTATGCATGGTCCACACTTTTTTTTCTCCACCATCTTTACATTCACATCCCCATCGATCAGGGGAGTATTCCCCACCCTTTGTTCTTTATGTTTTGTGAATTTGTCATTAATTTTCTGCGCTCCTAAGTTTGCATTTTATTATTCTTTAAACATTGAGGACAATATTCTGTATAAGTTTGGGGATGGGAATATGTCATTCATCATGTTACTGCAGTTTTTGTTTTTATGTGATTGTGTGAGAAAAAAAATTTCAGTTCTTCATTCTTTGCCGGGTTATTCTTAGTTTTACGCATTTCTAGTATTAGTTAAGAATTTTGTGTGCTTGTGTAGGTTTGACAATTCTGCCGACCATGATGTTTAATATTGGACTATGTATGGACCGTGAATGGTGAAAATTGTGCATTATTAGATTGATCAATACATGTTTATGTGAAACTTGATTTACTGTGCGCACAAAACTCATGCTTGCATATTGGGTTAATGATTTGATTCATTGTTTAGAAATAGTTGAACATAGAGAATATACCCGAAAAACTTCTTTTGTGCTAAATCATGATCAATTTTTAGAATAGTTTAGATGTGACTGAACTGTTGCAATGGAGCACTGAGATGAGTAGAGGTTCCGTGCATGATATTATGTTTGGATTGTCTAAAACCAATGAGATGAAAACGAGGTGAAAGTTTCAAGTTAGGGTTTAGTTTTAGAAATTGGGTGTCTAAAAGAAAATGGGCATCAATCACTAATCATTGAATAAACAAATACATCTGTTCGAGCCTGTATAACTCGAGTGGTTAAGCCTGCAAGGGTTTAAAATCTGGTGCCGTATGGTCATTTGACTTGGGAGTCATCGGCCTAAAACTCGCTACAGGGGTTATAAAGAAAGCAAAGGAAAGATGATATATTAAATAAAAGAAAAAAAATGGTATCTATCTATTGATGAATTACATACATACTCTTATGTTTGAAATGTATTGATTAGCTCTAGACAATCGGTTGATAAGACTATATCTCTAATGCGAGACAACTAGCTCGGTTTAATCTCAAGGGTTGAAGAAATCAAAAATAGAAGAATCTCTACTTGTTGAAGTGTGAACTTGTGATAGTAAGATCTATTTAAACTGAGAGAGCGTAAGGAATAGAATTGAATAAGTTCAACTTAGAATGAACCCCAAGAAAATAGAGTGAAAAGAATAAGTTTGGGGGTGTGTGCATCTCTCGAGCGAAGTAAGGAAATATTTGACTACTCTGGGTCGGGTGTTGAGCTAACATGATCTTAATATGTTGGCATGAGTTTTCACACACATACATGTCAATCGAAATTGAATGAATAAACAACAAAAAAATGTTGTTTCTAGGTATCTCAACTGAACAAGCATCTCTGAACGAAATAAGCACTTAAGGAATGAATATTATTAACATTTTGAGATGAAAAACTAATTTCAGTCAAAATATCCACAACAAATTATCAAATTTTTCTGGCTCTTGTAATAAATGAACAATCATGAACGCAAAATGTAGGAATAGAGGATAACATTCCAAACATCTGGCACCCCTGGAAGACACCAATGCACACAATTTGAATAGTTATCAGGTTTTGCTAATTGTTCTTCAGTTGGAGGCACCCAAAACTTCTTATAGATAGAAGGGTGAGCATCTTTCCTGCAATCTGACAACTGTATTATATTGAGGAACTCTACCTTTAAACCTCTTGTTTCGAGCTTTTGTATTGCTGATTCTACTATCTGCATCATTCTACCATCGGTGGCACTTCCCTGATGTCCCTCGTTCAAAATTGGCTTAGTTTCACTGTAGCAAGTTCGACCTCTATCCATGCCCCAATCATTACCTCTGCAGTTTTAACAAATCACGTTAGATTACAAGCATTTCAACAGATTTCTGTAGTGCAACCCTAGTTTTCTTTGTAACCAAAGAGATCGGTTAACATACATTTCGTGATAAGGCGACAGGCTCATGAAAAACAACTTTGTTCTAGTTCTATTAATGTGGAACTCCAACCAGTCTGACCATGTGTTCAAAGCCATTTCATATTGGCGATGCATCATCCCGACTTCTTTGTAGATTGCATCAGAGCTTCCAAATGATCCCCATCTGATCACCAATTCAGTATCATAATCACAGTATATGGGGAAGAAAACGAAAAAAGAAACAAGAGTTCGCGTTGTATTCTTGGAATGTACTAAGTGTCAATTTCGGATCTAACCACCACATAAAGGAATCAAATACGAGTATATCTGCATCTGTCCATTGCCTACCATGCTTTTCAATCGCCTCAACTTTAACATCACGAGTTTGCACCCGATGGTGTATGTTAGGCAAATTGTTGTCAAACGACCTCCCCGGGCGATGATGAAAGAATTGTTTAGTTCAGTCGGCTTCGACCAAATGACTGAAGGTATATCGACGCCACAATTTGGTAGACCAACCATATAACCTAGTTGGGCCATTGGAAGCAGCCTAATCTTAATTAGTGCTGCTCATGGCCCAACCCAAACTTGGAGGGCTCTTATATGTTGACATCCCACTTATTGTTCCTATTTGGGCCTTATCATTCCTTATTGGACTTAACCTAAGGTCATACCTAATTCCTATATATTCCCTATGCCCGTTACTGTTGCTAGTGTGTGAGAATTATTTTGATAGCCCCTATTAAGAGAAAACCGGCGGTTCTTAGCTTTGTGCTTCCTGCTTCTCTAAGTGGCTGTGTGCTACTTTATCTTCTTCTCTCTTTCGCCTTTCTGGCAAACCAGTGGCTATATTATTCTCCATCCAAAGTTCCTTTTGTGGGCAGAGAGGAAGAGCAACCGTTTGGTCAAGGTTTTGGTTTGGGTTTTCACTTTGTGGTGTCGTTTGGAAATTCTGAGCCCGGATTCTTGGTGCAAAGAAAGAGGTTAAACTTCACAGTGTATTAAGTCATCGCAATTAGATTCAACCAGCAAAGGAGACCAATAGAATTCCACAGTCGCATTGTAGTCCTTCATGGATTTAACAAGAATATTATGATCATTGTGTACCAGTTAATTATCTGTGAAAAACTGAAAACGTTACAACAACCCAGTACTGAATTTCAAGAAACAAAAAAAAATTCTTACAGTGGCCTGAAAGAAGAGAAAATTTCCTTTCCTGATCAAGGATTTAGATGATGATGGAGGGATCGAAGACTCAATTAGGCACACCATTGATATCCACTGGTTTCTATTCAAAGAATCCCCTACAAATACTAGTTTCTTCCCGCTTAACTTCTCCAACAATGCAGTAGCATTGAACCTTGACATAACGGAAAAACTACCAATTTAATTGCTAACAACTGCAATGAACAGACTTTAAAACCAATCATTTCTTAATGCTGTAGGAGCACATTTATACTTACTAATGGATAGGATTAGATAGTATTAACGAAGAAAAAGAAGTTAGTTTTGACCATTTTATTATCTTGTTCAATACTGTGTACCAAACATAATATGTGTATATATGTGTAAAATAGAGGTAACAATGAACCATGGAAGGTCACAATCATGAGGTTGCCATCGCCATTTTTGATAATTCAAGTCCTTCCTACCATACTTCTCACACGCAAAGTCGTCCTCCATGAAAGAACATTGTTTCCCCTTGTACAGAGGGTAAGATAAGTTATTGTAAATGATAGAAAACTTATAAGTGATTATCGATCCAAAACATCAATAATCAAACATTACCGAATTAACCATCCATGTTGAAATCAATGAGAACATCAAAATACAAAACCGGAAACATACCTTAGATCCATAAATTATGATTCTTTGCATGATGGGGTTAGATCTTCCAATTGATTCATGGTCTCCTCTACAACCTTTTGATCTCCATTGATGGGGAACATAGAGAATCTAGAAGTACCACTAACAATTGGGGACCATAACCTATATATTCATAAGATAATGACTATTCATTATCTTACATTTGTTTTAAATCGGCCCCTCAACAATATAAAACAAACATCCGGTCTCTACACTTTAATTCCATGAAACTTTAATACCCATTAGTCAAAAAATTAGTCTTTTGTGGATCACTTTAATGACTATACTTTAAATAATAGCACCACACATTTTAATTTGTTACGTGTGGCCCCAAATATTGTTAGAATATTCCAACAATCTCCCACTGGGCCATACATGTAACCTTTCAAATGTGCATAACCTTATGAGCTCGAAATTTTGCTATCGTTATTATGGGTATTTCCAAACAACCTCGTCCATCAGTCATATTGATATAGGATCAAAGCGATTTTCGTCACATTTAGCGTGACTAAACCCATCAATGGTCACATATACCCATACAACCAAATGACATAAATCAATCATGGAGTGTAGCACGGAAATTACATGTTATGTGATCCAAACATGTCTATTTCCAACTGGTCCACCTTATTTCTTAAGTGAGATCAACCATAAACTTCAATCAGAGTGAAACTGAACTGAATACTTTATTTCTGAAATAAATCGAATATCCATGGACAAAAAATATGTGTCTAAAATAGACAACATCCAAATACAAACTCCCACTAAACTGGCATATCATCAAAAGATGCAACACCCGTGTGAGCATTATGCTCATGAAAGACCTTGGGTGGTAGCCATTTAGTAAATGGATCCATGATTATGGAGTTTGTCTTTATATGCTTTATTGTAATCTGACAACTCTGATTTCTTTCCTTAACAACTAGGAACTTAATGTCTTTAGACTTTGACATCGTCATGTTCCCGTTGAAATACAAGACTGTTATTGTCACATAATAACTTAACTTAAATGGTCTTTCAATTCCATTCAAAATATGCAGCCCAGTGACAATATTTTGCAGTCATATTCCATGATCAGAATCAGAATATCCAATGATCTCCAATTGGTCTGATTTTTCTGAATGTGATCATGTAATTCTTAGTTCTCTAAAGATACTGAATAACCTTATGGCTGCTTTCCAAATTTCCATCCGTAAATTTGTTTAAATATCTGTCTAGCATTTCAACAATGAATGCTTTATCCAGATTTGTATAAATATGAGTATACATTAAATTCTCAATTGTTGAAACATAGAGAATTTTACGTATTTCATTTTTCTTCAAATTTATCCTTGAGGCATTAATTGAGACCAAACTTGTCTCCCTTAGCAATAGGGGTATCACTTGATTTACAGTCCTGCATGCCAAACCTTCTAAACACTTTATCGATATAGCTCTTTTGTGACAATCCATGAACACCTCGAAAGTAATCCCGATGTATCCAAATCCTTAATACAAAAGAGACGTCACCAAGATCTTTCATCTCAAAACTCCTTGATGAAAATCTCTTAGTTTCGTGCAACATGCATATATCATTGGTGGGAAGCAGTATGTCATCAACATATAAAATCAGAAATATTTGTTTACTCCCACTGAACTTGTGATACACACAATCACCAACAACATTCATCTCGAAACCAAATGAGATAATAACTTGATGAAACTTGTGGTACCATTGACGGGAAACTTGTTTGAGCCCATAAATGGATTCCTTTAATTTGCAAACCATATTCTTTGGGTCTCCTGACACAAAGTTTTCTGGTTGTATCAAATGGATCGTTTCATCAATGTCACCATTGAAAAACGTCGCCTTAACATCCATTTGTAGTAGCTCAAGATCAAAATGTGCAACAAGTGCCATAATTGTCCTGAAAGAGTCTTTCGTTGAAACTGGAGAGAAAGTCTCTTTGTAGTCAATGCCTTCCTTTTGAGTAAAACCTTTAGCTACAAGACGAGCCTTATATCTTTCCACATTACCAATCGAATCCCTTTTGGTTTTAAATATCCATTTGCAACCAATGGGTTCGCACCTTCTGGTAATGGGACAAGATCCTAAACTTTATTGTCTTGCATAGACTAATACTCCTTATTCATGACATCAATCCACTTTGGAGAGTAATTCCTTTGCATGATTTGATGAAAGTTGATTTATCAGATCTTCTTTCACTAATCCATGCCATCCTTATTTTCTTGGAAAAGACTATAAAGTCATCCAAAATTGTCTTTCTCCCTTTTATAGTGGATTTCCGTAATGACTTTGTACTTGAGGTTGTTGAGTTTGAATTCCTGGAACAATCTGTTGATTGTTTATTGGGGATTTGATAATGTTGTCTTGATCCGAAATTGCTTCTCGAACAAGATCTGGAGCAAGAATTTGTCCTTGAACCTGATCATTGTCAATTGCAACAGAAGAATTATATACATATAATTCATTCAAGACAAACCCATATAACCTTATCTCCCCCCACAAACTCTACATCCTCAAGGAACCGAACATTTCCCGTTTGAAAATTGACTTGATAGTAGGATCTTTAAAAAATATTGTAACCCCTTAAAAAATTTGCTTTATGTGGAGCTGCAGTCTTCACTGATCTTTACTAGAAAGATCCTGATGTAATGTGGAATAATTCCACATTCCTCTAAAAATTTTAGCAAAAGGCCTTGGACGTTGTTCTCCTGATTCGTCATATCTTTCATAGTATTCACCACTAAGGTAAGATCTGACTTAATGAATTCTTTTACTGAGTTGATTTTCAATCTCAGTCTTGTATGCCTTGAACATGTCCAATTTTGGGATTCCTCATAAATGAGATATATGCAGCCATATTGAGAAAATTCGTCTATGAACTTAATAAATGACTGTTGACCATTCCAAGAAACCGAAGGAAATGGTCTACAGATAACCGTATGAATTAGTTCTAAGACGTCCGAAGTCATATGACACTTAATCTCCTTATGTTTGTTTTGATTTCCTTCTAACACAAGATTTTTCATTCTCTTTTGAGAGAAGTGACCTTATTGCTTGTGCCAAAACAAAGTAGAATTTTCATTGGTTAATTTATGTTCAATACCATGCGGATTCATATACAAGATTTCTTTATAAGAGGCAACTGTATTAAGCTGATATAGGTTATTATTACCAAATAAAGAACTGGTGCCCACAATATTTGAGGTAAGAAAGAGATCATCCTGACTATTTCAAATTGAACAAGAGTAACCAAATTTGTCCAATGTAGAAATAGAAACCAAATTCCGTCCAAAAGACGGTACCGCAAATGTCTCTTTCAAATTCAAATAATAACCAGCCTTTAATGATAACCTAAAGTCCATATAGCCTCAACCTTAACTGATTTGCCATCACCCCACATAGATGAATCTTTCAGCATCAATTGGTTTTGGTAGATCAGATAACCCCGCATATACACACTTATTTGAATAGTAATACCGAAATATATTCACCAAGTGTGTCTAGGTTTTGACATTAAATTTACCTCAAAACAAACCCAAATGAGAAGTGTACTTTACTTCACACGCCAAGCGTGATATTTAGTACAGTCTCTCTTTATATATCCCAGATTTACACAAAAATTACAACTTAATTTATCATTTTCAGCCTTGTGCTGTTTATTTTAAATTGAACCGAATGCAGCTTTGTTATTCTTTATTATCCTTAGAAGTACTTGCCAAGTGAGTAATGCCAGTTTTATTTTTGCTTTAGCATTTCTTCTTATTGCACATAATATGGAAATGAACTCATTAAGAGTCCACTTTCCCCTTTTGACAGTTGTAACTGCCCTTAATCAGCAGAATTGTGCAAGAAGCGTAATCAATACCAAATGTAAGAGCAAGTCATCGACCTCGAGCTTTAGTGCCTTAAGCTTAGAAGCAATGTGAGACATCTTCATGATGTACTCCCTTATATTTGCTTTACCTTTATACTTTATTGAAATCAAGCTTTGCAAAAGCGTGCTTGTTTCGGTCTTATCGTTTTTCGCAAAACGTTTCTCATTTCGACAAGAAATCACTGGCATTAGTTACCTCTTCAGATATTGTGCCTCCAAAGGCTTCCGGAATGCCGCGCTTAATGATCATTAGACTCATGCGATTTGAGCTATCCCACTTCTTAAAGTTCCCTTTTCCATTAGATGAACTTTCTTCCGTAAGAAAAGCGGGTTGCTCAATCCGGAGCGCATGATCTAGATCTTTGCAGCCAAGAACAATTAACATGTTCTCTTTCCAATACTTGAAGTTTGTTCTAATTAGCATTGGAATGGAGTTGATGTTGACAGATATAGCAGAAGTGGATGGATTAACTGAATAGAGAACTTATTCCCAATTAACATATTTACATTGGAATCCGTATAAACAATTAAGTTATTCAAATAATGGTACGTCACATCTCAAGATACCTAGCACATCATTAATATCAAGTCTTTGGACAGTAATATTAACTGTAAGTGGTACTCTTGGTGTAGTGATCAAACATTGACAATAAATCCTGTCAAATAATAAACCCATCTTTGGATTGATTTATTATTCACATGGAAACCTTATAATTGTCACACATTTACCACCACAAGTGTGCATACAATTCAGCCAAATATTAACCTTCCTTTGGGCCGGCTAATATCCGCATGAACAAGCATACACACGAATTCCTTCTAATATTCTAAGTTAATTAATTTCCACAAGAGAGGTTGCTTTGGCAACATATTGCTTCAATCAATTCACTTTTGAATATTATATATTCAAATGAGTCTTTTATACCAAAATTTGAAAAGCGGAATACTTAATTGTATTTATCTTGGAACTTTAAGGGCCTAAGGGTTAATAATTCAATACTTTATGGGTCAAAATTAATTAATTCAAAACTTTAGGGACCAATAATTAATTATTGAAAACTTAGGGACCCAAAACTTAAGTATTTAAAACTTTAGGGGCTAAATGTTAATAATTTGAAAGTTTAGGATTCAAAAAATCAATTATGCGGAACTTTAGGGGCCAAACTAAACCAATTATGAACATTCAGGGACTTAATTAGAAAATTCAGAACTTAAATGGCCCAAATTAATTAATTTCAGAACTTCAGGGGTTGAATTATTAAACCCAGAACTTTAAAAGGCCCAATAGGATGAACTTTAAACTTTAGGGGGTTGAGTAATTAAAACCCATAACCTTAAGGCCCAACTTGAACTAACTTAAAACTTTAGGGGCTAAAACATAAATTTTAACCCTAATCCTTAAATTGCAGCCAAGGACCTTAACATATCAAATTTACACAAGAGGTCCCGCCCCCTCAAATCCTCCATAACTCCAAAAAAAAAAAAAAACTTCCAAATTAATTCTCAAATTAATACCTCTTTCAACTCCCATAACCGAAAGCATTAATTATGAATTAATCCTACCTTCACCGGCGCCTCGAAAAGGCGCGCTGAGCTCTTGCTTTAATAGCAAATGGCTTTCTATGCACATTTTTGGCTGCCGCAGAAGAGAATAAGAACAACTGCCGGGAGTCGTTTCAAGAAATGTCTCTGTTACATAAAGAAATCGCTCATCAAGAAATGATCTTGTCAGAATAAAGAAATGGCTCGCTTAAATGATAAAAAAAAAAATTTTTTTTTTTTTTTTTAATCCCTTTTTTTTTTTTTTTAAACTGAAGCCTTAATTCCAAAAACCAACAGATCCAAAAATTCAATCTTTATTTCAAATCCGAATTTTTTAAAGGAAATCATAGATCTATATAATTATCTCCAAAAATCATATTATAACATGCTCAAAAACATGTAATATTAATCCAAATATTAGATCTATAACATAATATGCTTGAATCCATAATATCATGCTTAGATCCATAAAAATAACATGCCAATTTCATGAATTAAGATACCAAAACTCTAGATCCATAACATAATATGCCAAATTTATGTAATAACAATCCAAATTCCAGATCCATAACAGAAAGATCAAATAACCCAAATTATTACATGCTGATTCCATATAATGATTTCCAAATTCTAGATTCATAATATAAAATCAAAAATCCATAGAATTCAGAATTTCAAAATTCAATTTCTCAATGATTCAACAATGGATCGGCTCTGATACCACTTGATAGAAAACTTATAAGTGATTATCGATCCAAAACATCAATAATCAAACATTACCGAATTAACCATCCATGTTGAAATCAATGAGAACATCAAAATACAAAACCGGAAACATACCTTAGATCCATAAATTATGATTCTTTGCATGATGGGGTTAGATCTTCCAATTGATTCATGGTCTCCTCTACAACCTTTTGATCTCCATTGATGGGGAACATAGAGAATCTAGAAGTACCACTAACAATTGGGGACCATAACCTATATATTCATAAGATAATGACTATTCATTATCTTACATTTGTTTTAAATCGGCCCCTCAACAATATAAAACAAACATCCGGTCTCTACACTTTAATTCCATGAAACTTTAATACCCATTAGTCAAAAAATTAGTCTTTTGTGGATCACTTTAATGACTATACTTTAAATAATAGCACCACACATTTTAATTTGTTACGTGTGGCCCCAAATATTGTTAGAATATTCCAACAGTAAACCCATTTGCCTGAGAACAAATCACAGTGCGGTACAGAATCATTAGGCGAAGTCTGCTCTTCCAGGAAGCGGCTACTGTTCTCTGTTAGATAAAGAGCTGCAAAAACAAAGCCAAAGAGGAGGAGGCCAGCAATAGAATAAAAGTTGTATCTAAATTTCCACGTTCCAAGAACTAATTTGCATGTGCAGATGTGCTTGCCATTTGCTCAAACTACGTTGTTGAGAGTTATCCAGAAAGAGTAATCAACAAGGGGCAAGGAATTCTTATGGCATGATTATTTCAAGTTGTTTGTTACTTACGATGGACTCATAAACAATTGACTTAAACAAAGTACTTATCTGTTAATCTCACATGGTTTTTAAATTATTCAGTAAATGGAAGTCGTGACTCGATCGTTTTTATTAAAAAAAATAGAACATTAAACGAGTAATTTAAAATTGATTTCTATGCATGGAGATGGTAAAACGAATAAAATTAAGAACATCCACTGTTATTCTATTAGATTTTCCGAAGATTTTGTTGTGTTATTATCATCTAACAACTAGCACGTCTTGTCATTGATGACGCCTTCCATTGAAAAAGTTCGTTAGAAGACTGTAAAAGGACTTATTTTCCTCTCTTTTTTAATTAAACAAAAAATATAAAAGTGTGACATAATATTTGCCATTAAGACAAAAATTATCACCATGACAGGATGAGCTACATAGCAGAAAACTGAGGATAAGAATAGGACAAAAAAGTGAGAAAATAAGTGCGACAAAACCTTTAGTACAATTAATAAATGGTGTACCAAATAAAAATTGTGGGGTAGAATTAAGACTATATCTGCTATTCTGATATTAAAATTCTATACAGATGAAATTGGATTTTACATAGGAAGTGCAACTTATTATATGTAATAATAATTTAGAATACTATCTGCCTCAAATTCATTCTCATTCTCATTCTCATTCTCGTCATGGCCCTTCATCGAAAGAAAGTAATGCCAATGTGTCCATCTCTGTCAGCACATTAAACTTTGATTGGATCAATTTCTTTTGTTCCCTATTTGTTCAGGCTCCGATTTCTCAATTCAATCTCTCTACTCTTTCTGTCAATCCGATAATTACTTCACAATCCACACAACATCAAATGTGTATTCAACAAAAAGAATTGAACATACCAAATTGGGAGAGGATGCGAACAACAAAGCGACTATGAAGACTTCAGTAAAAGTTAGCGATGCTTTACTATACGCTACTATGCAATCAACAAAGCGACTATGAAACAGCATCAATCAATGCCCTCTATAATGGCAACTTATTATCGTAATACATGCCATAAGGATGAACATATACTTCCCAAAGAATATCATTGTCTCTCACAGAGGAAAGAGACGCGTTATTGACAACGTTAATATCTCCATTTATTGACTCAAGCCATTAGTCTAATGTCCTCTACCATTTTTTGGACAATTTTTCTTGAGGTGTCCAATTGTCCACATCTCCCGAGAGTAGGAATGAATCTTTTTTCCAGATTATTTTCGTGCAATCCAGACTTAATTAACACACCATTGACTTGTACTTTGCACAAGTTAAAATTGATTATCTCATCAAATTTCTCCATGTCACACATTTTTTCTATATTCCAACACTCCGAACGACTTGACGCTCTGATAAAACTTGTTGGAAATTGAGACCAAATTCTCAATATTTCCACAGGATCCTTGTTCAAAGAAATTATAATGAGATGAAAAAATATACGATAGATGGAGAATAACAACACAAATTTATGTGGGAACACTCGAACCGGAAAAAAATCACGAGTTGTCGAGGACAAAAATATTTCACTATATGGAAAAAATAGTACAATCATATCACACATCCCAAACCTCCAACCACACCCAAAATACTAATATTGGATGAGACTACAAAGGATCCCAAAGTCTCATCCCAAGACAATCCATGACTATCTCAAACATGGAATAAATGAAATATTAAGGAGAAGCCATGTATTTCTAGGAACATAAAAGAATGAAATTTCAGTTTTTAATTAATGTGGAATTCTAACAATCATATTACAATTACAAAACTAAAATTCTATTTTATTTGGGACCCGCAAGTAGAATCATATTTCTTAAATCGCTTTAAATGTCTCATTTATTGGATCATATTTTTACTGGATTTTGGTTTTGAGAAGGAACTATGTTGGATTTTCCTTGTTTCACTTGAATTGTATATCAAGTGGATATCTAATCTTCGATTTTTCTTGTGATATTAGATGAATTATAATTTTTTTCTCATTTCAATTGAGCTAACTACTGCTTGAATTTGGAAAGTTAAGGGTATGTTCTCTTTACCGTTTTCATTTCATTTTTTGTTTTCAATTTTTCAAAATAGTGAAAACACATTTACTTACCTATTTTCAAAAACGAATTTAAAATTTACAAAGAAAATCAAAACGTCAAAAATGTCGTTTTTGGTGTTTTTAGTTAAAATCAAGCCAAAATTTTCAAAATATGTTTTGGCTGTTTTCAATTACGCCACCAACAAAAACCACTGCCATTGCTGCCTCCACCACACCGTCATCGCCACCGCACCGCCAAAACCACCGCAGGCGACGTCTTGACCCAAAACCACCACCACGCAGCCACAATCGTAGCACACCACCACCTCAACCGCAACACACCACCACCACAACCGAGACCCAAAACCTTCGCACACCACTGCCACAGCCACAATCGCAACCCAAAATCGTCGCACACCACGCACCCAAAACTACCACACACCATCACACCTGCCACAACCGCGACCAAAAAACGTCGTACACCAACACCGCACCCAAACCAACCACCAAATCAAAAAAAAAAGAGGCAAAGAAGCCAACGATCGCACACAACCAATGCTTGTCACAACAGCTCCATCGTGGTCTTCGACATTGACGACCTTGCGAGGGAGACGACAAAGAGAGGGGATAGAAGAGAGAGAGAGAGACGACAGAGAGGGAAAGAAGAGAACAACTTTTCCAATTTTTTTATTTTTGAAAATATTTTTTCAAAATGACAAAAAGAACTCATTTTCAATAATTTCAAAACGAACACTCAAAACACAAAACGAAAAACTGAAACACAAAGAGAACAACCACTAAAAATTTGAGTTTTGGATCCTTTTTTTATTTTTTTTTTCCCTAGTTGCCACAACTCTTTATAGGGTACATATATAAGAAAGGATAATCATGAATGTTTAGGTGAAATGAATGATTTAAGGCTTGGTTGTTCTAATTGATGTTCAATAACCAATTGCAACTAGATACAAAGGTCAACGATCTCTCGTGTTGTTTATCAACTTCAGTAAATAAACCAAACAAGAGCTAAATCTGTCATGAAATGCATTATAAATAAACTGAAGAAATTTTTTTGAAGACATTGGCACCAATTTTGCAACCTTGACCCATTTATATTACAACAAAAGACGTGGAAGTGGCTTTTGTTCATGTTACCATCAAAATTCAACAAAAACTGGCACAGCACAAGCTTGCTACAACATTTACCGAATTTAATTGAGCCTGTTTAATGAAATATTCTATTTTCCAAGAACTGCAATACTTGATTTCACTTGTATACCAACACAGAATAGGAGTACTTTTTCCCCACCCTATGGGCCTATAGAGCAGTATGTACCGAAAATAACTATACAAAGCCATGTAATGCAGGCCAACTGAGTCGACTAGTTCATAAAATACTCCAAATCTTGAAATCACAATGGCCCTCTGAAATTTGGGATCCTTCATGCAGCGATAGTCATTTGGGCCATCTGAACTGACAATGTCAAGTAAACAGAACTATCAGTGGACAACACTGTTGAAAGGAAAGGTTTAATTCTGTCATTAACCTGTTGATATGGACTTCAACCTCAACTGATGTGATATTCAGATGTCTGCAAAATATTGCATCCAAATCAGCATATAATAGAAAGATTATGTAGCATTTTCCACCAAAAGAGCTGAACATAAGCTTGTCCTCGTCTCTTCTTTATGTGAAATTAACTTCAATCCATGTCTGTTTCTCTTTATATTCTGTCAGGTTCCTTTGTTACTCAATGTTATCCCATTTTATTGCAAAACGATAAGAACTTGGTAACTGGACAAATTAATGAAAATCCTTAAGTACAAAGAAACTTACGTGTTTCTGAGCTTAAATAGGTTCTTTCAACAATTTCCGACTTCAGAATTTCTTACAATAGATAGAACATCTTCCTTAAGCTTCTCTATTATCTGCATTAACAAAAAGGAAAAACATTTGGTTCACATGGAAAAATTGACAAATTTGATAGCACATCAAAAGTCCTATGAGGCATACCAAGCTTGAGGTCTTAGCCCATTTTAACATTGATGTAGCAGCATCCTTCAAATGGTTGTAACCCGCATGATCATAACTTATAGAATAATCTGAATTTTCAGTTGCTTCCGCCACCCACAGGTTATTCACTTGATCTTTAGGTCTTTTGATGAGATTACGAAACACAACCTGGAAAGATCGGCTGAAGTGATATTTCCACATAAATTAATGGAAGATATGATCCTTATGATTTACTAGTGATGTTATCAGAAACCAATCTATAGTATATTTTTGAATTTTTTTAAACTGGTAGAATCTTCTGGAATTCAATTTCTTAAACAAATAAAAAACTATTACTCTTGAGGAATTATGCAAGCAACGTTCTAAAGAAAAATGGTTTCAATGCGTGGAAAATAAACTTTGAGAAAGTTATTAAGTGAGGTAGAGTAAAATATGGATGACTGTGTGGTCTAATCTATGTTCTTTCTGGTTATGCAGGAAATTTTTTTTACTGGCGAAAATAAAATCGAAGCTATATCATAATCAAATGTTGCTCGTAGTCCATATGATCCTATCAACAGACTTCCCCAATTTGGTATCAAAAGACAACTGAAAGATCAACCAACTGAAAATGTACCCCCTGTTTGATCACCCCATTCTTTAAAAACTCATTTTCAACCACACATTCTAATAAAATAATTTTACACGTAAGCCAAAACTTTTCCCTAATTTTTAACTACATATTCTCTAAAAAAATCACTATTAGAAAATCCATTGTCGATAAAAAATGGGGCTCAAACAAACCCATAATATATATACTTCGACAAAACTGCATGAACAAGTTAACAATGAAGGATGTGTCGTGTACTTGTAAGTACTTACCACAGATCCTGCAACATTATAGTTTACTGGTGCAAATGAATCACGCTCTATGCAAGGCAAGTAAAAGCTTATGGCCAACAATTTATCTGATGATTCCTTGAAAAACAATTCAGATGCCGATTCATCCGTCACAAACACCCACTGCTTCTTTTGATGAGCTTCTGTATACACCTCTCCCACATAAACAACGAAAGCAGCTATATCGAATTCACTGAACAAATTTTGTGCAAGAAACATTAGTAAAAACCTTAAAGTTATGATAGAAGCAGAACCAATTCCAAGAAATTAGGAGAACGCCCACCTCGAGAGAGGAACTTCACCCAGATTTGATATTGTAATTGATGATCGTGGAGTGAAGAAAGGCCTGCAAAGAAAACTTGTCAGCCATTCAATCTGTTTCACACTCTCAAGCACACAGAGATCTAAGTCTAACAGATTAGCTTACTCATATTTTTCAATTATTGAAGGAGACAAAGGCAGCCAATTGGAAGTTGAGCCTCTTGCTTTCAAGTAAAGGGTGCCTGAATAGGAGCTGCATGGTAAAAGACCTCCAACAGCATATGCCTGCCCCTCGATCAGGTCTAGTTTCTGTCAAAGATAGCAGGAAATTATCCCAAAGATGTATCAAGAAGCATGTAATTAGAAAAGAAAGCAAGAAGTCTGAACAGAAACTCGATATTATACGCACATAAGTCAGTAGATTATGGGCCACAATTGAATTCACCTGTTTCTCAGTTGGGTTCCATATAGTTATCAAGCCTTTGCCTGGGTAGCATTTTCGTTGATGACATTTATTAGTCAACCCGACAACTCTAACCCGCATAAATGGAGTGACCTCTCTCTCATTTAGGCCAGATGCTTCCAGAGCTCTCTCAATAGATTTTTGCATATCCAACTGCCTCATTTCCTAGCATACAGAGGACATCATGAACAGAACTCCTGCTGAAGATTGTAACAGTAAGTAAAGAAACATGTCTTGCCATACCTCTAGTTTAGCTTTATAAGAAGTAAAAGAGGTTAATTGTTTTGAGCTCATCCCAGCCATTAGTAATTCTGGTTCAGCAGTTGTCTCAAGTAACTTCAAGAGTTTGGCTCCTTCATCATTATCATGGTCATCATCGCCAACAGAAACTTCTTTTTCCTTTTGGAACTCAGACATAATCCCTTCTGCAACAACAGATCGCCTAGACCCAAAGAAGAGATAAAGCATCAAGTAGAGTTCCATAGCTACATTAATTTACAAGTAGCAGTTATTTTTTGCTGTTGTTTGCTATCAACTGATAACAATGTGTTCCATCTCATAAAGTAGTGATCCTAACTTTTCCAGAACCTTAAATACCTTACGGCCCTTTCCATACCACCAAATGTGAAAAGGGTTAATTCCTTAGGGAGGGGATTTGTGGATACACCTGTTTGGGATATTTTTAAGTTGGTAACAAGTTCAAGCTATATTTGCCTCTTCTTTTTTTGTCATTAGCAACACAAGCTTTTTCTCTGCAAGTTAGCAAATCATATATGATAGGCATTATTTTTTATCTTTTTAACACATTGATGTCATTCTCTCAGTAGTGGAAGTGATAAACATGATTTTATTTCTCTTTTAGAATCAGTTATCTTAAAATGATATTCATCCTTCTAGTCCTGTCACTTGATTTGTTGCCACAAACAACCACCACTCCATACCCCATTCTATTTAACTACAAGTGAGTACTCAACGATATATATGCACTACCTCATATGAAATAGAATTTACATTTAAAACAGAGGATGGGAAAAACTTTTTGACAGTCAAATAATGTCGTTATTCTAGTACCACCCAAAATTCTCCTCAATTCATATTCTAAATCATTACAACAGCAATCCAAACCTTTTTCCCCACAATTTTGGAATCACATGAATCATTTCACGCAACTTTGGTCCATTACCCACATATAGAAGATCCAATAAAATTATACATCCAATCACATAAAGCCATATAATTTTAGTCCACATTTTTCTTCTTAACAAGTCTAATCTGTTCTAATGGGATCATATTACTCTTATAAATGTGAATTAGTCAAGGTGAGCGTAAGCTGGTCAGGACATCCACGGTTATCAAAAAAAAAAATGTGAATTTCAAGTCATCTATGCAAAAATGTACTCCAAAAACCTAAGTCATCCTTCTTTAATTTATCCTTTTTGTAGGCATACATTCTTGCTTCTTATTTTATTCAGTCCTGTATGGCTACAGGTTTACCTTAATATTCTAATTCTCGCTACATTCATTTTTTTAACGTTATGCCTATTAACGACCCAACACTTGGTACCATAAAATAAACTTCTATCAGACCTTGCATTCCAAATTTATGTTATCTTCCTGTCACGTAGAATACATATAGTACATCTCCAATCATCCATTCCGCTTTAGTAGGATAAATTACATCCTCTTCAAAATTCAAATCATCCTTCTAAAACAATCACTATATGGCAAAATATTTTTTTGTGACTCCATTATTACCCTATTCCTACAATAGTTCCATATATTTCATAGTTTAATTAACTTAAAATTTAAAAAATCTCTATGCACAATGATAGACAGAGAATAAAGAATACATGATGAACTCCATGTGAAGAAACATGATGATCTTCTAAAACATCCATAATGACATTAATAGGCTCCACAGAAGCCTACGAAGCACAGATAGGAGTGTCGGTTTCAAATACATCAAATACCAATACATCTTGGACATGTTGAGATACATCTAGTTGTGTGTAATGTGCCACATGGCATGTCCTAGTATTATGTTTTTAAAATTTTACTTGTCACGCAGCTTGTCCTGTATGTTACAAATTTTAATGTGCAAGGAGACAGTCTATCCAGACACATCAAGGACACAACAGTGGATTTTTAAAATTTTGAAATATAAAAGTATGTTAAAACATTTGATAAAATAAGTCAATAATGAGATAATTTTTTAAAGAACTTTATGTCAAATTTGTTTCGTATTTATCGTATGCACTGCTTAATACATTTATTTGATTTGCACTAGTTAGACAAAGTACAACTTAAAGTTATCTTAATAAACAAATAGATATTCCTCAAATTCAAAAGATTTTATATGCCAACTTCACTGTCAAAGCTAAGAAAGAGTATAATTTTATTGAAAAATTATTTTGAATAAAACTAAAGATGAAAAATATAACTGTAATTTAAAAGAATATCTATCTACAAGCCAATGTCCTATTTTTCTGAAAACTTATGTGTACTTGTCCATATCCATGCTTCATAGTTTTTGACATAACAGGCTTTACTCTGCAGCAAACCATATTCCACATCATATTCATATTCAAAAATCCAAGAAAACATATATATGTTTCTTCTAACTTATGATACTTTATATAATTGTTCGATCAGATTAAGGACCAATTTTCAGGTGTAAAAATGGAAATTTGCACAAATTTCTAAAATCTGAAAAATAAAAATATTGCAGCAATAAGAAAACGCATATCACAAAGCAAGAACTAATAGAAGAAACAGGACAATGATATCGAGTGTAGTCACATGGTACAATCCAAAACTGAATATGCATCCGGGAAATGTAAGCAATCTATGGTCAGTTTGCATTTGCAAGTAGGGCATCACCTCTGATTATATGATTGCTGCACTTTAGCTTCCATCCTCGCGGACCTCACAATAAAGTCCCCATTACTAAGCCTGGATGAGATATTATTCTTGTCAGACCCTAAAACATAGCAGGCATATAGCAGTTAAATGATCATCAGGATTACCTTTCCCTGTAAAGAATTGGATATATCCTTTCAACCCCAACTAAAGTACTGGGAACAGATCCTCCAGTACCCTTTATGCATTTAAATGCTAACGGAACGCTGGCACTTTTACCTGTGCACATGGTAAGCCAAGGCCTGAGGCAGAAGAAGCAACAAATATGCTGCAGAAAGATATTATTTCATATACGAAAAAATGCATTATAGCATGGCAAGAACTTACAGAATCCTAATCGTTCAGCCCAATGACATCTGTATGTTCCATTTATATGCAATAATATACTAGTTGTTTGCGATACCTGAAACCAAATTTAAAACAACTTAATAAACACCTATATTAAAAAAGATCGACAAGCCAGTATAAGCTGAAAATTGGAACCAGGCAGTGACCTCAAGAGGTGAAATGGGCCCAACCCAGCCACATAATTTAGCTCCCCAGATCTTCAGATGACAATAGAAACTGTAAGCAGTAGGAAATGCTGAAAATCCTCGAAGAAAAATCTAATTGTAAAAATAATTAAAAAATACGTCTTACCCTGAGCTTTTGGCCCAGAAACAACTTCCCAGCAGCAAGCTTCTTAGATAGCAGTTCATCAAGTAGAGCTTTCACCGAATACCTGTATAAATTACGAGTTAGATGTTGGACATCAATTTTGGAGCAAAAGCATCAATGTTAAGAGTTTCTCACCACCCATCAGTTAATTCGATTTTTGCAACTGTTGCATTGTCATCGCCTTCTGACAAAACAGATTGAGGTCCAATCTTAGGGTCCCAATTTTCACCAACAGACGAAATGCACAGTACCATCATCGAAGAAGGCGGCACATCTCCATCTAAAATTTTCTTGATTGCAGATCGATGGCCATGATTTACTTCTCTCTCATACCTGCAAGGGGATATGAAGTATTTTTTTCATACATTCTTGAAGCTTTAGCCACAAAGAATAGCAGTGCGAATCTTAGGTACCTATACTTTAATTCCTCAAGCACGTTAGAGACTGTCAATAGTTTTCCAGAGAACTTGGCAGGAAAGCATCTCTCATAAGATGCAAGTTTCCAGACAATCAACTTATAATGATTTGAAACCCACCTATAGTTATGGTGGAGAAAATAATCAAATAATAAGATCGGCTGGAGGATTAATGAGAAGGCAAAGAAAGTTATAATAGATACAAACCCACCAAGAAAAGTTGTTCAATGAATATAGTAATCAATCGATTTAATTACACGGCAAGTTTTGAGCACAAACAAATTTATCTAATCGTTGCCAATTAGTCTATGTATGTATAGCACTTCTCTCCAGATGGCAGTACAAAATACTGAAACATCAAAAATCATCTTCCAGGACAATATACCTAAAAATATTTCTGAATACGTACTGCATACAAAATAAGTTAAACAACGTTCAAGATAGAAGACTACAACAGTACTCTTTAGTTAAATATTGCGGGGAAGCTCCAGACTGAGACAGCATCTGGATGAAAGCTTCCGGTCCAATGCAATCTGAAACTGGTTCGGTATGAAATGTGTAATTTTCAGCAGCAGTTGGGTTCATTTTTCTGACACTGAATGGCAAATTCTCCAACTGAAGTCATATTATATTCTTGTAAGAATTAATTCCTATAGCAAAAAGATATTAGTAAAAGAAAAAATATTCTGGATGTATAACATACCTTCTTTTGGATACATGAAGGCTGTGAAATATATTCCTTAATGTACACTCTAGGAACCTGAAATGGATATCGTATAGAAACTCTTCCTTTGCTGCAGGATTCTTTCGGCGCTAGTCTGGACAAACCTAATGAAGATATGTTCCTTAGAGATTCAGAAGAAAGGTTTCATCAAGCAAGAGGTTATCTTCAGGGCTTGACAGTTTACCGTTAGGAACCGATGAATCATTTTTACGAAGAGGCGTGACAAATTTGGAAGTTCGGGGTCTCTTGAATGGAGATACAGAATTAATCCTTCCAAGTCTTCTCTTCTCACCAAAATATTGCTTGTTATCTATACCGTCCATGCCATTACTGTTCGAGATATCCGCCAGTGGACCATTTGATAACCTTTTTGTGGTATCTATCCTTGAATGAATTTCATTTTCCGAACAATCCATACTTTCTGTAGGAAATTTATTTTTTAGTGGGTTTACATTGGTACCATTATAAGGCCTGATAGGATTGTTATTCCTAGCCTCTGCATCAAACTTTTTTATCAAGTTATTCCCTGGACCTATTGTCTCCAGCCTACCCAACAACTGCTTTTGGTTTGAAATTGATCTTAGCGGGGATGTAAAGTTCGTCAACAAACTATTGCTATTTGATGGCCGATTACATGAGAATGGAGTCATCTGATCATTTTCTTTATTTGAAGTATGAGTAGTTTTTGCGTCTCCAAATATTGAAAATGCTGGATCGGCTACGTCTGCTTCATTTAAGAAAGAATCCAACTCGGGATCTCCAAGCAGGTTCCTTGCACGTTGCAGCGCATCCGTAGAAACCGATATGGATCTTCCCCCTGCAGTATGGAACTTGACTGGAGGAGGTTTATGAGCAGCATCCACAATATCTGGAGTGAATTCTTTGGACTTGCTTCTGAGTGAATTAGACTTTGCAATGTAGGGAGATATGGGAATTCTGGAAACACTGCTAAAACCTAAATTATCTGGATCCTCCATCTCTAAGGGAGATGGATTTTCACAACAAAGCTGACTTGCGGTTAAGTGCTTCCTTGTCTGTTCAAAGCCATCAAAAGTCTCGTGATTGGAATTTTTTTCCAGACCTAACAATGCTTTTGCTCTGTCTAGGCCTGCAGAAGATATGTTAACCGCTTTACCTGAACCTGTCTGGAACATGGAATTTGACATGTTAACGTCATTGTTTGAGCAATTCTGGAAACCAGACCCAAAAATAACGACCGGTTTCAGAAAGCCTGTCTGGAATGTTGGTTTTGAAAAGCTATTTCCATTCTCTTTCATATCCAATTGGCCTGCACAGTCTATTTGTTAAAGAGAAAGTTACAACCCTCCAATATCACAATCAGGAATTAATAACAAAGAGAGAGAGAGAACAATATCATGAAATGTTCACAGAATGTTAAATACTTTTATGAGGTAATAAAATCTGTACAATTTTGACCTTTTTCTTGCTACAATTCCCCAGTACACCAATGATAGTTCAATTGGAAAAATTGATTGAGTTGCTTTAAGTTTTTTGTTTTTTTTTTTTTTAGTTTTGTTTCTTTGGTTAATTATTATGTCCATTCTAATAACTATTGAGATCAGAATTGTGATGCAGGTATCCAGGCATCACTTATTAGTATGAGATTTTAAATACTCTATACGCCAAAAGTAATTTGTACATAGATGAGACACTTAATAATTGACATTGACATTCTTTCTCACTATACCTTTTTCCTGTAATGCAGAAGAAAAACAATAGATCAACTGAATAGTATTTAATATGCATACAATTCAAGAACAAAACGTAAATAATGCATTTACTTTTGGTCCTAAATTTGAAGATGAAAATAATGCATTCAAAACAATTTCCCTTCATCAGTTGTTCGTTCTATTTAATTAATACTTACACGTGAGAAAATATTTTTTTTTCACCATTTCAAGTAACAAAAATACAATATTGTCTTTTTCAATTGGTTCTTATTGAGAACATATTTACCAATCCAATTCAATAGATATCGATTTTTTTGTAAATGAATGAAGTGGGTTGTAAAAAGAAAAAATGCAGATTCCCGTACATATATGACAAGTAGGTTACCCAAGATTCGAAACTAGAACTATTAGGGGGTTAGAAACTTTGGCTTTAGTTCAGCCAAAATAAACTTGAGGATCAACATGTTAGAGAACCTATGTTTCAAAATGTTATTAATTATTAGAACTGGAGGAATTATATGAAAATCAACATTAAAAGCTGTATATAGCTAGAAATAAATCTTACTATCAATGACGGGAAGAAAAAGTCTAGCCTATATTTATCAGATAGGTGAATGAACCTAATGCCGGCTTCATCAAAGTAAAAAGGAATTTCAAAACAAATTAGATTTAGAACATTAAAATTTGTGCTTTTCTCTGATCCAATTCGTAACCCCAAATTTCAGCTGCCTTGTGCATAAAAACTAAAGTATTTATAATATTAAAGAACAGAATCCTTTTATTCACCGAATCCTTAACATCTCGAATATATTCTGACTAAATCTACGAATTCCCATTCTCAAATAGAAACAAAAAAACTGTACAAAATAAAAATGGCAGAATAGATACCTCGATTATTAACCTCAATATCTACATCTCCGAGAATAGACCGTGCTTTAGCTATAGAAGACTTCGTCACCGCTACAGATTTTCCGAGTCCAGTTCGAAACATGGGTGGACTCTCCGCGTTTTCCTTCGCATTCTCCAGTAACTTTGAACAATCTATCAGAAAAATCAACTTACAGTCACTAGGAAAGGAAGCTTAAAACATATGCATAAAATTGTAAGTATAGAACTAGAGTGTGCCTTGAAGTAAGAGATCCGCCATGGAAGGGAGGCGATGTTCGATTACAGGTTCTTGAGCTACGGAATCTTCTGGTTCCTCTTTCTCGCGATGTTGATCGGAATTTTCCCACCGGAAAGCATTGCCGGCATCCACAAATATCTGCCACGTCGACATACTCTGTGAGGTTTTGCCTTATCGAGGCCCTGAGGGTTAAGTTTAAAAATGAAAATTGCTTCACTTTTTAGCTGAGAAAGCGGGAAACTATTTGAAGTAAACTCTGCCGCGCCGCGTTGAGCAAAATCAAATTGTGTTTGTGGGTCCAATAAATTCGGGCTTTTTCGGCCCAATTGACATTTTTTCGAGGAAATTTGATGGAAATAGCACTTTTTATTATTTTTTACTACCTTCTGGCTATAGAAGATAAAATCGGTTCATCAGAATATTTATCAAAAGATAGGGAGTTTATTTAATCCCACAAAATAAATGAGGAAATATTTGAATTTTATGCGTGGAAGTCTACATAATTTATTATTATTATATTATCGATATTCAACGTCCATACGTTAGAAATCCAATGTTTGTGAACTTGCAATGGCCAAGAAAGTCAAACAGTTGTTGCAGTAGTAATTGGAACATATGTCTTGTGATATTACCATAGCACGCATAGGGAGAAGAAATAGTTTTTTCGAATAATGTTATTCATAGTTAAAACCACTTTTTGTGCATCCCTTTTTAACTATGAATAATGTTATTCGTATTTTAATTATAAATTTTGAGTATATGCTTTCATTATGTACAAAAATGTTGTCAACAATTTTTTCTTTTTGATTTCATTTCTTTCCTCATAACGAGATAATTTATTTAGATATTTCAATTTTTAATATTTCAGGTACCTCAAATTCTTCTGAGACTTGACAATTTATTATTTCTATACACTACATGCCTCCTCAATGCGACCATGTTTACCATTTACTCCATTTTATTTTTACTTTATTTTTTGAGATTTTTGTCTTATTATCAAGTGTCACCACGCTTTGAGGTGTTGTAGATTTATCAAATATAACCCTATTTGGTTGTCATTTTTTGGGAGTGTAATGCACCAGCCGACCCTTCCAATGGGGGAGTGCCACCTCACTTGGGCACTCCCCCTTTTGTCATCCAACTTGGGCAATGTAGCATTGCTCTTTTTGGGAAACGTTATTTTGAATAGTGATTTTTTGGAGACTATGTGGTTAAAAAATAGGAAAAAGATTTGAATTTACATGTATAATATTTTATTGTGTGAATGTGATTGAAAATGAATATGTAGAGAAAAAAGAGTTTTGAAATAATTGAAGACAAACACGGGCATAATGTCAAAAGAATTGTCCTCTTAGAAAGTTAATTCAAGTTGAAGCATTTAAACTGGTGCGTGGGATATTAATCATTTGATAAGACCTGACCACGATCGAAGGCAACCTGATTCATTGTCTAGGCCTCAAGATTTAAAGGGTCTAAAAAAATTAACCACAAAGACCCAATAATTTTTTTCTTTATTTTTTGAGGAAGTTACACCCACGCCTATTTTCAACTTTCTATTTTAATAATCAAGCACAATTTTATTTTATTGTTTTCAAAAATCAGGTGTATCTCTCACTCCACTCCCACGTCTCATACCCACACCTACACCCACACTACCCAAAAAATATGTGACCCATCTCTCTCCACTTTCTCTCTATTCTCTATATCTATTTACAACCTCGTTAGGCCATCGTTATCGAAAGCCATCCATTGCCATTCCTTCTCTTACCCAGTGGTGGATCAGTCAGTGAGGGCTCCTCCGGCATCTGGCCATCCTCCATCAATCCTAAACTTGGGATGCTATCAATCGATAAGAAATCCAAGCAATTTTAAGATCAATATGTGGAACGTTGTTTCTATCTGGGCTTGGAGTATTTGTAAGTGTTATGTTTTAGGTCCAATCAACTATGGACATAAACACTTTCAATATATATATATATATATATATATATAATTGATGCATATGTGTGGCAATATCTATTGTGTGGCAATATCTATTATTTAATGGAATAAATATTCAAATAAATTAAATAATAGAATCCGTATATTCAAATTTTGGTGATTTGTTAATCACAAGTAGTTGTGATTGTGAGATACAAATTACATATGACTGAATCTTAAATAGCCAGTAGTCGAATTAATAACAAGATACGGATATTGTTATTATAGGTAGACTATCGCGTGTTGTGAAGTAGGTAGCTGATCTCGCAAGCTAAAGTGTGGTGACACTTGAATAAACACGTAAATGTTTTGTTATAGAATAAAACATTGGAGACCCGCTGGGAAATTTCACATGGATAACTATCTGAGTGTTATTGGTTAATCTCTAACGTTCTGTGGTTGAATTGGTCCTTTGACTTAAGGTCATCATAGTATCTTATATGAGGACAGTCATACTTTGATGGTATTGGATGTTGCTCTACCAAAGGTCGCTAATATAACATCGTTCGGGTATGTCAAGAATCATATGAAGGTTGTGAATGATCAATAGAGGATTCGTCACTTTTAGATAGTAAGAGATTATGATCTACATTTTATCCAATTAAGTTGATAATGAAATTTTTGACCAAGGTGAACTCATAAATTGAAAAGGAATTTTTGACTTACATTGACTTAATACTAGATAAAAGATATGATCAATAATTGAGATTGACATATATCCATATATCATAATTGATTGGTCAATAGAGGATTCGTCACTCTTAGATGTAAGAGATTATGATCTACATTTTATCCAGTTAAGTTGATAATGAAATCTTTGACCAAGGTGAACTCATAAGTTGAAAAGAAATTTTCGACTTACATTGACTTAACACTAGATAAAAGATATGATCGATAATTGAGATGGACACATATCCATATATCATAATTGATTGTATCATATTGACGAAATGATTATAATTTCACGGGTTACGAACAAGCCTGGTTTGTTGCATCACGTGACATTTCCCATCACATGTATTGCCTTGACACATTGCTAGATGTCAATCTGGGACGACGAAAGTGAATTAGTGATAAATTAAAAGGGGTGTTTTAATTTATCGATTTTGATTGGATCAAAATAATAATTCACGTCTTTAGGTATCGTGATCGGGAGCCTAATAGGTCACACAAAAAAGAGAACCAGAAGAATAAGATTTACCAATTAATTAATTGACAAGTATTGAATAATTAATTAATTGAATTGTTTATTAATATGCATGAATTAATTAATTGGATTAATTAATTCATTGACCATATTTAATTAATTTGATTAATTAAATATCGGATCAGGTTAAGTTTAGAGATAGGTCAAGCCCACTTGAGCTTATATTAATAGGCTGCTAGGGTTTGTAAATTGTACGAAATTTTTCATTATTCTATCTAGCACAAGAAAATAAAATCATCGCCATTTTCTTGTTCTCTGTGTGGATCACCATTAGATGCTGGATAATTGGACATATTGAATTGCAGATCGTGATCATTGGAGTTCGAGAATCAACAAAGGAGTTTGCAAAACTCATCAAATGTATAATTCTTATCACAATTTCTATCTAAACACAATACAGATCCTTGATGGGAATTGAAAATTGTTTTATTTCCGATGAGTATGATTAAGTAAATTCCCAACAGTGATATCAGAGCCAGGTTTGTGTTTGTTAGAAATTGTTTCGAATTATAGAACAATTAAAAAATTGATTGTTGATATTTTTCTTGTTTCTAGCAATCGTGAAAATTTGATTTTTATTTATAAAAAAAAATTGGATTTAAAAACCATGGCGGGCGGCACCACTGGGCATGGCGACAGCACCCGCTGCAACAACGGGCAGCGCGCCACCACGTCCCGAATGCAGCAGCGATCGTCGCTGCTGCACATTGCTCTACAGCGACAGTCGTTGCTACTGCAGTGGCGCTCGCCGCTACGAGTTGCAGCGGCAAGCGCCGTTGTTTGGAAATTGCAGTAGCGCCTTATTACAACAACGTCGTGCGCTGCTGCAATACCCGGTGGTGCGCCGACTGTGTGACAGTGTCAGCGCACCACCTTTACTCCATAGGGGCGCCGATGACAGAGAGAGGGGCGATTTTTCTAGGGTTTTCAGTCGGGTTTGGGGTGGATGGAGGCGGGGGCACTAATGCAATTTTTGAAATTGCAGGCCACTACCTCCAATTATTGAAAAGGGTTAAGTTTTCAATTTTATAAAAAGGGCTTGTCATGCAATAAATAATATTGAAGGGCTTGCGTTTAATTTTAAATAGGGGATCAACTTTGTAATTTTCAAAAATGAGATTTGAATTTAAATATGAAAATGTTTTTATATTTGATTTTCAAATAAGTTTGACCTAAAATTTCAATATTGACCCGTTTAAAATTGTATTTAAAAATTGACGACTTTTATATTTTCGTTAAAATTGAATTTTAACTTAGATATTAAATTTTGACCCTAAATTGAATTTTATTTTATTTAGGAGTTTTATTCTAAATTAAAATGTTAATTCATTTTAAATTAGAGTTGGACTTTAATTTAGTATTTAATTAAAAATTGATTTTAATTAAATTATCCACCCTAGTATAGTGTTGAAATTAGAGTTGGACTCTAATATGACATTTAATTGAAGTTTGATTTTACTTAAATTGTTTTGCCCTAAATTCTTCTTGAAATTAGAGTTTGACTCTAATTTGGTATTTAATTAAGATTTGATTTTAATTAAATAAGTTCGCCCTAATATCTCGAAATTTGAGTTTGACTCTTATTTTGTATTTAATTAAAATTTGATTTTAATTTTAATTAAATTTAGCCATATTAATTCGATTATAATTAGAGTTTGACTCTAATTTGACATTTAATTAAATTGTCTCGCCCGAAAATTTTATTGGAATTAAAGTTGGACTCTAATTTGGTATTTGATTAAAATTTGATTTTAATTAAATAGTCCCACCCTATAATTCTAGAATTAGAGTTGAACTCTAATTTGATATTTAATTGAAATTTGATTTTAATTAAATAAGCCCGCTAATTTAATTAATTAATTAATTTGATTAATTAATTATTTAATTGTTCCGATCCATTTGTCTAAATTATTTTTGACGACTTTAATTGTTAGAAACTTGAAACTTGTTTGCATATAATATTAGATATTATATAGGAAAACATTTATGTGATGAATGTTTTATTAGTGGATGATTATGGATTCGACCCTATGAATATATTTAATGGTTAGTTTTATTCTTAATGTTTTATGGGCTTGCGAGGTCTTAATTTATTTTGGACATGCGAATCCGTTATTATTGTTATTATTTTGGGTCTGCATGCCAACTAGTATAGGATACATGTTACAACTTGACTAATTGGAGATGCAAGAAGAGGTGGACACTAGAAAGATAGTGCATTGTATGAATCAATGTTATACCCCCTAGGAACTGACCAACTAGTCTTCCTATGACTCGGGAAGACTAGATAGTAAAAGTCTATAATCATCCACACTATTATATATATGTTTATTTGCATGCTAGATATATAATAAAATATATATAATTATTACGATGAGACATTTGCATACAAAACCCCTCGTTAAAAATATTAGGTCAATTTCTTATTCGCCTTCCTTCATTACAGTGAAAAACAAGAGTCCTAAATCGATCTTAACTTGTCGAGTACACTCAAGGTTGGTCTATTAAGGATATGTTTGACACTATGAAATATTAGATATTTCTGAATGATAGGTTTGACTTAACTAAAATTTATCTTTTGTTGAGCACACTCAGGGAGATAAATTTTAGAGGCATGTTAAAATATTAAGTCATATTTATATTCGCTTTCCACCATTATAGTGAAAAACGAGAGTTTTAAATCGATCTTAGCTTGTTGAGTACACTTAAGGCTTGTCTATTAGAGATATATTTGACACTATGAAATATTAGATATTTCTTAATGATGGGTTTGACTTAACTAATATTTATCTCTTGTTGAGTATACTCAAAGAGATAAATCTTAGAGGCATGTTAAGCTAACACATAAGATGTGTGAAGATAAAGAGTTGCTAGGTTAATGATCAGGGAGTTGTATGGAGATACATTTGATAATAGTATCTACCCAAATATTTTATTAGAACTTGTTGAGTACACTCAAGGTTTTAATATAACAAATGGGATCCCAACTCACTGGGAATTAAGTACGGATTCCATAAATTTATGTGAGAGGATCATAAATTTGAGTTAAACAGTAAGAGCAAAATTAATTTAATAAAAGAC
This sequence comes from Fraxinus americana, assembly GCA_035079005.1. Lineage (NCBI taxonomy): Eukaryota > Viridiplantae > Streptophyta > Magnoliopsida > Lamiales > Oleaceae > Fraxinus > Fraxinus americana. Next base: position 29,539,719 of record CM068711.1, on the reverse strand, counting down.
CATGTTAAATTAATTGATACTTTATATATATTATTTCTTTTACTTTTCGTCGTTTGCGTTTATTGAATCATGAGTAACCATATATATTTGAGAGGCATATTGGATGCAACAACCAAACCAAATTTTCTTGATTGATACCGCAATTTGAGAATTGTTCTCAGCATGAAAAAAAAATAATAAAATTGGTTGTGTCCTTGAGTAGCCATTTCCAGAGACACTTGATGATGACTCGATAAAAGAATATGTAACTACTATAATAAACACAGTAATGACGATAGTACTGCAACATTGTGATGTTTGCGACTATGTCACCTGAGTTACAAAACAATATAAAAGTATAAATGCTAACACATGATTTTTCATCTCAATGTGTTGAATGATGAACAATCACATGTGGAAAGATATGATATTTTCTAGCAACTATACCAGTGCATAATGGCATAAGTATCTTCAGCCAGTGCTCCTGTGCTGAAGATACTGACTACTTTGAGAAGTTGTCTCGATTGCGTTCAGTCATGAACAATGAACTAAGTATAGACTTGGTTTTGCAATCTATGTTACCTTATTATCATTTTGGAATGGTAGATCACTGGAAATGAAATTGCAAGGCTTATATCTACTTCATTAGTTTCATGGGTATTAAATACTAGATATAGATATCATATTTGTATAAATATGCAGAAACTAAATAAAAGTAGATCGCTGCAAAATGGAGAAGTTGACCTACACGTTGAAAATGAGCAAAAGTTGTTGCATTGTCTGTAGAAGTATATTTCTTGCCATTTTCTTTAGGCTTAATATTATAATTAGAGAAATGTTATTTTTGTTGTCACCATTACCAAGAGTATTAAATAAATTTCATGTTTTGACATGAATTATTTTAATGTTAAGGACAATTGTTGTTCCTTTTTGTCTTGATAAGATCTTAATAGTTATGGTAAATTACAAAATGACATTTATATTCTAAATATTGAGTATTCTATCAGGGGCAGATACAAGGGGGGGCTCGGCTGGGCTATAGCCCCCGCTCCCCCCCTCAAGGCCCAAAAAAAATTTTTTTTAAAGGTTTTTTCTTTTTTTTTCTTAAAACAGTTTTTCATATGTAAAACTTTTTTTTTTCCGCGTATTAGCTCGGTTTGAAATTTTGTAGCCCGGTCTTAGATACAATCTTGGATCCGCCCCTGTATTCTATAATGAGTATAGAAATTGAAAGACATAAAAATGATAATCTGAATAATACATATATCTGGCATTGCGAATTTGGTCACATAAATGAGAATGTAATTCCAAACTTACATAGAAATGTATATTTGGGTCAAATGATTTTGAATCATTTGACAAATACGAATCGTGTCTGTAAGGTGCAGTGACTAAATCTATATTTACTTGAAAATGTGAAAGATCTGCACAATTACCAGGTCTACTACATAGTGACGTATATGGACCCATATCAATTAATGTCAGGTAAAGTTTATCTTATCTCATCACATTTACTAATGACCATTTCAGAAATGATCATGTATATTTGATGAAATTCAAGCATGAAACTCTTGAAATGTTCGGGGAATTCAAACTAGAAATAGAGAAACAAATAGGTAAATATATTCTTACACTAAAGATTTGATCGAGGTAAAGAATATTTAAAATGGAGAATTTAGATTATCTAAAAGAGAATGAGATTCTCATGCAGTGGATTCCTCCACATACATTGCAATATAATGATGCATCTGAAATGAGGAATCTTACACTATCAGATATAGTGCAATTAAGAACAAGCAATGCAAGCATTCAAAAATAGTTTTAAGGTCATGCACTGATTGCCACGTGTTGCGCACTAAATCGTGTCCGTCTAAATCAGTTGACAAAATTTCATACGAGTTATGGAAATGCCCAACTTATCTCATATGAAAGTTTGGAGTGTGACGCTTATGTGAATAATATTGGATCGAATAAGTTTAAGACTAGATCCGATAAATACATATTTGTGGATATCCAAGAGACAATTGGATATCAATTCTATAATCCCGTTGAGAAGAAGATGTTCATCTCAAAACATGTCATACTCCAATAGAAAATGTTTATTCTAGGAGAGACAGTGGGAGCAGAATAAATCTTGAAGGAGTTCAAGAATCCACAGATATAATTGACCGAATAGATGAACCTAAATCTTATCCCACACCTGCTGAGGGACATACTCTAGATTAGGAAGTGAAGACTTCTGAGGACATGTTAGCTCTGTGTAAATCTTGTAGAATCATTCGACCTCCTAGAAGGTATGAATCCATGATTACTAATCAGGTATTACTAATCAAGGATAATGAACATACTAATTACGCAGAAATAAAGTCAAGTGTTGACTTATAGAGATGGCAAGAGGCCATAGAAATTCGAGATGGACTTGATGTATATAACAAAGGTTTGGACATTGGTCGACCTGTCTAATGGATTAGAACCCATAGGTTGAAAATGAGTTTACAAGAAAATGTCAATATCAATTGAAACAAGCATCTTTGAGCTGAAATCTTCAATTTGATGCGAAAGTCAAAATATTTGATTTTATCAGAAATGAAGACGAATTGTGCATTTACAAGAAGCTAGTGGGAGTATTGTCGCATTCTTGATATTATATGTATGAGACATATTATAAGAAACGACGTCTCTATATTTCAATTGTTGAAATTATGGTTGTCAAATAATTTCTCCGTGATAGATATGGAAGAAGCAAGTTGATCTATAGAGATAGATCTAGAAAATTTCTTAACTCATCCTATACAGATAAAATCTCGAGAAGATACAGACTCTGGAATTAGCCTTTCCACTTGCTGCTTCAGCAAAGCATATTCTTTATTTGAGGCCTCCGGGCCTGAGCAACAATTTACTGGTGTGCTCGAAAGTCTCCATTCGCTTAATTAGAGAAGCCACTTCGCTCTGCAACAAATGAACTTTTTTCTTCAGATTCTCAATCTCTGCCAAAGCAAAGGCGAGTCACGGACTCCTCAGTTTGTTGCTTCCTAATGGGCCCAGCGTCGGATCTAGCTTTCCTAGCCTCTTCCTTGGCCTTGGAGGGAAAATCTTTTTCTTTCGAAGGTTTTTAAATAGGACTTTAGCTTTTATTGCCGCCAGAAGACCCTCCCCGTCTGGCTCACCATCTTGGAAAAAAGATCATCCACATCATTGGATTGCACAAAGTTCTACTAATGATCTATCTAGTATTTATGCAAAGTGGCGGTGGCCATTTAGATCTCTGAGGGAGAAAGGTTAGAGCTTCTGAAACGAGCTCGTCATTTTTGGTCAAAGCAAGTCTGACCCTGGGAGGAGCCCCCTCACCGATAGAAGAGCCCTCGTTGGTCTTGTTCTTCTTCACCGACTCTTACCTCAGGGACACAGCGAATGGGGGCCTCTACAAATCCCCCCTTACCACAACGATAAAGGCTGCCATCAATTTTTCCCCAGCAAAAGTGGCGGTAGAGGTAAGAGGCATGCTACCGATCCTCATACAAATGAACCGAGAGTTCATGGATACACTGATACTAACTTCTAATCAGACTAGAATAATACCATACCTCAAATAGGATATTGGTTTATCCTTAAGCGGTGTGTTGGAAATGTTCTAAATCGAAAATAACCGTTGATTTAATAATAGAAGTCTTATACATCATTGCTTAAGAAAGTAACAAAAGTTGTGGTCGGATCAGGAGGTTCATTAATGAACTTGGAGTAGTTCCTAGCATTATTGTTCACAGGCTTTTGCATTGTAATAACAATGGAGCCATCGTACAAGAGAAGGAACTAAGGTCTTATCAATGATCCAAACATGTATTAAGGCGGTATTAACTCATTGGAAAGATAATACAGTGAAATGACATAAAGAAAGAACGAATTCCCACAAGTTATTAAATTACAGATCCACTGACAAAGAGTTGTCGCGGCATAAACATGATCGTCATGTAGACTCTTATGATATAAGATACATAAGTGATTGGATCTAGTGCAAGTGGGAGTTTGTAAGTATTAGGTCCTAGGTCCAATCAACTTTGGATATAAACACTTTAAATATATATATATATATATATATATATATATATATATATATATATATACATATATATATATATATATATATATATAATCGATGCATATGTATGGCAATATCTATTATTTAATTGAATTAATATTCTATTAAATTAAATAATAGAATCCGTAAATTCAAGTTTTAGTGATTTGTTAATCACAAGAAGTTGTGATTGTGAGATAAAATTACATATGACTGAATCTTAAATCGTCTGTGGTCGAAGTAATAAGAGATATGGATATCATTATTACGGGTAGACCATCGCGTGTGGCATTCTTACTTGTGAAGTAAGTAGCTGATAACACAAGTTAAAGTGTGGTGACACTTGAATGAACACATAGACGTTTTGTTTTAGAATAAAACATTGGAGACCACTGAGAGATTCCACATGGATAATTATTTGAGTGTTAGTGGTTAATCTCTAACGTTCGGTAGTGAAATTGGTCTTTTGACTTGAGGTCATCATAGTACCTTATATGAGGACAGTCATACTTTGATGGTGTTGGATGTTGCTCTGCTAAGGGTCGCTAATACAGTATCGTTCCAGTATGTCAAAAATCATATGAAGGTTATGAATGATCAATAGAGGATTCGTCACTCTTAGATAGTAAGAGATTATGATCTACATTTTATCCAGTTAAGTTGATAATGAAATTTTTGGCCAAGGTGAACTCATAAGTTGAAAATGAGTTTTCGACTTACATTGACTTAACACTAGATAAAAGATATGATCGATAATTGAGATTGACACATATTCATATTTCATAATTGATTGGATCATATTGACGAAATGATTATAATTTTACGGTAAACGAACAAATTTGGTTTGTCACATCACGTGACAATTTCCATCACATGTATTGCCTTGACACATTGCTAGATGTCATCTGGGACGACGAATGTGAATTAGTGATAAATTAAAAGGAGTGTTTTAATTTATCAATTTTGATTAGATAAAAATAATAATTCACGTCGTTAGGCATCTTGATCGGGAACCTAATGGATCACACGCAAAAGTAAATCAAAAGAATGAGATTTACTAATTAATTAATTGACAAGTGTTGAATAATTAATTAATTGGATTGCTTATTAATATGTCCGAATTAATTAATTGGATTAATTAATTCATGAACCAGATTTAATTAATTTGATTAATTAAATATCGGATCGGGTTAAATTTAGAGGTGGGCCAAGCTCACTTAAGCTTATATTAATAGGCTGCTAGGGTTTGTAAATTGTATGAAATTTTTTATTATTCTTGCTAGCATAAGAAAAGAAAATCATAGCCGTCACAATTAGACAACTTGGATTGTAGATCGTGATTATTGGAGTTCGAGAATCAGCAAAGGAGTTTGCAAAATTCATCAAATGTATAATTCTTATCACAGTTTCTATTTAAACACAATACAGATCCTTGGTAGGAATTGAAAATTGTTTTATTTTCGTTATGCATGATTAAGGCCCTGTTTGGTACACATTATTTTTTTCATTCTTATTCTTCTACTCATTTTCAACCACACATTCTTCAATAAAATAATATTTTACATCACATCAATAATTTTTCCTTTATTTTTAACCACACATTCTCCATCAATCTACTATTCAATAATACATTCTTTCAAAAGAATGTGTCCCAAATACACTCCAAGTAAATTCCCAACAATATTGTAGTGGATAACCGTGCGATTTATATAGTGTATTGTTGCTTAGGGCCTTTGCAACCACACATTCCATTTTGGGAGTTTAAGAAGTATGGTCACTATTACCATTTTGAGATTGATATTTGACCTTGTTGCGGTGGTAGTGGTGCAAAGGGTGGTGGTGGGTTACAGTAATATACAGATAGATCTGTGTGGATGGTGGTGGTGTGATGGTTGTACAGATTTTGGTACGGATAAATGTAAAGATATTGTTGACCCCAAAAAATGTTGTCAACAGATGTCGGGCCCACTCTTGCCACGTCAAGCAATAATTCGGCACGTTCCTACCGGAACAGGAGTGGTAGCGTAGTTGGAAAGGGCGTGGGAGTTGCTTTCCGGCAAGAGAAACAACTGTTCAAGCACTGGCAATTTTCTTGAAGCAGCCCTTGCACTATCAACAAGGGCCAGATCGACTTTCTTTAAAGGAGTACCTGTTTTGTTATGGAATATGTGGAAGGATAGATGAGATCGAATGATGTTTTATGTTGGAATCTTGATATATTTGCTATGGTGTTTGTAAAATATGTAAAGAACAAAATATGTGAATTTTCTCCAATATCTTCCTTTCACGAGAATTATGGTATTTTTCGTTTACTTGTTTGATTTCCCAAGCTCCAACCCCCTCAATCTATACAAATGAAGACTATTTATACTGTCCAAACGACGTATTGACCGTCGGATCGAATCCACGTGGCGACATCTTCTAAACTGAACTCTCACATCACATTTAATATTTGATAGAAGTCAGCCGCACTAGGAATATGCTGGCATTACCATGGAAGAGTTACTGACACCTTTACAGCAGACGTCTCATCAATCGATTCAAAGAAATCCTCGAATCTGTTGAGGTGACGCTGGCTTATGGGTTCCGAATGACCTTGTAGTAGCCTCGGATCGTGTTGTGTTTTGAGTGAGTGCATCAGTCCGAGGTCATTCACATGGGACCTTCAACCCGAGGCTCCTTGGAATGAAACTCATGCTATCTCCAGGGGAGACTTCATATTATATTCGTGGCACATGACTTCGACCTAATGCCTTACTGGGGTTTTTGACATACTGGACCCCCTCTGACTTTCTGTTGACCGTCCTGCCTACGTGGCCTTGCTCCTTTAAACCCCAGAATCGGGGGGTAACAGATATGATATAACCGATCATGCCAAATAATAAGATCTATATGACGATGGACTTCTGGTTCGATTAGTATTTGTTTCGATTGTAATAATATTGTTAAAATACAAAATACAAGGAATTAAGTACTTTAACTAAATATTTCAATGCACGATAGGTATTAATGATATGTGAGAAAATAATATTATCACTTTACATATAAATTCTACATTTTTTTTTCTGGCGACATAATATAAATGGACGATGAGCAATTTAATAACATCCATTAAATGTGTCCAAGTAGTGCCTAGTACAAAATAATATAAAATTAAAAGCACGTTAATGATTCAGCTATATGATTTAAACAGACATGTACAATGCCATGAATTAGCCATCCAAAATTAGCAAATACATAAATAGATTACTCAACCCCCATTGTGATGGGGGCTGTACTTGTACACCTATTGTGAGGGGGCTTGTACGCCGGGATAGCAAAATCCTTTTAGTTTTCCATCCAACGATTTTCGTACTTACATTTGGAAAAGTACTGAATTAGGGTAATCGCGTAAAAAAAATTTAATCGCACATTCCATTTTGGGAGTTTCAGAAGTATAGTCACTATTACCGTTTTGAGATTGATATTTGACCTTGTTGCGGTGGTAGTGGTGCAAAGGTTGGTGGTGGTATGATGGTTGTACAAATTTTATAAGATTGCGGTGCTCGTGGATGCACATATATGATATAACCAACCATGTCAAATGATAAGATCTTTAGGATGATGGACTTCTGGTTCGATATAGTATTTGTTTCGATTGTACTAATATTTGTATAATACAAAATAAAAGGAATTAAGTAATAAAATATTGACGCTTCTAGAGTTTTCTATCGAATTTGCAGAATTTGAGATTACGTTAGTGTTAATATCATTTTTCACATCTTTCCTTCGGGTGGTCATGGTAATTTAACGAAATATTTCAATGCACAATAGGTACTAATGACATGTGAGAAAATGATAATATCACTTTACATATAAGTCTACATAATTTTTCTACCGATATAATATAAATGGACGATGAGCAATTTAATAACATCCTTTAAATGTGTCAAAGTAGTGCCTAGTACAAAATAATATATAATTAAAAACATGTTACTAGTTCAGCTATATGATTTAAACAACCATATACAGTGTCATGAATTTGCCATCCAAAATTAGCAAAAACATAAATAGATGAGAAATGCTAGATGTACACAACACTTTGGTGTACATCTAGCATGACAATCCCCTCACATGAGGGTGGGGCCTGTGATTTTAAAAATCGCGGGTCCCACCCCTAACATGAGGGGACTGTCAACCCGAGTGTACACAAAAGTGTGTACACTCTGGTTAATTCTAAATAGATTACTCAAAGATGTATGATAGAAGCAATTTTAAACAGTGATTTGAAATTTATTTACAAGAAATTAGAAAGCAAAATTTATTTTGAGTTTTGCTACTCGTGCGTCTATTGCGAGGGGGGCTGTGCACCGGGGTATCAAGTGTCAACCCCAGTGTACAAGTAGTAAAACCCTTTTATTTTTCCTTCCAACAATTTTTTACTACTTTACATTTGGAAAAGTACTGAAATTAGGGTCGTCGTGTCAAAACAAAAAAATTAACCACATACATATACACCAATGTTGCCATAGACAAAAATTTACAAAGGAGTAGAACATTTCTTTCAACCGTCTCACGTAATTTAATGAAGAGTTATAATTAAGCATCCATGTTAGATTAGGTCATAAGCAAGAAAATCATAATAACAATTTCAAACATACAAATATGTAATTTTCCTTATTCACCAATTAAGGTACTTGAACATGAAAAAACATCAATTATTATATATGTTTTTTTCTTTTAGAATTCAACTGGACATTAAATTAAAATCCATGCTTGAATAAAAACCTAAACTCGACGGCATTATTGTCATTATGGCTATTGCTATTTTATTTTTTAGAGACATTGGGGCCTTTGGAAATATCCATCATAATCAATACAGTCGATAATTATACGATTAAGTATCACCACAAAAATTAAAGAATCATGCAATACAAGCGGCAAAAATATACTTAAAATAATAGTCAATATTATATTTTTGAAGTAATATGACTTTCCAAACAATAGAATAGTGACTTTAACATTCAAATAAAATAAATTTACTAATTATTGAAATTACAATTAAAATCGATAATGCTTATTGAAAAATATGTAGATGCTTATGTCCTATCTATTCATAAACAACAATACAATATTCTTTTATAATATTAATATATAAAAGTTGTTCTTATTAAAACGAAACAATATAATATAAGTAATGATCAAAGACATTCTTCTTGAATATTTATTTATTTAAGACTTAAAACATCAACATCATATTCGCTATAATATAATAGTATTTTGAGATATTGATTACAAATATTCTTCTTGAATATATAAAAGTTGTTCTTATTCGACGGGAACGATATAATATCAATAATAACCAAATATATTCTTCTTGAATATTTATATATTTGAGACTTATTTATTCATGAATATCAACATTATGATTCTTCATGAGCTAATACACAACATCATTTTGAAATATTGATTTTAAATTTATATTTTTTCAAGAGTAATAATATAATATACTTCTATAATATTGATACAAACTAAGAAATTATATTTAATGCACAAGTATATAAATATAATTATTGTACTTTTCTTCTAGTGTAAATTTACCAAATAATGTCTTCGAGATTAAATCATCCGATAATTTTTTAGATTTGTGCTGCTTCGAGAGAACAATATAATATTCCTTGATAATTGAAACTTATAAAGTTATGCGATTCGAGAGAAATGACACAATATATTTTTAAAATATTAATTTTTACAAATTCGTTCTTCAAAACAAAAATATTATTCTACAATATTGATTTGTTTTATATTGTCTTCTTCGAAAGCAATAAAATAATATTGTCGTAATGTCTATTTTGTGTTTCTTCAAAAAACAATGAAATAAAGTTCTTCAGAAATAATAATAATTAAAAATAACTAATTATTTTTTAGAATATTGATTTTAAATTTAGCCCCTCTGTTTGGTACTCATTATTTTTAAAATACATTTTTCTTTATCTCATAAATATTAAGATTTATAACTTTGTGCAAATTTGTGATTCCTAGAATATTATTAAAAAATATTGATACTTAATAATTTATGCTTAGGAGCAATAATTAAATAAAAGATTTTACGTATTTAAAGAAAAACTTTATAGATCGAATTTGCATCTAATCTTCAAAAATATGAATAAAATATTTGTAAAAATAAACTACTTATTTGAATTCTTAGCTATAAATTTTTATGAATTTCACAAATCTTGAAGAGAGTTCATATATGACATACCTGGAAAAATTAAAGTATGCAGCTCACAAATTTTGAATAAAAAGTATGGTGTTTTTTTATACAATCCATGTCAGCAAAGAACTCTAAGCTAAACTGATTACAGATAATAAGAACAATTTTATTTTTTATTTTTTTTGTCGCGTATTATAAAGAAAATAGAGAGAGACGAATGACGATAGAATTTTTGTATATTTTATTGAGAAGTAAAGTCCTATATGTATAATTATAAATTATTGATATATAGTAGTATTCAGTATAAACACATATTTATTTTCAAAAAATTGCCAAAAAAAAAAAAAAAGATTTGGATAAATTCATATGGGTCCCAACCTTTCATATAGTCACGTTCTTGTCCTTCAATTTGTCACAATTGTGTCCCCAACTTTTCAGCATGTGGTATCTCACACGACTGAAAATGCTTATTTAGTCACTAAACTCCAGTTGGACTCTATTTAAATTAAAACTCTTTATTTCTCATACTCATTTTCAATCACATTCACGTAATAAAATATTCAACACGTAAACTTCTACTTTTTAATCACACATTCATATAATAAAATTTTATGCACGTAAATCCAAAAAAAAATTCTTACTTTTTAGCATTTGTTTGATAGTCATTATTTCTCAAAAACAATATTTTGAATAGTGATTTTTAAGAGGATGTGTAGTTAAAAATTAGAAAAAAAATTGAATTTACGTGCAGAAAATTTTATTACGTAAATATGTATTTAAAAATGAATATGTACAAAAAAACTTGAAAATAATGGTTGTCAAATATGGGCTTAATCACACCTCCTCCAAAAAATTACAATTCAAAACATCGTTTTTTTGCTAATTTTCTCTTTATAATAGCCATCAAACAGTGGCTAAATGACCGCGTGACACAAACGGACACATAACGTTTGACTAAAATGATAAAAATGTCCAAAAAGTCACAACATTAAGGGTGTGTTCGGTAGAGATTAAAATTGAAAAACTAACCGTTATTGTTGACTTTTATTAGACAAGTGAGATCCAATAACAGTTATATTTTCAATTTCAATCTGATTTTGAGTTGTACTAAACAAGCTCTAAATACAATTTTATATCGTCACCTTTTGGCTCTATGAATGGAAAATTAGTTATAATTTTTATTTGTTACACCACATTTTAATTGTAATAAAAGTCTTTGATATTTACTTATTATAGCACTCATCTCGAAGGACAAAGCAGATCCATTATTGCAACATGAGCAATAGCACGGCATAAGAGAGACTTTATCAAAATATTATATTCTCTCTTTTGGTATGATATTTCTTTTGTTAAGGAGCATTTCTTGAATAGTCTACTGTTTGAAAGAGAGTAAAACAACCCGATATCCTTGAAGCTAATCCAAAATCACCTACGTTTTGTCTCCAGTTTTTTTCGCAATAGTTTCATCATCAACATTTTATTAATTAGTATATCATGTCTCGATGATGGTTTTCATCCAAAAAAAATTCAGCCCATGTTTGACAACCATTCTTTGTATAGAATGAGTTTTTGAATAATAAATATTTAGAAAATGTACAGTTAAAATTAGAAAAAAATATTGAATTTATATAAAAAAATATTTTATTGTGAGAATGTGTAGTTGACAATGAGTATGAAAAAAAAAGAGTTCCGAAAGAATGATTGTCAAACAAGGGATCATTAGGAATACATTAAAAGATTTATTTACCTCCATATATTTTTAAACAAGTAACAAACCACTACAGAGATTTTAAATTTTTTTTTGAACTAGTTAAAGAATAAGAATACGGCAAAAAAATTAATGACATTAGTATGGCAATGAGAAAAGTCAGGGGAATCTTCATTACAATTAAATTGTGTGGTCATAATAAACTGCGATGCAAATATAATTACCCCTTTTATAATAAATGAAATATTTTATTGGATAAATATTTGGCGAAAATAATGTTTTGAATAGTAATTTTTAGGATAATGTGTTGTTAAAAGTATAGTACAAAGTTTTAGATTTATGTACAGAATACTCTATTGTGTGATATGTGATTAAAAATGTGTACATGGAAACAAAAAAAGAACTTGAAAATAATGGTTGTCAAACAAGTTCTTAATCACACAATAAAAGAAATCACTATTCAAAACATCGTTTTTTTTCCTAAATTTTCTTTATAATGACCCTCAAATTAGGGCTAAATGACCACGTGACACAAACAGACGCATATGATGTTTGATTAAAATGTCCAAAAAGTCGCAAAATTAAATTATATCGTCGCCATTTGGCTTTATGAATGAAAATTTAATTATAATATTTATTTGTTACATCACATTTTAATCACAATAACAATCTCTGATATTTCCTTATTAAAATGTCAAACACAAATTCAACAAAAGATTTGAGAGACGACCTGATGTCGCTCAAGACATCTTTCAACACATTCTGACTCTAAATGACCTTATTGAACTTCAAAGAACTATTTGAATGACGCACTTTCTCATTCATGTCAGACAGTTGTGACTTTATCGACAAAAGCTCATTTTTTAGCCTTTTGTTCTCTACTCGAAGCTTGCTTATTTCGTCATCCATCAACTGTTTTAGTCGACCACATTCCTGATAAATTTTGTAGTTAGTGGAATTGTATATAAAATGAATTTCTTGAGTTTGTAAACAATGAAATTACTTACTTCAACACACGAGCAATCAAGATGACGAATAGCATCAAGCTGAGCAGGGGAACTAGAGCTAGCAACCCCTAATTGTTTTTGGGCGGTGGATCTACAAAATCATCGTCTGGATCTTCAACATGTACCTTTGATAGTGGGGGGTGGACTCACTTGTGACCACTTGAGTTTTAGAGATTCTAATGTTTTGATTTGGTTGTCTGGGCTCGAGTATTGCACAACTGTCAATCGTATACAACATACAGAACAACGAAATCAATTAGTATAATGATATAAATCAGGTCACAATATATATGAATGAAAGTCACGAGTCATATATTTCAGGTCACATTCATAAGAGATATGTGACTTTACGAACATGATATTCATACTTCATGTCAGATTCATTTTTCATGTCATGATATATCTTAAATTCATATTTAGAACCGATCATATATGGCATTGTAAGCTCTACTTCAGATGGATCAATGTCATTTATCACAACCTGTTTGACATAAGATGGAAAAATGTTGATTATGTGTCATTTTAAATATATTAACCGGCCAAATGATTACATAACAATTTAAACGTATTTAAGAACTTCCATTCTCACTTCTAAACACTTTGTCTTCCAACATTGTTACTGAAGGATGTTTGTGTGCAGTCCAATTCATTATTCGTGGATATTTCTTACAAATTCTCGTGGTCACGTTCCCCTATAGTACAGGTGTGCACTCATGCAGCCACACCTGAAAAGCCACTAAAAACATGTCAATTTGTAGTGGCTTGTTTGTTTTGATAATCCCTTCCTTCGTGACGACAACGTGATCTCAAACAAATATCTGCCCAAAGGAATATTTCAAGCCTGGTAAAATCGTCTGCAAGTGAAAAAATGTATTGGTCCATCATCTTTGGGTATGATATAGCAAATAGGTATAAGATAAAGAATCCCAATCTTAAACACATCATGGTTTGGTGCATCATCTAGTGAAGGAAAGACTCTTTTGATATCTTCACTTGTGACAACTTTTAAGTTCCTGAAATATTTATCATTCATTGCAGACGATTTTTCATCTAACATCGGTCGACCATCTATCCCATCATACCTCAATCCAGTGACCAAACATAATTCAACAATGGAGAACCGAATATAACTCTCATTTATGTTGAACCACATTTCTTACTTGTTAGGTTGCTGATTTACCTCCCGTAGCAAGACATGGTGAATCAACTGTTGCTGCACAACTATCTCCCTACAATGCATGTAGCAAGAGACACGCGTTTTCTAGAATGTCCCTCATGGAAGCAGTGAATTTCATCACAAAGTGCATGATGCCACTCTATATTGGTGTTGCGGTGATCTTCCTAGAGAACCAGTTCTTTGATTTTATTAAATATTTATAGTCCTACACAATCATAATGTCAAACATGTTATTGTGACCAACATATCCATATTCAGATCATAAATAGTTGGTCACAAATTCTCCAAAAATCATAACATGTAACGGTAAATAGTTACAACACGTATTTCATTCACGAACAATCCAGCACACTTTAGAAAACATATTCGTTCACTAAATAATAATCAGTCAAACATTATACAAAATAAGTCACAAACCCTTCAAATTGCAAAATACCCAAATCAGGTCACAAATTAGTAAAAAATATGTTACAAATTTCACAAATCGGGTCACAAAATCATATTTCACCTTCTTCATGGAATTTCAGCCAATGGCCGACATTTTGACTCTCTTTGTTCAAGAAGAATCTTCGACAACTTTTTCCTCTTTCATTTATCCTTTTTCTTTATATTCACATCAACACTATGAGTTCTAACCATTTTAAATACTACTATGGTTGAAGCTAAATTGTACGGCTATTTCACGATGAATCTCATGTGATAATGGCGATGATTGGGAGTTGTGCGGTTGAAAATGGTAGAGAGAGTGAGAGACGTGAGTTCTGTATGGTAGAGAGAGGGACGTGGTATGAAGAAGTATTGTGTGGTTAAAAATGTGGATGGTTCAGATTAGACCCCATAGATAAACAATTAGAATAATAAATTTATTTTTATTAATTTAAAAATAGGTAATTACCACCTATTTTTGAATTTTAAATTTCACCCCCCTGTTTTTGAATTGTAAAATTGAGAAGTTTTGAGTAAATTTACCAAAAATGAAAGGGGGCCTCACGGTCAATCCAAATCTACCAGGGAAATTATAAAAAATCAGGGGTTTAAAGATAACTTTTTAAAAGCTAGGTCCAAAATTTATTTATTCAAAAATCAGGTACTATATATTAAAACCCTAACCCTAATTTATCACTCACTCTCAACTTCCTCACCTATCTCTCTCTCGTGCGCTTCCTCTCCCCCCTCTCTCTCTGTGTCTCGCCTCCCCTCCTCTTCCTCTCCCCGTCATCTCTCTCTCCCTTCCCCTCCTATTCACTCTCTGCTATTTTTTTTTCACTCTCTCTGCCGTTGGTTCGATTGCAGCCGTCACCACAGCTTCGCCGGCGAGACACTACTGTTGTAGATCCGCTACAGGCGACGCACAATCGGATCGGATCTGCAGATCATATCCATTTCACCCCAGAAGGAGCGCGAATCGCCAGCCAGGAACGCGAATCGCTGCGAGTTGAGGCTATGAAATGACTGCGCGCGATGAAGCAGAAGCGGTATGTACGCTGATTTGTGTGATTTGTGTGTGTGGAAGCTGATTGTGTGGGTGCGATGTGGGTGGTGGTGATGGTTATAGATAGTGGAGGTGGCTAAGTTTTCTTTTGAACGACTTCTCTGTGTCGTGTGTACGTGGGTGGTGTCGGTGTGGTTGTGGGGTGACTGTGTGGTGCCGATGGTTGTGCAGTGACTTGGGATAGGTTTTATGGATGGTTTTTGCAGGTGGTAGTGGTGGTGTTTTTGAGGTGGTGTTGACGGCGGTGCTGGTGCGACTGCAGTGGTTGTGCTGTGATTTGGGATGAGGTTTGTTGGATGGTTTTTGCAGGTGGTAGTGGTGGTGTTGTTAAGGTGGTGGTGCGGCGACGGTGTTTGAGTTGGAGAGGGTGGTGTTGGGTGGTGAGATTATGTGGAGTTCAGTTGGTGTCGGTAGTGGAGTGGCGGCTTTCATTGGTGGTGTGGCATTGGTACTGTTGTGGTGGTGCCGAGGTGAGGGTGGTTGCAAGTGGCGGTGGTATGTGACCAACTATTTGGCGTATGTGACCAAAATTCGGTAATCTGTGACTAAAAATATAATTCGTGACCAACCATTTTGTTATCTGTGACTAAAAATTATATAATCTGTGATCGTGAAAAAATTTGTGACCAACTAATTTTGAAATATGTGACCGTGTGATCTATAAATTTTGATATGTGACCAACGAATTAATTGTGACATTAAAATTCTGTAATATGTGACTAAAAATGTAATCTATGACCAACTAATTTTGAAATTTGTGACCTAAAAATTATATAATCTGTGACCGTAAAAGAATTTGTGACCAATTAATTTGGATTGTGACTGTAAATTATAAATCTGTGACCATAATGGTCACCGGAATAGTCGTCGGAATAATTGTCGGAATCAGAGCTGTCGTCGGAACTGTCGCCGGAGAAGAGTGATGGTCGAAATGGTTGCCGGAATAGTCACCGGAGCTGTACGGGTAGTGCATGTGGGATGGATTAATTATATTATATTAGAATTAAATAATAAATTGATTTAATAATTTATTATTTCATTAAAAAAAAAGCCCGATTTTTGAATTTTCAAATTATAAACCTGATTTTTGAATTGGTGTAAAGAATACACCTTATTTATGAATTTTTCCCAATCTACCATCTCATGCACGCCATGGGCTTAACATAAATTCAACATGTTTTTTACGTTCTTTCCTTTTTTACCGCTGCTTAGCTAATTCATTGGACGGACAGTGAAGTGAAGTCCTCCACTAATTTCGACCAAGAATTATATGACATGTTTGATAGAAATTAAAATTTAGATTTCTATAAAAGCTAACGTTAATAACTAATTTTAATCATATATTTTATGAGATCCAAAATTTTTTAACTATATATTTTATCAATTTCTATTAAAATCTGATTTTAATCTCTATTAAGCCCTTGTTTGATCCCATTTTTTTAAAAATTATTTTTTCTTTATTCTTTTCAATTACACATTTTTCCATAAAATAATATTACTTGAAAATCCAAAAAAATTTCTTATTTTTTAAGCGCACGTCATCTATCAATCTACTCAAACATGCCCTAAATATTGTATAGTAAATTACGAACTTTCATTTATCGATGTCAAAAAGGCTCGGCGGCCTGGGATTAGCCCGACAAAAGCTCTAGCCGAGGCTCATCTCGAGGCCCGTGGCTACTTTCATTAGTGATAAAATTGTACTTGACTTTCGTATAAAAGTTATGGTTTCATTGATACGAAATTTATATAGCTTCGAAATATCAATGTTCGGGACTATAACAATTGACAATCTTCACCTTTTTTCCTTTTCTAAACCATGATAAATTTATCATACTATACGTGTTCTATATGTTGGAGTTACCTGTAGTGCGAATTACGATCACCAGACTTTTTAGATTGATGATATCGAGTTCTTGTTTGAGCCCAATTTTTAAAAAAATATTTTCTTTTAAATTTATTTTCAATCATACATTCTTCTAATAAAATAATTTTATGCGTAAATTTTTTTTTATACTACACATTCTTAAAAAAATCTCTATTATAAAATTTATTTTTAAAAAATGGGACTCGAATGATTAAGAAATTAACTGTGGACACACATGAAGATTTCTTAATTAAGAAGCGATTAAAAGGACAAAGACTGCTTTAATTATATTTTTCAACTCTTTAGCTCATACGGGCTTAAATGGGGATCAAACGGTGCTATAAATTCACCTGTAAAATTATTTTATTAAAAAAATAAACGATTGAAAAACAATTTCAAAATATACAAATTTGAAAATTTTTTGTACCAAATATGAACTTAATCTTACATGGAATTGATAATTGTAAAACCGTATGCAAGAAGAGAAGCTTATCAACACTTTTTGATAAGAGTAATGCTATTCATCCCTACTGGGATTACAAACTGGGTGGAATTGTAAAAACGTATTAATTTTTTATTTTTTTTTGGCCAATCTTGCACCAATATGTCTGGAATTCAGCAGCTAAATCTGGGATTTCTCAAATATCTTTCAGTAAGACTGTAAGAGAAATCAGAATTATTACAATTTCCAAAGCGCCCCCACACCCCACCTACCCCCAACACAAAAGTCAGTGAGATGAAATGGGTGATATAACGTGGGATTCCCATAATTAATTTATTAATTTTCTAATATTTATGTATTTTATTTTCAACAAATATAAATTAATCATATTTAAATCATTATCTAATGTAAATATAAATTTATATTTACCAAAATAAAAACAAGTTTATCTTTATAAAACGGAAGAAATATGTAAATTCAAGTCTTTTATAATTCCCTCATTTATTACTGCAACCAACAAATTAAGAGCTTATTTGAACTTCGTTTTTATTGATGAATGCATTTTGGGATAGTAGATTGACGTAAAAGTATATTTAAAAAGTAAGAAAAAAGTTTTGAATCTGTCAGTAATATTATTTTATTGAAAAATGTGTGGTTGAAAAGAGGTGAGAAAAATATATTTCGAAAATAGTGAGAATCAAACAGGGCTAAATCGTGTTTGACCTCATTTTTTACAAAATTTATTTTTCCACTTTATAATCACGGATTCTTAAAAAAATTATTTTTCACAAAACCTAATATAAAAATCACCGGAAAATAGGGGCCAAAAGTGTGTGGCCCCATATAAGCACATGGGTACGAATTAAAGAAAAATTAAAGCAACATAACTCATATTTAGTTGATGAAGTATGTGATTAAAAAGTCGATAAAAGTTACGAATTTCTTGGAATATTTGATTAACTTTAATTTAATTTTTTTTATCAATATTTTTGACTATATAAAACGTGGGTTAAATTGTAATTTTACTTTCACCACTTACCTCAAACAATTTTTACCACATTCTATTTTTCCACACGAGTTGTTGATGTGGGCAGTCAAGTCAATTAATAGTGGTATATCAAAAGATGCCTAAACCAGATATTTGGTATTAGTCAAATCTGAAACTTAAATATAGAGTACTTTTGATCCTTGACATTGTCCAGTCATTATCATATGATCATGAATCAAAGTTAAGTGGTAAAAAATTAATTGGGAATTGATCAAAGGCACTTTTGAGTAACAAGATGAATCTATTTCGGATCATGTCACGCCAATTCTTATATGTCCATGTTTGGTGCACATTTTGAGAGTAAGAATGCATTTTTACTGTTCATGCGATGCAGAATGTGTGGTTGAAAAAGAATAAAAAGTTATTGATGTGATGAAAAATATGATTTTATTGAAGAATGTGTGGTTGAAAATGAGTAAAAGAATGAGAATGAGAAAATTAATATGGCTCAAACAGGAGCATAGAAATTGGGCTCTCTACGATTCAGTTTGATCTAGAGTTATATCAAGCTGTCAGCCTGTCACGGTATTTGAACTTTATATTTTAATAAGGGTCTGTTTGATTTGTTTAAATTCCATGGAAAATGTCACATCTGAAGAATTCAATTTTTATTTTAACTGTTTGATACGAAAGTGGAAATGAAGTTCGAATTCTAAGGTACAATAACTTTAAACTTGTTTTTTTGCAAATTTCATGAAAAACGTTTTTTTTATGGGGTACTTGAGTTTTTATTTTCCAACTTACATGGAATTGGAAATCATTTTCGCCCTAACTTATTTGAAATTATTTTCTCAAGAAAATAACGAAATAATTGATGAGTCGGCTAAACTCCACCATAATTATGAAGTACTACTATTAATTCTAACTTTGATTTTTTGTCAGTGAAAAGTTAATTAGTCTATGTTAATGATTATTTACTTTGGAAAATATTACATAACGTTCCGTAATTGTATTCGATGAATACATTAACATGAGTCAGTTTTATAATTCTATTTTTCCTAATTCACCTTTCAAATAATTACTGCGTAAAATTAAATCTTATTTTTAATAAATTTGGACTTTACCATGTAAACTTCTATCGTGAATTCAATTTCATTACTGCGATTATTGGAAGATTCGATTAAGGATGACAACGGGACATGTATGAGACGGATTGATCATTCTTACCCCCGTCCCATCGGGTATTTTTGTTACTTTACCCCGCCCCGCCCCGTCACAATTAGGGATGAAATGATTTTGTTGGATGTTTTGGTTGGATTTTTGGTGGTAATTGATGGTTGTGATAAGGGCTTTCCAATGGTGTGCAAATCCGATTGTTTGTGTTGCTTTCCAATGGTTAATTCATATTTGTGACTAATTTGCACATTTTTAAAAGTTTGAACCCATAATTGTAATTTATTCTTTATTTTTCTTTTATTTTGTGTTTGTTTTATTTTAATAGAAGGGTAAAATTGTCAAAAAGTAACGAAAATGACGTTTTGCGCAAGAAAATGTAAAGGTAGGGACGTTCTGCGCCAAAAAATGAAAGGTATGGACGTTTTGCACACAAACCAACAAATGTATGGACGTTTTGCGCCAATTACCCTTATTTTTAAACACACGTTTTATGACACAAGTTTCGATTGCAGGAAGAATTCGGAGAGGAAATAGCCATAAGTTATGTTTCAAACACATAATTAAGTGGAAGATTAATTTGTGCATAATAAGAGAAGTAATGATGAAGCAAAATACTGTAATAGTGAAGAGAATGGAGCCATTTTACGTACCCATTGAGTGTATTTCAATTTTCAAGAGAGGAAGAAAAGTAACGTAGTCGGCTGGGGACAATTAAATGATATAAAATTAGCAAAAATAAATCACATTCTTTGAACATAGAAGATTATTACACTCTTTAGTCAAAGATTTTTATGGGAGGAAATTCAGAAAGAATTTATGATATTTGTCTGCTATTCCCTACTTCCTTTTGTGCTATAAATACACCCCTAACCCTTCAACTCTTCCCAACCGTTCATCCATCTCTCTCTCTCTCTCTCTCTCCACATAAACATATCACAGACATTAAAGAGCAAAGGCATGCAATTTTTTGCCATTTCAAATTAAATTTATGAATAGGGTCGTGCCATAAAAGTATAGAAAATCCATGAAGCTCAGGAGGGATAGCGCCATAGATAAACGATCATGCGCCACCGTGTTCGGTGGTAGAGGGTTGTGATCGTGAAGGTATCTCTATAGCGCTATCCATCCTGAGTTTCAAGGTTTCTTTGTACTACGCACCTGTCTATGAGAGCAAGTTACAACTGATTTTTAAGGCTCTCCCCATTAAAGGGAGTGCTGCAGAGGTAGAAATGACGATTCCAAGTAGGTACGGCCATGCTTAACTGATGCATATTAATCTTGATTTGACGTTGAACATGTGCATTTTTTACCTTCTTTATCTCTGTTTAAAGACTATTTTTTCCTTAAAAATCAAGAACTTGGTACCAAAGCCAGTACTGGTAGTCATTTTAAACACTGTGCAGGCTAGGATAGGCTAGGCCAGGCCAGGCCACGCAATGTTGAGATTTGGAATTGGTGGTTGGAGAAGAGAAGTTTGTTTAGATAAGATTTTAATGTTGGGATGTACAAGGAATCTGCATTATTATCTGTTGATCAGTAAAAGTAGACTGATAACCATTTTCAAGCAAGTTCTGGCCTGATCTGTCTTTTCTTCAGGTTTCCATATTAATGATAAATTTAGATTTTTGCAGTAGCTGCCAAGACGTACAGGGTTCAATACTTCAATTATCTTTGTCTAATAATGCTATTCAAATAGGCTCAAGGACAAGAGTGAAGGTCAAGGACAAAAGTGAAGGTGGCGGGGTGGTGTGACCGACAATAATTGAGTATTGTGTTTTTTTTTTAACCATTCGATCATGTGTTGACACGTGTTCTCACTGTTTTTTTAACCTGTCATTGAACCTATTTGTATAGAATTAAGCTCCTTTGCCAGATGAAATTTGCCCACCTGATTGACCTACTCTCACAAAGGAGTGGGACCCGTGCCGACCCCACATGAATAAAAAATGCAAAAACATACCCCCCACCCACCCCTATTGTGTGTGTATGTCAACTAGGATGTCAAAAAAATTCTGGCACCCTAGCTTGATTGATTTGTATAGCATACTTGATCTTTCTCATTTCTAGATGTACATTGCGCTTTACACCTTCGTTGACATCCGTTGTGTGGAAGGAATTTGTGCTTAGACTTTGTCAAATAATATTATCCAATTGGAAAAAACAGTTTTTTCATTCAATTATTTGTTGACAACAATGTAAATGTCTCAACAAGGGTATAATAAATGAGTGTAAAAATTGCATAGGATCATAATCCTATGTATGTGTATAGATGACGGGGAGAGATTTTCACCGGCTATGGTGCCATTGCTTGGGACTACAAACATTTGTTAATTCTAAGTTAATTGAATTTCAATTTACTTAAAATTAGCCCCCGTTTGATCTACATTTTTATCTTATTATAATAAAAAATATGACTGTTATCTATCACATTAGCATTTAAATTCAAATTTTCTATATCTTATGTGGGCTCCCAATAACGACTATATTTTTAATTTTCATTTTACAATAATTTGGCTCAAACAGGGCCCTAATGTCTTCATTTTTTTATTCCAATTATTTATATATTTCATTAATTTTTTTCTTTTTAAACATTGTTCACTTCAAATCAATCAAATCATTACATTAGAGACACCTTTGTTAATTTCAAAAAGTTTAGCTCATCTTAATTTTTTTATTTTTTTTAATTGTAAACATAAATTCATTATGTCAAAAAGCAAATAGAGATAGTTTTTACGCAATCTTATGAAATAATATAATCTTAAGCAATTTTTTTGTTTTTAAAAAAAATATTCGTCATACATATTTGTAAGTAGAAATTGCGCTAATTAATTAGTTTTGTTTCAAAAAAAAGGATTTTTGCTGCCAAATAAATAAATTACTGAAAAAGTACGCTCTTAAGTAATATTCTAATGTAAGGCAATATCATAATAATTAGCTTGTTACCATGTGGTAAGGTCAAAATCTATCACCTCGTACTCAATGGTGAACTCTTTGTTTTGGGGCTTCCATCTTGCTTCCTAGTAAAAAATGACATGACCTCAAGGGTCCCCACCTAGAGGTCAACATTAGACTTTGTGATCGATATTGTCACCTTGACCTTGGGACTACAGACTATGGTCCTGTTTGAATCACATTTTTGTAGAATGAGAATGAAAAATATAACCATTATTGGGGCCCACACAAGATATAGAAAACTTGACTTTAAATGTTGATGTGATGGATAACGGTCATACTTTTCACTTTAATGAGATAAAAAGGTAGTCCAAACGAGAGCTATAATTTGATGTTTGGGGTATTTCAATATAGTTCACGTTTCACCCTTGACCTTATAACCTGCGCTTAATAAATTTGAGGTCGAGAACAACATTTTGCTTGGGGCATTTGTTCTTGAGGTTACCTACAAGTCACTTATGAGACCTTCAGAGCCCAGTCTTTCCGTCTCAAAGAGCTTCATAATCAGTCTACGGTTCAACTGGAGGCATGACCATACAAGGAAATATGAAGTTAAATGGACATGAAATTAGTTAAAACTGCCAACCATTTAGAACGTCTGCATTTCGTGTTTTAGCACATCGGTATACTTCAAAATTCGGTGATCATAGTTTACAAATTAAATTCAACTATTCAAACAAAATATATCAAAACCATTAAAAATTAAATATTAATTCACACCACCAACAAATTATTGTTAAACAACTCATCAAAATCAAGTTTCATATATATATGTCAAATTTTATAGTCATTTCCTCATTGGTTTGTCAAGTAGTGTAGACAATATTTGCAAGGCTGTTACGGCCTCTTTGACCATACCTAACGCGCTTACGAGTCTTTTTCCCCTCTCATGATGGTGGAAAGAAATATGCACCCCCTTGATGTTCTTTTTCGGTTGAAATATAGTCACTTCAAAAATTTAATCACAGAGCAGAAAAAGGAAGAAACTAGGATTGAGTTTGAGTTTTTAAGGTGGATTTTGAAGGATGAAATTGAAAGAGAGAATAAAATTGGAGGGTTTAGGGTTTAACTCCACTTATTTTAAGCTGGGCTTTAGACATTTCAAGTAAAGGGTATTTAAATTTTTTAATATACAATAAAATAGACTATCTATTCTTTAACAAAAAACTTTAATAAATGCATTTTAACCTAAAACTAGTATTGACTGGACTTTTTAATCAAATCCACCTGGCTTTTATTTCTTCGTGTTCGGTATTTTCCAATAATTTACAGTTCATTCCATGATCTTTTGTTACTTTGGAAAGCAATCACGACTTCTAGTCAAGATTGGTTGTGGCAAATCACGAACGAAATAGACATTAGATTACAACCCGTCCACAAGAATAATGGTCAATAAGTAATTAATGGAGTCATTTTTGGGCAATTTCATTACCGTAACAGGGTGTGAAGCGATAAGCGTCACAACCAACTTCAAATAGTATGCTGAAATATAGGAACGGCAAAAACTCCCGTTCAACCCGATATCCACGGGTCCGGCCAGAAAGGGACGGGGACTACTCGCCTAATCAAGTAAACGGAATGGGCACGAGGGTGGTTGTCCGAAATGGATACGGAAAACATGGTCCCCGCCTCGCTACCCGCCACATTTAAAATTAATATCAAATTTAAGTTTTTTATCAAACAAAAAAAAAATAATAAAAAAAGATTTTTTTATCATTTTTTAAAGAGAGCATGAATTGCTCTTAACAAATTGGAAAAAAAAATAAAAGTAATAATATTCGCTAATTAAAAATGTAAAAAAATAAAAAATAAAAGGGGCATGGGACTTGCCCCCCTACCCTACCCTAATCGAGTATGAGGGCAATGCAAGATGACAGACGGGACGGGGGACGAGAATGGTCGACTCGCCTCGTTGTCATCCCTACCGCAATACCTACAAATACGAAAGCACTTAAAGATAAATCTCATTCTTAGATTTCAGTCCTTGCACGACTCCAAGAGCATTGCATTCGGCTACCTCAATTTTGTAAGCATGGTCTACCAAGTTTGTTCCCTCCGCGAGTGCAATTGCCTCGTCATTCTCCGATTCACAGTAGCCCCAAATTTCCTTGGCGAACGCCGCAGTGACAACAACCAAATAGTCCCATCTAACAGCCCCAATTCCAATACATTTTTGGTCTTTCCTAAATCTGATTGGTGACATTAGTATTTAGTTCGAGTTTTCCATCCGACGGTGTCTTCCATTTGACACCATTTCACTATTGGACGAGACTTCATCGTGTTCACTGTCTTGGAAACCTCAATCTCATCTGCAAAACCATCCATAAGAGTTGTCCACCAAAGTAATAACACCATCAATAACCATCCCGTACATGGCCACCATGCTCTGCTTGATTCCAGCTACCCCAAATTGCCCATAACATGCAATATATACATATAGATCCACCAACTTTACATTTTAGCCATCCAACGATCCTGATCTATTTGAAACTAGCTAAAATTTATTTATCCATAGATCCTTTTCTACAGGCACAAGAGCTTGGTTTCGTAGTTCTTGGTCTGTGAAGATGCATCGTTTGATGCTCCATTTTCCTTTTCCATGGAGGCCAAACTGTCCAGCTGCAAGAGAACTAAGAACGAAGAGTTTTCCCCTTTTTGCCCTACTCTTTGGTCTTAAAAACTCCGATTTTAAGTTTGAGTGATTGCCAAAGTCATCCATCGTTACTTGTTTTAGGTTTCCCGTAAGCTTCTCTTGAGAACGAGTTTTGGGTCAGTTCATAGCAATTCGATATTTTTACTCATGAAAATCTAACAAGGCTTGATTGATCCTAAAAGTAAGAAATAGGCCTTGAACTTGCAAACAAGACATATAAGGCACACACAATCCTAGCGTATAACATCTAAACTGGAAAATGTGGGACAGTGTTATCACAATATGCCGTGCAAGAATGTCCAGAATAATCAATTTAAGACGACCAAACGCTAGAAAGAACAATGTCAGGGCATAATTAACAATGGTGTCATCTCTATATATTTTCTAGGATAACTTCGATGAAAATCTAGCAGTTGGCTGATAAACTTTTTCCACTCTAACTACAAGAGTTTCGAACTTCTATGTGTGAAGTTGCATGCAATTGCAAATCCAAACCTATAAACATACATGTAGCATGGTTCTAGTCAATTGGCTATGGCGACATTCACTGCTTTCAGAATTTAGATCGACTATTAGAAACACGAAAACATAAAGTTGGTAGAGAGTAACGTGGTAGCAATGGAGAGTGACAACATTCAGTCATAAATAACATCTATTCCTTCACAAGATAGAAAACCTCGTAAAAGATCAAGGTGTGCAAGGTTGCCCAAAATCCATTATAAAGGATGCATATAGTCAAACATTAGATGTCCGATATAGTAAATAGAATACACATAAATCGTCTACAAAACAAGGTCGATTCATGCATATATACGATTTCCAGACACATAATATAGTAGGACAGTTGAGAATGCCAGATGTTGGAACCTTAGAAGGTTGATCCATTCCACCCGAAGTTGGAACCCTGTGAAAAACAGCCAAGGTCATTAAGCATTAACAAAAGTAGGGGAAAGGTGTACAAGGAAAAAACTTTCCAAAAATATAATAATAAAATAGAGCATGCCCATTATATTATGCAATAAACTGTACTTTTTCATGGATCTAAATAGTGAAAGTTCAGTTACATGATTTAGTACTGGTGTAAAGCATGAAGACATTGTGTATATTCTTGACTCTGATGGGCATAGACAAGAAGGAAGAATGCAATAAGAAGACACTACTTCATGGAAGAGACAATCTTGTAATCAAATATAAAAGCGTAATTTTCTTACCTTAGTGTCATGGAATACAAGGAAGAATCGTGACTTGGGAACAGACAACTTAGTCTCGAGTATGTTAGCAATGGCAGCACTCAGTTTCTTGTTGACATCAGGGTTAAGCCCTCCAATAGACGCCAGCTCTCCATGAGCAGTCGGCTGTTCTGTCCCTCCAAATGCCATGGGTACAGATCCTTTCAACACAACCATCACATACTGCATCAACGACAGATCCAACAAGAGTTTAGCGCCCTTGAAAGGATCATTTACAAAGAAAGATATAACTTATTTTATTTTAAGAATCAATCCACTTATTGGAAAATTGACAAATAGGCATTTATTTTTAAGCAGATCAGAGATCTTATAACTGAAGTAAAATTGCAAATAAATGGCATTCAAAAAACAAGTTACGAATTATATTGTCCATGTAAATAACAATAACTTGTGTGATCTGTAAAATTTTGTTTCAAACATATCATTTCTAGGCAAGTGAATAAAATCAAGATGCACATAAATAATTCCTTAGTGAAGCTAACAACATTGAGTTCACAGAATCATGTTAATTAAATTTGAAAAAACCTTCACAGCACGCAGTAACACAATTGAAAGGTGCAGCCTTTGAACCTCCAGAATGCAAGTTGATTTAAGCATTTTCAACTAATCACGAAGAACTCTAAAGTTCATGTAATCAACTTGTATCAGTAATTCATTTTGAACCAATCACAAGTTTATAAAACATATGTTTCCAGTGCTCCCTACAAATTATAACACAATTTTCACATAGTTTCTACTTTTCCCTCAAAATTGGGAAGTGTGGCAAATCAGACCTACCACACACAAAAAAAGGGGGTCGCACAAACCCACCATCAATCACAACGTTAAAACTTAAAACCTTTTTTGGGTTGAATCACCCAATTTAAAATTTTTTTGTGCATAAACTTCGAAATAAAAAGCAATCTAAACCTGCATAAAGACGATAAAATGGTCACCAAACCCACTTACAAATGAACATCAGAGGTAAAATAAATCAATAAAACAAAATTAAATCAGATAACCGATCATAACAAAATTGATCACAAAAACTGGAGAGAGAATGAAATGAAAAAAAAAAAAAATACATACAGCCTCGGGTTTTCCGATTAGCTTGGCAACAGTAGAGGTGGCTTCGGAGAGTATGGTGGAGGTGTCAACGCCCTCAAGGCTCACGTTAGTCGACAGATTCAGGCACGGCATTTCAAAACCGTCGATCGTTCTCTTCGTATTTTCTTTTTTCTTATGCTGACTAACAGAGAAGGATTAATCTACACGGAATGACTCTTTGACCTTTGTGTTTTTATTTGGCTCTACTAGTCTACTGCATGTGAGGTCCCCAATGTTTACTTAACTGTACAGTTAACCTCAACTGTTTTTTCTTCGTATTTCAGCACCCAACGTTCCATGCTAGAGTAGTAGCGATGGCAATTGACTGAGCCAAATCGTTCAGCACGACCCCCCAAGTAATCCTAGCTCAACACTTATTGAACGAGTCGAATACAAGTCAACTTGTTTGTAAATTTTCGAGCCAGATTCGCCCCACTAATGTGCTTATTAGTAGGTTGAGCAAACTTGTTCGATCTTTTTCTTTTTGTAATCGACGTATTATTTTTTTGGTTTATAAAATAATAAATTTTGATTTTTAAAGTACAACCAAACAACCTACCAATGACAGATGCCGTCAAATTGGCTACAAAATCGGTCAAACCGATGGATCCAACCCAAATCGACCGTGGGTTGATTTTAAGTTCGTTTGAAAAATGAAATTTGAGGTCGGATTGGATTGGATCTCGAGTTCTGAACTAAGATCCAACCCAACTCAACCCAACTCGATGAATTGAAAAATTAATGCCTAAAGTAGAAAAATTTAATTAGACACAATAGTGGAAAGATGTTGCTTGTAAATTACTAGATAGTCAATCTGTACTTAACTCGGTCCAAGCAAAGTCCAAAGACTCTCGTGCCTTTCTTGGTTGGACCTAAATAGAAGGTCAGAATCTATTCTTGGTGGTAGGGCATGGTTAAGCTTTTAGTAGGCACGGAGTAGAAGAAACTAATCGATTGAGATAACATTTTCACCAGATGCTAGAAAGAAGCAAATAGAATCAAGAGTCCCCCAGGGCGAAATGTGAGTTCATTGTCGAATTCGGAGTAGTTAAAATCAAAGAGTTCTAGATATGCAGATTAAGTCCATGTTTGACACCACATTTTTTCAAAATACATTTTTTCAAAACTCATTTTCAACTCCATATTATTCAATAAAATAATATTTCTCATTACATCAATTATTTTTTCTTATTTTTTAACCACATATTTTACATCATATTACTATTTAACATACATTATTTCCTCAATAATATCCATCAAACACACCCAAGTGAGTTCATATGTGGGCAAAACAATGAAATGCTCACACACAAGCCAAGGGATGAACTTTATTCTGGTGTCGTAGAATAAGGGGCCTCCTCAATAAATGAGATTCCCACATAGCGGTAACTAAAACTAGGAGTAGCTATTAACGATTTAAATGTACAAACGTCCCTTTTTTAACATAGGCGGGCGACATGAATACTATGTACAAATGCACAACTATTTGACAATAAACTAAAAATTAAGGACAGAATGATGATATGAATGAATCCTAAAAAAAATTTAAAAATGAAAATGCTCCATAATTTCAAACTTACAAAAATTCTTATTTCAGTTAGAAAAACGAAAGTTTCAAGTGGTTTCAAACTTTAAAAAATTGTCCCAATTCAATAAAAAATAACTAGACTCAATTTGAATTAGCCCAAGTCTAAACCGACAAAATTAATCCAAACCTACGCACCCTTGATCGGTTTGGGTTGGATCGAGTTTCAACTATTGACGGGTTGGTTTGGTTTGATTACTAGTCAAATCGAACACATTGGATTGAATTTGGGTTAGATAAAAAATCAATCCAATCCAACCAATCCACACCCAACCCGACCCACGAGCCCACCTAACAAGCTAGAGTTCCAAAAAAATGGTTTGTCCTCAAACTTAAATAAGCCAAAAATAAATATAAAAAGAAATGCTAAAAAAAAAAAAAAGAAGAAAAAACGAACAGTCGAATATAAATAACTTTCTATTGCACTCTCACGAGGCCATAATAATAATGCACATATCAATCATTATTAATTTGAGCAATTAATCTAAGTCTCCATAATAATACCATGTTACAAGTTGTACACTTGATTGACTGAGTTTGAGTTTAGTGAGACACAATTTGCGACATGATGAAAATTCATCTTTCGTAATCGGTGATAAAATTAGACGGTGTATATTTGATAAGATTGTAGTCTTTTTATTAGGGTTTGTCTAGATCTAGAAATAAAGACAATTATATTTTTAGTACACATTGAAGGAAATCGCATAAATATCTTATTCTTGATCACTCGAAATAAGACTTTACTTGATTATCGAATGAGTTACCTTTATCCTGAGCAGATAATGTAACAATCATTGCTAAATTCATATTCTTTGAAGTGATATTGAGTGAGATCATGTTTGAACTTGGTGCTTTGGAAATTGGGACATGGAAATCTTGCAATAAAGAATCCATTAATCACTTAGGGCATGTTCGATCGTGCTTAAAATTCAATTATAATTGAAAATATAACTGTTATTGAGTCTCATTCGTCTAAGAAAAGTCAACAATAAAGACTATTTTTCAATTTTAATCTTTACCGAACACACCCTTAAGTAAGATGATTACCGCTTCAAGGGCTTTTCTAGTAAGTAATTAAATTCGAGTTCGGTAATTCGAGGATTGAATCCTTGAACTCTATGTTGTGATGCAAATAAAATTGATTTGCTTTATGACAATGAGGCTTGGAGGCCGATACATATTGGATGGCAAAAAGATCATTTTGCTCGCTCCAATATACTGAAGTCAATGGGAATAGAGTTGTTGAATGATAAATAAAGGATATAACTATTTGACTACATCTTGCTTCAATAATTTCACTTGACTCTCGTGCAATCCGACTCTTTAATGTAATGAGTCATGATTTATAAATAAAATCTCAACTGGTCAAGAGTTGGCCAATTTGGAGACTTAGAGCCTGTCTGGTTTAAATTCTTCATGGATTAAAATTGAGATGATGATCGTTAGTAGGCCCCACATGAGAGATGGACATTGAACAATTGCGGCCGAGTGCTTAAAAAAGGGTCATAAAAAAGCTTAAAATCAGGCCAAAAATCTCCACCAGGCAGACCCTTTATATATTTGAACTTGAGTCAAGTGGGTCGGTTGGGTCCTTATCTCCAAGAAGAGTGGGAACCAAATTGATTACGTATAATTTAGTCAAGGTAGAGTTGCACTTATCTTAAGGGGAGTAGTGTAATAGATCAATTTTACGTCGTCCTAATTTTGGTCTATTTAGCTAGGATTTATGAAAACAATCATGATTGTGTACATCATTGCTTACATTCGTCCACATGGCAAATTGTGATTTGTCAGTTAAAAAAAAAAACTATTTTTCAATCCTATCAATTTTGGACAATCATGAAAGTGTAAACAAGGATGTACAAATGGCAAAGTACTTGTGAAAAAGGTTGGAAAATGCTATTTGTAAATTGTATACAGGGGTTGACACCTGGTGTACAACCCCTCACAAGAGGGGGGGGCCCACGACCAATAAAAAATGTGGACCCCACTCTTGTGAGGGGGGTTGTACTCCGGGGTGTCAACCTCGATGTATAAGTAGCAGGCCGAAAAATGTTATATATATTTTTCTTTTCCCTAAAATAAGGCATCTTTTCATTTTCTCGATGTTTGATATCCAACACTAACAATCAGCGATTTAAACATATAAGTAATCTCGGAATACTGATCAGTATTCCATGGTAATATTTATTTTGACCATATTTAAAATGCTTGGATATTATTAAATAATTAGTCTCATTTATAACATGCATCAAACAGATAGTGACATGGCGTAATATACTTTTCTTCACTTTTACATGTAGTGTCGAAAGTGTCCAATCTCCAACTCAAGACTCAATATATGTAGTGTCCATCTAGGGCAGCATTATTAGACTAACAATTCATTCAAAACTTTCAGAACTAGAAAATTTGCTTATTAAAGTTCGAAGATAAGTTTTATACTTTATTAATTTCTCAATCCTTGTATATGTACGTGCCAAATTTACTTGTATTCATTAGTTCTTTTGAGATAGCATATATGTAACATCATCTTCTCTTCCACGAGTGTAGTTTGAATGTGCTATAAGCAACATGTGCCACTTTGGGAGCAATGTAGCATGCCTAAAACGGAGGTGGACTCAAAGGGGGAGGGCTTGAAGTGGATTTTCGGGTTTGATTGTGAGTTATATAGGGTGAATTGCACCTCTTTTACGAGGTATAACTTTTGGGTAAAGTGATGATCATATCTTAAATCAATAAGTTGAAATTATTCTTGCAATTTTTATTTAAAAATATATATTTTCAACATGCTATCATCTAAATAACAAAAACAATATCATACTACGAAGGGTTAATATTTATGGAAAAAATTCATAAATAAGGTGTATTCTTTATACCAATTCAAAAATCTGGTATATAGTTTGAAAATTCAAAAATCAGGTTTTTTTTTTAATTTATGAAATAATAAATTATTAAATCAATTTATAAATATTTAATTCTAATATAATATAATTAACCCATCCCACATGCACCACACATACCGCTTCGAGGACTATTTCGACGACCATTCCGACCACCACTCTTCTCCGGTGATCGTTTCGACGATTGCGCCGATTCCGACAATTATTCCGGCGATTATTCCGATGACAATTCTGGTCACAGATTTATAATTTACGATCATAATTCAAAAATTTTATAGGTCACATTAATTCGTTGGTCACAGATCAAAGATTATAGGTCACACAGTCATAAATTTCCAAATTAATTGGTCACATATTTTTAAATTGATTGGTCACAGATTATTTTTGAGTCACATATTACTAAATTTTTAGATCACAGTTAAGTAACTGGTCACAGATTACCAAACATTTGATCACATACTATCAAATAGTAGGTCACATATAACCAGTAATTGGTCACATACACCAAATAGTGGTCACACACCACCGTCACCAACACTACCACCACCGCATCCCCCCGTCTTCGTCGTAGCCAGATCCACCACCATCCCCGTCATTGTCGCCACCACCACTGAAACCAACACCACATCACCACTACCAAATAGTCGTTACCAGATCCAGTCAACTGTTAACAAAAACTACAACCACCACCTTTACCGAATCTCCAGCCGCCACCACCACCAACCACCACCACTATTGCACTACAACTACCACCATTAACAAATCACGTCACACCACAACCACCACCCAACAAAAAATCCCAAAAACCATCACTGCCACCACACCCCCACCCGTCGCGACGCCACTGCAAACACACACACCTATATATCTACGACCCCGATAAAGATCCATTGCAGATGGTCGTTGCAGTTGCATATCGCATACAGAGGAACCAGTACAGATCGCCGCAAGCGCAGCTGCTACGTCTCCTTGCGAAGAGGCTCCGGGCGCTTCCATGGTGGCGATAGCGTGACTTCCTCGACGTCACGTCATTCACAGAGAAGGCGGGGAAGGGGAAGGGGGAGGGGGAGGCGAGGCGAGGCGAGAGAGAGAGAGAGAGAGAGAGAGAGAGAGAGAGAGAGAGAGAGAGAGAGAGAGAGGAGGGAGTATAGTGATAAATTAGGGTTTCAATTAGGTTTTATAATACCTGATTTTTGACTAAAAAATTGTAGACCTGATTTTTAAAAACTTATTTTTAAAGACCTGATTTTTTGTAATTTCCCAATATTTATTCTAGAAGTTAGGCCCAACCATGGCCCAAATTATAAAACGAAACTTGGTTTCCAGCAAAATGAACCATGTGATTCATTTTGAGTAAGGCCCGTGAAAATTGCAAGGGTTCGCTTCAACCATCATAAAGGAAAGGGGCATATGCTAACATAGAACTTTTTTGAGTAAATAGCTTTGAGGGTCTCGAACCTTTAAAATTTGTGACGATCGGGGTCGGAACCTAAGATTTCTAATATTCGGGTCCCAAACAAGCGTGCGTCCGAAGTCCATTCATGACAAAAATTATCTGTATGATAACAGTTAAAATTTGAATAAAATGATTTGATTAGGTAGACAGTAATGGGATCTCAAAATTTTGAACCTTTTGACAATGGGTTTGAACCTTTGATTTCTAGTATTCTGGATTTCAAATTTTCAATCTTTCAAACTTCTACGGCTGAGAATCATTTTATAATGAAAACTGTTAGTTTGACTATCAAAATGTCAAACTTTAATAAAATAATCATTGTATCTTTAGTTTGAATTATAACAAATAAATAAAAATATAAATATAAAAAAAGAATAATAAAACTAAGAAAAACAAAAACAATAAAGATTAAAGTAAAAGAAAAATAAAATTTGAAACACATCCAACCGCACAATTCACACCTCATATCCAATGGTATTTTTCATAAATGACGAGGGAGAAAAAACCAGACAATTTCCCTTTGATTTTTGCCATCGTCGACAATGGCAAAACATGGGGGATTCATCCATGTGGTTACACAAGAAAAGGGTGGAGAAGTGTGGGGGGAATGGGGTTGTGCAGGATGGGTGTGTTTTGTTTTTATTTTTTTATTCTTTTGGTTTTTTTTTCCTCTTTTCTTTCATTTTATTTTCTTATCCATTTTAAATTAAACTAAGGATACAATAATCATTCTTTTCAAAATTTGATATTTTAATGATCAAATTAACAATTTTCGTTATAGAAGGGCCCTCGACAGAGACATTTGAAATAGATGGGACCCAAAGTGCTAAAATTTAAAGGTTCAGGATCTTGTCATCACAGAGTTCAAAGATTCCGCACTTTCAATGCTATTTATCCAATTTTTTTGTGAATTCATTGTGTATGAAATTGACTCTTTCGAGAGACTCAAAGAAATTAAATCATTTATAACTACACGCCTAGTTAATACTTCTTCATTTTATAACATTTTCTACTATGATTACATAACAATTGTATTACTCTTACTCACCAAAAAAAAAACAACATAATTCCTGTACATGAGAGCCTTCTAGTTCTATTCAATACATGTCCCGACAATTTAAAACATACTTTTCCTAGTCATTCTTTAATTGGTATGAGCTTCATAGTAACATTTGCAATTTGACCTTGTAAAATGTTGTAGAATTGTGGATTGCTGTGCCCTATCTCCTTAGCCATGGGTACGAAATTGACACTATACACATAAATGGGTTGCTTACACAACTATGGAATATTTGGGCATCCAATTCAAAAATTAGACAAATCAATTAAGATTTTAACATTATAAAACAGGGTGAAAATGTTTTAAAAAACATGCGTCCTTCAAATATGTTATTTTTTTGTTACGGTATATGTAATTTTTTGACACTTATCCGATTTCAATATATCCACAAGTGATTCTCTGAAAAGCACGACAATATCAAACTAATTACATGTCATATCATTCATTGCCTATTTTTATTCTCGAAAGTTTAACTCCAGCTTGTTAGCAAGATCCTTGTGAAATATAACATGAGTTGATAGAATAAAATCAACATTGCATCTTATAATAGTGTTAAGGGCTATGTTACCTAAATCTGAAAACAATAATCAATACATTTAGCCATGTTTGGTGGCCTTTAATTTTTAAAAAAATGTTTTGAATAGTATTTTTTGGAGAGTGTATGAAGACAAAAAAAAAAAAGTTTTGGATTTACGTGTAGAATATTTTATTGTGTGAATGTATGGTTAAAAATGAGTATGAGGAATAAATTAAGTTAAAATAAAGGGAATCAAATAGGGACCTAATTTTTTATTAATGTTATTTAACTCCACTGTGATTGTAACCTTAATTTAGATGATGTTGATGTGACATTAAATGATAAGTGAAATTAAATGACTTATTTAATTCCACATTTCATTTAACGTATCATCTGTGCCACTTAGATCAAGGTTACAATCCTTGTGGGGGCTATAGAGCATTATTCTTATTCTTAATGTTTTGATACTCCTCAAGACTTAATACATATAAATCATTCAATGCTCCCATCTTCCTGGTCACCTTCCCAACTAACAGAGGCGGATGGAGAGGGGGTTGGGATGGGCTATAGTCCAGCCCTGCCCCAGCCTAGAAGCAAATTGGCTTGTATAAAAATGGAAAACTTAGGCCAAATTCATGGTGAAAATAAAAAGAGGAAATTACACCTACATCTGCTTTTAGATTTCCATTTTCATAAATCCTATCATAAGTTTAACTTTTCAATTATCAGGTTTTTATATTTAATTAATATTAATTATATAATTTTCGATCCAATTAAAATCACCAAAATCAAACCCTAAAATTCATTTCATCCTCCATCCCATTCTCTCTCCTCCCTCCCATTTGTCTCCTCCCCGTCGCTGTGGCCAGACAACGCCGCCTAAGGTCCTACCACTCGCCGGCGAAGTAAGGGAACTAGCCTATCTGCTCCTGGCCGACGGTGTTCTCGCTCCCATTCTCTCTCATCCCTCCCATTTCTCTCCTTCCCGTCTCTGTGACCAGAAAATCGCTGGTGTTCTCGAGGCGAAATAAGGGAACTGCTCACGATCTGTAGTCTCCAATCTTCACATCTCTCGTTGTGGACTCCACCGCCGACTGCACAATCCTCTCTGTCGGTTTTTTTTTTTTAATTTTGTGAGGGTGCAGATCTGTTAAGTGGAAGTGTGTGCGCGTTGATGTGGCGGTGGGTACGATGGGGGTGCGTCCTCAGATCTGTTTTTTTTAGTGGTGCGATGTGGTGGCAATGGAGTGGTGGTTGATGAGGATACAGTGGGGTTTTTTGGTTGTGGTGGGGCCGTGGGGTGCAGGCAGCGGTTGTGTGGTGGTGGCCGTTTTTTGTTGTTGGGGGAGATGGTGTGGTGGTCGGTGGTTGTTGGTGCAGGCGGCTGTGGGTGTGTGCGTGGGTGCGGTGAAATGGTCGTGAACGGTGCAGCGACGTGGTGTGTTGTGGATCGGGCGTCACGGATTGGTGGTCTTGGTTATTTTGGGCGGATGGCAGTGGGTGATGTGCGTGGAAGGTGGTGGTTGTTGGCGGCAGATCTGTTGGTGGCGAATATGCTGTTGGGTCTTTGGACTGATGGGTGGTGGTTTGGGTGGTTTGTGTGTTGCGGTGGTGACAGTGCTATTTAGGTGTGTTTCCGTGGGCGACTCTGGTTGAGATACGGCGATAGCGGTGGTTCCGTTGGTGGAGGCAGTGGCGAAATGGCGGTCACAAATGATTTGATTGTTTGTGACCAATCATTTGGTCGGTTTGTGACCAATAAACAATTTGTGACCAATGTATTCGATAAACTGTGACCAGTATTAGCCGTGTGACCTAAAAATTACTAAATTGTGACCTAAAATTTATTAATTTGTGACCAATAAATTGATGTTTGTGACCATAAAATAAGTA
The DNA here is from genome assembly GCA_035079005.1 of Fraxinus americana. Classification (NCBI taxonomy): domain Eukaryota; kingdom Viridiplantae; phylum Streptophyta; class Magnoliopsida; order Lamiales; family Oleaceae; genus Fraxinus; species Fraxinus americana. The sequence goes on along the minus strand of CM068711.1, from coordinate 29,502,263 downwards.
ACGTAACTTTTAAATTTTGTGATTGTGACCGATGAACAAAGTGTGACTTTTAATTTTTAAATTGTGACCGACAAACAAATTGTGACCTACGAAAATTTTGACATGTGACCTAAAAAATTTTGAATTGTGACCAAATTGTACATATCTGTGACCGTTATATATTTATTAATAAAATATATAATTAATTAAGTAATTCATAAATAAATTTAAATAAAAACCTGATTTTTGAAATTTAAAACATCTAACCTTAATTTTGAAATATGTATAAGTAAAACCAGGATTTATGTATTCTTCCCAAATAAAAAAGAATAAAAATTTAGTCCAGCCTAAAAATTAATTTTAGTTCAACTAACTTCATTTTCAACCCAATCCCAATGTTCAATTTTTCAAATTTAGTTTAAAACTCTACAATAATTACATATTTATTTTATCTATATTCATGATACTAAAATAACTCGTTACAAACTTAGATATTTTATTTTACACACACACATATATATAACTAAGTTTAAAGAGTTCACTTATAATCAAATTAGTTTATTATATAACAAATAATTTTTATTGATTAAAGATAAACGATTTATTTGAATAATATGAAATGCCACATATTTGACTAAGCTTAAAAGTAATTAATTTTTTTCTAAAATATTTTTTTATATATTACTTATTTATACTTGTGAATTAATAATTTATTTATTTTGACCATGAAATTGATGTTATTATCAAAATAAGTAATATGTAATATATATATATTTAATTTTATTAGTTAAAAATATATTTGTTAGAATTTTGTTATCAGCGTCCAAAAATATATTGTATTTTTTAAACTAAATCTTGTGTGGTATAGAGCATTTTTTAAAGACATAAGTTCATTGAAAAAAAAAAATATAAATTTCAGTCCACACTAACATTTCTTTCTGGCTCTGCACCTGCCAACTAATCAAATCCCTTCTACATCTAGCTCAACTCCTCCTGATTTTCTCGCGTTTGTGTCCAACACCAATCGCATTCCCACCAACACCTCCCTCCTCCCATACACATGCCCCTCGCCTCACGTCCACTCCATAGCAGAGATTCCTCACTCCCATCTGGTCTAGTTGATAACAACACTGCCCTTTAACTTTATCTTATGAGATCAAGAAACAGCATATTTTTCTTTTATCATGAGAGTGATAATTAAAGTGAAATTAAATGTAAATTAATCCTTGTTTTTCCACAGGTCAAAAAGTGAAAAAATTATCACGATTCCCCGTGCTTTGGACTCATAATGTCTTGTTCATCCTTCATGTCACGGTTGTTAAAAGATAATTAATTAACAAATATTCCTTGGATTGAGGTTGCCGGAAATGAGATAAATAAATATCTCACGAAATTTAAAGGTTTTTTTTAAATTTTAAGTTCAATGTATTAAATAATTTTTTAATTGAAAATAAATAAATATTGACAAACTAGGCAATAACAGTCTAGTTCAATGGATTTTCTTCGATTTTGAAATTTTTCACATAAATCTTAGTATTCTTTTCCTCTGTTTATATTTTAATTTGGTTTTTAAATAAATTCTCTTGCAAGAATCCTATAAACAAATCGAAAAATTGATCTCAATTCTCAATAAAATTTGATACAACAATGAACAAACATCCAATATAACTTTCTTTGAAAACTATGCTTATTCGTGTTTAGTCCCACCTACTAAAGTAGGCAGAATAATTAAGCTCTCATTTGATTCTCATTATTTTAAAACTCATTTTCAATCCAACATTCTTTCAAAAAAATTTGCATGTAAACCCAAATTTTTTTTTGTACTTTTTAATCACACATTTTTCAAAAATTCACTACTGCAAAACTCATTTTGATGAAATAATGGGCATCAAACAGGAGATTATTAACTCTTCCAAGTCAGAGAGAAGCTACAACGTCGTTAGTGCATTGAAGAATATACAAATATACAAATGTTTCACGTGTACCTTCTTTTTAATGTTATCTATTCATGTTCAGTCTAACATTACTCAGGATGCCTTTCGATGGTTAAAATGATTGATAATAAAAAAACATCGCATCGAAACCTAATTACTCATTTGAGAGTGAGAGAAAATGTATAATATTTTCAATATATATTTAATATGTTCAATCTTAAGTGCCTCTGTTTCTTATTCAGTTAATTCTTATACATCATGGCTTTAGTGTTAAGTATTCAATCCCAAGAAATCCAAAAGGAGAGAAACATCTATTTCGTTTTATTATGCATTTCACTTTTCCTACAAGTGGGTTAGGAAAATTGGCAAGGGTGAATCATTACAGTAAGTTATTATTATATTAGAGACATTTGGTGCAATTGATAAAGTTTGTTCAGGAAAATGAGGAATTTGCAAAAACATGTTCACTTTTACATAATCATTTGTAAAAATATCCAAATTTTGTATCAATGTCCATTTTACTATAATTTAGAATGTTCTCATTAGCAATTTTAAATTCCACAATGACGACAAAATTATTCATATAATTAAAAATTGTATTGACCAATAATAATTTGACATATAACTTATTCTACTTATTTAAAAAGAAATATCATGTCAATTATGTATTGAATACTCACTTCTCTCTATAACTGAGTAAATAAAACGTTTACCTATTACTCGACGCACCCGTAAAACTCATGAAAACTTATCCAAACCACATGATACAACTCGTATAAATTGAAGAAAAGTTGAAATATAACCCACTTCTATCAATTTATTCGTTTTCCCTTTAGAATCAATTCCGGATCTCTATTGTTTGCTGCTCTCCCTCCAACCGCCCAAATCATCGTCACTGGTCGTGAATCGTCTGTTTGTAGTAGTGTGCTGAATGTTACACTTTCAATTTCTGCTTTAATTGCGTCTTTATCTGGTTAGATTATCTCTCAATCCATTTTCTTCATTTTTTTGTTAAAAGTTTGCTTCTTGATTTAACTTCACACTATTTCTTCAATTGTTCTTGTTCATTATGTGTATACTTTATGAACATCAATTGGTTTCTCATACATGAAGCTTCAAAAATTGTCACACGTGACTTTACAAATGGATATCATTTTGTTTTTATTTGTGGTTTATGTTCCTTCTTGCTCGACATTCTTCTACAATGAAAATAGATTATAAAGTTGAGAATAATATGGCGAATGCCAATCCAATAACAATTATTCTTTGTTTTATTAAATTTTTCTTGCTGTATCAGACCACTCAATGTTGGTTGCCACAGATTTAACCCGGTGATGGAAGAGGAGGAGGAGGAGGAGGAGGGGGGGAGAAAGAAAGATATTTAAAAAAAAAAAAAAATTCAACAATTTATTTTGGATTCGTTTGTATTTTTTTTAAAAAAATTGGGAGTATAATTGCAATTAGTTCTTTATTTTTCATATCATATATGTTTATTTTATTTAAATATAAGAGTATATTCGTCATTTCACAATTTTTTATTGAAAATTAAATGAAAATACATGAAAATAATGATTTTCACGATGAAACATGAAAATAATGATATAAGTGTAAAAAAAAAAATGAAACGAAATATTTTACACAATAAGGGTATGTTTGATTGCAAGGGTGGAAAATTGGTGGAAAGAGAATATTTTACAGGGAAAAGATTTGTCTAAAAAATGTTTTGCAGGAAAAATGATTTCAAATGTGTCTGATTGGTATAATTTTCCACCTGGAATATTTTTAAATTTTCTATTCATTTGACTTTGTTTTATATGGAAAGTGTTTGTTAAAGTGATAATTTTTTCCACAATTGGTTATAAAATTTGTTTCCATTACCAAAAAGTAAAAAAAAAAAAAGGAAAAAAATTTGTTTCCTAAAAAATTATTTTTTTAATCAAAATTTAGTGTTCGTTTGATTTAGTTTTACATGGAAATTATCCATTAAAGTAAAAAAAATTTTACCATTGGTTATAACATTTATTTCCATTGCCAAAAAATATATATATATTTTTTTCCAGCTAGCCTGGAAATTTTTTTCCCACCAAAACGGTTGAAAAAAATTTTCATCAAAAAGCCGGAAAGTGCACACGTGTGGAGGAAAGAATGAAAATACTTTTCGTGGAAAATTTTGCTTATCAAACAGTCAAAAAAATGGAAAGCGAAAAATATTTTTTGGCATTAAGATTCATAGAGACCGATTAAGAGATATTTTGAATTTGTCTCAGAAAACCTATATCAACAAAATTTTAGAGAAATTTCGGATGAATTTGGCGTATCAAACATGCCTAAATTCGTGCCCGGGGTACATTCAAGATGGCAAAGACAGTGCAAGGATGGGCTTGCAACCCCAGTGTGGGGAGTTTGAATCACGGACAGAGCAGCCAAGTGTTGTAATACCCAAACCACGTGGTGGAACAGTTTGGTGATGTAAATCCGACGCAAGAGGGCTCCCTTGGGGTTAGGAGTATAAAGTTTGCATGGACACCTGTTTGAATGGGCATAACCCGCGATTTACCTCCGCCCGAAGTTGAGGCACCGTTCTGAATGGTCCAAGATATAGTCTGGTGTAAGTTGGAAAATCTGGGTATCAAAAAAAAAAAAAAAAACATGCCTAAATTCTAAACGTAAATCTCCGTTCAAAATCTTCACACACTGCTCCATCACGTCACCTCAACACCAATAATTTCAACATTCCACCTATTCACTCCTTTTCTTCTTGCTTTTCCTTTGATCACTTGACATTTTACTCCACTTCTAGTTCACACTGCAATTTTAGACCACCTGGGCTTTCATTTTAATCTAAAGAAATGGAAGCCACACCGCCTACTTCAGTAAAAAGTCTTAATCTTCAAGATCAGACTCCAGAGTTTTCCCCAAAGCCATCACCTTTGAAGAAAAAATTTGTTACTTCTGTAATGGAAGCAGCCACCACACTGAGAACCCCTTTTTTTAAAGAAGATACATACTTCATTTCCCACCTCAAGGCATCTGAAAGGAAGGCTCTTCAGGAGCTTAAGGATAAGCTCATGGCTGCCTCAAATGGGCCTGATTCTATGTGGGGCATTCCACTCTTGGGAGGTGATGAAAGGGCTGATGTTATTCTCTTGAAATTCCTTCGTGCGAGGGATTTTAAAGTTCAAGATACACTGAATATGTTGCAGACGTGTCTTTCTTGGAGGAAAGATTTTGAGACTGATGGCATTGTGGAAGAAGATTTAGGGTTTAAGGAGCTTGAAGGGGTTGTGGCTTATATGCACGCTTATGACAGAGAGGGACATCCAGTTTGCTACAATGCTTATGGAGTTTTCAAAGATAAAGAAATGTATGAAAGGATTTTTGGAGATGATGAAAAGCTTAAGAAATTCTTGAGATGGAGAGTTCAAGTTCTTGAAAGAGGTATTAAATTGCTGCATTTTAAACCTGGTGGGATTAACTCCATTATCCAGGTCACTGATCTCAAAGACATGCCCAAAAGAGAGCTCAGAGTTGCCTCTAATCACATTCTCTCTCTCTTTCAAGATAATTACCCTGAAATGGTTGCCCGCAAGGTAATTAACCTAGGATTCTTACTGTTTTTTATTTTATTATTATTATAGAATTTTGATTCTGGATTCAACACTATTTTCTTGGATTCAATGGTTTTGATTTTGTAGATCTTTATCAATGTGCCATGGTATTTTAGTGTGCTGTATTCAATGTTTAGTCCATTTCTCACTCAAAGAACAAAGAGCAAATTTGTGATATCCAAGGAAGGAAATGTTGCCGAGACACTTTACAAGTGAGTATCGCAAAACTCTTCTGCATTTTATCTTCTGTAAATTACTACAAACATTAAACTAATTTTCTCTGTCCTTTTTCTTCCCTGGAAACAGAAATTGAGCATTTATGATTTTTCTTTTTCTAAATTACTGTTTTTTGGAGTCAGATTGAACAACACTAGACAAGATTAAAACCAAGCATTATTTGTTTTAGGTGCTGGATGAATTTATTATATAGGGATTTTCTTGTTTGAATTTTCTTCTTCTTTAGACTGTACTGTATCGAATTTTGTCTATTCTGATTAGGTTTATTAGGCCAGAGGACGTCCCTGTTCAGTATGGTGGACTGAGTCGACCCAGTAATGTCCTTAATGGTTCACCAAAATCAGCATCCGAATTTACTGTCAAAGGAGGAGAGAAAGTCAACATACAAATAGAGGACATTGAGGTAATAATCTAGTAGGAAGATTCTGTCGAAGATATAAACACAAGTAAATGGATTTTTGTATTTTGAATGGTTTAAGATTTTAGACGAGGTGGTTGAACAAATCTTAGTTGTATCGACTACACTAAGTGGTTCCTTATACGAAATTGATTTTTTTTATTTTTTATTTTTTTGGGGGGTGGGGGGGATTACAATGCAGGCTGGTGCAACAATATCATGGGACATAGTAGTGGGTGGCTGGGAATTGGAATACAGTGCTGAATTTGTTCCCATTGCCGAAAGCAGCTACACCATTGCTGTGGAGAAACAGAGAAGGATTGCAGCCGATGAAGAGGCAATTCACAGCTCGTTTACGGCCAGAGAAGCTGGAAAAATGGTGCTTTCCGTCGATAACACCACCTCTCGCAAGAGAAAAGTTGCTGCTTATCGATATCTCGTCCGAAAACCCACACCAATCGCATAGAATCAAGAAAGAACTGCCTGTTTCTTTGTTCTTTTTTTTCTTTTTGGGCTTCTCTCTTTTTTCCCCCGTTTTTTACCTACTCCTCTTTTGGTGGGAGTTTAATCAATGTTTGAATGCTCTACATAATCTACTCCTAATAGTACTGTACCATACTGCTGTCATGTGTGTATGTTGGTTCTATTATGCTCGGTGCTGAAAATATAAAGTGAGTGTTTGGTGAAAATTAAAATTAGATTTTTAGTAGATTATGATAGAAGTTTTTGAAATATGTGATTGAAAAGTTGTGGAACTCATGAAAGATATGAAAAGATATGGTTAATATTAATTATTTAATTTTGATTTAGATTAAAATTTAATTTTAATCCGAAATAAACATGGCGAAAGTTCCTGTTTAAACACACGTCACAAAGGAAGGACGATCCTTTGAACAAAAATCTATCTGAAGTATTTAAGCATGCCTATAGAAGTCTTATCTTCACAGTCGAACCTGGCTTGGCTTGACTGAAATGACTCGACTGTGAAGGTGGGTTTTCTCGATCGATTAGTCATATTTTGACACCTCTACCTGTGTTCAAATGATAAGAAGTTTAGATTGGTTGGCATGTGTACGAATGATTAGAGATTTGGTGAGAAAAGCACTACATGTGGCCTATGGGTGGGTCAGAAGAAGATGACTTTGAGGCAAATGTGTCTGATCGGAGGGTGAAATAGGATCAGAGTTATTTCCCTTCTACATGGGAAACTGTAAGAGGGGTTTATTGAAACTGCGTGGCAATACATGTATGGTTGCATTTTTTTTTGAATTAACTTACTCTACCTGTAAAAGGCAGTAAAAGCTCTCACATGATGTGAGTCCCACCTCATTAAAATAATCCCTCCAAATGTTTAAACATCCACCCCCATCTCACATTTGCACCGCCCGACCTTTTACAGTCCCGACGGTGCAGCACGTTTCTTTTTTTTCAACTCTCAATAAAAAAAAAAAATGACACACCCCCTGTTAAAATCCGTATAACTTATCCCTTCAGCTGCTTGGTTTTCAATCTTGTGTACTGAAATTGACGCAAGATTTTTTGGAGAAACGTGAAAGAGGAAAGCGTAATGCAGAGGGAAATTGACTGAACGGAATCTGGGCTTTGTTTAGGATGAAATTGAAACTTTTCAAAAGAAAACAGTGGGGTCTGTATTTATGTTGACAGTGACACGGTTTTGGCGATACTTTTCTTCTATCCATCCTTGGTCTGGTCCCAGCCTGCCTGCCTGCTGCTTTTTACAAGAAACCATTAGCATTAATTATTGTTAGATGTCGATGATGGCCCTCATATTTTTACTTTCAAGACCGTAAGTATAGATAGTTGTTTGCAAATTGAAGAATAATTTGGGACACCAAAACCATTATCTATTGTGAAGAATGTAATGTGGGTTGAGTGAGCATGTGCCATTGGAAGCAAAAAATCGATCAGAAACTAGACGGGATTCGTTGAGTGTGGCATTTTCTTTTCCTAATTAATTGTTAAAGTCAACCATAAATCTTCCTGCCAATTCAATCAATGACACGGTGACTTGATGTTCAAATTGGATCAATGATGGATTAGGTCTCTTACCTATCTTCTATAGTAAAATGAATGTGGGCACAAAGGCTTACCAAAGGTCCTACTTATGTGGTACTCTGTCCAAAGATTCCTCTTTCTCTTTCTGTAACTTTTCTTAAACGTTCAGAAAAATTGGTACCATTTGTTTGGTTGTTTGTTCCAATCAGTGATTCTCTCTCTCTCCTTTCTTTTCTTTCTTCGTTTTTTTTTTTTTTTCAAAATTTTCAAGAATTTCTCAATAAAGAATACTATTGGGTTTTGATACCTACTAAATTCTGAGTTATGATGTAAACGTTGTATTGAATTTCATAGACATTGGTCGATGAATTAAATTATTACCAACAATCAAGTTCAAATGTTCAACTTGAAAACGTCGGCCGTTGAAAGTAACTTAAAGAATTAATATTGCTCATGACACATATATATTACCTATTATACGGCTTTAAATCTTGGCACATTTAACCCTAGTCGTTTAGTATGTGGTTTGTGTATGAAAAAATCGATTGCCCGCTGGAGAAGAAAAAATGGTGATTTCCCTTTGAATTTTTGGTAGCTTCTTGCCTTATTTCGTTGTTTTTCTTCTTGCCTTTGTGGTTACAAATCATTACCATTATTTTGTCCTTTGTATGCAAGATTGAGGAGCAATCGAAGTGAATATATTGGTTGTGTTGTAGGCAAGATTGAGTAGCAATTGAAGTGAATATATTGGTTGTGGGTTGGAGCCGTTTCGATTGATTGTTTGGTAAAGAAATGTAACATTAAACTAAGCCCGGAAATCATTGTTTTGAAGATTATACATGAAAGATCCTTTTTTGGCTCTCTCTTTAGCCCTACGTCCCTTATCCCTATGAGGTTTTCCTCCACTAGTACGTTTTTTTGGGAAAACTCCTTTAGTGAGCTTCCGCGACAATTACGGCTTCATACAGAATTTCTATTTGGGCTCTTAAACAAGGCATGAACTGTGGAATAACTGGGCTGTCGTTTTCATTATGCATTCATAATGCACTGTTCAATTGTTTTTTCTTTTTTTTTGCGAGGAATACATAATTATAATGAGGATTAATCTATATGTACATAGATATACACATAGAAGTTCACATAATGTGAGTGGGGTGGGGCCATGCTATGAGTGGGGTGGGACTCACGATACTGTAGCATGGGCCCCACCCCACTCACATTATGTGAACCACTATATGTACATCTATGTACACGTAGCATGACTCTTATAATGATTTCAAGATACACTTTCAAAAATAAGAAATTTCTGAAAAAGTTTCGAAAATCAGGTGATTACTACATAATTATGGTCAGAGTCACGAAGACACAAATTGTGAGTCACAATTATAAATTTAATCACAATCACACATTTTGTTTATGGCAACTTACAAAAATACCCTAAAAATTAGGGATTTTTTGAAAAATCATATGAAAAGTATTTAGAAAGTAAAAAATACTGTGTCACTTTTTAATAAAAATATTAAAAAGTGACACAATGTCGCTTTTTAAGTTAAGTATTACTTTTTTTATTAAAAAATGACATATAATCTCGCTTAGTGATGTTTGCTACTAAAAAAAGTGATAAAAATTTTAAGAAAGTAATAGAAAAAAGTGACAAACATTATAAAAATGCACAAAAATTCCAAAAAGTGATAAACATTCAAAAAGTGGCAAAACACTAATCAAAACTTTAGAATTAATTTAATAAAGTGACATAAATTTAAAAAAAGTGACAGCTAAAAAAAAAAATAACAAAACACCAATCAAAACTTTGAAATTAATTCAATAAAGTGACATAAATTAAAAAAAAAATGATAAAAACTCAAAAAAGTAACAACACTAAAAAAAGTGACGAAACACCGATCAAAACCTTGGAATCAGTGCAATAAAGTAACAAAAATTTAAAAAGTGATAACACCTCAAAAAAGTGACTCCAAAATGTGACATTGTTCGTCTTGAAATAGACAAATATTCACAATTTTCATCCCTGTTCACATTTCAAAATGTCATTAATTACATGCACCATGGCCACATAAGTTAAAATAAAAACCATTACAGCAATAAAAACGAGTATATCAACCCACTGAATGCAAACAAGTTATGTACAACTTGTCTGTACATAACTAAAAGTGCTAAATGTCAGAATTTAAGCACCATCATTGTTTTTTTTGTTCGTCATGTACATCCATCTCTATCTCATCAACATATCACGAATATTTTGATTCATAACCCAACCCAACCCAACCTCAAATTTGATTTTCCAACCCAATTGAACTTAAAAACCAAGTTGATCTTTCGAGGGTTTGGGTTGGTTTTTGCCTTGCTAGGAATTGTCACAGCCCAAGAAGGAAGTTCCCCTATTACGGCTCCAGCTAAAGCGTGGTTGGCCGAGATAGGAAGTTCCATATCTGATGCAAACAGACATAGAGTTAGCAAGAATTTCCGCTACAAATTCTCTCACTACAACAAAAACAACATTTCTCAACATTTCCAATTGAGACATTTTATCAAACATCTTGATGGTATCTTAGAAAATCAAAGGGAAATAGTTTGCAATAGTTTTGGAGCTAATCCCAAGTTTAACGACAATTTTTTTATGCATTTATACACAAACTCATCACATTTTATGCCCAAACTTGCTTCAAATATAAAAGAACGAAAAACCTACTCATATTCAAAGTTCAACCTCAAAAACAAAGTTTATTCAATGTTCCTTCAAACTCATACGAGTTTAATTCTTCAAGTTTAAATTTCCTTCTGTACTCCTAGATTTTCTCTTGGATGACTTTGATTCATGATATTAATTTACCTACTTGGATAAAATCGATCTAATATCAACAAAGAATTATCAAAAATCGTGGATAGTGCAAAAAAAGATTTTCGCTCAAGATTCACCTCCCCAAATCACCCAATCGTCCAAATGGGAAACTCTCGTTAAAACTACAAAAATGTAGCAGCATTAAATTGGTGGGTGAGATTTTCTCTCTACAAGAACATTGGAGAGTCGGAGTTGAAGTCGAGGATAGAGGTTTCTCGAGGGTTTTCTGATTTAGGGATTTCGCCTTCAACTTTGGATTTTTGTTGTGGTGTTAAGATTTTGAACGTAATTAATACAGTAATTGTAGTTTTAGTTAGTTTCAAGGTATTAATCGAATACTTAATTTTTTTGGGTATTGTACCTAATTTTCCCTTTTGTTTATTGGTCACAAATTATCAATTTTATTGATCACAAATTATTCATTTTATTTGTCACAATCACCAAATAATTGGTCACAAACACTTTTCATCCTACTCAACCACCACTGCTATCACCACCAATAACCATCATTTTCGAGCTGACCCCCGATTTGAAATTTCGAGCAGACGGATTGTATTAGAGGCCCGGCCTCCAAATCCTCACTCAAACCCCGCGTTTGGCCACAGGTAATGCGCCATCTCAAGCACACTGTCAAGCACAATGTTGCTACAACAGCCGCGTCAGGCGTTGCTTACTTAGTGAGGGCGACGACAAATGGTGGTGACATTCGACAATTGTAGTGGTTGTGGATGTGATCGTGACTTGAAGAAGGGTAAAATAATAAATTTGGCACTTGATTTTTTAAATAAAAACTCTTACACCTTATTTTCGAATTGATAAGTTGAAAAGAGGTGGGACTATAATTTTCACTTTTTTTTTTTCCTTCTAGCCTCACTTTCTAATCACGTTCTCAAAATCTTATTTTTTTTCCTTTACAAAAAAGAAAATTAATATATTTTAAAAGGCTCACAGGAATTTTCACCGAAGGTCCCCTAATTTTTGAGTTGCGAACACAAGACCTTGGTAATAGACAGGGTATAGTCCGGCATCAATCCTTGACAGCACAAGTGTCATTCTACGAAAAATCACAATACACCAAGTGATGAACATGTTGATGCGATGCTAAATAACTTGCTTGGAGGCACCAACCACGAGTTATTCAATTGCTTCATTCATCCTAGGCAAAACAACTAACATGGTTGATCGTAGTACTAGATAATGACATCTTTTTCTTCCTTAAACATGTCTATTAGTGTCCAATTCAGCATATCAAGAATTCCACACATTCAAAGAGACGGGGAAAATTTTAATTTTTCAGAGACATAATATTGCTGCATTCCATAGATTGTGCATATTCCATGTCATCCAGCATATATCTCTCCCTTTCTTTCTATTTTGAAGGATTTTCTTCTCTTTTTACATTCATCACCAAGGTGTTAACATTGTATAAAACATTTTTTTTTTCAAGAACAGTTGCTTATTCTCACCAGTCACCACAGAGACTAATACTATTTTCATCTGGTGTTTTTTCAAATGCTTACAAGCTTTGAACAATTCAATTGAGCCTCATCAGTCTCCAACCTGATCAATTTTCTTTTCTGATCTTCTTTTTCGAGGCCGATGTGTTGCAGAATCCAATCGATCACCACCATTAGGAGCAGTTTCCGGGCTTTCTTCCACGTTACAGTTCAAAACTGTATCGAGCCCATCATCAGTTCTCGCATTTCCAATATAACTATGCTCTCCAAGTTCTGTATGATTCAAGCTCGGTTCAGTCACTTCTGATATGGACTTAGTTAACAAAGGTCTCGGGCGTTTGAAGAACAAGCATATGACGGCACAATCATCAATCTTGGCAGACGGATACTTGTATCTCCAGGCTCGAACAGCTTGATCCACCAACAGTTTAGCTGCCAAAGATCGTTTCTTCGCTGAAGCCACAATACGTACTACTTCATTGTTCGATAACACATCCCATATCTGAAAATAAAAAACATATGTTCCATTAGGCTGAATGGACAAGATAACAGATCTTTGCTGATTAGTGTGTGCTTCGAGTTCTTACCCCATCGGTTGCTAAGACGACAAATTCATCTCTTTGTGTCAGCTTTCTGTAAGTGACTTCAGGGGTTGAGATAAGGCCGAAATCTTTTAAGCAAAAATCTCCAAAAGCTCTTGCCATGGCAAGACCGGGGCAATCTTCATCTGGCATCCATATTCTGTACACGTTTGGTTCTTTATCCATTGCCAAAACTCTGCCTTGGCAACTTTTAATTCGTTCCATTTCTCCTGGTTTTACATGTTAGAGAATTAGACTAAAGAAATCTATAGTAAAATGAAAATTCTTGATTGTTCCCATGAATAGAGAAGCTAAAAAGGACACCAACTTGGAAGATTTGGCTTCATATCAACTGTGAGTTGTTCAGAAATAAGTTGATCTTTGTCGTCTCGAGTGCATAGAACAGCACGAGAATCCCCTAAGTTCGAAATTATAAGGTGTTCACCCTGAGACATTAGCCATGAAATCACGAAAAAAGAGAATTACTCGAGTGTTTCAGCTCCCAGAAATACTTGAATACCAGCAAAGAATATTATGAAATTATTTCGATGCCAATTTATTTAACTAGTAATTGTACCTTTCTAAGTATAGCCACTGAGGTTGTACCACTGCAGTAGCTTTCAATAGATGCTTCACCCTCAAGTTCTTCATCCATTTCCTGGAAAGACTTTATTATTTTATCTTTCCATGATGACAAAAATGGATGACCATTGCCAATTTTCCCTTCAGCATTTGCATTTTTCTCTGCAAAACTACCATTTTTGCCCCTAACATTTGACTTATTATATAACATTGAAATTTTTGCTGGCAAAACATCGCGAATGTAGCGTGCCACCTTGTGGCCAGATGGGCCATGTCCATCGAACACAGCACAAAAGAATGTGTCTTTCGCACCTGAAAAGTTCTGAAGCAGCAATTGAAGCATATTAGTCACATATCAACACCCCCACTCCCTAAGTAGGCAGGGTTTGGCCAATTATCATAAACAAATGAAAGTTGATTCAATAAAAAGTTTAGTCTCATCAGAAGAAAATTTTAAATCCACAATATCTCAATGTACCTATATTTTGGTGTCAAAAGATAGAAAGAAAACGAATAGAATCATTTAAAGAACAAGTGCGCAGATCAATGCTGAGATTTTCAGGACAGGGAGATGAAATCAAGAAGAATTATCCCTCAAAATCACAGCCAAATGTTTACATATACAAAAATCGAAAACCTTCATAACAATTAAGAAATTAGAGAAAATAATGAATATACCTCCCAGACAGTCATGGCATCTTGGTTGGCCCCCTTTTTCCCTTGCTGAGTATACATTGATACAAATTTAGATGATCCTTGCAGCCTAACATGTGCCCCAGCATGGCCTCTAAATATCAGATCTTCACGTTCAACCTCTCTTTCCTCTTCACGATTCTCGACATGATAACTTTCAACATGAAATGAACAACATTGTCCCATATTGCTGCCCGGAATTCTTGTCCCAATCTGAATTAAGAAGAATCAAGATTCACAAGGGCAGCAAATGCATGGATAGGAAAAAGGAAGAGAAATCAGAATAATAGATAGGCCTGCCTGCCTGGAAACTTTTGGACAAAAAAATATTAACAAGAATCCTTAAGAGAATTAAAAACAACGTCGTAATCAAATGTTGTAATAAACATTATTGGTGGTTGGATCAAATCGTGGTATTATCAATCAATGCATACAAAAAGTCAGAAGAAGAGGGTCGACAAAATGGCCATTCAATGACACATTCTGCCCTCAAATTTACTTATCTCAATCTCAATCCTTTTTATCTCTCCTTTCTATTGTCTCTCTCTTTTTTGCCTATTTTTGGGTAATTCTTTTGGCCCTTTCTTTTGAATTTACATACAGAGAGAGCCACGGACCAGGAACGTGTTTTTTTCTTCTATTTATGGTTGTTACTTGTTACTCTAAGCGCATTTATTGTCTTTTTGTTTTTCTATTATCCATATATCTCGTGTATGTTGGTTGGTGTTTCGAGTGGGAAATGTCTAATGGCACGACCCGATGCACCTTCGTCCTTTGCAAACGCAGTAGACAGGAACTGGACCATGTCGATTTTTGGGTCACGCCAAGCTTGACAAGACAAAACCCGGCATGAAATATGAGAGTGGGTTGGGGGGGGGGGGGGGGAGTGGATTTTCTTGGATTGGCACAACCTATTTCATGTCTAGTTAGGACATCTGAAAATCAAAATGGAAAAACTGCAAATCCCATTTTCGAGGTGATTAACTTTAATTGTCATGTAATTTTTCTTCAAATTTGGGTAGGAAATAGATTTCTACAAATGAATTGTTAAGGAATGTTAAGTTATCGCTACACTCGAAATTAACCTATGTATTATCAGCTATCGCTATACTACCACCATTAGTTACGATAGCTAGATTATATGTTTGGCAAATCCACTTCCAAATGTTACTTTCGTTGTGAATTTGTGAACACATTTTCTTTGTTAATTGATCAACCTAATATTATAAGTGTTTTGGAATCTCATATAGAAAAATGAAATAAAATAAAATGTCAAAAAAAAAAAGAAAAAAAGAATTGGTTTCTTGCACACCACAATGACTACATATTTATTTATAATGGTTTGTCTGCAGAAGAGGAACATAATCACTTAAAATAACACCAAAACAATTCCCAACTTGTACAATACCTTAATCAAAGACAAGCTGCAGCTCCACTTAACAACTGAACAAGAAATTAACAAGCTAAAGTTTCATTCTTCAGCCATAGGTAGAGGTAGATGCCAGTAACTGAATCTTACATTTAGCATTATCGTACAGTGCAAGGCACCATTGAAAACTAATAAATGCAAAAGCAAACCGGAGCAATGATGCAAGACTTGTAGGTAAGGGAACAGGTAAGTAGGTAAATACCGTGCTAAACAGGGTGTTGAAAACTTCGGGATGAACTGCTATAAAGTTCTCTATACCCATGTATCATATTAGCATCTTACAAATGCATCAGTTAACTCTATGTTCGATAAGCATCACTATAAAGTTTCTTAAAGTTCAATACTTAACTGAAGTTATCCAAAAAAATGTTACTGAAGCAAATCCATAAACCGGGGATTACCTTGTCCATTGAGTGAAAAATATGTTTGGGGAAGAAAACTGTCAGCTGGATTAACAATAAAGATGTAACATAATATACAGCAATGTACAGTTCATTTTATGCAAACGTATGTTCAAGACTTCATTTGCCACAAATACAAAAATCAAAATGAGCACTACAAGCAGTATTTTAACATGGAGAATATAACTTTGGACTGCTATGAAGCAGACTGCTTTTTCTCAGCTTAGTGATCTGCTATTCATACACCTGCAGCTTTAAAAACCAAGAGGAAATGCAACAAACTGCCAAAACAACTTCAAGAATTTCTTGCATTTTCGGCAAATTCAATGAAATAAAAATCAGCAAAAAGGGAAAAATGCATCAATTTCCAACAATTGTTGTTATGCAGAAATCAAAGGATCAAAGGTCTTTCGCAAGATCACAGTCAAGTTACTCATCAAGAGCTTTTATGGGAATTTGACATGTGACAGAAAAGTGGCTAATTTGACATGTGCCAGAAAAGTGGCTAATCTATAATATTGCAACACATAATAGAGCATAATATTTCAATCTACGTACACCAAGCATGCGTTTCAATATTTTACAATGACCATAAAATAAGGTTTTTCTATTTCAACAAGAATTGAAGTGACATTGGAGGCGAGAGTAATGCAAAGTTTACAAACATGCATGTCCGAATTAAAGGCATATTAGCACAAAACGTCCCTACGTTTGATAGTTAGTGTGCAAAACGTCCCAACGTTTCATTTTTTTACATTTTTGCCCCTATTTCAACGTTTCAGTGTGGAAAACATCCTTTTCACTATTTTTCAGTGTAAAATAACCATTATACCCTCAAATTTAAATAAAACAAATAAAATGAAAAGAAATATAAAAAATAAATTGTAATTATACTCCCAAATTTTTTAAAAAGTGCAAGTGAGTCCAAAAGCCTTATTAAAAGGGTTAAGCACAAAACGTCCCTACGTTTGACACTTAATGCGGAAAACGTCCCTATGTTTCAAACATGTTTATATTTGCTCAATAACACAAAACGTCCCTACGTTTGACACTTATTGCGTAAATCGTCCATACGTTTCATTTTTTTTTTACATTTTCGTCCTTATTTCAACGTTTCATTGCGGAAAACGTCATTTTCACTATTTTTCAATATAAAATGACAAATATACCATCATATTTAAATAAAACAAAAAAGGAAAATAAAAATAAAAATAAATTACAATTGTGCTCCCAAACTTTTCAAAAATTGCAAATGAGTTCAAAAATCTTATTAAAACATTCAAACTACCAGTCATTTCCTCCTCTCCCAACCTTATCCTCCCTCCACCACCTAAACCAGGATTGTAGATGGAGGTGTGATGGTTTTGTATTATTGAGCAAATATAAACATGTTTGAAACATAGGGACGTTTTCCGCATTAAGTGTCAAACGTAGGGACGTTTTGTGCTTAACCCTTTTAATAAGGCTTTTGGACTCACTTGCACTTTTTAAAAAATTTGGGAGTATAATTACAATTTATTTTTTATATTTCTTTTCATTTTATTTGTTTTATTTAAATTTGAGGGTATAATGGTCATTTTACACTGAAAAATAGTGAAAAGGACGTTTTCCACACTGAAACGTTGAAATAGGGGCAAAAATGCAAAAAAATGAAACGTTTGGACGTTTTGCACACTAACTATCAAACGTAGGGACGTTTTGTGCTAATAAAATGCAAAAGTCAGGAAATTTACACAATTCATCAAAAATCAGCACCTGAATTATTTCAATCTCCATCCCTAAGAAGCTGCCAGAAAATTGATTACAATGAGTCAAAAGCTCAACAGCTAGTAAAAACAGATTGCTTAAGCTAAAAAGGAAGAACTAAATTTAAACAATAAGAGAAAGGAAACTTTATTCCTGTGAAATTTTGACAACAGGAGGCTGTTTAACAGGATTCCCTAACTTCTAGGCTCTAGCATTTCAGAGAAAGGCAAAATATGAATTTGACGAGAAAAGTAAAGAAAGAATTAATATACAATAAATGGAACCTGGATTATGCAGATCAGTCAAATGATAATATAAATTATAAAGGTTCCCTTCTATTTAATCTTTATATTTTGGCACAAGCAGTACTTTGGACTTGTAAACATTTTCCGATGTACTTTCTTCAGGATATTCAATATAGAGTCACGACTTAGTTCTTAGCATAAAACAGTTCTGGCTATTAAATTTAGATCCACTTGTCTAGGTCTCGATCTTGGTACTAATACACAACTATCAAACTCGAATTGTGATCCCATTAGTGAAGCAAATTCAATAATAAGACAACTGGTAACATAGATAGCTATGTCAACGAGCTGAGCCCGAGCCCGAAAAAAAAAAGCTCGGGCTCGGCTCGAGCTTCTTTGGCCGAACTTTTTTCAGCCCGAGCTGAGCCCAGCCAAAAAAATAAGGCTCAGCCCGAGCTTTGGCCCAAGCTGGCTTGGTTTTTATTTTTTTAATTTTTTTCAGTTATTTTAGCTTTAAAAAATTTTTATTATTATTATTTTTTTTAATTAATCACGGGCCGGCCCAAAGGGGGGTAGGCCCGAGCCTAGGCTCGGTTCCACCAAGCCCGAGCCGAGCCCGGCTCGGGCTTTTTCCTGGCCGAGCCTGAGCTGTCCGAGCCGGCGAGTTTTTTTGCCACCACTAAACATAGAGAAGCTGCCATAAATTAGAGAGACGTTGTCAAGGAAGAGGAGCAAACCCTTTTTGCGTTGAATGACTTGAAGCTTCTTCTGCTGAAGCAGCTAATGTGGCTGACTGCATCTCTTGCTTTTTTTGGCATTTCTCCTTAATTTATAAAATTTCTTTCATTTATGAAAAAAAGAAGAATGATAAGGCCATTCCTTGAAGTCTAACATGTGACAGCAGGGGTTATATAATTTCAACATACTTTACAAGCAAAACAGTTAAGGTTTACGACGTGTTTTACTGTATTCCAATTCGCAAGGGTCCATGATTAATATGCACAAGATATTTTTCAATGACCATAAAGATTTTTTTTTCAAGAAGAATTTGAGGTGTCCACAAAAGCAGAGAAAAGTTGAATATATACGAAAGAGTTCAGAAAAGTTCCATAATCTATTTCTAAAAGTTCAACAAATCTCGAATTCTCCAAAACCAAAACAATTTTTAAGCTGCAGAATAACTGATAAAATTCAACTATGACTTCGTTCCTAAATACATATGGAATTCGCATTAAATGAATGATGGTACAAAAGGTTACAACATTTTGATTTGAGAGCAAAGGAAAAGAACTTTCAAAACAACAAATGGAACAGAATTACAATATAGCTATTACCAGTCACCACCATTGATGCACTAGAACTCCGCTATCTCTTAGAGAAGAAAACAGATCCAAGCATTGCCCATATGTTCTCTGGTACTTAGCAGTTCTCTCCCCCGGGCAACATTTCTGCCACCTATTGTAGTGGCATTCCAGAAAGATTTCATCAATCAAGCATATTGCTCCAGTTTCAAACAACCTGGGAATCAAATCAAATTCAGTCCCTTCTACATCCATCTTCATAACCACATAGTCCCTCTCCGACACTGAATTCTTCAACCATTCAGCAAAATCAAATCCCTGAATCTCATCCACGTACGCAGAAGAACTAGAACCGCCTGAAGACTGAACTGGTTGAATCCTCCCCATCCCTCTACCTTTCTTCACATTTTTATGACTGGGGTCTTGATTATTAATCTCGAAAAACAGGGTCTCATTCCTCACCCATGCTGCGTAGGGCAACAATGTGACCCCTTTCTTGTACTTATAGTCATCATAAAATGTCTTATCAGCCTCAATTGCATATATTTCAAAAGTCTTGTTTTGCTTTGGATATTGCTTCTTAAACCAACTAACAATGCTCGATCCATAGCTTCTAGCTCCAACATCAACATACACATACCTCTGTTTAAAACTTATATCAGCCATTGAAGGCAAGTACTTTACATTCTTTATATTCTTCTTAAAAGTAATCCAAGGCTTCTTTGGTTCTTCCTCTATTAGAGGCTCTGCTTTATGGATCAATTCTTGTTTATACCCCGGAACTGAGCATTTAGTCACAAAATCAACGCCGAGGTTTTCCATCCCATAGTCAAAAAACTGTTTGATATTTCCATATCCACTCACTTTTTTCATGACAATTTCACGAATAAATGGCATTTGGGAATCAATCCCATCTATGTCCCTAGTTTTTTCCAATTTACAAAAGGGAAACAAATCAAGAAATGAATTGAGACTGTACTCATCTTTCGTGCCCGTATGGACCACGAGAAACCCTTCGTGTTTCAGGGTCCGGGAAATTTCAATGGCAAAATCTGCCAACTTCGCAGACTTCTCAATCATACCACCACCGGAAAACACAAAATCAAAAGTACTATTCTTGAAGGGTTGCTTAAAACCCTGCCCCGAAATTACCAGAGGCTTGAATGCTTTCTTGAAAATCCCTATCGAATCCTCCACCCCAATCTCTTTCAACGCGAAAACGTCAGCACCCGTCTGTGTTTCGACGCAAAGGACCTTATAACTTGGGCTCAAGAAGCCCTCATAAATCAGACCTTGGAATATCGAGGAATAGAAACGAACGACCTTCTGGAAACCCTCGATGGCCCAGAGTTCCGGCAGCTTCTTGGGCATCGCCGGCGCCGACATTCCATTGGTGGAGGTAATCGCCGAGGAGGGTTTGACCAGTTTCCCGATGTCCTTAACAACATCGATATTTTCCGGCAACGAAAAGAAACAAAAGTCTCCGTGGTCACATAATTCCACTCGGAGGGTCACAATGTATGCAAATCGGAGAGCAATTATAAATAAACAGAATAAAAATAATCTTACGCAAAAAATCCTCAGCTGCATCATATAAACCCAACAAATAACCCTCTAATTCTCAAAATTTTCCGAATGTATTCCTCTGTTTAATTATCGTGAGCAGAAGCGAGCAGAAGTATGATTAGCGCCGATCAAACAACGAATTGGGGAAGGGTAAAAGACCGGTAAATTGAAGGAAAAAGGAGGCGCAAAACAAGAAAACATGCTTGAAATTTTACTCTTGTGGGCTGTAGTTTCTTCTTCTTCTCATAGTATACTGTATACCCTTCCACTGAAAATCAGTATTGAGAGAAAGACCTTGAATTTCAACTATGAAATAATGGAGAAGAGACTTTGGCGAACATGCTAGAAAGCGAATCAATTTACTAAAATAACACGCTGTTTATGTTGAATAACGATACTGCCGTTTGCCAGCTGGAAATTTGACGCCGTTTCCTTTCCTTTCCAGCTGTGATGATTCCGTTAATTTCGTTGCTTTTCGGTTGATTGATTACGGACAAACAACTTTATATGCTTTTTGATTGATTGATTAACTAACCATGAATCTTAGGTCAAAGTGAGACAAATATTTCTCCCTATAGTCTTATTTCCTTTTTCATATAGTTATAAAAAATTTAGTTAGATGGTGTTAGGTGGGAGATTAAAATTAGATTTTTAGTAAATTTTTATAGAAGTTTTTGAAATGTGTGGTTGAAAAGTTGTAAGACCCATGAAAAACGTGGTTTATATTGATTGTTTGACTTTGACTTTAATTAAAATCAGATTTTAATCTGAACCAAATATGGGGCTTAATATAATTGAAGTAATAAATTGATTATTGATGAAATGATTTTTTTTTTTTTTTTATTTATTGTTCCAACTACAATTGAATAATGAAGTGATTTGTATTTGTAATAACAAAACACATTAAAGCCTTGTTTGGTCCACATTATTTTTTTTATTCTCATTATTCTACTCATTTTCAACCACACATTCTTTAATAAAATAATATTTTTCATCACATCAATAACTTTTCCTTCTTTTTCAACCACATATTCTCCATCACATCAACAGTAAAAATGCATTTCTACTTTCAAAATGTGCACCAAATGGGGGCTAAACATGGACATATTAGGAAACTAATATATTAACTACACTCTCAAATAAGAAATAAGACTATAATTTGGCACATACCAAAAAGAAAAACAGGACTTTCTTTATGGAGCGGAGAGAGTAAGTATTAGTAATAAAATTTGAAAGAGTTAGACCATCTCCAATACATTAATAGATTATTAAAAAAATTATTTGTGCGCCTGTTTGAGTTCCATTTTAAATAAGAATGCATTTTGGAATAATATATTGATGAAGAATTTGTAGTTAAAAAATAAGGAAAATTTTTGATTCTGCGTGTAATATTATTTTATTGAAAAATGTGTGTTTAAAAGAACAGAGAAAAATGTATTTTGAAAATAGTGGAGATCAAACAAAAGTACAATAATAAAATAGATAGCGTTCACTTTTTCAATGTGAGTTGACTAGGACTCTTTAAAATTTTCGTTTCAGAGAAAAATAGACAATGTCTAGAACTCCATCTAATTTAAGAATTGTATTAGAGGAGTGACTTAACATAACATATATTTCCTTTTCAAATTTATATTCATGTCTACCTTTAAATGTGATTTTGCTTTTAAGTTTAAGAAATATAGATGACATTTAGACTAACAATCCATTGAATGCATTAGAGTTCAATTATGAACTTAGAGTGATTATTTATTAGATATAGCAGTGAAATGATTCATTGATTTGAATGTGATTACATATTGATAATTTGGAACCTAGTTAATGGAAAGGAAACAAATAATTAATTTTACTTTAACTTACCTATGGAGGCTTTAGCATAAATAAAATATTAATATTTAATAGCATGATAAAAGAGTCTTTCTCATTATTAATATGGCATATGTAGAGCTCTTCTGATATAGATTTTTTGAGAATAAATTTTGTAAAAAATTACGAGTTCACGTCCAAAATTATTTAAAAAATTTGTGATTGAAAATAAATTTTAACATCTGTTTGCTGTCCATTTTTTAGCTGTAGAAAATGAATTTTGTGATAGTTGGAGCATCAACTTCAAGAACAATGTGAGATGGAAGTCAACAATTCCAGTAAAGTGAGGCCCTGCAACGATAGTATTTTATCTAAAAATGAAGAGAAAATGAGAAACAAACAGGAGTTTAAAAGTTCTCTATCAAATAAAGACGATGCAATCTCTAAGAATATAACAATTCTTGATTGGCTCGATGTGGATGAGCTTATAACAGATTAAGTACTATTGGGAAATGTTAAAAAGGAAATATCAATTAAAATCTTGTCTGTAATATTTTTAAATTTTGTTCAATGCTACATGCTAAATATATTTCATTATCTCGAGAAATTAGAAATCCGTTCTTTTTTTTTTTTCCATTTTTTACTAAAAAGTTAATTTTCAAAGTCAAACATTAATTTTAAGAACATATTTTCCAATACTCAAAAGTTATTCAATTATTCATCAATTATTTTTATTAACTTAAAATTTTAGCAGACAACTTTATACATTAACTTTTTTTGCCAATAATTCCTCAATTCACGACAAGTTATTTTAATAATGAGCTACTTTCAATTAAAAAGCAAGTATTGAATTATTGTTTTCTGAAATAAGTTCTCTACTATCTTTCTTTACAATTTAAAATTAATAATTGAAAGAGAGGGAGAGGTATGAAGAAATTTATATTTATTAATAAAGAAAATGGGACATGTAAAGGGAATAACATTTATTTTGATGATAAGTACAACTCATCATTAATTGGCACTTTAGCTTTATTTAATTCTGTATGGACTATGGAGTTCACTTTCGAGGATGGTTCAGGATGAGAGTAAAAGTAAATTGTTACTTTCCAAACACATTTGAATATATTGCCCGATTTGGTAAAAATTCAAATCAAAGTTAACAATTAATTTTAATTATATATTTCATTGAATTTGTTGACCTAAAAAAATGCGCCAACAGAATCATGATTACGTCTCCTCCATGTAGACATTACCTGCACACTGAACACCTCGTTAAAAGATAAATGCCGTCTATCGAGAAAAATGTTCGACGACCGTTTGCACTCTGACAGCCAAGTCAACGGTCGAACGAAAGATAAATAGAGTGCAAGAGGGGGGGGGGTCGAATTTGGTTGGGTTAGAGAACGTATTTTATTGTGAATGAAACTCACATGTATATAAGAAAATGTAAAATGGCCGAGTTTATGATGCAATTATTTAATTAAAATATGCTCAATCAATTGAATAGTCGATATCACGCTGACATATATGAGACCCTATATATTTGAGCATGCCACATAATTTATGGACGTATTATGTTTCACAACTTTTCAACAACACATTTTAAGCAATTAATTTTAATCATACGTTTATAACTTTTCAATAATACGATTCATCAACTTTTATAAAAAATTATTAAAAATCTAATATTAATTTCCACTAAACAGGGACATTATGATCATAATTTTATTTTTTATTGTCAAAAAGGGTACAAGTTCCTAAATATTTGGAAACCTACATCACAAATAAATATCCATGACTCTCAAACTGGAGGTGATTACATTTTTTAATACTTGGATAAAAATTTAACTATTAATAATTTAGCCTAGACTAAAGAGTTGATTGATTGATTGATTTTAGTTGGAAATGACTTATTTTACATCATATTCCAATTACAAATATGGGTTAACGAGGAATGATTTAATGAGTATCGATACTCATCTTATATTAAGTACTGATGACATGTTATATTAATTTATTGGTAGATAAAGTTTTGACGGATCTCAACATTTGAATTAAATTTACTATCTACTAACGAAATAATATGACATATCATCGGTACTTAGCATTAAATGAGCACCGGTGCTCATTAGATCATGTTTAACGTGTTAGTTACACGACCATGGAACACTTGGAGATCAAAAATTAGGTGAATGAAAAGATATTTCAAAAAGAATAATTTTACTTGTACGTAAGGAGTTATATAAAGTTTTACAGATAGATGAGGTGTTAAGAAAAGAGTGGTGAGTTTTTATTTTTATTTTTTTGTTGAAGAAATTTTGATAAAATCATATCTCATCATATAATGTGTATGTAAATCAATTTGTAAGTGGTGATGTACATATAGCACAACCGTTTCAAAAATTAGGCATGACTTTCAATCTATTAAATTCTTTTTTGTTAGAATATATAATTTTTTACAGCAAATTTTGAGAAACCTTATATTTAATAAGTTATATTCTAGTTTTTTTTTTTTTTTTTTGAAATTGTAATTTACAATATATTTTAGCCCCTGATTTGATAAAAACAAAGTTTTGAATAATGAATTTTTGGAGAATGTGTCGTTAAAAGTAAAGAAATTTTTTGAGTTTATATGCAAAATATTATATTGTGTGTATGAGTGGTTGAAAAAGAGTATGAAGAATAAAGAGTTTTGAAATAATTGTTGTCAAACATAGACTTATTGTCGTTACATTGTAAATAATTTATTTAAAACTGGAACTTAAAATTGTTATACTCGCCACCCTCCATCACCAACAGTTATACCATCAAGAAAATAACATAAATTGTTGTCACAACGTGTTATTGTTGTTTACAATGTATGTGATTTTTTTAAAATAGTAATTTAAAATTTTTAACCACAATCGACACCAACACCGCTACCCTATCACCATCAACAATCATCTATTAATACAAGAAAATTACAAATATTGTTATTATAGTGTGTAATTTTTTTATTGTAACTTATTAGGACCATGCTAATGGTACATCAATATTACATCGAGAGTTACACTCCCCTAACATGGGGGGTGAGGTCCACTCGAATAAAAAAATATTATTTCAGTGGGTCCCACCCCCCATGTGAGGAGGGTGTAACCCTTGATGTACAAGTGGTATAACCCAACTTATTAACCCACACGTAACCATTGATGTCATTGCCACCATCACCTTCAAAACCTAAACCACCACATTGCACCATCACCAGCATTGACATCATCAATACCACCACCACTACCAAGAAAACAAATGCCACCGTAACAAACCATCATAAAACCACCACCAATGCAACCATCTAATAATAAGTAAGCCTTCAATTAAGGCGAAAAAGAGCTTACATTGGTAAAAAGGGTTCACAAATGGATGAAGCCAATCATTACATAACTCAAGGATCAAACGGTGATACAAGTTCCAAAACTTTGCCACAATCCCCAGTCATCCACCTCAAGAGCTCACAATGATTACCAACTCTTGACCATTTACCAAATAGAGAATAAACTTTATTAGGCCTCTCCTAAGAGGAAGAGGCAATGTATGTCATGCCATTGTTGCTATTGATTATTTTACTAAGTGGACTAAAGTTAAGTTCGTGATGAATATCATTGAAGCTAATACCTCCAAATTTATCTAGAAAAACACCATTTGCCAGTTTGCTGTCATTCTCCACTCTTTGATCTTTGATAATAACAGACAGTTTGACAACATGACGATCACAAGCCTTTCCAAAGAGCTCAAAATTAAGAAACACTTCTTCACTCCACATGATCTGAGATGATCTTCAGGACGTGTTCCATACAAGGAAAATTCTCACCAAGAAACTAATTCCAACAACAGAATAGATCAAGAAGATAAGAAGACGTTAACGACTAAGTTTGTTAGCTACTTTAATGCACATTAGAGAAATATTAGTTCAAATAGACTAAGTCAGCCTCATTTGTAAGATACGCCTACTGTAGCAGTTTGAAGCCTATAAATAGATGCCTTGAAAGTACGAAAATACAGAAGAAACAGAGCACTAAAGTTGTATAACTTTTATATTATTAAAAGTCTCTTTCTTTCCACTTGGCATTATTTTTATATTTGTCTGCATATAGCATTCTGTGCATTTCAGAAAGTGTTGGAAAATTACAATTAAGTATTCATACATGTTAGAAAATACGGGTTATAGGTCGCCCATGTGGGATGACCCGACCAACAAGTTATTAAAAGGGTTTGAGGGAATGGTTTGAATTTGAAGTTAAAATATGTAACACCCTACAACCACCGTCAATTCCTATACAACTTCCATTCATTTATGCGTAGGAATATAGAGGGAAGAAGAGGACATGAAATATGGAGTGAAAATTTGTATGAAATTTTATACCTAAATTGGAAAGTCCTTAAAACCATATTTTTGGCATGATATCTTACAAAATTTGACACTTAAATTGTGGACAATAATCCTCTTCCATTGTGATCGGGATTGGGACTATTGGAGAGCAAGGAAATATAGATTTTGAAACTTTGGAATACAAGGTGATTCAACCATGAAAAGATCTTGGAATTCATCATTTCAAGTAAGTTTCTTGACCCAAAATTCATGTTAAAAAATGCTGCGTATTCTTACAATACAGATGACCACACCACCTGCAAACCAACAAACATGTTTGAGTCGATAACAAAATCATCAAGTATACTCTTAAGGACAAGCTTGATACCTCCAAGGATGTACGGGTTTACGAGTTCTTCCATGTATTATGGGCCATAAGGCCATGGTAAAACTACCAACAGGGAAACTCAAATTTCAATAGCTTATCATACAGATGTTATGAGCCCAATGGAAGTGGATCTTCCATCTATTCACGTCCTTCACTTCAATGAGATCATCAATGATGAATATAGGCAAACATAGCTAGATTTCCTTGATGAATATTGAGACGAGACTCAAATTAAACAGGCGACACCAATCAATTGATCTCCTAACTTGGTTAGGACACAGTACGTAAATAGACCCTGTCTCCTCTTTCCTCCACATATATGTTTACGTGTATACTTGCACATGTTAGAGGCACAAGATCAAGGTTTTCCAAATAAAGGCGGGTAAGGCTATGATTGTCGTGTTTCGACACTTGAGACAATAAAAGGATAGAGAAAAATATATAGTGTGGGATCTACACAGATAGTAAAGAAAAGTGGGAATAAGATTTGATTTCTAGAGTGAAAAATTCCAATTTATAATTATCTTTACAATGTCATTAAGTGTGTGCATTTATAGGCAGAGAATGAATTGAGGCTCCCTGAATATTTGACATGTGGCCTCATTCCAACGACTCTCTGGTTAAACTTGATGATGTCACAATTTCATATCCTAGGCATCTAGGTCTGTGACCCCACAAGCTGTCATAGGCGAGAATATGGAATTTGACTCCCGACCACATTTAAAAGCATCAAATCAATCAATATCACATAGCTCTATGCTGTTAGGATGTAACGTGCATATGGTGCTATGGAATTGAACACAATCGCCTCTGACATTGGATGTTTGTCTAATATAGGGGTGAACACGGTTCGATTTGGACGGTTTGTGCTATATTTTCAACTCAAACTATTTCATGCGGTTTGAAATTTTTCCAAACCAAACCAAACCATTTTATTTTTCAAACCAAACTATTATTTGCAGTTTGGTTCAGTTTTAATCCGCAGTTTACCTATCGACATTATAGTTATATGTTTAAAACAAGTTAACATATACATTTAAACAAGAACTAATAATGTTAGATGTTAAATTACATTCATATTTGTCTAAAATTCGATATATAAACAAAACGACAAAAAATAGTATCAAGTTAGCATCTAACAACAAACACTCCAAACTTTACAAGCAATAATATCAGAATAAGTACAAGAGTACTAACCTCTCATTTAATAAAAATTGGATCAATATCTATTGTTGTAACACATGATTCGGCATTTGTATGATATATAAATATCAAAATATTTATTAGTACTTATTAATGATATTAACAAGCAACTAAGAAACAATATGCATAAAATATCAAAATTGATAATAGAAAATAAATGTCACCTTCCACAGCTTTCTCAGAGTCATCCAATGCTTCAACCTCATCCAATTTATATCATGTATTGCATTTTTTACTGGTGTATATTCATTTGCTGGAATATACACGAAGAAGTTCTTCAAACATGAAAATGTGCAATGCAAAACACTATAGTCAACATATTGATGTTGAATGTTAAGATTAACCAAAGCCTAACCGGGTGAATATTGTGCACTCAAATGCAAACAGCATGAGAAAAATACTAGATAAACAATAGAAAAATACGGTTGTTCAGCATTAAATTACAGCAATAAAAAAATGACATCATTCTACATCTGCTAAACTAGAGTGCACGGACACATAAAACTAAATGATCAAGTCTACATTTTATTCACTATCTTTATCCCAATTAAAATATTAAATAATATCACTATTCATTCAAAATTAAGAGAAAAAAAAAGAACAGAAAGAGAAATTCATTCAAAATTCTTTGCTCAAATCAGTTCTAAGTTTTCTTTTACGTTTCTAGAGAGAGAAAATTAAGGATTTTGATCTTGATTTTTAATTTCTCATGTATAAACAAATTATGAAAAATTGTTTTGATACACAAGGAAAAGGAAGAGATGCTCATATCTAGAGTTACAGTTAGTGGCGATAGGCAGTGGTGGAGAAACGGAGTCGACGACAGCAAGTCACAAGCGTCAAGTTGGCACTGTGTGGCGTGCGTTGGCGCTGCGGGATAGAGGAAGGGAGCTATGGTTTGGTAACTTTGGGTTGTTTGTGTTTTTGGAAAGGAGTAATTGCATATATGGCTGTGCAACATTCACAATTTCAAGTTCAATTCATTTTGTAATTATGGGCCTAAATTTTTTTTTTTAACGAACATCTAACTAAATACTAATGACAATGATTTACTGACTTGTTTGTTATGCATGAGTTAGGTTAATTAAATTTGTACCCTCCAAAAAAGTTTACTTTAAATTTTAACAACTATACTTTAATAAAATTTAAATATGAGAATTTATAATTTAATAAAAATATTTTTTTAATTAAAAAAAAAGTGCGGTTCAGTTTTTTTTTTTGCGATTTTCAAAATTTGAAACATAAACCAAACCATTTTGAAACGGTTTGGTTCGGTTTGAGAGGAAAAAAATCGCGGGTCCACATGAACCCAAACCAACTACTTCGGTTCGGTTTGCGATTTCGCGATTTTTTTGTGCAGTCCTAGTCTAATGTGGCTAAAGGTTGAATCTTCTTCGATTACTACGGAGCCAGATACGTGCCTACAATGAGTCATGCCTTTGGGCTATGCTCTCAACCGCTAGGATATGATTTCGTTGTCTCGTAGTGAAGATGGTGGAGGCGACATGTTTCGATTTAACAATCTCAAAAGGATGGTGTTTGCATAACATTTTTCTTAGGCCTCGTTTGTCTTCCATTAGTCCAAAACATTGTTTGCTACAGTAAGATTCTCCACCACACATTCACCCAATAAAATATTCTACACTCAAACCAATAAAGTTATTTTAAATTTCAACCACACATTCTCCAAAAATACTATTTAATACTCAATTTCTTCTACAATAATGGAAGACAAATACACATTTAACTAGCAGCTATTTAGCATGTTGTAGGAAAATAACATAACACTATTTATGAGAAGATTACTAGATCAACAATACTACCAAATAAGCCAATGTTTGGTGACGATTAAAATTAGATTTTGGTAGATTTAGATAAAAGTTGATGAAATGTGTTGTTGAAAATTTGTGGATTCCATAAAATATATGGTTAAAATAAATTGTTTGACTTATATTAAAATTTGAAATTTTAATCAGTACCAAACATGGACTAAAAGTAAGAGGTTAGATATTGGAATTTGGAAGTGACTTAAATGTCTAGTAGTAACTCTAAAATAATAACCATCAAAAGTTGGGGACTCGATGAGCTCAATCAAGTACTTATCTTAAGTAATTAAAGAAATGGTCGAGTTGAACACATCTTTAAGGAAAAAAGAAGAAAGATGGTGCCGAATTATGATTTTAACCTTGTTAAATTAGTATGCAGTACAAAAAGAAAATAATTTTAACGAACAAGTTAATCGTGATCCCTTAGAAGCAAACTAACTTAAAAACTTCTCAAAAAAGAAAAGAATTATTCTGAATGTACATTTAAGTTTACATTAAGGATGACATTCCCTCAATTTGGGTGGAGCAGCTTGGTGATGTAATATCCATGGAGGAAGGCTCCTGGTGAGTATAAAGGTACAGATCGATTTGGGCATATCCCGGGATTAACCTTCACCCATCACTGAGGGGCCGGGGATGGGTGGTCCAGGATATAGTCTAATGTAAGTTAGGATACCTGGATATCAAAAAAAAAAAAAAAATATGGCCAGTTATATGAAAGGGTGTTGAAAAAGCCAGAGGTTATGATGGATGCGATGTGAAAAAATGTCAAATTAATGTAAAAAATAATGTCCGTGTAACATGTTTGGAAATAATTATCCCTTTTGTAAAGCTCGGTCAGATGCCATAATACAACGTTCTGGAACCGGGCCCGATGCCCCTCCACACCACAGCTTGTAAATCCCGCGTCAACCGAAGTTGGTTACACAAGCTTCCAATCCCAAGCAAGCAATTATCGCATGCGATTCTCCCCACGCTCTATAAACATCTGACGGCTCACAAATGATAATAGATTTAGCATAGCCACGCGATTTTTCTACAAAAGATATGGTTCGCACGCCACATTATAATTCCATGGTGATCTCCGCAGCAGATGAAAATTTATATAATATACACAGAAAACACAACTGAGTTGTCAAAGACAGACAAGGCGGAGAAATATACAACTAATTTCTTGTACATGTAACCTTCAACTTCCATCCTTTTACCTTGTACATTACTTTATCAACGCCACTTAAGAAAGATAAATCTGAGAAAAATATGACGATTCCCGATGAGCCCACGTCGAAAACGGTGGCAGAATCGTCGCAGTCGGCGGCAACTCCGGCGAACGGAGATTTGGAGAATCAGACGCTGGGAAGGGGTACCGGAGTTTCGAACATCGTACGACGGTGGAAGAGAGAGGATCTTCTCAAGAGAGGGTCCTTGGGTTTGCGAGGCTTCGGTTTGCTTTTTTCATTGCTGGCTTTCATTATAATGGCTAGTAATAAGCATGGGGATTGGAAGGAATTTGATAAATATGAGGAATACAGGTACCATAATGTTTATTTATTCTGTTGTACAGTACAATTTTATTCTCTTGGGTGAGCTTTGATCAAGAATCAAGATTTTTATTTGGAGTTTTCTTGAATGTGGTTCTCATTACAGGTATGTATTGGCAATAGCAATTCTGTCATCATTGTACACTGGATTACAGATTTTGAGGCAGGTTCAAGAACTCTCCACCGGTCGAGAAATGATTTCACCGAAGAATATGTTGGTTGTGGACTTTTTTGGGGATCAGGTAGGTGGATTTTATGATTAATTTGATGAATTTCTTGGATTTTCCTGCAATTATGTTTAGATTTTTCAAATTATAAACCATAATGAGGGAGTCGATATAAACTATTTTGTGATTGAGCTAAGAAATCTTGATGAAAAGGGAAGGAATCTTTTGCCAAAATTTACTCCCTACAAATTCATGAAACTTTGTGTTAGATTTTAAACATAATTAGGGATTATAAACTTCTTAAAAGTAGAAAATTTGATCCTAATTTTAACCAGCATTATATGGTTTCATCCAATGCAGATTTTGAGCAACTTAGACTTCCTAAGTCATTATCATACTGTTGTTCTTTGTGACTGGTTAGGATTTATTGGTGGGCAAGTTTCGACAACAAGTGATTTGTAGGCCATCCCTGTCTGAATTTTCGTTGTTTGCAACTTTAACCTCCATTTTACACAAGCATTTTCAGGCAAAACATCTAGAATCATAAAACAAGATAAAATCAAAATATGTCAATGCTGATTTGGACTCGAGGACAAAAATGTGGTTTCTGTTTCTTAGCTTATATATGCAAATCTGAAATGAATACACTAATATTAGCATAAGGTCTATTCTGCCTTTTCATCCTATATGATAGCAATGAATTTTTTATTGAAAACAATCATTAAAATCGAAAATTCTGAATTACAGATTGTGGCATACTTACTGATATCAGCAGCTTCATCCGCAGTGCCCTTGACTAATAGAATGAGAGAAGGGGCTGATAACATATTTACAGATTCATCTGCATCAGCAATCAGCATGGAATTCTTTGCCTTCATCTTACTTGCATTGTCAGCTATGATTTCGGGATATAAACTCTCTAACCAATCCTATATCTGATAAGCTCCTATTTGGATGAAATAATTTATTGTTTCGCCTGTATTCTACTTCAATACACTTAGACTTTACAATAGAATGCTTTTCTTTCCATTTCTCATTGTATAGTGGGTGAATTAAGATCCTTTAGTGGAGAATTTTTCATGATATTCTAAACTGTAAAGGTTCTTTTATAAATAAAATGATTGCTTTCTCTTTACGCTTCTCTCTTTCCTGTGTACGTGTTGTGTTTGGACATTGTTAAGCAACTAATGAAATTGAGAAAGTTCTGGGAACTTCTCGTACATGTGATCAATTAGTTAATTAACGATTAAAATGGCATCCATATGGATGGGACAAAAGTTTTGGTTTATAATTCCTCTGAATATCACCTAGAAAGATAAGCATGATGTGCCAGGATACCTACTATCTATCACTAAGTCTTTTAATATATGAATATTAGCATTAGTAATTGAAGATGAACCTGTTAATTAATAATTATTATACTGACCCCATGAAGGTATAAAAGAAGATCCTGTTGGTGTAAACAAACAGTGAATGCTCAGTAATAAAGATGAAATATGATGCTCATGCATGACTAGTCTGTTTGTTTGAAATTTATTCAAATAATTGAGGGAAAAAAAAAGAAATATTTGAAAAGAATATTAAGTTCCCTTAGACTTTTTCTTCGTTCTGCGATTTTTTCATACAGCACTAGAACTTACATGAGGCTATTGTTCTAAGCTTTACCAGCCCCCGGAACAAATGAAAAAATACACTGAGTCCTATTACTGAACTACACAACTGATTAATAATAAATTTCTTGTACTCTAAAATTTTTTTTTAAAGAAATTCTCACTTTAGAAAAGAGTCGAAAGAAAGTTATCTCTCGGCTCTTCCTTGGCCATCATAGGGAGAGCAGTGTTTTCCAGCTGCATTTCATTAGAGTAGGATCCTTCCGAGTTTCTGAAACCCGAGAATGCAAAACTATCTGCATCCTGCAACTTCTGAAGGGTATGTGGTGCTTGATTCGTTGTTTGTAGTAGCCAGGTTGTCTGTAGTGAGTCGGGGGAATTTGTCCCGTCGTTAGAATGGCTGTTCATGGCTGAAGGCCTAATGACCATAGGTGCATTGTTGCTGTTCACAGATGGTCTGGTGTAACTGCTACTACCACGGGCTGCAGGAACATCGTGGTTGTGTTTTCCTTCGTAAGTAGTGATCACTGCCTTGTTATTGTGGGATGCTCGCTCTACTTGCTTCCTAACGGGACATCCATCATATGTGCATTTGTAGTAGCTCCTGCATCAATTCAACCACATCTTACATTAGGATTATGCTAGTGGCAGTTCAAATAGAATAGTAAGGTTACTGTCTTAATTTTGCTGTATCTAATAACGATTTAATGCTTACTTAGGATTTGGGTTGCCCCTAACCACTTTCTGTCCATATTTCCTCCATCTATAACCATCATTGAGAATATCGATATCACTTGTTGTTTGAACTACAACTCTAGGTTCACGAACGGTTCTACTTCCTTGATCTGGTATGTCATCATATTCAACGTCCCCCTTCCTGGAAAATAGGATAACAAATTTTTAAGATATTGATTTCATTTATCTTAAGGTTTTCTTGTAATTGTTTTCTCATTAAAATGATTAAGTGCAATGCTTACCATCTCTTGGCTTCTGGTTCAGTTTCATCCTGATATCTTGAGTTACTCAGGGCAGATCCTTGTTCAAAATCATCATTGCCAAAAGAAGCCGATGAATTTTCGGAGGTTGTCCGAGATTCCATCTGTGCATTGTCATGCAATTGAATCGAACTTGAAGATGATCTTCGAGTCGACTGAGGTTTGGGATGATTGTGATTTCCCTTGTATACTATTTCAGTAACATGTCCGTCTAAATTTTGCTCGATTATTTTTTTCGTAGGACAATTTGGAAACGAGCACTTGTAATAACTGCGAGGATTTTCACTTCCCTTAACTTGCTTTTGTCCATACTTCCTCCAGTTGTATCCATCATCTGGTTTTTTCTGCTCCCTAACATACTGAAGTTGTTTAGCATGATGCATTTGACCAATCTGCATATTAGGATTGCTCTGATTGTTTGCTCGAAATCTGGGAACCTCTTGAGAAAAGCTTTGAGTTGGAGCTGATTCTGATTTCACCCCGGCTTTTAATTCTTCCTGTTGAATTATAATTATCAGCAACAATACAGTAAGAACATGTGGATAATAAGATATAGCTAAAGAAGAACTGAAACATACAGATGAATTCCTTCCTTCAGAAAACATAGAAGACAGAGAGCTGGAAGGTCTCGTTTCAGATGGGAAAGAAAAATCGGAGTACTTTCTGCACTCCTTCTCGGAGGCCTGACCTGCAAACGTCCCGGTAATTGGAGATGGAACAACCTACACAAACACATCGCCACAGAAACTTTTATTACTCATTTATCAGATCAATAAAAACTCGAAAAAAATACCTACAAGGATTAAAGGATAACGTGAAGAAGATAGATAAATAGACACGTCCGAAAAGCTTATAATACTATAAGTAGTGCTCACGTTTGATGACGAAAACAGTACAGGAGAGTCGAGCAGCACAGAAGGGCTGAAACTAGGAGAAATAGCAAGATATGGAGGGGATATTGGTAAAGAATTAGGTGGAAATGACGTATAATATGGAATTTCAATATCAGAAAGTCCCCAACTGAATGAAGATTTCTCCAAATTCGTGTCCCCTTTATTACCAAGAAGATCAGTGAAAGAATTCATTTATTCAGCAGAGAAAGATAAGCTGCCAGTTGCAAAGAGAATTTTGTAGAAGGAAGATTGAAAATAGATACTATATATATAACATATTGCTTGGGATTGGATCTAAATTTAATGCTTATATGTTATGTGCAAGAGTCCATTTCTGAGAAACTAATGAACGTTGACTTTTGACTGTGGAAAAATATTGTTGGTCCAAGGTTGTGTGTTTGACTGATTCTCGACGGCTGAATCAGACAAGGACGAGCTTTGATTCTCTGTGGTTGGGTACACCAGAAGCCTTAGATTGACAATTGTTGCGCACTTTGATATTTTTCTGAGTGTGACAAATTTGTCATGAAAGATATTTAAGTTTGCTCGATTTAAAATTGATAAGAAGTTCTAACGATCTCGTTTGACATGATTTTTGGAAAGTCAAAATGAGCTTTTAAGATCAAAAAATTGTCTTTTGACCTGTTTGGCTATATTTCTAGAGTGTTCTAAAAAACGCGTTTAGGCGGCGCCTAGACGGGAAGCGTGATGAAAACGCTTCGCCTTGAGTCTAAGTGGGAATTAAGCGGTCAACAACAATATTAACCGCTTAATGTTTGCCTAGGTGTTTCTAGGCACGCCTTTGCCTCAGGCCCAGATTTTAAGGGGGCCCAATTTTTTCCCTTTTTTTGAAAAAAAAATAAAACTCACAGTCCAGACTCAATAGCCCACTATCCATTCAAACTTCAAAAACACCAGACTCCAGAGAATTGAGAAGAAGGAAGAACGGCGCAAAACCTCTCAATTTCTCCACAACCGCACTGATTTGGGTATAAGGTATGTATACCATTAGGAGGTTATTATGCTTTACATTGTATTTGTAATTTTGGGGGCATGTGATTTTCAGTATTTTGTGGATTCTCAGTAAATTTTGCTTACAATTCTTCTTTTTCTTTGTGATTTTCCCTCAATTAATCAAATGTTTTGGAATTTGGATAATAAATATATTATACTGAAAATTTTACTATTTCATACAAGAGTCGAGATATTGTGCATTTGTGCTTCACAGTTCACTGCTTGCTTTGTGCCTTTGTTTTTGCTATTTGGTCTGTTTCCTTCGGTGACTGGTGCTGTAAACAGTAAATTCCAGTAGGCAATAGACTGTAGGTGTGGTGACTGGTGACTGATGCTTCAAAGTGAATACTACGAGAATAGAGGATGCTTTAATGGGCTTATAGACTGCAATTGTATAACTCAGAAATTTTCCCGTGTTTCAAATTGCAATTAGTTACATTAATAACAATATAACATAGAAGGGTAAACTGAATTTTTCAGTGTTTATGTAACTAAAAGCAAGGGTCATCTTGATAGTCCACTTCATACAACCGCTTCTTTTTTGAATCCGTTCTATTTTTTGAAGAATCCATGTATCAAAGATGATCAATTGATTATAAATAATTTGATTGCTTATGTTGAGGAATTCTTTCTTGATGATCAAATGCAACATCATGTGATAAATATGGAGTTGCAAAGATATGTTCAAAAAGAAGGTTCATTTGGAAAAAAAGCTAGCAATAAGTGGATGTGAGAACTATGATGCAAACTACAATCCTAGTAAGTTCTATACCTAACTTTATCTCTTCATTGATTTTCTGCATCTTGGAGTATAACTTGTTCAATGTATGTGAGAACAATGATGCAAACTACAATCCTGGTAAGTTCTATACCTAACTTTATCTCTTCATTGATTTTTGCATCTTGGAGTATAACTTGTTCAATGAATGTATTGAAGCTGTTGGGAAAAATGTTGCACTAGAATTTGAAAGTTAACATGAACCTATTGCACTGGAATTTGAATTATACCCTGTAACACGTTTCTCTTTCATTTATATTTATTAGTGAGTTGGTGGGATTTCTATGGCAATGAAACACCATATTTAAAGACAATGGCAAAAAGGATAGTTGGTTTGACTACTAGTTCATCAGGTTGTGAAAGAAATTGGAGTGCTTTTGAAGGGGTAAGTACTAATTAGGCTGTACACAATTCATTTCTTTTGACCAATGAATAATTACTTGATTATGCTATGCTCCATTAAATGTACCTTTTTTTTTCTTTTTTGTTGTTGTTTGTAAATACACACCAAGAAAATGAATAGACTTGGCACTATGAGGATGAACATTCTTGTTTATGTCCAATTTAATGCAAGGTTGACGAACAAGAAGAAGAGGAAAGCCAAAATAGAGACTTTACTAGCAAGTGATGCTACTAATGCACAATCTTGGATTGTAGAGGGTTGTGATGATGAGGGTGAGGAGGAGAATGATATCTTACAACTTACAAGAGGTACAAGATATGATCAAAATGAAATAAGGGAGCCCGAGAATAATGATTTTGTATCGGCCGATACAAATGACGAATTAGATGAAGAAAAAAATATTGAATTGGAATCCGATAAATAGTTAGATTAGATAAGATTTAAGTTTCAAGTTATCTACGTTATGTAATTAAGATTTTGAAACTTATCTTTATGTGGGAAATATTAAACTTGTGTTTGAAACCCATTTTAAAGATAATAGAATTTTTGGAATAGTGATTGATGGAAAAATGTGTGGTGGAAAAGTGATGAAATGTTTTAGATTTGTGTGTAATATTATTTTATTTGGAGAATGTGTGGTTGAAATGAAAAAAGAGAAAAAAAAATGAGAATAAGAATGGGTGCCAAACAAGGGCTAAGTAAATATAATATTTTATAATTTTAGATATTTGGTACGTATTATTTGAATTATTGAATTTTTTTTACAATGATTAAAATTTTAAAATAAAATAAAATAA
The DNA here is from genome assembly GCA_035079005.1 of Fraxinus americana. NCBI lineage: Eukaryota > Viridiplantae > Streptophyta > Magnoliopsida > Lamiales > Oleaceae > Fraxinus > Fraxinus americana. The sequence continues at coordinate 29,463,471 of CM068711.1, read as the reverse complement.
AAAGGCATTTTTACGCATAGGCTTGTAAAGTTTGAAACTTGACTTACACGCCTAACCACGCTTTACGCTTTTTAGAACACTGATTTTATGAAAGTGCTTCTAGTAGTTAGAAGAATTTTTAGAAGAAGCTAGTTCAATGTCCTATCTTCTAAAAGCACTTTCAAAATAGAAAATAATTTTAAACATTAGTTTCCAAAAAAAAAAAAAAAATTAAAGTAGTTTCCTTCAGAAACTCTTCTACATGAAGCAAAAGTCATGCCAACGTACCCAAAATTGATGCAAAATTCAGTTCTAGTATTGTTCAATTCTCGATCAGTCAATTGCCCTTACAATACCACTTAGTAATATAATTTACTAAAAACTTGTAATGAGGAAATGAAATCAAGCCCGTCATTTCTTTTTATTTTCCAAAATCTGGTGCATATTTAATACATAGTATTGAACGGAACTGAATAATATGACAAATATATTTTAACTCATTTTTATTATTTAATTATGTCCAATGATGTCTAAGTCTTGGTCTAATACATGATTACACAAGACACCTAATGCTGTCTAGTTACGTCGTATCCACTATACACGACATATCCTAAGTGATTTCTTACTCAAAATCATCAAGTGATCATATTAGGCCCCGTTCGGTAGGGATTAAAATCCAATTAAAATTGAAAATATGACCGTTATTGGGTCCCACTCGTCTAATAAAAGTCAACAATAACGGCTATTTTTTCAATTTTAATCTGATTTTAATCCCTACCGAACGGGCCCTAAAAAGACTAGAAAACCAGTTTGGGCAATATTCTGGTATGTGCATGTCCAATCATTTCCTGCAATATATAAGATTAGTGACTTAAAAAGTTCAGATTATACAGCCATCGTTTGGTACCGATTAAAATCTAGATTTTAATCTAAATCAAAGTCAACAATTCATTTCAACCACATTTTATGAGTCTCACAACTTTTCAACCACACATTTCATCAATTTCTATCAAAATCTACTAAAAAGTTGATTTTAATCCCCACCAAACATGGGCTTCCCCTGTTTGGCATTGATTTAAATTATATTTTAATTTAACTCAAAGTCAAACAATTAATATTAACCACATATTTCATGCGTCCCACAACTTTTCAACCATAGGTTTCAAAAACTTTTATCAAAATCTACTAAAAATCTAATTTTAATCACCATCAAACAAGGTAGCCAGCAATGGATGTTTTTACCCAACTATAAAACAGGACCAAAAAGTCGAATGAACAAACTTTTAAAACAATGTTTTCTTATTATTTCTTAATACTATATAGTACCACCAATACATGCCAAAAGTATTTTTATGATCGGTCTTCCATACTTGTCTGTAATACGAGTCTAAGAAGAACCAACATTCCATTGAACCAGCACAAGTAGCTTCTCTAAGTGAAGGAGATGCTTCCTCAGGTTATAAACGTGAAGACTGTACAAAATTGCAGCCAGCGTCACCAGCAGAAACGATATCATTATCAATATCCAGAAATCCTATATAAGAACAGAGCAGAAGAAATCAAGTCGAGTGAATAGGCGTGCCAATCCTCATTAGCAGTTAATTCTCTAATATGATCTTAAATGTGACATGGGTTTCCATGCTGCTTAAAATGACACATTAAGAGACATAAAGGTGAGTGTCTACAATCTCGATGTGTTATTAGTTTGACAAATAAATATTACAAGTCGAAACAAGCATCGCTTGGTGTCTGTTTCAAGAGATACACGACTTGCTTGGTAAGATCGACTGGATTGTACTGGTATTAAGATAGAAAAGGAATTTAAGATCTTGTTGTTTATAGTGTCCAGTACTATGTATCAACATAAGTAAAGGGATTATGGAAAGACGATACCTGTGGATTGGATATCACAATACCCATAATATAAGTCATCAAGTCCAAGAAAGACTGAAGTGAGTTTTGAACGCCGCCAACAACACAGCGATCAGATTCAGGAACATGATCCTATTTGAGTAAGCAGGGAGAATTATAACTTGAACATCTATGGGAATAGGATACATACATATATATATATATATATGTATATATATATATATACACACACACAATACGAGCTTGTAAAATTGTGACACAAGTTCTTATTCTCCGTACCTGCATTTGTTGAATGACAGACAAGTCAAACATCCATAGTCCAAGGCGTGATACAGCCACTCCACCCATTAGCACATAAGCTGACATAATTTTCCTTTTAATCCATATTGAAGCAACACATATCAAGAGACAGGTCCACTGCATAAAAACCAAAGAGGTACTCATTCAGAATTTTAGTGTAAGAAACAGCCAGAAACTCAACAAGAAAGTGGTGGTAATGTCAAACAAATATTCTTATCTTGGAATATGTGGAACCTAATTATTGTTAATTTATGCCCTCAACAGTGGATCAACCTAGTTCGTGTATTGGGTATTCATGTGTTTGTATTTAGTGGCATTAGTCTTCTATGTAATAGGAACTGAGGGGGGCTGTCTCCTCTGTGAGAAAAACTTTGTAATTCTCATTCTTCATTATAGCAGCAAGTGGACATTGATCTCATATTGTTAGTGATTAATCTATTACAAGTGATACAACTTTCGGAAGATAGATAGTGATTCGTGTATTGAGTGAAGTACCTGAGACCAAATTGACCAAAGACCTGTTCGAAGTGATGAAATCTGAGATTGTAAAACAGGGTATAGAAATGTTGCGCTTATTCCTATTGTAGCGCTTATTCCACGTGCAATTCCTATTACATATGCAGGTATACCTTCCCATTCCAAAGTAGCTGTCATTAAAGTTCCAAAGCTGCAATACCAAATTATAAAGAAGAAAAACGAATTATGCACCAAAGACTAATTTCTCAGGGACAAGCACAACATATTTTTGCGGATGAAAGCAGTCAGAACACCTTGCAGATGATCCCACAGCAATGTGAAAAACAGTAACACAAGGAACCAGAGTATTAGTTTCAAATTGTTCCATAGCTTGAACCATGTTTTGCACACATCTTAAATAAAAAAGTGTATACTGGAATGTTTGATACCCAGTACTAGACATAACAAGGCGCATACAAGATTTTAACTTCTTTTTCTTCCATAAACACTGTCAAGTACTGTGCAATCCTTCTAAACAAGCTGGAAGGGGCTTACCTGAGTACTGTAAAATAGAGCAACGCAAGAGCTAGTCCTGGGAGCACCACGTCTTGCTGTAGGTACAGTTTCCACGCACTAATATAAGGAAGTTTCAAAAACTCCTTGATCATATTCCCTTTCGAAATGGAGCTGCTTTCAGGCTGCTCTAAATCATTCACATCTGAAGAAATTAGGCTTTCTGTCTCAGGATATGCCGAGGTGCTTTCATTTTGAACCCTAACTGAAGATCTTGAGACCCTCTTTTGGCTGATTTCTTTTAAGGCCGGGATCCCATTATATACAGACATTAAAAGCCAATACTGCAAGCATACGGATAACATGTTCCAGAGCACTAAAGTCATAGCTGATGCAGTTAGAGATACAAAGCTGATAATGAAGCCAGTGACAGCAGGAGCAAACAATTTGCACGTTAAATCGATTCTTCTTAAGATTGAATTCATCTTTGTCTGTAATCCTGGAGGCTGGCCTTCGGCTATAACAATCACCCTGTAATTTGATATAAGTTGTAAGGATCACTTTTCTTGTTCGAAAAGTTTAGCCAGGTGTGCAGTGTCACTGGGATTAATAAATTCAAACATCCATGTTCTTGAGTCTGATGAACTTTATCGTCTATGGGTGTGAAAAAACTATGCCCCCCATCGATATACTAAGAAGCCTACGGGGATCTCTTTTTAAATTGGACCAAAACACTTTGTGGGATATACTCTTCTAGAAGATGAACAATTATATGAACACCATTACTCTGTGGCTAATTGATTACAGTGCAGTAGGTAATTTCATCAGTGAAGTATAAAAATTATTTTTAGTAAATCCGTGATAACATGAAACTCGATAAAGGCAAAAATGAGTCACCATTCTCTTTCAACCAAGATGGTACCGGCAAGAGTGGAAAGCATGCCAACAGCTCCAGAGATATTGATTAATATGATAAACGAAATGAATGCAGTAACATTTGCAGACTTCAAGTCTGCAGGGACCAGAATTGCGATAACTGCACCTCCAGCAACCATAAACGAGAGATTTTGACTCAATAACCAAAGTTGCAGAACCTGTTGAACAAAAGATAGAAGGTTCAATAAATAATATAATAATTTTCTACCCAGATCGACAAATATGAGAGGTTTGAGAATTTCCATTAGGCATGTCTATTTCAAGAACCAGAATTATTTTGCTTAAATAACATCCAGAATTCTTCCCAATCAACTATAAAAATGCTTACTGCAGGAAAAGAGAATCATGCTTGTCTCTTTGTAAACTATGCACATGCATACAAGCAAATAACACAGAAAAGACACAAAGAAAATGTCAGCGTTGGTGCCAAGAGCAGCAATGAGGTGCAAGAAATCTCTCACTTTTTTAAAATCAGAATTTCACTTTCGAATAATGCACTAATAAACTCAATCAAATAAATCCTTATTTCTTACTGTGGACAGTTATTGACACATTATTTTCCCCTACTTTGAAGTAATACAGGTTCGTGCTCTCGTAAAATAGGTTCATGCATTCTGCTTGTTCAAAATTGAATCTGCAACCTTGACTAAGATAAATCAAATTCATCAATACAGTCAAAGTTAGTCACCCCATCTGTTTTGTGTGAAAGTTAAAGGGAAGTGCAAGTAACCTGAAGATATGACAACTTATCCACCCACTGCCCAATGATCGGCCCGAACAATGCAGTGGAGGCAGATTCTACCACTCCATACACAGCAGCAAGAAATAATGAGTCTGGCCAGACGTTGATCATGTATAAACCAACAGAGAATTCCCACATTCTGTAATTAGGACACCGCAAAATAAACTAAACATAAAGTAAAATTGATCGAATTAATAAAATGGTTGTAACCTCAATATTGTTCGTATATGTTTGAGACACTTGATTGATAATTGAACACAACTCCCATTGGACAGCCTTAAATTGTTCACATATTTCAAACCTTATTTTTGTTGAATAGGAGAGATTTATTGGTGAAACTTAGGTTGCTGTGCCCTATACATAGAAGAGAGGGTAGATGGTGGCATGGTGCCCTTGTCTCGGCTACTTGTATTGTTACAACAGTATTTATCAGTTCCTCTCTAAACTAAACTAGTGTGTACTTCGATCTATAACTTGTGGCCTCTTCAAAGCATGAATTCTGTATTAATTAATATAAATTAAACTGAAACAAACACTTAGCACCAAAAATACTTAAGCTCAAACAAAATGAAAATAAATTTGCAAATTAAAATCAAATAAAATTTATGATAAAAAATGAAAAAAATCATGCCCAAGATACTAGAAAATTCCAAGCTAACCTAAAGTCACTCATAAACCCCAAAAAACAGAAAGGGATATCAAAATCAATTTTCATCCTCCACAAACTGAAACCAATTCCCAATTCCAAATTTTCAAAATACTCTTTTTCTTCCCATTAAACAAAAGCAAGTTAAAGAAAATTAATGCAAATTCCGGCACAAAATATGAGAGAATGGATGAAATAACAAGAAATCTGAACGAAACCTGGCACCCCATCTGGCTAAAAAGTGGCCAACATATAGATATATAAGTAGAGAAGATGGAAACGAAGGTGTTGGCCGTTCCTCTGAAAGCAGTGGCTCATTCATATTTATGACAGTTTTCTATAATGTTTTTTTTCCCTTATATTTCAGAATCTTCCCTTCGGCGTTATGAGTCTGAACTTGCGTCAATTTTGTGAACTGTTTCTTGCCGTGGCTAACTCTGATCTTTACATTGATACTGAAAATTCAGTTTTATTATGGTCCTCCCTGCTGCTACTGCACCCTCACCAACTTCTATTATTTTATCTTGGCTGTTGGGTTTACGTGGTCCAAAGCCGTCTGGATCAATTACCTATATTTTTAGTGTACTTATCTCTACGAGTAATACTACGTAGTTCCACTAGGATTGTAATCCAATCTATATAGCTCTAAATGATAAGCTAAATAAAATGCGATATTAAATTATTTATGTAATTTCACAGATCATTTAATGTCACATTAACATTACCTAAACTGAGGTTACAACCCTACTGGAGATGAAAAACATTACTCTTTAATTTTATCTATCATTTAATGTCACATTAACGCCATATAAATTGGAGTTGTAATCCCAATGGAGCTATATAGCATTACTCTATCATTATTCATTTATCGGTGAACCATTTTATATGTACAAGTGACATAATCAACTCAAATTTTGAGTCACTCAAATTACGATATCTCGACGTTTGAGGTGGTAAGAAAGAGAAACAAAGTTGATGTGCGGCATCAGTGTTTCTTTGGAGCGACTTGAACTTTGAGAACTTGTGATTTGAATGAATGATCTTTACCACGCATGCATGTATGGCTGTACCATCAAAATTTATCTCCTATCCTATGTGACAACCACAACTCATAAATGGTATGTTTGATAATAAAAGAAAAATAGATTGACTAAAGAACGTTATTTATCATTAATAGTGATCATCATCGTTTTCGATTGTTCTTATCTATTGTTTAATCACAACTTAGTTGAACAATGAATCAAATGTTTAATCACAACTTAGTTGAACAATGAATCAAAGGATTCACGAGCACTTAGATTGATGATATAACAATTTGCATCACTCGAATTGATCACCGTGTTTCAACCCCATGACACCTAATTTAGTATTAATCACTATTTTTTTAAAAAAAAATTTGACGAATTGATCATCGATATGGTCTACAATAAATTTATCTTAAACCATCAAATAAATATTCACTATACCGTCTAGATCCGAAAACAAATAACATGTAAATTAGAGAAAAAAAAACGCATATGTTGGCCCAGTTTAATATTTTTTAAAAATGATTTTCAGTAAGTTTTGATAAAAATATGTGGTTAAAAAATTGATAAAAGTTATACGTCCGATAAAATGTATAATTAAAATTAATTATCGACTTTAAATTAAATTTTTAAAATCTTTTTAACTAAATTAAATCTAAACTTAATATCAAGGCCATCTAAGAAGTACCCAACAAAACAAAATCCATGGACAAAATGGCAAGATTTGACTTTTCTTCACATCTACCAGGATTTTGTGCGCACTTAGGAATATAGACAGAAAAAGCACAGATGTTTTGTATTTTGCTGCACAAGCAAATGAGAAGATGTTTAGGTTACAACAGGGCCCAATAATGATATTTAAAATATAGTTTAGTGAACCCCTGATTATTTTAATAATGTGCTTTGGTGGCAAAGTCAGATCTCTGTTTCTAGGCATTATCATTTAAGGAGAATCATATGATAATTTAATAATACGAGTAGAAATAATAGAGGTGTAAAATAAATCAAGATGCTTGGCTTTATAGAAAAATGATATCATTCATTAAAAAATTGAAAAACCTTTAGGCCAGGTTCCTAAATGTAGCCCCTAACAATCTGAGGGTCCGTTCGGTAGAGATTAAAATCAGATTAAAATTGAAAAACTAACCGTTATTATTGAATTTATTAGACGAGTGGGACCCAATAACGACTATATTTTCAATTTTAATTGAATTTTAATCTCTACTAAACGAGGCCTGAGTCCTGACACTACCCTTTTGACATATATACGAGGGAACACGTGATATTTTGATTAGATAAAAGCTCGAGCTTTTAGGGAATATTTTCTTTGTATTTCAGTTTTATGTTTTGAGCTTTGAATTCATTTTGAATTTTGTGTGTTTATTTTGAAATTGTTGAAAATGTGTTCTTTTTGACATTTTGAAAACACCCAAAACAGATTTTGCAAATTTTGATTTGATTATAATTGAAAACACCCAAAACAACAAATTTGTGGTTTTGGATTTTCTTTGTAAATTTTTAACTTGTTTTCAAAAAAATATTTTTCGAAATAGGAAAGAGTGCGTTTTTGCTGTTTTGAAAAATCGAAAACAGAAAGCAACTTTAAAATGGTAAAGAGAACATACCCTTATGTTTTGACAAATTAGACGACATATGTTAACCATACTAGTTTACAGAGATAAAATTAAATAAATTATTTAATTTTGAGGAAATTACAAAAAACCAGTGGTTTAAACTTTCAAATTCAAAATTCAGGTCCGAGATTTATCTAATAAAAAATCGGGTATAAATTAAATATTTAAATAATATTATAATACTAATTTTTCAAACCCTAATTCATTTTCAATCCATATTTTCTCTCTCTCTCAACATTTCTCTCGCCGCCCTCTTCCTCACCGCCGCCTCCGCCTCCCTCTCTCCTCCCCTCCCTTCCTCCCTCCCCCCCTCCTCCTCGGCACAGCAGCGATTTCATTCGTGGCAGCGATTATTCATTGCTGCACAAAGAATAATCGCGCACATTCGGCAGCCGAAATCGTCACGCAGCCGATTTCATTGCCGGAAAGGGGCAAATCGTTGCTCCCAGCCGATTTTCTTTGCATTTTTTTCTTTTTTTGGCTATTGAGTGATGTGCTGTGCGTTGGTTGTTATTGTTGGTGGATCTATGGTGGTGGTGGCGATTTTGTGGCGGGGGCGGCCACGTTGGTGGTTATTGTTGGTGGTGTGTGACCAAATATTTGGTTATATGTGACCAAATATTTAATCTGTGACAAGCGGTGTTGGTGACGGGTGGTATGGTGTGGTGTGATGTGATGTGTGACCTCTATTTGGCGTATGTGACCAATTACTTGGTTATGTAACCAAGTATTTGAGGGTATGTGACCAAATATTTGGTAATCTGTGACTGATTACTTAACTGTGACCTAAAAATTTAGTAATATGTGACTCAAAAATAATCTGTGACCAAACAGTTTTTGAAATATGTGACCGTGTGACCTATAAATTTTCATATGTGACCAACTAAATTTGAAATATGTGACCAAAGAAATAATTGTGACTTACAAAATTTTTGAACTGTAACCGTAAAATAATATGTGACGTATAAGAATTATTATCCGTGACTGAAAAATAATATGTGACTAACTAAATTGTAAATCTGTGACCAAAATGTGACCGGTGACTATAATAATACGTGACTCTTTAAAAATCTGTGACCTCGCCGGAATGGTCGCCGGAATCGGAGCAGTCGCCGGAATCGGAACCGGAGAAAAGTGGTGGTCGGAATTGTCGTCGGTATAGTCACCGGAGTAGAGGGGTGGTGCATGTGGGGTGGGTTTATTATATTATATTATATTAGAATTAAAAAAAAAAAAAAAACCTGATTTTTGCAGTTTCAAACTATAAACCTTATTTTTGAATTGGTGTAAAGAATACACCTTATTTATGAATTTTTCCCTTTAATTTTACCTTTCATTGAGCCCACTTAATGTCAATAAAACCAATAATTCAACATCAATAGTACTAAATAACATTACTCAAAAATCATGCCCCTCTCCCATTTGATGGCTATTATTTTGGAAAAACATTATTTTAAACAGTAATTTTTAGGATAATGTGTAAAAAATAGAAAAATTTTTTGAATTTATGTTTAAAACAGGGATGGATTCAAGACCGGATTACAGGCCGAGCTAATACGTTACACATGATTTTTTTCTTTTTTTTTACATAATTTTTTTTCTAACTAAAAAAAAAAAATTTTTTTGGCCGGGGAGGCCTAAATCCATCCCTGGTTTAAAATATTTTATTGTGTGAATATGCATTGAAAATGAGTATATAAAAAAAAGATTTTAATAGAATATCACAGAACAAACAATTGTACAATTGTCCACATATACAATAGCATGAAAGTTCTCTCTCCCCCTGGGCTGCAACTTGTAATAATAAATGATCATGTGATATACTTCTAATCGAGTGAATTAATTTTTGAACGAGAGGATTGATACTGTCACAAGCAACTCATTAGCAAGAACTGTTGAACATTGTCGATGAACCTGCAAAAAATGCCAAGTGGGAATGCTAAGTTATTCAACCATGGTGAAAGATAACGAAGAAGTAATCTTCTATTGGATTTTAACAACCCACGCAAACTAACAGTAAGAGATAACCAGTAATTCACTCAAACACAGCGAAGATGAATGATAATAATAAAACTGGGTAATCAATCGAAAGAAACAAAATAAATTGTAAATAAACGAATCATAAAGAACTCGCTATGTGATTGAAATCCAAAACACCACACTCAGCAAGGGCGAATCACCTGAAGAGATCCCATATAAGTATAATCAATCTCTTTCCCAGCTTAATACAATATGTAAGTACCAACTACCAACATCTGTAAGTCTCAAAGGATCCATCTCGCCATGTTTTAAAAGTTTCAAGTCTTGATTCACAAGTGTGTTGTCCCTACTATTACATTACATGCGGGATAGCAGAACAAATTAACTAGCGTCATAATCCTTTCCTTATCTCTCTCTCCTGTTCAGAACTAGTTATTACTCCTTTGTCGCGCAAAGGATGACCTGTTCAACTTTTTAAAGTCAAACATGCATTCGGTCAAAACTTGAATTCATTTACTTAACTCTTCAACTAAAACTTTAAAAAAGACTCAATTGGTCAGGCCTTAGGTTTGCTCCCCAATGATCACCAGTTTGAGTCCCCTCAGGCCACTAATGTGAGTACCTGACCGTAAACTTCAGGACCCCGTGGGATTAGTCGAGGTGAGCTCAAACTGGCCCGAACATCTACGGTTATAAAAAAAACCTAAAACTTGAAAAAACAAAAAAAAAATCAAAGCTAATGAATTAATAAATCAAATGTGTGGTTAAAATTAATTGTTGCCTCTAAATAGGGATTTTAATTTACACCAAACAAGGGCTAAATGTCAATTTGACTTTGGACGTCAAACAAGACATGCTTTGTGCAATAGACAGTGTATTCAAGTGCCTTGTTAATCCCTTTTTCACTAGTCACCATGCAGCCTATGTTCTGACAGGTTAATTCCTTCATTAATCTTGAAACTGCTATATAATTTTTTTTTTTATGTTGTCAATCAGTTAAATGGATCCAAAACAAAAGACCTATGGAGGCAAGTTTCAATATGATAACATGAATGCATTCTCAGAAGAAATAATCCTCCATAATGTATGAATTCCATCGCCACTTGCTCACAAAAAACATGTAAAATTTATTTTCACAAAACTTACAGCCTTCTGGCAATAAAGTTAACCATTGAATCACAAAATGCTCCAAAATATAAGTTGTTGTAGATGGTACAAATCCTTTCACAACGGTTAAGTGTGTACTGTGTAGAAGTACTATAATTCCTGTCTCTAAGACGGGTAAAGATAAGATGGAAGTTCTACATAAAAATGGTACAGAATCAAGAAAAAAATGCACACCTTCAAGCTAAAATGTAGAGTTTTTAAAAGTATACAAACCAATGACTGACCTTATTATGCACTCATTGAAGCTAAATACTGGAATACAATAATAAGATCAGTGTCGTGAAAAAGTATATCGTATACCTGAAAGGTTTGCTTGAAGTCATCGTGGTATACCATTCATGTTATTTTAAAATAATGCTTTTAGATAGCCATCATGGAAATGTTAAAACTCTTCATTGTTTGGGAATAGCTCAAAAACAAGAACCAACAGTTTCCATGGAGGTAATTTAAAGGAAGTAATAGTCCTTAAAACACTTAAAGCTAGTTTGAGAAGTGCTTATAAACAATTTAAACTATAAATAGATAGAAACAAGTGGTGGATAGATTGACAGTACTTGGGCGTCCCACGAAATGTGCGAATAAAAAGTGATTTGACAGTTTATAAACATTTGCCATCAATTCACTTACATTCTTGTGTTACAAAAATTACTTAAATCTTACATTAATCTCTAAAGCTCGACAAAAAACAAATAAAGCACGCAATGAAAACTTTCTACAAAAAAATCAAATAAATTAAGCAACATAGGTACCATAAAAACCATTACACCAATATATAATTCACAACAGGCATTGTATGTTTGCTTACAATGATAGGTATCATAAAAACCATTACATTTACGCACATTGACAGTTTACCATATAACCATCATTGTATTTGCACAATTTAAGGACCGTCACTGAATGTTATATTTCATGGTACTTTGTTAACCATGAGTGTGTTTGTAAGTGACTTTAAAAGTTGAGATGACAGTTTCTGGCCATCACTAAAAATCTTTAGTGATGATGCTTAGTCACCAAGAAAGAATCCTTGTTGATCAGAATCCTTGTTGATCAGATCATGTAGTTTAAGAAAGGAACTTTAAAACAAATGACTGCATATATAAGGAGATCATTTATACCCAACACCCAAGAAAAAAATTGAAGTCCTTCAATTTAGGAAGAATAATTTCCAACTAGTACCACGAGCTCCAAAACCTAAGATTGAATAGAGAGGAATAAACTTCATATTTTATGTGTGTGCGTACATTGGGATTCCTTTACTCACCCCACTTTAAATTCCACAGCAAAAACTAAGCATGCTAATATTTCGAAAGAATGTCACTAAATATTCCTAGCGAAAGTGAAACAATTCAATCAACAGACGATCTGGGTTACAATCAAGAGGTCCCCTAGTCTAAAAAATGTACTTTGCTTGCCTAACGAAAATGCTTCACTTTGTAACATGATCTAAAACCCTCAAGGGCCTTGAGTCAATGTAAATTGATATTGATCCAATCTGAAGAAAAATGCAGCCCAACAGATAAGATGAAAATAGTCGCAGAGTCCAAAAACATGAAACCAATTCACCTTGAAGTTGGATAGTCAAGCATTCCAAGTTAATCTAATCATGAATTCTCAACTGGTTCATCTGAATCTGAATCCGAATCAGAATCACTTGCATTATAACCTGCAAGAGCTAAACAGTTCATACGTAGAAGAATGCCAGGCAACTGCACGCACAAACACAGAGTAGACGAAGATCACCTGGGCGTTTATTACTGACTTTCCAAACTGAAGATCTCACCCTTGAAGCTTTTGTTATCCAAATTTTTCCCTACAATCTCAAAGTACGTTAACACAGTCGCGCGCAAAAAAAAAAAAAAAAGGTTTCGCACACAGCCCACAAAAAAAATATAACCCGGAACCAGAATTAGAAAAAAAAAACTGAAAAATCGATATTAGATCAAACAAAAGATGGATAAACTATTGTTAAAGAGAAACGCAAAAATAAAATAAAATAAAATGATAGACTAGAGAAAAATAATAAAACCTTTTGGGCATCTCTGGGCACGCCGTAACCACTGTAATACATCTGGCCGACGAGCACCTGCATGTTGATATCCCCAGCCTTGGCCTCCTTGAGAGTATCAACGAACCACCGCTTTATGCAATCTGAAATCACCTCCGACAGCCGAAAACCCCGCTGTTTCTCGGCCTCTCCGCCACTACTTTCTTCGTCCTCCATCGTCGGCCTCTTCCTCTTTTTCTCGCTGCTTTCGTTCTTCGATTCGCGCCGCCCTTTCGAAAGGCGTGGAGATTTTCCCATATGAAGAAAGATAGTTGCTAATTGTCACACATATATACACGTGAAAAATTGTCAAACTCAGTTTAAAGAATTTGGGAGGGTTCTTGAAACAGAAACTGGATTTTCCCCTCGGAACGACGTCGTCAAGTCAATACAAAGGCGGTCTGTGTCCAAATTGTAGGCCGTAGTGTGTGGGCTCAACTTTCGGAAAGCTGGGTCGGTTAAATAAATAATAATAAAAAGTGAAAATTACATAAAATCAAGTGATTAAAGATTGATTTTTAAAATTCAGATCTAATTTATTTATTCAAAAATTAGGTGCTATATTAAAATCCTAATTGATAACCTAATTTATCTCTCTACTCCTATTCCCTCTCTCTCTCTCTCTCTCTCGCCTTCCTCCTTTCCCTTGCTTTCCTCCTCCTCTCTTCTCCTTCCTTCCTTCCTTCCCTTCCCCTCCCCTTCTCTCCCTCGTCTCTATCTGCAGGATCGCGACGACGCTACTTTAAACTACAGTAGCGTCGTGATGCTGTTGCAGTTTAGCGTGGCTACGCTGTCACCGTTCACAGTCGCGACTTTGCTGTGGGTGTGTGGCGGATCGGAGTTGAGGAACGGAGAGGTAGCAGATCTGTGGGTGTGGGGCAAATTTGTGTGAGTGGTTGTTGGTGGTGGCTGATGTGTGTCTAGCTTTTGTTGGTGGCAAATATGTGTGTGTAGTTGTTGGCTGTTGTTGGTGTGTGGCTTTGTGTGGGCGGATCTGTTGTTGGTAGTTTGGGCGGATCTGTTGTTGGTTGTTTGATTGGTGGTGGTTGCTTTTGTTATTGTTGGTGGATGGTTGTGGCGGCGGCGGCAAGGATACGACGAAGAGTATTTGTGACCAACTATTTAGTCGATTTGTGACCAAATATTGGTAGTGGATTGAGATTGAGGAACGGGTATTTGGGTGTATGTGATCAACTATACGGTTCTCTGTGACTAACTATTAAACTGTGACCTCAAAATTTGATAATCTGTGACTAACAAGTTTGGAAATGTGATCTCTGTTATCTATAATTTTTTTAACTCGTGATCAATTAAAAATTTGTAATCTATAAATTTTTTGATCAGTGACCAATGAAGTTAATTATGACCTATAAATTGTGACCTCGAAATAATATGTGACCAATTAATTTGGTAAGTTGTGGTCGAAAATTAATTTTTAAATAATTAATAAGATATTTGTGATCAAAATGCATATAATTGTGACCTTAATAATAGTCGTCGGGATTAATACAGGTCGGGGAATAGTCGTCAGTCGCCGGAATAATCACAGGAGCGGTAGGGATGGTGAAAGTAGGGTGGGTTAATTATGATATATTAGAATTATATATTTAATAATAAAATGATTTAATAATTTATTATTTCATAAATAAAAAATTTTTAAAACCTGATTTTTACAACTTTTAAACTTGAAACCTGATTTTTCATTGATGAAACTTAAAAGGGAAAATTTCACATTCAAGAGAATGAGTTTAGCCTATTTCAAAAATAATAAAACAAGTTTGAAATTTCCAAAATCAGATTTTTATTAAAATTTTTTAAAATTTTATTTATGAAATAATAAATTATTAAATTAATTTATTATTAAATATTTAATTCTAATATAATATAATTAACTCATCACACCTTCACCACTTTTACCGCTTCGACGATCGTTCCGATCACCGCTCTACTCTGGTGAACTTTTCGACGATCGTTCCGGCGACTTTCCGGTTAACTTTTCGGTGACCGTCCAACAAACTTTTCTGATGATTTCCTGACGATTGTTTCGACGAACTTTCCGCGACTTTTTCGATTGTGGCAATTATTTATATTATTAATTAAATATTTAATTAATATATTAATTATATATAATGATATTACAATTATACAATTAATAGTCACGTATACATAATTAATTGGTCATAGATTATTTTTGAGGTCATAAATAAAAAAAATTTATAGGTCGCGATTTTTTTATTGGTCACAGATCAAAAATTTTGTAGGTCACGGATTATTTTGAGGTCATAAATCAAGTCACATATTATTTTATTTGTCACGGATCAAAAAATTACAGGTCACAGTTTTCTATCAGTTACATATTTTCAAATTTATTGGTCACAGATTAATTTTTAGTCATAATTTTTTAAGGTCACAGTTAAGATTTTTTTTGTGACCACCCTCGTGACCACCACCAATTTCTGTGACTACTCTCGTCATAAATTAATTTTTAGTCACAATTTTAAGATCACCACCACCGAATTCTGTGACCACCACCGACTTTTGTGACCACTCCCGTGACCACCACCAATTTCTGTGACCACTACCTCATGAGTCATCACCGCCACCAGCCACGTCGTCGTCGTTGCCACCACCATAACAATACACCAACTCAGATTCGACCACACCCACCACACACAAAACAATACACCAACTTACCATGACCTCCAACAACCGTCACCACCACAAAACCGCCCCTGCTACCGCCAAACCCCCCACCACCATACCACGACGCCCGCAACACATCACCACTACACTGCAATACAACTCACAACCCACTGCACACCACCATCTCCATCTCCATTTTACACCATCCCCATCCAAGAGTCCACAAAGACCGTCGCCACTACCACCACAACACACTATCACCGATTGCACAACCACCATCACTTTCCCTCACTGCAAAATCACATCACAACCACCAACGCTAGTGAAGAAGAAAAAATGGCTTGCTAGGCCTGAACAAGCGACCCAGTAGGAACACCACAACCTCCTTACCGCCAACAGTACCACCGCCTCACCCCCCATCACCGTAAAACTATCAAACCACTCAAGCCACTACGATCTATCCAACAATTGAAAGAAAAAAAAATAAAAACACCACCAACGCAATCTAGGTGCTGCAGCTACGATTACCACACACGCACCACCATTCGGACCTCGGAGATGAAAAAATTAGATGCGGCAAACCTCGGGGATGAAAAAATTGGGAGATGAAGAGATAATCGAGCTTTGAAGACGAATGGGAGATGAAGAAATCTGAAGCGGCAGACCTTGGAGGAAAGAGACGCGTCGGTAGAGAGACGCTGCAGCATCGAGCAACGCCGACTGCAACGCCTCAACGAGGTCGCGCTACCTGCTTCAGCATCAAGCGAAGCCGACTGCAACGCCTCAACGTCGGAGCTGTGTTGCCGACGACGGGGTGGTGTGGAGAGAGAGTGAAGGGTGACGATTTGCATAGAGAGAGAAGTAATAGGAAATTTTGAATTAATTAGGGCTTGAATGTGTGAATATTGTATATTTAATTATAAAACATCTGATTTTGGAAATACCAAACTTCCAATCTGATTTTAGAAGGTTTAATACTTAATGTATGGTTTTATGTAATTTCCACAACTTAAAATTTGATGCTGCAGGGGTGGACCCCGCACCTGGCCAGCCCCCACGGTCGCCCATGCTGGGTCCTCGGGACCCTGAAATCCGCTGGGAATGAAGGCAGCGGTCGGCGATGTGCGATTAGAATTTTCTTTTTCTTTGTGAATCGCCACTGCCACTGCTTGCTTCTTTTAGTTCTTGGGCTTTTTTTTATAAGCCCAATGGCCAATTTGCAACCCATTACTACAAGTCTACAAACAAAACCAAATCCAAATAAAAAACCCCAGATAATCAAACTCCCAATTCATTGAAAGTTGAAACCCAAACTGACGAAACTGTAGAGGAGTTGAGGAGGGAGGCGATTCGACGAAGCTTACCTGTCTGTGGCTGCACCAGGCTCCACCACTCTAGGCTCCAGTTCCAGCACCAGCAGCTTCGAGTTCAGGCTCCGAAGTCCAAGCTTGGAGTTCCAGACTTCCAATTCCAGCAGCTTAAGTCGCAGGCAGCCTTCGCCAATGACTGAAAGTGCTATGCTCTGCTCTGTCTTTTTTTTTTTTGTTCCTTTAGTTAATTAGTTAATTTGCTTGATTTATTATTTATATTTTATAAATTATGTTTATATAATATGAATGTGTGGTTTGTGATTTGTGAATGGAGCTTGTTTCCAGCAACCTGTAGACTGTATTTTAACCTGATTTTGAATGTTGTGAATTTGAAAATTGAGGATTTTGTGAATTTGAGAATTTAAGAATATTTGAGATTTTGAAACTTGAGAATTTTGGGAATTTAGGTTTTTAGGAAATTAGGGATAAGCGAGAAAAATTAATGAAGAAGACGTTGAGCTCAATTAAACTATGTGTATACTATTTTTTAATCAATTTTAATTGAAAAATAAATTGGGGCATTTTGCAGATTATGGAGCTTTTTTTCAACCGAAACGAAAGTCCATAGATGGTTCTTCTTTGTCTAGCTGTGCATTTAGCCCCGCCACTGATTCTAATCGAGTACAAGAGTTATTTTCTAAATTATGTTTATATAATATGAATATAGTTGTCTAAGATCACAGTTACAGTTATAGAGTAGGTTGTATTGCGTATTTTTTTAGTACTTTTAGTTGTATTGAACTACGTTTTCATATATATATATATATATATATTTATTTAGTGCGTTTACATATATATTGAATAATTTTTAATATTATATAATTAAATATTAATAAACGATCTCACTCTTACGATCGCTAATGGTTGACGTTCGCTCAGGCTGAGCTTAGATCCTGAGTCCGATTCATGAATTTTTCCCCAAAAATAAAAAACTCGAAAACCGGACTGGTTTTGAACCGATTCGGATTGATTTGGTTTTCTTTATTCGGTTGGATCGGTTATTTATAATTAAAACCAACCCGATCCGACCAAGAAATTGACATACCGTATGCTAGCTAGCTCGCTCACCGTCGTCTCTGGCGCCCCACCGGTGATTTTCCCCCGTCCCGAAGATTGAAGCAGGAAAGGAGCACTGCCGAAGAATGGATTAAGTGCTGAAGTGGAACTTGTCGACCGTCTCTTGTGCCCTTGAATCCGACTGTAAGTTTCCTTTTATCTTCAACGACGTCAAATCCCATTTTTATGAGTTAGCCCTAATTTAGAAAAATGACAAAATGCCTTACGCCCACATGTATTGGTCAGTAATCTAGATTTCCAGTTCGAGGGTCCATCTGGCATCTATTTTCTTTTGATTCCGTGTATTCTTCAAATGATTTCAGTTTTTGAATAATGAGCATTTAAAAATCAAAACTTTAAAGATTTTGATCCAACAAAATGGCACTTTTTGGAAAATTAAGATGGATTTCGAGAAGATTTACGACACTTGCCGCGACTCCTTTACGTATTTGTGTTGTTGGTAGTGGACCTGCTGGCTTCTACACTGCAGAAAAGGTATTTTTTCTGTATTTTTTTGAAGGTCAGTTGAATATGTGTTTGTATTTATGTTTTATAAATTTATGTACTATTGCTGTCAAACAAGCGGTACCATATTTGTCGTCTCATTTATTTATTTATTTTTGGAATTTTCTAGATTTTGAAGGCACATAAAGGAGTAGAAGTTGATATAGTTGACAGATTACCAACTCCCTTTGGATTAGTGCGGTCAGGTGTTGCACCTGATCATCCAGAAACGAAGGTATCCAAAAAAAGTGGGATTATATATATATATATATATATATATATTTGGTTAGTTATCTGGTTCAGCTGTTATATTACTTGTTTATACATATTTTTATTTTCTCCGAGAATAAAGATTCTTAATTGGACTTAGTTTATGAGAAAATTCTCAACAGATAGTGATTAATCAGTTCTCTCGAGTTGCACAAAATGACCGTTGCTCATTCCTTGGGAATGTGTCTGTTGGTTCCTCCGTATCTTTGCCTGAGCTACATGAGATGTATAATGCGGTAAGATACTGGGTTTAGACAAGGCATTTGGTCAAGATAGATATTTTCTTTCTTTATTTGTATTTGCTGCCACATTACATATGGTAACTCAAGATGAAATTTCTCTTTAGGTAGTACTTGCATATGGTGCTGAAAGTGATAGAACTCTTGGCATTCCAGGAGAGGTACTTAAAAATAAACTTAGCATGTCTATTTGATGTGTTCCCCTTAATGATTAGTAGATTACGATGTTGCTCTTCCTAATGGTGGAGTGCTCGTAATTTAAGTTCAATAATTAATGAATCAGTTCTCATTTCTCTTTTGTACATTATGTAAGGAGTTGGGTGGAATATATGCTGCTAGAGAATTTGTTTGGTGGTATAATGGGCATCCAGACTGTAGAAATTTAGCTCCAGATTTGACAAGCAGTGATACTGCTGTTATTCTTGGTCAGGTACATTATATTGCAAAATATATGCTGCAATTTGATGGATGTGAGATTAATCTTTTTATTCAAACTTCAAAGTATTGCTATGTTTAGACTATTTAAAGGGTTTATTATCAATAAATTGGTTGGTCAATTACTAATGATTAACAAATCACATTTATCCAAATGTGATAGTCTAAAGGTCGAGCTTCATACTTTAGGAGGGCCGAAAAGAAACTGGTTAAATAAGTATGAAGTAGCTTTAGCCTTTGTTTGATATATATTAATATATGAAATTTCAGAAGCCAATTGGATTTTAAACCAACCTGAGTTCTTATAAGATTGATAAGATTTACAGAAATTATGCTTCCTGTTTTCATGATGCTAACTAAATATACTTCAACAAAGAATCATCTCAATTTAATGAACCATTCGACTTATATATGGAATTAAAATTCCAAATTAACTTCTCATTCCATGTGTGGGTACCAGTCTCCAGTTTACCACTTTATTGTTACCAGAAGTACATACAACAGCAAGAATTTTCTGTAACTTTTCATTCCATATATATCAATATATAGAATTTTAGAAGCAAATTGGATTTTAAACCAACTCGAGTTCATATAAGATTGATAAGATTTACAGAAATTATGCTTCCCGTTTTCATGATGCTAACTTAATATACTTCAAGGAAGAATCGTCTCAATTTAATGAACCTTTCAACTTATATATTCAGAATGAAAACCCCAAAGTAACTTCTCATTCATGAGCGGGTACTGGTCTCCGATTTACCCCTTTATGGTTACCAGAAGCACATACATCAAAATGAATTTTCTGTTCTCAGGAACTTCATTGCCAAAGATTTTGCTGTCTTCTTGACCATATGCTGTACTTGCTGTTAGGGTAATGTGGCTCTTGATGTGGCTCGAATTCTTCTACGGCCAACAATGGAATTGGCAAAAACTGACATCGCAAGCCACGCATTGGCTGCTTTAGAAGAGAGCTCTATAAGGTTTGACTTCTGCCATACGGTATCATTCAAACACATATTAGCAGAATTATCAGAGCGGTAATTGAGTTCACAAATATAATTGTAGAAAAGTTTATTTGGTTGGAAGACGTGGACCAGTACAAGCAGCCTGTACTGCAAAAGAACTACGTGAAGTTCTTGGTAATATTATTTTACCTTTTCCTATCCATAGTATAAGAACTAATATATTCGGTAATTTTTTTTATCATTTTACTAATGCCCTATATTTGGGTTTCAAGATTGTTCTCTTTATCTGTATTTTGTTCAGTACAAGTGGATTATTCCCTTATGCCAATGCAACAAGTAGTTTATTTACTAATATTATAATTGGACCATTGGTATTCACGTCTTAGTTCGTTATATGACTGTGAACATTAGATCACAATGACCTGAACATGTTGCAGTTTCCTTTGCTTCAATTTGAAGTCATCTGGAGTGTATTTGTCTTCTATAATTGATTGATGGTCATGTTGGAGTTGGGGTGGAGGAGAAACTTTGTAATGACATCTGTTTGCTGCACTTGTCTAAGATTTGGAATCACATCACTCAACTGAAAGGAGGGGCTCTAGGAACTCTGTAAATTTGTCTGGATGTTTTTTATAGAATTGCAATTTGCAAATATGATGTAGTTTTTAGTAGGCATTGTAACCTATATCATTAGCTAATATATGCGATGTTGCTATAAAGTGTAGTTTTAACTTGTAAACCGGAATCTTGTTGCAGGCATTAAAGACATCTCGATTCAAGTTAAGCAAGCTGATTTAGTTACAACTCCAGCAGATGAGGTAAATTTTATATACAATAACTTTTGTGCCTTTTGTTTCATAGTTAATTCAAGCTATATTTATCTATCAAAAAAAAGTTAATTGAAGCTATATCCTTTCACTCTAGTTTTATATTCGATTTTATGCATTTTCACCATATTCTTGGAGTTTGTTTATTTCATAACTTGGCAAGGTGGAAATGAAGAACAATAGGATCCGAAGGAGGGTTTATGAGTTGATTTCGAAGGCAGCCTCATCAGGACATTCTCCTCCTCTTCCAGGTCAACGTGAACTCCACTTAGTCTTCTTTCGTAAACCAGATAGGTTTCTAGAGTCAGAAGATAGAAGTGGCCATGTTGCTGGCGTACGCCTTGAGGAGACAACTCTCCAAGGTAAATGTCCTTGATAATTTCTGTTGAAAAAGTCTGTAAGAACACTACGTGCTTCTTTTTCTTTTTTAATTGTTCCTTAGATGTCATAGCACGTGAGCTTATGATTCGAGTTGTATCCAGCATCAAAATTTCACTGTTGAAGTATGCAAATAATAGATAGTTGCCACTTTCTTAATTTTTATTCAATGTTTTCCAGTTTAATCAACTCAATGATTAGGGAGATGAGAAAACATTTGGAATGGCATAAGGAATACTTTTATGCATTTAGGGTTTGTTTGGGATGTTTTCAGATAAAATGACTTGAAAGAATATTTTATTTGAAACTTTTCAAAAATTGCTTTTAGTAATAGTGTGAAAGAGAGCGGTGGGGTGGGGATAAGATGTAGCTGACCGACTTATAAGATGATTAGAATCAAATGAAGTGATATGTTCTGGAAAATAGATTAAGTATTTTTTATTTTTTGCGTGTGCATATTCCGATTTCTGATATATATATATATATTCTCCTTAGCCTTTGGCCCTTTGTACATTACAAGAGGCAGAATCTTTTCAATAATCATGCTTTATGATTCTGCCTGTGTAACATATTGCGATGGTAAAAATTTATTGAGGCTGAGATGAAGATCTTGTGCACGAAGTAACTTAATTTTATCGGTTCGGGGTCGGTTCGGCCAAAACTATAAACGCACCACCAAATTTTTGCCATACCATAACCGCACCATAACCACGAAAGTCTGTTTGGTTCGGCTCAATTAATATCTCGGTTCGGTTAATAACCACGAAAATAAATTATATTTTATAAATCCAAACACCAACCGTCAAATTGAAAATAAAATATATGAAGAAAAGTCAATAAAAATAAAAAAACATGTGAAGACATCTGAAAAATAAAACACATCAATCGAACATATTTAGAGCCTGTAGTTTGAGTTCGGCAGTTTTATCTGATCAGAATCCACAATCACCTCCTGAAAGCAGCAGAAGGATGGAGAATTTGTGATTTCATGTAATCTTGGCCATTAAAAAACCTAAAAGAAAGGTAAAATCAACATAGATATATTCAATCTGGCTAAAAAACAAATCTTAATAGGTCATTCTTCAATGCATATCACATGTTCAACTTCAACAGAAAGCATGCTTAATCAAATAAATCCCAAGATCTCAAACATGTTCTATTAAAAAAAGAAAACTAGACACCTGAATTACCTTGAAAACTTCGATCTGAAATTGGAGAAATTGGAGAGAAATCAAAACTAATCATAAGGTTATCAATATTATTCATTATCAATGTTATTCATAAACAAATCTTTATCAATCTTTATATAATGTCCATTACAGATTCAACTGAAAGATTGCTAAATCAAACGTATCCCAAGATTTTAAACATGATAAATTGTGAAAAATAAAGCTCGGATGCATCATGAAAACTCAAAATTGATTGGAGGTGGGGTAACTGGAGAAAAAATCAAAACTAATCATTAAACTACCAATGTTAATTGAAAACCAAACTTCATATATTCTTCTTCATTAACCATTGGAGATTCAATAGAAATACTGCTAAATTAAACAAATCCCAAGATCTCAAACATGTACAATTCCAAAAACTACGCATCAGAATCATCAAGAACACTCATAATCACCCCGAAACTAGGGAGGAAGAAATCGACACTTACGGCAAAGAGGGCAGGATTTTCCTTGTAAGGGATGTAAGGATCCTTCTTCGAGAAAGCGGGCGGGATTTTCTTTGTTACTTTTCAAAGCTGTCACTATAAAAGGAAGAAACATCTCATGTTATCTAAGTGCAGCGAGGAGCAGTTGATGAAAGATAGCCTATCAATTCTTAATCGTTACCTTCTCAATGGTGAGCTGTGATGGTGAAGGCGAGCTGAGGCAGAGCGGTGACGGATTTGAGTGGAAGAGAAGTGGAGACTGTAGGGTTACGACAGGAGGCACAGGACATCGTTTTAACTTTTAACGTGTAGGTTGTATATTTAAATTGGACCATCTCGGCAGTTGACTGAGTTAAAAACTATAAATAGTGTTAGGTTATTCATTATTGATTATTGGTTTACTTAATGTTGATTGGGCTAGAATTTTGGGAAGCCTTATTGTCAAAATTGCCCAATTAATTTTTGGAAAGAATGATGGAAAGTCCAATTAATTTTTTTTTAACGGGTAATCGATTCTGAATGGTGCACCATCGCTAAATACCATACCCGCCCCTAAATGAAGCGGTTCATTAAAATCAAAACCATAACCGCCTCAATGCACCATCGGTTCGGTTTTTTTCGCTTCATTCGGTTCGGTTAACCGCGGTTTTCGGTTTTAATAGTTCGAATTGCCATCTCTAGTTCTCCTATTTCTTTATGTAGAGTGAAAAACTTTGAAATGGGAGTTGTTCTTGAAGTTCACATTGCAGCTTTTTACAAATTTTAGTTATACATCATTGTTTCAGGCTTGTGCAACGCGTGTTTGTTGTGTACGCCAAAGTAGAATATGCACACAAGTACTTTGTGCTAGGACTAATTGTAAACAGAAAATATTATACTCTGTCAATTGAAGATTTGTATTTGATACCAAGAGTTTTATTTAAATGTTTCTGTTAATGGAATAAATACTCTTCCTCGATTCCAACACGTGGGCCTGGTGCGTTAGAAAACAAAATTCAGGTTTAGAAATTGTAATAAAACAGGCTTTTGTCTATTTTTATCTATTTATTTTTTTTGGTGATCAAACTGCTTTCCAGTTTAGAGTTGCTCATATAAACATAGTACATTTTTGGTTGAGCAACTTTCATATCTGGCAAAAGAATTACAGATTAACCCTGGTTTCCCTGTGTTCTTTTCTGTAGGATATGATCTGGGAAAACAAATTGCAGTGGGTAATGGAGTATTTGAAGACATATCGTGCGGGTAAATACTCTGGATCTCAACCTCTAATTGTAAACGTCCCATGAAGTTGTATTGCATCTCTGTTTCTACTATATCTTTTATGGCATTACATGACGATGCCAAAATTCAGTTTATGCTGTGATAGGTGCACAAGTATTTTTCTTGAAGTGAAATTGTGAAAGTATCACTATTGTAATCTATAGTAGGGGACTGAGTGGGGCATGGATTGGCCATTAAACATTCAACCATTATTCAATTTCCAGAGAAAATGAGAAGAGGAATGTTTATATATGGGAATGGGGCTTCTTTACTATCTACATCCATTAATTATATTATTTATTTGTCGTTAATGTGTTCTCTTGTTGCTTGCAGAATGGTGCTGAAGAGCATTGGTTATAAATCAGTAGCTATTGACGGTTTACCATTCGATCATGACAAAGGTACTTTGAAAAATTGCTACACTTACATTGAGTTTTATATTTCAATCTTACCCAATATATGTGGTAGTACATGATGCACTGCACTCCTTCTAGACCGACAATCAAATACTCCATGGCATGGATCCAACAAGCCACATCCCATGCCTATTTTTTATATCCTCAGTGTCTTTCTAGCGCTTGAGGGATGCTTGGTGGTATTCACTGGGCAGATATCTGACATGGCATGTGCCTTGTCCTATATGAAAAAGTATAAAATAAGATTAAATATATAGACTAAAATTTTTATAGAATTTAAATCAACACGTTCCTGACCTGTGTGTGTCTTACTAACAAGAAAAATCACGTGTTGCCGTGTCCGTGGCAGTGTAACTTAGGTGGTGGTAGTGTGGAATCCCAATACAAACAGCCAGGCCATATATGTATGGTCCTCTTGATTTTGCCACGTGGAGTTCATGACCACTAACAAATTAACACTTGGTTTGCCACTGTTAGAAGCCTCTAGGTTTTTTTTTTTTTGCTTATTTTATGACGTTTATACAGGAGGTAGTACCTCTTCATTTACTACTATAAGATTACATTTTCTGGCCTCGAGGTTAGGTTTAAGCCCCCTTCTTTGTACACATTTCTATTTCATATACCATGGTAGGGGAAGCCTAACCCTTTATATCCTGCTGTGTGGAGCCTAAAAACACACTGGTGCTATGATGGTGTTTCAAAAAAAAAAAAAAAATTGGTACGTAACTTAGCAGACTTGAAATTAGATAAATCTACCTTAATTCTTGGACAAAATTTTATCCTGTACTCCAGATCTGGCCATCATTTTTCCGCATGGAACAATAATTCTCAAATTCTTATTTTTCAACTGCAAAGAGATGTTATTCCTTCCCACGTTCAAATTGCCTAGCCTCGTGCTTTTATCTTGTTTTGTTTTCCAGGAATTGTTCCAAATGTTGGTGGTCGTGTTTTGGCCGATTCATTCAAAGATGTTCCACAATATGAGACAGGATTATATGTGTGCGGATGGTTGAAGAGAGGACCAACTGGGATCATTGGCACCAACCTTTATTGTGCTGAAGAAACTGTGAGTGTATTTCTTGTTCCATGGACAGAATTGAATGTGCTTTTTTTCATGGTTATCATCAGAGATTTGGTGAACGATTTTATCATTTAATGATGAACAATGATTGTAATATATTTTTGCAAACTATTTTGCTGATCGCCTAAATCTGTGGAAGGTTGCGAGCATTTCTGAGGACATTGAGAGAGGAGTACTAACATCTAACTCAACAAAGCCCGGGAGAGAAGGACTACTTCAGTTGTTAGATAGTAGGAATATCAGAGTTGTCCAATTTGATGACTGGAAAAGAATTGATACGGAAGAGAAAAGGGGTGGGAATTTGAAAAACAAACCCAAAGAAAAACTTGCCACATGGGAGGAGTTGCTACAAGTTGCCAGAAAATGAAAGCATCTTTCTTTGTGGATGGCGTAGATGGTTAACCCTTCAAGCAGACTAATGCTTCCATTTCCATCAGAGTGTTGTCTTTTCATTAACTGGTCCTGCTTTAGATTGTTGGGCCATGAACACGTGAATAATTTTATACGATATCGTTTCCAAGAAATAAATACAAAGTGGCAGAGGATTGTACTGATGGTTTCATTTCCATTATTCCAAATTTTTTTAGCCCGGCACGTAATTCATTCTGAAAATTCGAGCAAAAGAAGCAAGAAACTAGAGACGTAGTTATGCAGAAAATACAAGCTTTCCTTTTCACGGGAACATTTCATATTCGGAATTTTCTTTAGATCACCCGGTTGATCAATATAAATACCTGGATCATGTGCATATAGTTGCTAGGGATTACCAATCTTAGACATCATTACTTTGTGTTATTTATTATTAATTGCTAGTGGAGTCTTTTCGAAATTGTACTAGTATTAGAGTCTAGATCTCCTGCCCCAGTAGGCAAGATAAAAACTTGTCATATCAATAGTGAGAAGTTTTTATTCTGACATCAATTTCATTTATTTCAGTTTTGATTAGTTGACTGAAATACGTATGATTGGACTCGATAATTTTATACGATATTTCGTATGATTTGCAAGATCCACTGACAGCTTCATTGCCACATGTTAGTGTATATTTTGTACGATTGTAATTCATTGCAGATTATCATTTACCATATATGGAACTGAACTTAGATAGGGTTACAATCTTGTACAAATACATTTTGAGTTTTGTGGAATCAATATAACACCAAGTTATCAATTCTCAATTTGGTACCAGAGCCAGATTCCCCAAATCCCTACTATTTGAATTTTCTTCAAACCCTAGTCCTAATTTCTAAATTCCCCAAACCCGAAACCTAGTCCTATCGTGTTGGCATGCCCCCATTAAGACCCACGCTCCGACGAGAGAGTGACAATGCCTCTACCGTTTGCTCGTGATATCTTTTCTGGTGTTTGTGACCTTCTTGGCTTGTTATTGGAGCTATATTTATAAGGGTTTTGCTACAAAACCATAATGGATGACATAAAGGATGATCAAACACACACAGGTGGGAGGTCGGCATTTTTTTATTCAGGTCGGGATCCATGTGCAAATGTGAGGGTAGTGTCAACTCCTATCTCAAACTTTTGGGCACTTCAGCAAAATCCATATTTATAATTGAATGATAATCAGAGAAGAAAGCTTCCCAAATGAACACTGCAAGTTACTTTGAACACCAACTCACAAATGAAATTTCAATTTAAAGCATTAATTTTAATTTCACTGATGTAACAAACGTTAGAACTTTCTATCGTCAATTTCAAATGGTTCTAACTGCAACGTGCAGATTGATACAGCGATCAAACATTTTTAAGTGAGTGCAGAATTTAATTAACATATTGAAATGTGAACATCAGATATAACGTGGTAAACCATGAAGGGAAACATTAATAGGACTTATGTCACAGGTCAAACAATCCATTAATTAATAGATCAAAAATACAATAGTATTCGTTTTTGTAATTTCGCAAAATTAACAAAAGATCAATCAAAAGAATTGTGATCAACTCCCTTTGTATCTTCTTCTTTTGACTTGATGATAAAGTGAAATCAAACGTATTGGTCTTGATTTTATCACCACTTCCCTATTGTATTCGGCCACAACCATCACTTGAATTAAGAATCTCCATTATTTGCATGAAGACGATTGTACCGTTGCATGCTAGGTCACGGATAAAAATAATTTCTCAAAGCTTAATTCTTTTCTTGATTAATTACTTAACTTATAGGTAAAACAATTATCAAAAATAGGAATTAATTCTACTTAAAATAGTCAATAAACACTGAGATAATTAGTATAAAAGACAATACAACAAAAGATTTTTTAGATTTGTCGATAGACTAAAATAAGGAAAGGCAATATTAGTTTTTAATCTAACCTTAAATTGACCTATTTAACAAATATGAAAATATCGAAGATGGTATAGAATTTATTTTACATGAGCGGTAACGTTATAATAAGAAGTCGTATCTTATTATGTATAGAAAAATATAAAAATCGTAGCCTAAAGATTTTGTTTGAACCACTTACCATTCGATTAGTAAGTACCGATTACTAGAAAGACTTGTAACCTTTTTTGTCACAGTTTAGACAATTAAAAATCACCAGTATATTAAGAAAGTCAATACTAAAGTTAATAAAAATATGTTATATTTTTCTCCAGCAGTTCTCGTGGTAAAATCAGAACAACCAAATCGGTTCAAAAAGAATAAACCTCAGTGAACAAGCTGCAAGCACCCCTACCCTAAAAGTGGGAGATGATGGTACCATATGCACTCATGGTAATACCTTGTAATTAAATTCCGAAACATAGGACCTTGAACCATTCAAATCGCGATATCTCAATATCGAAGTGGATCTGTAAACCACTTTGGTACTCTCTTACCACCTCAAATGTCGAGGTATCATGATTTGAGTGGCTCGAGTTCTGAAATATCTTGATTTAAGTGGACAATCCTAATACATGTATATATATGACCGTTTAATTGAAGTTTTTCTTCAAAAGTTGAGATCTCGAATATTCTTTTAGCGAGAAGGACTCGTGAAGATGGAAGATTATGAAAATCTCTTCGGACCGTCTGCTTTCAAAGCATGTTCATAAAAGCTTATTGCTCTACGAAATTTCTCATCTCTTTTCTTTTCACTTTTATGTAAAGACTGTAAGCTTTTGAACGATATTTTCTTTTCTATAAATGTCAGATGTAACTCTAAAAAAAAGTAAAAAATTGATACTATTAATTTGTAGCTAGAATGTTGTTGTCAAAAAGAAATAACTCTTGACCTTCCCACTTTGTTGGGGGTGGGGAGAAGTAACATCAATGGAGCAAAAAGGTTATCTAAATCATCCAAAATCCCTTATATTTCTTGGTGATTATAATTGAATTTGTTGAGTTCGGTTGCTTTCATAAGTGGAGATTTGCTCATAGTTATTAGACTTGACCCGAACAAGGTATTGAGTCTTGGGTTACTAGTCGAACAGATGGGTTATTGTATAAAAGTCTACAAAAAAAATATATAGTATAATTCTTTTTTTTTTGGGCAAAATTAAAGTTTAAAAGTTATTTTTCATTAATTATTTAGATCTATAAAATAAAGTACTCCCTCCGTTCCAATTATATAGGTCGAGTTTCCTTTTGTCTCAAATATATAGACATGTTTCCTATTGTATAATATTTTACCGTGTTCTTTTATCAATATACTCTTATTAAATTTTCCTCACTAAATATGCAAACTTCCTGAAATCATTTAAATACACACATTTCCCACTTCTTGGAAACATGAAATAACTCTCATTTCTTCTTCTTTTTCAAATTCTTTATTAGGTCCAACAATAATTTAGTTTTACATGCTGAAACTTAAATATGGGTAAATTAGGAAAGATCTTGACAAAAATTAATTTTTCAATGACATTAAGCCCCTGTTTGTCTACCATTTTTCAAAAAATTGTTTTCTACAGTAATCAATATCTACTACATATTCAAATAATAAAATATTCTACACATAAACCGATAAAATTTCTTTCAATTTCAACCACACGTTTTCCAAAAAATACTATTCATTACACCATTTTCTTCTCAATAATGGTTGACCAACAGGCACTAAAGAAACTTTCTTAATTCGTGTGAAAAACGAAACAAATCTATATAATTGGGATGGAGAGAGTAATAAGTTGGACCAAAGTTTTTTTTAAAAATAATATAGAAAATCTAAAAATCATTTATTAGATAAATATAAAATATTGCATGAATAATACTAAAACATTTTGTGTTTTAATATTGATGAACCTATTATTTTCCTTAAACGTCCAAGGTTCAAATATCTTGGATCCAAAAAATTTGCAAGACAATTTCAAAACTTGGTCGAACCGATCAATTGGGCCGATTAACTCGGTCAGGTTCATTTTTATCAAATTAATCTGCCCCACTCGATCGAGGGCTCAAGTCGCCAGTTTTCCGATCCAATCGGCTGGGCCGGCTCGGTTTTGTAACTATGGTTTTGCTAGCTATCCGACAGTCATGAGATGGTATATTTGTCGCATTATTTTGCACCAAGTTTTCTCATTTTTGAAAGCATTTACGAATATAATATAATTTGTAATTAGCCCGTGACGTGGTGTCAAATCTTACATCGAAATAGTTGCCATTCTTCCATTTTGTTCTCTCTCTTTCTTTCCTAGGTTCATGTTTGGCGTCTAGTCGAATGGACAAGAATTACTTTCTCTTATTTACGATGTTTAGTGCAATTGATACCTAGATTAAATTAAGTTTGAGTGCTTATCCTCTTTTAACAAAATGAGCACCGATTTTCCTGTTCGACCGGCCAGGCCGAGCCGGATTTTATAACTATGGTTTTGCTAGCTATCCAACTCGTGACAAGGACACGACATGAGTTGGTATGTTTATGACATTATTTTGCACAAAATTTTCTTATTTTTAAAAGCACTTGTGAATATAAAATATTTTGTAATTAGCCCGTGACTTGGTGTCAAATCTTACATCGAAATAGTGGCCATCTTCCATTTTGTTCTCTCTTTCCTAGGTTCATGTTTGGCGTCTAGTAGAATGGATAAGAATTAGTTTCTCGTATTTATGATGTTTGGTGAAATTGATACCTAGATTAAATCAAGGGATAATTGTAATAGCGATACCAAACATTTCATTTATTAGCAGATTTTGCCCAAATCTTTCATTTGTACTACGCACGATACCAAACCTTTCAAATGTTGCAGTTGAAGTCCAAATGGATGGTTTCTGTTAGTTTGACCGTTAGTTGACCAAATAATTGACATTGACAATAATTTTGACTAATTTTAAAATGTTAAAATGATAACTTTACATTTTTTTTATAATAAAATAACTAAAATGAAATACCCACCCACACTCCAAATTTGCAGACCCCAAATCTGGGAAATCAAAAGAATCAAAAAGCAAGAAATTCTTGGATTTGGGAATCAAAAGGAAATAATAAAGAATAAAAAAGCCAGATTAAAATGAAGAAAATAGAAAACTTGAGCAACAGGCGAGTTATTTTTTCCAAACGCCGAGTTGGGCTTTTCAAGAAAGCGAGCAGAAATATGTGTTCTGACAGACGCTGAAATTGCCATTATCATACATTCGTTAGCTAGCAAATGCGTCTTTGCTTTTGTGCACTCCAGTGTAGATTCCATAATTGCTCGCTTTGAGAATGGAATTACTTCCGATGATTTTGTGAAAAACTATGCCAAAACGCCAGATTTTGAGAGGGATTATTCTGTGATTTTTGCAAAGTTGGAGGAGGAGAAGAGGCTCCAGCGAGGTGGGGTGAATGATGGTGGTGGGTTTTGATGGTACATGGAGGTGGATGACCTTGAACTGGACGAACTTGAGATGTTCAAGGCGGCGTTGGAGGAGGAGTTGAAGAATTTGAATATAAAAGCAAAGACTTCTTCTTCGTTAATCTAGCCACTCTCACCTCGGGAATTACAGGTTTCAATCCAAGAATAGAAGCATATGGTAATGTAGAATTTCTTGCTTTTTGATTCTTTTATCCTTTCCTTTTGATTTCCAAATCCCAGAATTTCGTGCTTGGAAATAAGTTTTTAATTTTAATTATTTGATTTTAGTTATTTCATTATTAAAAAAAATGTAAAGTTACCATTTTAACATTTTAAAATTAGTTAAAATTATTGTCAATGTCAATTATTTGGTCAACTAACGAAAACCATCCATTTGGACATCAACTGCGACATTTTGAAAGGTTTGATACCATGTGTAGCACAAATGAAAGATTTGGTACCGTTGCTGCAATTATCCCTTAAATTAATTCAGAGTGTTTATCTTCCTTTAAAAAAATATATAAATACTGAAGTGGATTTAGACAGTATTATTTATTTATCATTTATGAATTAAAAACATTTTGGTTTAATTAAATATATAAATAAGAGATAAGAATTTCACTTACAAGTAAAAAATAATTTATAAACAAAAACATAGTAAACAAATCACTTGTAAGTAAAACTTACATATGAGTGATAACATTACTTTACAAGTAAAAATATGTATAAGTAATGCAAATTACTTATGAGTAAAATTCACTTATAAGTTTGGTTAGGACCAACGGGTCTTTCTTTTGTAGAGTATGTTAAGGGGAAAACCAAATATCGCTTCATTGTGAAACGATAATCAACACATAAGCCTTTGAATTTTAACGGTTGATCATTTAAAATGAAACTCGATACTGATTGTATGTTACCTCTTTAATTAAGATTAAAAAAATTATGATTAATAACATAGTTAAAAGGTAAACCCTTAAATAATCAGTCATTTAAAGAGATTTAAACCATCTACAAATTAAATGTTCTAAAAAATTTGGGAAATAGCAATCTGAAGACTTGTTGCTTTAAGGGCACAATATCTTATATAATTAAACCTTTGTGCAACTCAAAGCCCCTCTATAGACTTAATATTTCTTTGACCACATAATATTCTGGTATATGAAGATAGAAAAATTTATAATAAACTTATATTTTGTTTTCAACAATTTGAAGAAAGCTACATAAATATTTTTTTAAATACTTCGTCCGCTTCATTAGTGAATCCATTAGAAGATATAAAGTACTAAGCCCCTGTTTGTTTGCCATTATTTTTGCCAAAAAATGAGAATTTTGACTGTTATTTTCAACCGGCTGGGACCCACCATGAGACATTTTGGTCAAAAAATGCTGCTCCTCCAGGCTGCAATGGTAAGATTTATTCTAGAAATGAGAAATAAATGGCAAACAAACAGGGGCTAAATCTTTAGCACCTACAAGTCGGATCATGTTAAATTTGATCTATTTCTCTCCATTCCAACTTGTTCTTGTTACACCGGTGGACGAAAGCCTACACAAAATGTGTGAAATATTTAAGTTGTCTTTTACCAAGTCATCTCAAATGAAAAACAGCGATGACTTATAAATTGCAAATTGATTTGATCAATTCGTTTTTAGTGTGGAAGGAAATAAATTTGATTTAAGTTCAAAACCTTCACGTCTAATCCACTGTATTATTACATCATTTAAGGGGCACATAAATAGTGTAAGAAAACAGTTGTTTTCCTATGCTTTGTCTTCGTGGAAAGGTGACAATATCAATTATTATCCAACTAAATAGAAATGAACAAATATTTTTCGGCACGACGAGAAAAAGACAAATTATGAGATGATGTAGTTGAAAAAAATAATAATAATTTCGTTGCGATTTTGAGTAAATATAACAGTAGTGAATGTGTGTTAAGTGGAAATTAAACACTCACTTCAGACGTTAGAGCATCGCATTTGTCACGTCATATCATGTCTTTTATATCATATATATCACACTACGCAGTGGTATTCAAGAAACTTGGGATTTAAGTTTTATTGCCATATATTTAAACTATGCACGTCAAAGCTTTGGTCGTAAGTTAATTCAGCCTTCATGTAATGCAGTGTGTTGAGCACGTATTTTAATGAATAAATGATCATTAATTTTCTAATTGTTTAAGCATTTAGACGAGATGATTCAAGTTATGGATTCAATTTTGACCGACCATTAAAGTTGCAATAAAAGACTAATTTAATTGATCTTGCAATTATTATAATTGAATTTGCTCGATTTGTTAAACCATACTCGTGCACTTGATCTTAGGTCCTTTTTAATAGGACTTTTGTTTCTACTTCTAGTAAAAATGTTTTCGAGGAAATTACCATATACCAACTTCCTCTAAAGCTCTTATAGGCAGAGAAAATAATTTCATAAAATTATCAAAATATGTTCAAAAATAACTTTTAACTTTTTAAAAGTCCTGTAAACAGACACTTAATCGTGGGTTGGTACTTTCTCGCCTTGTAATTAAGTGCATTACTTGAGCTGGAATCTACAAAAATTTGTATTATTCCAACATATTATGATTAATTTATTAAAATTGCAATACAGTTGTCAGTGATAATCACATTATTGTCTTTTATATATGTTGGAGAATATAATGGATTTGGGTGATGATTTAAAAAATAAAAACCTTACCAACATTACCAAAAAATTGACAGAGTAACGATAAGGATATAAGTAAATAACCAAGGAAAAGAATGTCAGAGTAACACTAAAATAAAAATGTATGCATAGTCGAAACAAAAGTTGAATTCTTTGTCCTTAAATCGAATTTACTCCGCAACGGTGCCTACGGATGATGACAATCAACTCTCAAGTTACAACGACAATCTTCTTATATTAGTAGCACTTTAAAGCACAAGAACAACGATTCGAAGTTTGGTTTGTACTCATGAAAATGAAAAAACAGCTTTTTATACATAATTTTGGTTAGGAAAAGTTGAAGTTAATTTTATGCTATGATTGCATATCATTAGGATGAACAAATGAACGTCCTAAGGGTGTAATTTATAGAGGAGGAAGGGCCGTAGCTTTTACTGTCGCTAGCCTGTCACCCTTGCATCGCTCGAGCGTTAGGAATAGAGACTCTATCGCTCGCCTGTCGCTCGAGCGTCGGAGTTGGACAAATTTTCAGCAAATTTTCTTCTAACTTTATACTATAATTTCTCATTCACTCGGATTGGTTCGAAGATTCCAAATATACCACGACGATCTACTCAACGAGTATAATAAGTTAGTCTATTTATTTTCATAATTTGACTATTGGATCAAATCCGAATATTTGGTCGAATTTGACACAAAAGTCACTTTTTCATGATTTTATACTTAATCAATTCCAATAATCTCCCACATGAATGAAAATTTCACAATATGCAATCCAAAAATGCGAATGATATGCAGACTCTAAAAGGAGTACAAACGACAAGCTATAGCATCAAAATATGTGGCTTGTGACTTTGACCCTTTCTTAGCTGAATACAATCGAATTTACTAAACTAATTGGTGAACGCAGTGTTTTGAATTATTCAACAATTCGTGTAAATCAAAACAACTATACCAATACCATAACTCATCTAACCATTTCGATTTTCATGGTTGTGCTCATTTTTGGCACTGAACAACTCTTGATTTCATAAGTGTTTTAAGAGAGTTTAAGCCTCAAATTCTCGTAGAAGTGGCATCACTTCACGCTTATATAGGTAATCTCCTAGAGTATTGTATCATACATTTCTTGTCTTCTTTCAAGATATAGTAATCATTAAAAGTATACACTTATCCTTATACACTTGTTATTTTAGTACTTTAGGTTTATAGGAATGTGAGTAAGTGTTTTACATTGAATCTTTCATAATTTAGTTGTTCCATTGAACTAAGATATTGAGATCTCCAATTACAAGGTTGGATTTCCGCTATAGTGATTTCATTCAATATGTTTTAGGCCCGGAAAGATGGTATACTTGATCTCTAGTTAGTCCTTTCATCAAAGGATCTCCTAGTTTTCCCTTGATTTAATATAGTTAATCGATATTATACCATTCAATATCAACTGTTTAATGTGTCTCTGACGAATATGTCGAGATTTACCATTATACATACTATTTTGTACCATTTCAATTGCCAGTTGATTATCACAATATATATTAATCATGGAATATCCTCGAGAAAATTATGAGTCATTCCGCTTCTTCTCTAATTTTATCTAATGTAAGAAACTAGATTTCATCGTGGATCGAGATATACAAGTTTACTTAGATGATTTTCAGGACACAACTCCGACTCCATTGGTAAACACATAACCACTTGTAGTTTTTGAATCCTTTGTGTCAAACATCCAATTTGCATCAGTATATCCTTCTAACACTGCAGGATATCTTGAATAGTATAATTCATAGTTAACTGTGTGTATTAAGTATTTAAGAACTCGATTTAATGCTTTCCAATGGTCATTACTTGGATAACTTGTAAATCTACTCAACTTGTTGACCGCATATGCTATATCAGGACGCGTGCAGTCGGTAATATACATCAAACTACCTATGATGCGTGAATCACTAGTAATTTTGGCTTAGTGTAAACTTAATTCTACTGGTATTTTAACTGGTTTATCGTCATACTCCTTAAAATTTTTAAGTATAGCCTCATTATAGTGTGATTGAGATAATTACAAATCGTTAAATGCTTTAGAGATTTTAATCCCTAATATCACGTTAGCTTCTCCTATATCTTTTATGTCAAAATGCTTTATCAACATTTTCTTGGTCGAGGTAATAATGTTCGAATTATTTTCTATGATTGGCATATCATCAACATATAGACATATGATCACGTATCCGTTAGGCTTGGTTTTAATGTAAACACATTTGTTACATTCATTAATTTGGAAACCATTTGACAATATAACTTTGTCAATTACACACATTATTCTCATTTTTCGGAGCAACAAAACCTTTAGGTTGTTCCATATATATTTCTTTTTCTAAATCACTATTCAGAAATGCAGTCTTAACATCCATTTGGTGTATTTCAAGATTATACAATGCATCAATTGCAATCAATACATATATAGACGTGATCCTTGTAACAGGTGAATATGTATCGATGAAATCTAGTCCTTCCTTTTGTTTATATCCTTTGGCTACTAGTCTTGTCTTATATTTGTCTATTGATCCATCCGACTTCAAATTTTCTTTTTTTCGAAAATCCATTAATAGCCTAAAGCTTTGTTTCCCAAAGGAAGTTCAACCAATTCCCAAATATGGTTATTTATGATGGATTCAATTTTATTATTAACCGCTTCTTTCCAAAAAGGAGCTTCAAGAGTGAACATTGATTCGTTAAACGTTCTTGGATAATTTTCTTGTAGATATGTTGCAAAATCTGGACCAAAGGTCTTATGAATCATTTGCCTTTTACTTCACCTTGGTTCTTCATCTACTTGATAATTACTATATTCTTGATAGTTTTCAATTGCAGTATCGTAAGTTCGTTTGCGTGAGCTTACTTCTTTTTCTTTATAAGGAAATATATTTTCAAAGAATACAACATTCCTTGATTCAATGATGGTATCTATATGTACATCAAGTATTTCAGATTTATGAACCAAAAATCGATATGCACTACTATTGTTTGCATATCCGATAAAGACACAATCAATTGTCTTAAGTCAAATCTTTACTTGTTTTGGTTTAGGTATTTGTACCTTTACCAAACACACCCACACTTTAATATATTTGTAAGAAGGTTTTCGACATTTTCATTACTCATAATGTGACTCATTCTTACTCTTATGTAGTATTTTATTAAGGATATGATTTGTCGAAAGTATAGCTTCCCCTTCACAAGTTTTGAAGTAAGCCTGAATTAATTAAAATTGAATTCATAATTTTCTTAAGTGTTCGATTTTTGCGTTCAGCAACACCATTATATTGAGGTGAGTATGATGTTATTGTTTGATAAATAATTCCAGATTCTGGACAAAATTCTTCAAACGGTGCAACATATTCTCCACCTCGATCACTACAAATCGCCTTTATCATTTTTTCAAGTTGACTTTCAACTTCAATTTTATAATGTTTAAACACTTCCAAAACTTCATATTTACTTTTCAACAAGTATACATAATAGTATCTTGTACAATCATCTATGAACATGATGAAATACTTTTAACCACATTTTGTTTGGACGTACTTTAAGTCACATATATCGGTGTGAATAAGTTCCAAATGCGCTATGCTATGTTCGACCTAATGAAACGGTGCTTTGGCTAACTTAGCCTCTACACAAATTTTGCATTTTTCATTTGTATTAAAATACATACTTGATAGTCAATTTAAATTCATTAGTTTGCGTATAGAATTAAAATTACATGTCCTAATTAATGGTGCCATAAATTAGACGACTCAAGAATAGAAGCAAAAGAAGACATATTATTCTCTGAGTTATTCGGTAGAATGGAAATTCCATTTATCTTGAATAGTCTATCTTTTACATAGTCTTTTCCTACATACATATTATTCTTAGTAAGTGTAAACTTGTCCGAGGTAAAGACTAGCTTAAACCCATTCTTACTAAACGTAGAACCCGACACTAAGTTCTTGAGAATATCAGGCACATGAAGAACATTATTAAGGCTAAGTCCCTTGCTCGATGTCATATTCAAAATAACTTTGTCTTGTTTTTCAACCTTTGAACTTGAAGAGTTTCACATGAACAATTTCTCACCATCGATCGGAGTGTAGGATGCGAACATTCCTTTGTTGGCACAAATATGACGGGTAGCACCCGTATCCACCCATCATTCCATGGGATTTCCAACATTGTTGCATTATGAAATAACAACTGACAAATTTATATCTAATATACCATTAAATATTGAATCAGATTCGGTAATATTCACCTGGGATTGCTTCTTAGGTTTACGACAATCAATAGAGCGGTGTCCAACATTTCCATAATTATAACAATTGCCCTTAAATTTCTTTGCATTCTTTTTGGATGGTTTGACATAATGCTTTCTTTTCTTACTTTTGCTATAGGATTCTGCCACATTATCCTTAGCTTGTGGTATATGACTTTCAACACGCTTATCCGAATTTCGGTTATCTTCTTCAATTCTCAATCGAACAATGAATTCTTCAATATTCATCTCCTTACGCTTATGTCTGAGATAATTTTTGAAGTCCTTCCACATGGGTGGAAATTTCTTGATAATTGCATCCACTTGAAATGATTCACTTAGAGACATACTCTCAATGTGAATTTCATGGAGTATAACATACAATTCTTGAACTTGACTGATGACCATTGTTGAATATACCATTTTGTAGTTTAAGAATTTCCCCATAATGAATTTCTTA
The DNA here is from genome assembly GCA_035079005.1 of Fraxinus americana. Lineage (NCBI taxonomy): Eukaryota > Viridiplantae > Streptophyta > Magnoliopsida > Lamiales > Oleaceae > Fraxinus > Fraxinus americana. The sequence goes on along the minus strand of CM068711.1, from coordinate 29,423,885 downwards.
GTTCTGGCGTCTTCAATCTTGTATTTTTTTTCCAAAGATTCTCATAGTTCCTTTGCAAATTTCATGGAACTATACACATTATATAATGTGTTGTCCAACCCATTCAAAATATAGTTTTTGCATAAGAGGTCAAAATGTTTCCAAGCATCCAATGCAGTCAATGATGCCCTATTATTTCACCTTCTTGTCCGGCGGGAGCATATTCTTTTAAGAGTTTTGCCAAGTTTATGGTCGTGACATAGAACAACATTTTCTACGCCAGCTCTTGAAATCAACCAACCAAACTTCTCCGATTTTTCTCCATCTGGAACAAAATTAGTATGAACGGTAGGAGGGGCAACTGCAATTAGAGGAATCACAATGGTAGGAACCAAGTTAAGTAATATTCCTTCCAAAGTTTCCATATTCGAAGTATTATTCGAAGAGGTATCAGTATTGTTAACCGTATTCATTTTTGTTTACACAAAACAGAAGATAATCCAAAATCAAAATTTAAGATTGAGTAGAAGAAGTTAAACCGAAGCGAAATCAGTTTAATCGAACGCAATTCAAGAATAAAGTTATCACTCAAACAAAAAAATTCGACTTAAGAATGTTGAAAAATATAATAGATTTGAGTGATGACTTTAAACTAAAAAAACAACTTACAAGTCTTACAAAAAATTTGACAGAGTAACGGTAAGGATATAAGTGAAAACACCAAGGAAAAGAATGTCAAGGTAACTATGCATAGTCGAGGCAAGAGTTGAACTCTGTCTTTAAATCGAATTTACTCCTCAACGATGTCTACGGATGAGGGCAATCAATCTCAAAGATACAATAACAATCTTCTTGTATTAGTAGCACTTCAAAACACAAAAACATGGAATTGAAGTTTGGTTTTTGTACTCCTTCTTATGAAATGGAAATACGGCTTTTTTATGTAGAATTTTGATTAGGAAAAGATGAATTTAATATTATGCTATAATTTCATATCATTGGGATGAACAAATGGACGTCCCAAGGATTTAATTTACAAAGAATGAAATTTGTAAGTGAAGTTAGGGGTGGACAAAATGTTTAGACCAAACCAAACCACGGTTCTATAAAAAAAAATCAATGGTTTTGGTTCTTTGAATCGAGAACCATTTGATTTTGGTTCTGGTTTGGTTATAGTTCAAGAATTAGAACCAGAACCAAACTTAATATATATAAATTAGTAGAGACTCTAATTTTATATTCATTGGAGATAGCCCATTAATTGAATACAGTTTGTTAGTCGATTTTGGGTAATTAAAGATAGACAGCCCATTAGTTGCTTACACCCTAATTTTTTATTCAGTTGAATCATTTTTCTTTCACTCATTTTCAATTTACACAACGTCGCGGCTTGCTGGTACTGCATTTCATCAAGTAAGTGGAGTGTCATTTAAAATCGAAAAATGAAATTGGTCAGTTACTTAAAAAGTCTTTAAACTATTTTTTTAACTTAATTGTTTGATGAGTTATTTGTGTTTTTCACAAATAGAGGAAAACCTAATAAACATTCATGAAATATTAAAACGGTTAATGCTGCTTGTAAAAGTGGACTGTAAATTTTTTGATAATTCGTTCTTTATTGTAGGGGTGTGCTTTCAAAACTGCTGCAATTAATTTAGTGAATCATTTCTAGTACTTATTAAACAATTATTTGTGTATTCAAATTATGAATATGGTTTGTTTGTTAGTTATGATTTTTTTGATCTAGATGATTAAAATTTGAACTTCCTGAATGTTTGATGTTTATTTTTTTTATTTAGGTATATATTACTAACTTATATGATGCAAATATGAAAATTTAAGAAATGAAACTGGAATCAAACCAAACCAAATCAGAACCGAACGGTTCAATTCGATTTGGTTCCATATCTTTAAAAAAACCATTTGGTTTCATTATCAGAAAGACCATTGGTTCATGATTCAATTCAGTTCAGTTCTTTTGGAACCAGAATCAAATAGAACCATGTCCACCCCTAAGTGAAGTGTCGTGCCCCAAACTCAGCAATCTTTGCTAAGGGTCGCAGCTTTTGCTGTCGTTAGCCTATCACCTTTGTGTCACTCAAGCGTCAGAAACAGAGACTATGTCGCTCGCCCGTCGCTCAAAGCTACTAGCCTATCACCTTTGCATCACTCGAGTGTTAGAAATAGAGACTATGTCACTCGCCCATCGTTAAGCTGTCACTCGAGCGCTAGGCAAGCAACGGAGCTCGACAAATTTCCAACCAATTTCCTCTCTTTTCTTCCAACTTTAGACCGTAATTTTTCATTCAACTAGAATTGGTTTGAAGATTCCAAATGTACTGCGACAATCTAATTGATGAGTAGAATAAGTTAATCTTTTTATTTTCATAAATTGACTATCGGAACAAGTCCAAATATTTGGTTGAAGTTGATATGAAAGTCACTTTTTCATGATTTTATACTTAACCAATTCCAACAATATATAGTTAGAGAATAATTTCCATTCTTTTCTCATGTATATTCATTGAATTTGTTCCTTATATGAGTTCAACTAATTATTTCAAAAATTTCCTCAAGAATATTTAGAACTTGCAATTTATCTAATTTCTAACTCCTCTTTACTAATGGCATTCAAATAATTTCAGGAAAAAAGTACAGAATTATTCTGCACTCTCTACTCTCGCATGAACACACTCATATTTAGTTGATGTAAATAATAAAAATAATAAAATCTTATTCAATATACTATCTAACATTTGTCCAATATTGCATTTTATCAATTTCTTTGTATAATGATTAATAAATGTCCTAGCTTTCAGTCATTTTCTTAGAAGCTTTATGATTGTTTAAAGCTCTTGCTTTCATACATTTAACTAAGCCTCGTTTCATTTAGCTAAAACCAAAATTTTTAGTAAACTTTGATAAAAATTAATGAAATGTGTGATTGAAAAATTGATAAAAGTTATGAGTCCCACAAAATATGTCATTAAAAATGAATTTGAGGAAAAATAAGTTTTAGAAAATGAGGACTAAATATGAACTAAATCTACTTTGTTAACATAGTGACTCGAGCATTTTCCATATTATTTTCTTAATGTGAGATAAGATGTACGCTCTTGTGCTTAGAATTTCAAATTTTACCATGAATAATATGTATTATAAATCTATACACAGAGTTCCTGTAAGTGTTATGTTTTAGGTCAAATCAACTTAAACATAAATACTTTTAATATATAATTGATATATTTCATTTAGTAATTTTTTAATCATGAGGAGTTTTGATTGTGAGATATAAATTACATATGATTGAATCTTCAACCATCCATGGTCATAAGTAATAGCGAGATATAGATATCGTCATTACGAATAAACCATCACGTGTGGCATTTCTAACTTATGAAGTAAGTAGTTGATCTCACAAGCTAAAATGTGGTGACACTTAAATGAATATGTGGATATTTTGTTATAAAACAAAACATTGGATATCCGTTGGGGAGATTCCACATGGATAACTATCTCAGTGTCAGTATTTAATTTCTATCGTTTAGTAGTGTGATTGATCCTTCGACTTGAAGTCATTATAATGCCTTATATGAGGATAGTCATACTTCGTTGATATTGTGTGTTATTTTGCCAAAGGTCACTAATAGGATATCGTTCAGGTATGTTAAAAATCATATGAAAATTGTAAATGATTAACAGATGATTCGTCACTATTAAATAGTAAGATATTATGATCTACAATTCATTCAGTTAAATTGATAACTAAATCATTGGTCGAGGTGTACTCATATGTTGGAAAGAGTTTTCGACTTACATTGACTTAGCCCCTGTTTGGCCCCCGTTTTTGCTCATTAAATTTTATTTTCACACTTTTTCACAAACCAATCAGTCAACCCCTTGTTAAATCAATTGTATAATGTGTCAGACCTTACAATGGCAATACAACCGTTTGGTAAGTAAAGGACAAAAATACCCTCTCTCGCTTTCATATTTTCACAATATTGTCAACTTTGTCAAAAAGGTTGGGGGGTAGTATTGGAATTAGTGGCCTAGATGGTAGGGATTAAAAAATTGAGAATTCAGTAGCCACTTGCAGAAACGTACACATCCTTCAAGTTCATATGTCAGTGGGTCCCGCATCCTACTATTTTTGACCAATGAAAATGAAATTTAATGCGCAAAAACGGGGGCCAAACAGGGGCTTAATAATGAGATGAAAGTTATGATCAACAATTGAGATTGACACACAACCATATCTCGTAATTGATCGGATCGTATTGACTAAATGATTACAATTTCATGGTAAACTAACAAAATTGATTTTATCATACCACGTGACATTTTCTGTTACATGTATTGCATTGACACATTGCTAAATATCAATTTGGGACGACAAATGTGAATTTGTGATAAATTACAATGAGGTATTTTAAATTATCAATTTGATTAGATTAAAATAATAATTCACGTCGTTAGGCATCATGATCAGGAATCTAATAGATTAATTAAATATTGAACCGAGTTTAATTCAAGAGATGGGTCAAGTTCACTTGGACTTATATTAATAAGCTATTATGGTTTCAGAAATAATTGAACAAAATTTATTATCGTGCTGGCACAAAAAAAGAGAAACTCTAATTCTTTCATTCTTGTTCCCCGTGTGGATTTTCATTGGAAGCTGGACAATTGAAAAGCTATGAATTGCAGATCGTGATTCTTCATGTTCAAAATAAACAAAGGAATTTACAGAATTCAACAAATATATAATTATTTATCACAGTTTCTCTCTAATCACAAAGAAGATTCTTAGCGGGGAATTGAAAATTTTGTTTAAATTCCATTGTACATGTTAAGTAGATTCCAAACAGTAGTATCAAAGCTTACTTTATGCTTTTTAGAATTTTTTTGCATGTTAGAACAATCAAAGTTGATTGTTATTGCTTTTCTTGTATTTGACAATTGAGAAAATTATTTTTTATCTTTTAAAATTTGATTTTGAAAAGAAAAGAAATTTTGGATCGAAAAAAGGACATAAAATCGCTAGGGACGACTGGAGGCGAACGTCACCATCGGAACGAGCAATAGCGTGTGCAGTGAGGCTGCTTGCAACAGTTGTAGCGCGTTATTGCGCGCCATGCAGCTGTGCTTGCTGCCACTACATCTGGTTGCAGCGCTGATGCAAACTCACAGCAACATCCATGTGGTACGCCCTGTGGCTTACCATTTGCCATCGGCACCGCATAGAGAAAATGGGGAAAAATTCGTTTAGGGTTTTGAATCGGGTTGGGCGATTGGAGGAGGGGACATCTGATGCAATTTGAAAAATTACAGGCCCCTGCTTGCAATATCATCCCAGGGCCAAATTTGCAATTATTAAAGTAAGAGCATGTATACAATTTTAAAAATTTTGAGGGCTCTATTAATAATTTTCAAATGTGTCAGATTGCAATTTTCAAAAGGAGTTTTGAATTTAAATATTAAAATGGTTATAAATTTGATTTTGAAATGAGTTTTAACCTAAATTTGAATTTTGAACCACTTAAAATTTTATTTAAAATTGATTACTTTTTATATTTTCTTTAAAATTGGATTTTAACTTAAATATTAAACTTTTGACCTATATTGAATTTTATTTTATTTAGGGATTTTATACTAAATTAAAATGTTAATTCAATTGCAATTAGAGTTTGACTCTAATTTGATATTTAATTGGAATATAATTTTAATTAAATTATCTCACCCTAATACATTCTTAGAATTAGAGTTGGACTATAATTTTTTGGTTAATTAAAATTTGATTTTAATTAAATAAGTTCGCCCTAAATCTTGGAATTAGAGTTGGACTCTAATTTGATGATTAATTAAAATTTGATTTTAATTAAATTAACTCGTCTACAATTATGGAATTAGAGTTGAACTCTAATTTGGCATTAAATTGGAATTTGATTTAAATTAAATAGTTTCGCCATATATTTGTGGAATTAAAGTTCGACTCTAATTCGGTATTTATTTAAAGTTTGATTTTAATTAAATAAATACGCAAATTAAATTAATAAATTAATTTGATTAATTAATTAATTAATTGTTCTTATCCTTCTGCCTAAATTTATTTAGAAGATTATAATTTTTAGAAACTTGAAACTCGCTTTGCATATAATATTAGATATTATATATGAATACATTTATGTGATAGATGTATATTTAATGGATAATTATGGATTCGACCATGTGGAAGTGTTGAAAATGATCAAAGGTTGCGGCATTGCTTGTAGGAGTATACTTCTTGTCATTGCCTTTAAGTTTAGTATTAGAATTAGAGAAATATTATATTATTCTCACAATTACCAAGAACATTAGTTGAATTTCATGTTTCGACATAAATTATTTTAATGTTAAGGACAATTATTGTTCTTTTTATCTTGATAAGATCTTATTGGTTATGATAAATTACAAAATGACATTTATTTTCTAAATATTGAGTATTATATAATGAATATAGAAATTGAAAGGTATAAAAATTATAATCTAAATAACACATATATCTGACATTGCAGACCAAAATGCAATTCCAAAAGTAAGTACATAGAGGCGTATATTTTGAGTCATTGATTTTGAATCATTCGACAAATGCGAATCAAACAGCTGGGCAAGATGACCAAATGTCATTTTTCTTGAAATGAGAAAGAACTGCATAATTACTGGGCTTGATACATAGCAATCTATGTAAATCCATGTCAATTGTTGCTAGATGAAGTTTTTCTTATCTTATCACATTTACTGATGATTATTTCAAAAATGATCATGTATACTTGATGAGATTCAAATATGAAGCTCTTGAAAAGTTCAAAAGATTCAAGCTAGAGGAGGAAAAAGAAATAGGTAAAGGTATTCTCACACTAAGATCTAATCAAGGTGAAGAATATCTTAAAAGTAGATTTTAGATTATCTAAAAGAGAATGAGATTCTTGTGCAGTGGACTCTGCCACATACACCGCAATCTAATGGTATATCTGAAATAAAGAATCGTACACTATAAGATATAGTGCGATAAATAACAAGCCACAGAAACCTCTCAAAATCGTTTTGGGTCATGCATTGATTACAACGTGCTACACACTAAATCGAGTCCCATCTAAGTTGGCTAATAAAACTCCATACGAGTTACGGAAAGGCAAAAGACTTGACTTGTATGATATTAAAATATGGGACTGTGATACTTATGTGAAACACTGAATCAGATAAGATTGAGTTTAAATCCGATAAATACATATTTGTGGGACATCCAAAAGAGATATTTTGATATCAATACTGTAATTCCACTGGGAAGAATGTGTTCGTCTCAAGACATGTCATATTTCTAGAGAAAGTTCATTCTAGGAGAGGACTGTAGGAATAGAATAAATCTTGAAGAAGTTCAATAATCTACAGATATAGTTGACCAAGTAGATGAACCTGAATTTGATCCCACACATGTTGAGGGACATACTCTTGATCACGAAATAGAGACTCCTGAGGATACGTCAGCTCTGTGTATGATCATTCGACTTCCTGAAAGGTACGAATCCATGATTACTAATCAAAGATGATGAACCTACTAGTTACGCAGAAACAATGTTAAGTGTTAACTCAAAGAAATGGCAAGAGGCCATGGAATTTAAGATGAATTTGATGTATGTGAACAAGGTTTAAATCTTGATCGACCAAGTCGATGGGATAGAACCCGCAGGTTGTAAAGTGTCGATATCGATGGAAACATTCATACATACAAAGCAAAGTTATAGCAAAAGGTTATAAACAAAGATAAGAAATTAGCTTTGATCAAACCTTTTAGTCATAGCCATGCTAAAGTCTATTCAAATTTTGATTGCAATATATACATACCATGACTATGAGCTATGACAAATGGATATCAAAACTGTATTCCTTAACAGTAACTTGCCAAAAGAAATGTACATGACACAATTTGAAGGTTTTGAATCCAAACATGCTTATAAGGTATGCAAGCTTTATCAGTTCATATATGGATTGAAGTCTCTTGGAGCTTGAATTTTCAATTTGATGAGAAAATCAAAAGGTTTGATTTTATAAAAAATGAAGATGATCCGTGTGGTTAAAAGAAAATAGTGGGAGCGTTGCCATATTCTTGATATTATATAACATATTAATGGGAAACTACATCCCTATGTTTCAATCGTTGAAATTGTGGATGTCAAATAATATCTCCATGAAATATATGGAAAAAACAACTTGATCTATAGAGATAGATCTAGAAGATTGCTTAACTCGTCTCAATCTATATAAATAAAATTTTTGAGAAGATTTTATATGAAGAAAATGATCTGAGAATTCATGGATATAATGATGCCAACTTCCAGTCAAACTAGAATTATAGAAAATCTCAATTAGGATATTGGTTTACTCTTAAACGATTGTTGGAAAAGGTTCTAAACGGGAATCAATCATTGATTCAATAGTAACAAAGGTTGTGGTCTGGATTAGGAAGTTCATCAAATAATTTGGAGTAGTTCTTAACATTATTGATCACTGTTTGCTCGAGGACAAGCAAAATATTAAGTTTGGGGGTATTTGATGAGTGTTCTACACTCATGATATTTATGTCACTTAATTCGTTATTTTGTCATTCTTGAGAGAGTTTTAGAGTGTTTTTATGTGTATTTTGATATTGTGATGTAGGTTGATGAGATTGAAGAAAATAAACAAAAGTTGAAAGGAAAGGGCTAAATTGTAAGAGATCTAAAGTTCGGGGACTAAAGTACAAATATTGAAAAGTTATACCGAGCCTCACGATGAAGATTTGAGAGTGATCAGAGCCAATTGTATAAGGAAAGATGTCAAAGGGATCAAATTTAGTCAAAATATGATCACAAATCAATTTACAACCGAAAAGTTTTGCTCCAGATTTTTAGTCTCATATTGAGACTCATTTTTGACATAGTAACCGATTGAATTGGAGAATGATGTCTGAAGCAAAGTTGTAGGCATTTGAGTTAGCTTTCCAACACAACTTGAATCATCTCAATCGGATATCAGGAGAAAGAGTTATATTAAAAATACTGAAAGAAGCGTATACTGAATTTCAGCGAACCGGGCGCCTTGGCGCCCACATTGCTGAAAATAACCAGAATACGCGGCGCCCAGGCGCCCAATCTGGGCGCCTAGGCGCCCCGACCCGAGAAGGAAGAAACTTGAAAATTTTAAAAGATTTTCGGCCCGGTCCAACCCTATTCCGTCTTGCAACTTGTGGACACTATAAATACCACCATAAAGACCTAATTTTATAGGTGGGGAGAAGGAGGAAAAAGATACAAAACGGCTAAATCTTCAAGGACAATAAGAAGAAGGATTTGAAGAAATCAAGTAAAGAAATGGTGGAAACATCAAAGGGGATTTCGATCAACACTCCAAAAAGAGTTTTTCTTACCTCCTCCTTTATGTTTTTCATTGTAGATTGTTTAGATTTTATGAATTTCTTCATGAACTAAATAATTTATCTAGGGTTTGATGTATCCACTTGAGATTATGATTTGATGAATTTATAATTACTTCTTTTGAATTTCCCACGTGTATTTAATTGTGTCATGAATTTAATGCTTTCAATTACCTGATCAATAATTGAATGAATAGATGCTAGTCAATTCCTCCTTCTCGGGTCGGGGCGCCTAGGCGCCCAGATTGGGCGCTTGGGCGCCGCGTATTCTGGTTATTTTCAGCAATGTGGGCGCCAAGGCGCCCACCTTGAGCGCCAAGGCGCCCGGTTCGCTGAAATTCAGTATACGCTTCTTTCAGTATTTTTAACATAACTCTTTCTCCTGATATCCGATTGAGATGATTCAAGTTGCGTTGGAAAGCTCACTCAAATGCCTACAACTTTGCTTCAGACATCATTCTCCAATTCAATCGGTAACTATGTCAAAAATGAGTCTCAATATGAGACTAAAAATCTGGAGCAAAACTTTTCGGTTGTAAATTGATTTGTGATCATATTTTGACTAAATTTGATCCCTTTGACATCTTTCCTCATACAATTGGCTCTGATCACTCTCAAATCTTCATCGTGAGGCTCGGTATAACTTTTCAATATTTGTACTTTAGTCCCCGAACTTTAGATCTCTTACAATTTAGCCATTTCCTTTCAACTTTTGTTTATTTTCTTCAATCTCATCAACCTACATCACAATATCAAAACACACATAAAAACACTCTAAAACTCTCTCAAGAATGACAAAATAACGAATTAAGTGACATAAATATCATGAGTGTAGAACACTCATCAAATACCCCCAAACTTAATATTTTGCTTGTCCTCGAGCAAACACCGAACTAAAGGAAATTACTAACAAACACACAAACAGATAAATACGAACAAAATCACTTAAAATAAATTGTGCTAGATATCTTGCCTTTATAGCTCAGAATTGAAAACATAATATCAATTTCATGAATCACTTCAAAGTTATAATGCAAAAGTTAAATTCTTACATATTCAATGCAAAACGGGTGTGTGTGTGGAGAATCAAGTGCAACACTGTACAATAATAAGTTGATCCAATTCCCGACCTGATAAGTCAAATATTTACTCACTTCGCTCGTGGGATTCAAACACCCCCAAACTTGTTTTCTTTTCATTCCCCAAGGTATATTCTACAGTTGATATTCAATACTACTTCTTACACCACTCAAGTTTGGTCGGATTTCACTAATTGCAGTTCAACATATCAACAAATTTGGATTCTCCTTATTATGACTGCTTCAACCTTCAAGACTCAACCAAGTTACTAACCCCTTATCAGAAGTCTAATCCTCTAAAATAAGTGTTCAGGGTTTAATTAAGGTATATGGTGTGCATCTGTTTTATGCACTTGTTTCTTTTTTTTTTTTTTTATATATATATCTTATGTGGGGACGTTCTCCATTGAGCTTTCTAAATGACCCCTGTAGCGAGCTTTAGGCCGATGACTCCCAAATCAAATGACTTTAGGGCACCAGGTTTTAAACCCTTGCAGACTTATTCACTCGAGTCATAAAGGCTACGAAGAGACACCTTACAATAAGATTGTTATGATTGTCCTCATTAGGATCTTTTTTAAGGTGGCTTCCCTTTTATGCAGTGATTAGTGCAATGCCCTTTATTAAACACTTATTCTCGAAAATTGACCTCTAACTTAGGTTTTTCACCCAATTTTCATCCCATAGGTCTCAGACAGTCCACACAACATTTAGCACACATGGAATCCACATCTACATCCATGTCTCCCTACAAAAGTTCGACCATCCAAACATCCTATATTTGGTTTAGGGATGTGAATCTTGTTTATTGGTTACGTGGGTATAGCATCCAAGTTCTCTATTTCAACCTATAAACATGAATCAACCTACTCATGTACAACATCACAATTAACTCACGTGCATAAATATTTTCCGTTTCTCATGAATAAGCAAAAAATTATCCACAATTCATAAACAAAAGCATGTTCTCAATTACATAAACCAATGCCGGCAAGGCTATCTAACTCATACAAACCTGTTAAAATGTGTAAAAAAAAATTTTTTTTTTCATGCACATAAATCACACAAAACAAAAAAATAAAACTAAGGCAATTAGACTACACCCCCAAACTTAAATTAAACATTGTCCTCAATGTAAAATTAAAGAAAAAGGAGGAGACTTCCCTGAATTGTCTGTATTGCCTGTGACGTTGTGGTGTTGATGATGCTGGTGTTGGTGGATGTTTCTTTTATCTTTCCCCCCAAACTTGAGATGCATCCCGTTTTCTCCTTGTCAATGTTGGTTTGGATGTTTCGCTACGTCATGTTCCTGAAAAATCAAATTTTAGAGATTAATTGCATGGAACAAGTGTTACTTAATTCAAACGTCTAACAACAAACTTAAATACTCAATGACCTAAGGGGAATGGGGTATGGCTGAAGAATTCTAACTAAACTATAAAATAAACTAAACTATGATAAATTCAAACGCAAAATAAATCAAAAGGGGAAGAAAGCTTGGGTTGCCTCCCAAGAAGTGCTTTTTTATAGTCTTTAGCTCGACTTTGGCAATTGACTCATGGACATCTAAAGAAGGCTTTTGATGCCTTGTTCATTTTTCTTCTTTTGGTATTGTTCCACTTTTCATTGGATCTCCAAAACTCAACATTACCCCTTTCCATGTGATACGAATTGTCTATTCTATCCGATTCGAATTCAACTATGTAGACTTCATGCTCCTCCTCAAGCTTAATCACAAATTCAATTGTTGGACAATCAATGAGATCGAATGAATGTGTGTTCAATTCATCTTCATTAATTGTCACTTATTACTGGTTCCTTTGTGATTATTTTGTCTTCATCTTTGTTCTTCTTCAATAATTGATATTTCTTCGGAGTTGAATAGTCAGTTCACAGTGTAAGTCCACGGGCAACGAGAAGTCTCTATTTTCAACCCCTTCGAGTGGATTGTATTGCCACCTTCTCAATTCATTCCAGTAACTCCAGTCTCCAATACGTATGTTGCACTTTTCCAACTTAGCAAGTTTGTTATAGTACTTTGCAATTACCCTCTCGTTAAACAAAGGAGGACCATTTCCCTCGAGTGTGATGTCCTCATCCCAATCGTCTGGTACATAATCTCCCAAAGGCATGTAGCATTCATCAGATTTGTCAATTGCTTCTTTTCGACATCTTAAATATTCTATGAATCCTAGAAGCTTTATCGCACGGGAGTCGGTGCGTCTCTGCAAACATTGCTCAGTGTAATGCATCCCATAGCAAAGTTGACAAAAGATATCTTCTACAAGCACGTCATTTTTATCCATGTCGAGAGTATTTATTGAAGTTGTTATGCTCTCTTGCCAACGTTAGAATCATGCACATATTATTGAATAGTACCTGAAAAAATATCAAAGAGATCAAGGTGGGTGACTAAAATTAACAAAATTAAAAAAATTAAAAATAATCTAAATTAAAATAAAAGCTACTTGGTAATAATATTAGTGAAAATTAAATTAAACAATCCCCGGCAACGGCGCCAAAAACTTGTCACGCGTTTTCTATAACGTGAATTTATGCCGCAAGTGTACGGTGTCAAGTTTTGTAATATAGTATGAAAGTTAGGATGTCGAACCCACAGGGATTGTAATTTAATTCCACTAAATACTATAATTATGCAACTTCTATTTTATCTAGACAATTGATGAATGATTGGTTGATTGTTTTAAACTAAAGTAATGAAATTGGTCGAGACAAAATTGAGGAATATAAATTATCAAAATGAAGAAGCCTAGGGAATGATTTCACCAACTTTCAATTATGATTCAATGATATCAAATTATCCAATTAATTTTCCAATATTTAAAAGCAAGAATCCAATTGTATTTCTCTCCCCTCTCTCGAGTGCCGGCTAGAAATTAATCCTACAATTCAATCCCAATATCTCTATTCCGAATTAAAGTCTAGAATTTATGAAAGTCCCGATTCTTTTGTGAAGTAAGCTTCATAGATTTTACACTTTCTCTCGAAACCCATAAAACCTACGTTGCGTCAATCCTATGATCACGCCTAAATTCCCCTCTCTCGAGTGCCGGAATTGACTAGCATCTATTCATTCAATTATTGATCAGGTAATTGAAAGCATTAAATTCATGACACAATTAAATACACGTGGGAAATCCAAAAGAAGTAATTATAAATTCATCAAATCATAATCTCAAGTGGATACATCAAACCCTAGATAAATTATTTAGTTCATGAAGAAATTCATAAAATCTAAACAATCTACAATGAAAAACATAAAGGAGGAGGTAAGAAAAACTCTTTTTGGAGTGTTGATCGAAGTCCCCTTTGATGTTTCCACCATTTCTTTACTTGATTTCTTCAAATCCTTCTTCTTATTGTCCTTGAAGATTTAGCCGTTTTGTATCTTTTTCCTCCTTCTCCCACCTCTAAAATTAGGTCTTTATGGTAGTATTTATAGTGTCCACAAGTTGCAAGACGGAATAGCGTTGGACCGGGCCGAAAATCTTTTAAAATTTTCAAGTTTCTTCCTTCTCGGGTCGGGGCGCCTAGGCGCCTTGTATTCTGGTTATTTTCAGCAATGTGGGCGCCGAGGCGCCCACCTTGAGCGCCAAGGCGCCCGGTTCGCTGAAATTCAGTATACGCTTCTTTCAGTATTTTTAACATCACTATTTCTCCTGATATCCGATTGAGATGATTCAAGTTGCGTTGGAAAGCTAACTCAAAGGCCTACAACTTTTCTTCAGACATCATTCTCCAATTCAATCGTTTACTATGTCAAAAATGAGTCTCAATATGAGACTAAAAATCTGGAGCAAAACTTTTCGGTTGTAAATTGATTTGTGATCATATTTTGACTAAATTTGATCCCTTTGACATCTTTCCTCATACAATTGGCTCTGATCACTCTCAAATCTTCATCGTGAGGCTCGGTATAACTTTTCAATATTTGTACTTTAGTCCCCGAACTTTAGATCTCTTACAATTTAGCCCTTTCCTTTCAACTTTTGTTTATTTTCTTCAATCTCATCAACCTACATCACAATATCAAAACACACATAAAAACACTCTAAAACTCTCTCAAGAATGACAAAATAACGAATTAAGTGACATAAATATCATGAGTGTAGAACACTCATCAATCACATGCTTCTGTATTGTGATAACAATGGAATTATCGTGCAAGCAAATGAACTAATGGAGTTATCGTGCAAGCAAATCGAAACATGTGTTAAGTCGCATCTCATTGGAGAGATGATATAATGAAATGACATCAAGAAAGAACGAATTCCCAAAAGTTATTAAAATGACAAATCCATTGACAAATAGTTGTCACAGTACAAATATGATTGTCATGTAGACCCTTAAAATATTAGATACATAAGTGAGGGATCTAGTGCAAGTGGGAGTTTGTAAGTGTTATGCCCTAAGTCCAATCAACTTTGGGCATAAGCATTTTTAATATATAATTAATGCATTTCATTTATGGCAGATTTATTACTTAATTTAATTAATATTCTAATAAATTATATTACATAATAGAATCCGTAGATTTAAGTCTTAGTAATTTGTTAATTACAATGCGTTTTGATTGTGAAATACAAATTAATTATGACTGAATTTTAAATCATCTGTGATCGCAAATAATAACGAGATATGGATATCATTATTACGGATAGACCATCACATGTGACATATCTTACTGTGAAGTAAGTAGTTGATCTCACAAGTTAAAGTGTGATGACACTTAAATGAACATGTTGATATTTTGTTATAAAATAAAATATTAGAGACGCGCTATGATATTCCACAAGGATAACTATCTGAGTGTCAATAGTTAATTTCTAACGTTCGGTAGTGGTATTAGTCTTTCGATTTGAGGTCATCGTAGTGCATTATCTGAAGACAGTCATACTTTGGTAATGTTGAATGTTACTCTGCCAAGGGTCGCTAATACGACATTGTTCGGATATGTTAAGAATCTTATGAATGTTGTAAATGTCAATAGAGGATTCGTTACTTTTAAATAGTAATAGATTATGATCTACATTTCATTTAATTAAGTTGATAACTAAATCATTGGTCAAGGTGTACTCATAAGTTGGAAAAGAGTTTTCAACTTACATTGACTTAATAATGAGATGAAAGATATGATCGATAGTTGAGATTGACACACATCTATTTTTCGTAATTGATCGGATCATATTGTTGAAATGATTATAGTTCGAGGTAAACGACCAAGTTTGGTTTTGTCATGCTGATGCAGGAGGGTCCGAGTCAGACGAAGCTGAGTTGTCAGATAACTCGTTGATGGCGCTAACGTACCATGAGTTGGCGGATCGACGTAAGAATGGAAAGTAATCGACGACATTTCCTAATTTGGGTCAATTTTGAACACGTTTTGGTATTTTGGCCATAACTTTGGCTACGGTTGTCAGAATCACGCCCGTGACCCCAATTCGGAAAGCTCGTTTCGGAGCGCACGTCGTGGGCACCCAGCTATGCTCGGTGTGCATCGGATTCGAGATCAAATTCAACTGTTTTCCCTTCCGAATTATCAATTTAAGTTATTTTTTTACTATTTATGGTAATATTTCGGTTTCCCTTTTGACATAGAATAATTGCTCGATTTGAGCCGAATTTTGGTGATATTGTTTCTTTTATTAAGTATTTTATTTTGGTATGAATATTAGGATTTTGCTATTTTTGGCAAAATTCCGATTATTATTATTTTCTGGCTATTTAACCCGGCCTGTGGGTTATTTTCATTCAGTTGTTGAATAATAAAGAATTTTCTCGTTTTTCTTTGTGTTTCTCTTGCGTTTTTCTCTATTTTTGTCAATTGAACCCAGCCTGCAGAATAATCACTATTCTGCCCGGCGTCACATGCCACATGACATTTCTCGTCACATGTATTACCCTGACACATTATTATATGTCAATATAGGACAACATATGTGAATTGCCGATAAATTAAAATGAGTATTTTAATTTATCGATTTTGATTAGATCAAAATAATAATTCACGTCGTTAGGTATCGTGATCAAGAACCTAATTGGTCACACACAAAAGGAGAACCAGAAAAATGAGATTCATCAATTAATTAATTAATAAGTGTTAGTCAATTAATTTGGTTGCTTGTCAAGATGTGAGAATTCATAGACCAAATTTAATTAATTAGATTAATTAAATATTGAATTGTGTTAAGTTTAAGAGACGGGTCAAGCCCACGTAGACTTATATTAATAAACTATTAAGATTTCACAAATAATATAATACAATTCATTATTGTGCTAACACAAAAAAGAGAAACACTAATTATCTCATTTTTGTTCCCCGTATGAATTTTCATTGGATGCTTGACATTTGGACAGTTGTGAATTGCAGATCGTAATTGCGTTCAAAATAAATAAATGAGTTTGCAGAATTCAACATAGACATAATTCTTTATCACAGTTTCTCTCTAAGCACAAAGAAGATCCTTTGTGGGAATTGAAAATTTTGTTTAAATTCTGCGGTGTATGTTAAGTAAATTTCCAATAGTTCCAACATTATATCAAATCAAGCTTTGCCTTACCAATTCCTTGGGAACGATAACAAATTATGCTCTTGGGTCGATCAACCTTGTTGAGAGGAATTTAATCTTGATTATTATTTTTGTGTTCGAGCGATTATGATGACGTATGTTTTAACAAGGCAACCGCGTTTTAATCTCATTAAAACGTTAGTGAAATATTTTACGAATTCAATGTTCCATGCTAGATACCCTTCACCAAAGGCCAAAATTTGCCCATGGTTTAAAAACCAGTGCATGGTATACAATCTCCTGTGAAGCTTGTGGTATAGTGACTTTAGTACTCATGCAGGAAACAAACAAAGAAATCATACATTGTTTGAGGGCTCATCTTCCTTTATAAAAAGCCTCCCAAGTACTGCTCTATTTGTTTTCTCTGAAAGTTTGTGTGTGTTTGACAGAGAGAGAGAGGCATGAATTCCAGGAAGCAAAGGAGAGCAGCTCTATATGAACAACTTCGTCATGCTACTAATTCCACTTCTGTAAACACTTATTATATGAAAACCATTAGGATTTATTTTGTGGGACTTTCTTATGTTTGATTTATTTTCTATCCTTAATTATGAAGTTCAAGATAGGAGATTTTTTATTTTGTTACTTTAGAATCCATTTGTCACTAAAGAGTGTACAGCTTATTGAATTTTGAACACCTTCAATTGAATTATTCATTTCCCTCTTCCAATCCTCTTCTTGTTCTACTTCTCTCCTCTTTCTATTATATCTGTTGATTTTGAGTTTTTAGATATGATCATATAAATAGACATTAGAGAACCCTATTTCCCTTCCGTTTGATTTGTTTATCGTAAATTTATATTTTACAGGTGACTACGACATCAATAGTTGTGGATGCAACAAGATACATAGAGGAGTTGAAGGAAAAAGTACAAATACTAAATCAAGAGATAGCAACAATACAAAGTTCAGACGAACAAACCTCGTCATTACCAGTGGTATAAATATCAACTCGATGAACTCATTTGGCATGTTTTGTACATCAGTGTACATGTCTAGACATTATAAAGGAAGTAAATGAAACTATATTTTTGTCTATTAAAGCGTCTAATCCTTTCTATATATGCCTAATTGTTTTTTCTTTTTTCTGTTTGGTCATAATTTTTGACTCAATAAACTCCAGCAGGTTAAAGTGGAAGCCCTAGAGACGGGTTTCTTGATTAATGTGTACTCAGAAAAGAATTGCCCTGGTTTGCTTGTCTCCATACTAGAAGCATTCGACAAGCTAGGCCTTGAAGTACTCGATGCTAGGGTTTCTTGTTCTAATGATTTTCGTCTCGAAGCTGTTAGTGAGGTAATTAATAATTTACTTCTTTTTCACTTCAAATCTACTTATATCTGCTGCTGCTGCTTATTGGTCAATTAATCCCATTAACACAAGAAAAAATCGAACTAATCTTACAGACACAGTTATGCTAAAAGGATTATAACTTCTACAGTTGTACATCAATCTCAAATATTTGTTATGCATTTGAATTGATGCACATGCTACCTCAAGAATCAACCTCATAACTTGGAAGTATACACTTGATTTGGTATGAAATTAACCCTGAATTCGCGGCCACGACAATTTTTTGCTGTTTCTATCTTAATAATTCTGATGAACTAATATTTGAAGACAAAAAAATAGTTTCTTGAGAGTACAGCATTTTATGCTAATGAAAATATAAGAAGAATCTTCATTGCAGAATGAAGGACATGCCGATAGTATCGATGCCCAGGTCGTTAAACAAGCACTAGTCCAAGCTATCAGGAATTGGAGTGAAAGATAACTTCTTTTTTCCTGTTCAGGTCAACAAAGTCGTCTCGCTCTTTTTATCTTTTGTGGGTAGAAGAGAGAAAAGGAAGAAAAGCTTCCATTCCCCAACCTCCTTTTCTTTATTTTTCTGAACTTCGACCTCGAGTTTAGTAAATTAATCTGTTAATTGGCACTTCTACTCTTTTCATGTTCTTCTTCTTCCAACTTTATGCATCTTGTTTAGTTTGAAAGCTGGTATCGAATAAAGTATAACTGATTATATTACCTACTAGTTTTGTTGAATTATATGTAATTATATCGTTATCTTAGTTTAAAGAAAGGACGGCTCAAATGGTTGTGACATATTTTGTAGTCTTGTAACGAGAGTAACTATTCCCAAAAACTATCTTTCTAGTCCCTATTTAGTTCAATCTCTTGCTAGTAGCCCGAATCTACTAAAATTTCAACACTGCCCTTAATCAAATGGATCTATTAAGGACCACAACACAGAGATTTTCTGTCCAACTGTGATCAATCCATTAATATTGGGCCACTTCACAATTTCTAAATAAAAAAAAAGCTTAGAATCGGCATAATAGTTAGATGTATTAACGAGATTTAAGATGAACAAACTCAATATTCAGTCGCATCAAATATTTTTAATTGCACCCTGATGCTACCAAAAATCGTACCCGTCGACTTCCGAGCTTGACGACTGAGAATGAGCACGAACAAGGTCTTTCGGTACCTGAAACAAAGGCGTCGAGGTGTGTCCTCGTCGCCCCTCCGACGCTTAAGTCAGAGAGAGAATACGGAAAATATTGGATGCTCAAATTGTATGTAAAAACGTACCTGAATAATGACTTATGGTATTATATTTATAGAGGTAGGTAGTGCTTTCCTAGTATGACTAGGTTATTCGAACTCCCCAGAGTCCTATGATATTTTGAAGTCATAACTTGATCGGTGTTGTTCCATAAAAGTGTTTTAACAAGGATAGAACTCTACTAATTGGGTCCTTCTTGGGTGGACTAGGAGCAGTAGGATTCAACTTCTTTATAACTGAATAAGTTCTATCTAATTGGAAAGTCCATAATGAAACAGGAGTTGTCAGGTGCGAGGCCAAGGCACGATCTCGAGGATGTTCCAAGCGAACGGGCAAACATAATTCCCGAGGAGACATCCCGACGAGGTCTATGATTTTGGGGTGTCAAATCATGTGCTCGAGGACCACCATGGCCGAGGTACATTGCCCGATGAGGGAAACTCGTAATCGATGGGAACATACCCTCGGGATTAATGCTCGGGTTGTGACAAATAATGGGATAATCATTGGCCCCCGTGCATCCATACCAGAGGCTCACATCCCATGAGTGAGTTTCTTGGATGAGATGCACATTCCTCTTAAGAACGAGCAGTTGGAGAAGCTAGGCAGTCACGTAAACATGCATGATCAGAAATAAGATAGGCATGATCAACTCTCCGGATAGGAGTGACCAGCCTTTGTCCAGGCATGATCATCATTAAGGATGAGCATGACTATGCCAAACCATGCCAAGGATTAGGCATGTTCATGCCAAGGATTAGACATGCTCATGCCAAGTGATAAGTGATGGGCATGCTCATGCCAAGGGGTAGGCATGCTCATGCCAAGTGATTGGGAAACTCATACAAAGGATTAGGCATGCTCATGCCAAGGGAAGGGTAAGCTCATGCTAAGGATTGGTCATGCTCATGCCGTGGGTTAGGCATGCTCATGCCAAGTGATAGGCAAGCTCATGCCAAGGATTGGGTATGCTCATGCCAAGTAATTAGCAAGCTCATACCATGGATTTGGCATGCTCATGCCGAGTGATAGGCAATTTCATGCCAAGGATTGAGCATGCTCATGCCAAGTGATAGGCAATTTCATGCCAAGGATTGAGCATGCTCATGCCAAGTGATAGGCAAGCTCATTCAAAGGATTGGGCATGCTCATGTCAAGGAGTAGGCATGCTCATGTCAAGGAGTAGGCATGCTCATGCCAAGTGATAGGCAAGCTCATGCCAAGGATTGAGCATGCTCATGCCAAGTGATAGGCAAGCTCATTCAAAGGATTGGGCATGCTCATGTCAAGGAGTAGGCATGCTCATGTCAAGTGATAGGCAAGCTCATGCCAAGGATTGGGCATGCTCATGCCGTGGGTTAGGCATGCTCATGCCAAGTGATAGGCAAGCTCATGCCAAGGATTGGGCATGCTCATGCCAAGTAATTAGCAAGCTCATACCATGGATTAGGCATGCTCATGCCAAGGATTGGGCATGCTCATGCCGAGTGATAGGCAAGCTCATGCCAAAGATTAAGCGTGCTCATGCCGAGTGATAGGCAATTTCATGCCAAGGATTGAGCATGCTCATGCCAAGTGATAGGCAAGCTCATTCAAAGGATTGGGCATGCTCATGTCAAGGAGTAGGCATGCTCATGCCAAGTGATAGGCAAGCTCATGCCAAGGATTGGGCATGCGCATGCCAAGGAGTAGGCATGCTCATGCCAAGTGATAGGCAAGCTCATGCCAAGGATTGGGCATGCTCATGCCAAGGGTTAGGTTTGGTCAACTTTGACGACTGGCATGACCAGCCTTGATGGTGGGCATGACCAGCTTTGAGATGGGCATGATCAACCTTAAGGATTAGGCATGACCAGCGTTCAAGATAGGCATGATCAGCCTTGAGATAGGCATGATCAGTCTTGAGTATTAGGCATGACCACCTTTAGGATGAGCATTGCCAGCATTGAGGATGGGATGACCAGCCTTGAGGATGAGCATGATCAGCCTTAAGGACGGGCATGACCAGCCCTGAGATAGGCAGGCATGATTAGCCTTTGAGGATGAGCATGAGCAGCCTTGAGGATGAGCATGACCAGCCTTGAGATAGGTATGATCAGCCTTAAGGATTAGGCATGACCGCCTTTAGGATGAGCATGGCCAACATTGAGGACGGGATGACCAGGCTTGAGGACGAGTATGACCAGACTTGAGGACAGGCATGACCAGCCTTGAGATAGGCATGCATGATCAGCCTTTGAGGATGAGCATGACCAGCCTTGAGGACGGGCATGACCAGACTTGAGGACAGGCATGACCATGCCTAGAATTAGAAATGTTAATGCTAAGGATTAGGCATGTTCATGCCCAAATGTCGGTTTGCTCATGGCAAGTTAATAGGCCCCCGAGCATATAGATCTAGAGCTAGTCCCCACCATTTTAAAAGTTTTGAAGGTAAGGAAGGAGCTCGACCACGACCTTGTTAAAGATAAGGAGCCCGAGCCCGATCTTGTTAAAGATAAGGAAGGAGCTCGAACACGACCTTGTTAAAGATAAGGAGCCCGAGCCCGATCACGTTAAAGATAAGGAAGGAGCTCGAACACGACCTTGTTAAAGATAAGGAGCCCGACCCCGATCACGTTAAAGATAAGAAAGGAGCTTGAACACGAACTTGTTAAAGATAGGGAGCAAAGGAAGGAGCTCGACCACAACCTTGTTAAAAATAAGGAGCTCGATCACGACATTGTTAAAGATAATGAAGGAGCTCGACCCCGACCTTGATTTTAAGTTTTCACTTACAATGTTTTTATGTCTCGGTGTTATGTGGTCGGTCATTTTACTTCAATTTATGAAAATATTTGTAAGTTTGCTTGTACGGAGCAATGCCTATGGTGCTTGCTCGAGGTATAGCTTATGGTGCTTGCATAGAGCAAGGTTAGAGGTACTTGCTGAGGGCAAGACTTGGAGGTGCTTACACGGTACAAGGCTTGAAGTGCTCGCGCGAGGCAAGGCTTGGCAAGACTTGAGGTACTTGTGCGGGACAAGGCTTGAGGTGCTTGCGCGAGGTAAGGCTTTGAAGTGCTTGTGCGGGACAAGGCTTGAGGTGCTTGCTCGGGGCAATGCTTGAGGTGCTTGCAAGGGACAAGGCTTGAGGTGCTTGCTCGGGACAAGGCTTGAGGTGCTTGCACGGGGCAAGACTTGAGGTGCTTGCACGGGGCAAGACTTGAGGTGCTTGCTCGGGGCAAGGCTTGAGGTGCTTGTGCGAGACAAGGCTTGATGCGCTTGTGTGGGACAAGGCTTGAGGCACTTGCTCGGGGCAAGGCTAGAGGTGCTTGCACGGGGCAAGGCTTGATGTGCTTGTGCAGGACAAGGCTTGAGACGCTTGCTCGGGGCAAGGCTTGATGTGCTTGTGCGGGACAAGGCTTGAGACGCTTGCTTAGGGCAAGGCTTGATGTGCTTGTGCGGGACAAGGCTTGAGACGCTTGCTCGGGGCAAGGCTTGATGTGCTTGTGCGGGACAAGGCTTGAGATGCTTGCTCGGGGCAAGGCTTGATGTGCTTGTGCGGGACAAGGCTTGAGACGCTTGCTTAGGGCAAGGCTTGATGTGCTTGTGCGGGACAAGGCTTGAGATGCTTGCTCGGGGCAAGGCTTGAGGCACTTGCTCGGGGCAAGGCTTGAGGTGCTTGCGCGGGGCAAGGCTTGAGACGCTTGCTCGGGGCAAGGTTTGAGGCACTTGCTCGGGGCAAGGTTTGAGGCACTTGCTCAGGGCAAGGCTTGAGGTGCTTGCGCGGGGCAAGGCTTGACGTGCTTGTGCGGGACAAGGCTTGAGACGCTTGCTTAGGGCAAGGCTTGCTGTGCTTGTGCGGGACAAGGCTTGAGACGCTTGCTCGGGGCAAGGCTAGAGATGATTGCGTTGAAATAAAAAGGTCTTTACTGAGATAGGATCTCGACTTCCACTAAACAAACTTTCCTACATCAGTACTAAATATGGGCATGCAGACCCGATAATCAAAAGCAAACGCGAGGCATGCAAGCCCGACCAGAAAAAAATTAAAAGACGTGGGGCATGTAAGCCCGACCAACTATTAAAGACTTCTAGGCAATGGTTCCTGCCGTGGGCCTGTCGTTCCCCCTTTCGTCGGGACCTTTTCCCTTGTCACAATCATTCCTTGGACGTTTATCATAACTGACATATGCACTTAGGAACCCCCTTTTAATTAACGCCTCAATCTCCCGTTGTAAGGCCTTGCAATTTTTCGTTGTATGCCCATGATCCCGATGATAGTCACAGTACTTGCTCTTATCTCGAGTATTAGGAGGGGACTGCATCCTTGCTGGCCATTTAAGCTCATTCATGTCCTTAATCTCCATCAGAATGTTAGATCTAGAGGTGTTCAATTGGGTGAACGACGTCGGTTGTGTCTCTTGTCTCTGCTTATTCTTAGGATCTTCGGTACGAGGATTTGAATCATGTTGTCTTTTGTGCTCGGGTTTATCCGAGGTCGGGTGAGAACTTCTCCTCGGGTTCATTGTTTCCTCCATATTGATGTACTTTTCTCGCTCGGGTAAGTAGCTCGGTCGCGTACTTCGGCGGGTTTTTTGAGAGAGACATTTTGAAGGCATCGCCCCTTATAGCATATGTGAGGCGTATATTGTTCTTTGTTATGTGAAGGTCGGGTATCTGAAGCCTTTCCTTGTTGAACTTGGTCATGAAGTCACGTAGGGATTCATTCGGTCCCACCCGAGCCGCATTAGGGATGCGGCCGTCTTCCCGATGCGTTTACTGCGCGAAGAAAGCGAGAGAACTTGTCGGCCGGAGTCGGAGAATGTGGCAATGGAATTGGTTTCCAGGGTTGAAAACCAATCCCTAGCAGCGTTTGTCAGTGTTTGTGGAAAAGCTTTACACATTACGGGGTCTGGTGCCACCTGGAGGTTCATGACGTCTGTATACACGTTGAGATGGTTGGTAGGATCAGTTGTCCCATCATACTCCTTCATTCGGGGAAGCTTGAACCTGTCTGGGAGCGGATAGGAGAGCACTTCCGGCGTGAAAGGAGTGTTAGGGGTGAACCCCGTCATACCTCGGGTGCTCTTTTGAAGTCCAGCGGTAATTCCATCCTGTATGATCTTCGCTAGCTCGCCCGAATCCATGGCGCCCAGTCTTGGGGCCGAGGCTATTGGTGGCAAACCCGAGGCTCCGACCCCACCAACGTCATAATTTTCTCGAGCACCCCGAGCTTGGGCATCCGCCATGAACCCTCCTTGATCCTCTACTGTTTGTACGGGCGGCTGTTCTTGTGTCGGATGAGCATTCCTTTGGCTTAGCAAGTGGGTCAGAATCGTCACTTGCTGCCGAAGTTCTTCGAAGGCAGCCGCATCCACCACCTGTGGCTGGGCAACTGGTGCTGTAGATGATTCCTCCTGATGTTCCTGGGGCTCCTCCACCGGTGGCGGGTTTGGTGCGGATGAAGTCGTTGGACGAAGACCTGAACGTGTGTTGACCATGGCTTTTGGTAGCGTTTCCCACAGACGGCGCCAATGATGCTACCAAAAATCGTACCCGTCGACTTCCGAGCTTGACGACTGAGAATGAGCACGAACAAGGTCTTTCGGTACCTGAAACAAAGGCGTCGAGGTGTGTCCTCGTCGCCCCTCCGACGCTTAAGTCAGAGAGAGAATACGGAAAATATTGGATGCTCAAATTGTATGTAAAAACGTACCTGAATAATGACTTATGGTATTATATTTATAGAGGTAGGTAGTGCTTTCCTAGTATGACTAGGTTATTCGAACTCCCCAGAGTCCTATGATATTTTGAAGTCATAACTTGATCGGTGTTGTTCCATAAAAGTGTTTTAACAAGGATAGAACTCTACTAATTGTGTCCTTCTTGGGTGGACTAGGAGCAGTAGGATTCAACTTCTTTATAACTGAATAAGTTCTATCTAATTGGAAAGTCCATAATGAAACGGGAGTTGTCAGGTGCGAGGCCAAGGCACGATCTCGAGGATGTTCCAAGCGAACGGGCAAACATAATTCCCGAGGAGACATCCCGACGAGGTCTATGATTTTGGGGTGTCAAATCATGTGCTCGAGGACCACCATGGCCGAGGTACATTGCCCGATGAGGGAAACTCGTAATCGATGGGAACATACCCTCGGGATTAATGCTCGGGTTGTGACAAATAATGGGATAATCACACCCTAACATAACATAACAGTTATACCCCCAATATTTTTATCCTTTTATTTTCTCTAGTGGTTTAACACATTTATAATATAATTTCAGATACAATAACTTGGTGAACTTGGCAGTAATTTATTAAGCACTTTGATTTAGAGCAGATGGCTGAATGGATTGAGAAATAGTTGGATCAAAAAGGAAAAAATAGTAAAAACAGTAAATTGTAGATTAGACGTTTGAACTTTGATTGGGGCCCATAAGACCTTTTCGGAAAGAGAACGACAAGGCAGACTGAACTCACTGATTTGCTGTGACATATGATGTATTTTAGTCATTCGAATTCGTTTAAGACTTGAAAATTGTTTTTACAGTTTTAGTGTTTTTTTTGTCATTTAGTTTATTTTAAATTCTTTTCAATTTTAATTATTTTAAAATAAGTTTTCATGTAAAGCCTTATAAATAAATGGTTAATTATTCGTTTTTAGTTTTCTTACATTAATAAAATTTTGTGAATTTATTTTTCATAATTTGGTGGATTCCAAAAATTGCGTTCTTAAAGTTTTCGCTTGAATTCTTTATTTCGTGCTACGTCACACTTAGATTTACTTAAATATCAAAATATAGTTAATGAGTTATGCTTTTCTCATTTACATGTTCGAAATGTCTTATAAGCACGAGGTATTGATTACATTAAAATCTAAATCGTTTCTTCTTATGAACACATGTACATCCCGAGCATTTACAAGTTGGAAGTGTCTAAGCATGAGGCGTTGATTACATAAAATTAGTCTCATTATTGCCTGTAAGAGCCACACAAGCGCGGACCTTAGGTAAAATTGATAAATGGTCTTTCGAGAACAATAAAAATGGTTGAAAGTCTATATGTGATCGCTGATGATAAAATGGTTTATGATTCTAATTGAAATCAATATTTGGTGGTAATTCATACGGCATTACTGATAATGATATTGTTGGTGATCATCGACATACTTTTATCAGCTATTATATATCGACACTGATATCATCAGTAATGTTGTTAGGAATCACCAAATGTTTCAGAAGTCATTGGTATAACTATTAATGATACTGATTTAAATCAATATCTGTTGGTGATTCATACAAAATTATCGACAATGATGAGACACCTCCATCAACAATTTTTACGACAATGCAATAATGTTGTTTGGGAATGAATGATTGCGTTCTACTCATCGATGAGAAGTCATTGATGATCGCTGATGATGACTATTAGTGATTCTAATTAAAATTCATATATTTTGTTGATTCAGACATAATTATGCCATTGGTGATTGTCGATAAATATTCTTCAATGTTTACCAACAACAATATCATCGTAATGCTGTTAGGATCACCAATAATGTTTCAATAACCGACATGAAGCCACCGGTGTTGCTAACAAAAATGATCATTTCTATATTTTTAAAATATATTGATAAATAAGTTAAAATAAATAAGTTAAAATATTTTTTTTTATTCTTTCCATATAATGTTACCGACATATAATTATTTATTAACTTCTACAAATAATAATGCTCAAACTACACTCTCGTAGCTTCTTGCTTCCTAGTATTAGGCATGTGGTCCATCCAAAGGCAGGAGCTTTACGACACTTACTCACCTTTATTATATTATTGAATCGAAAAGGCATATCTTGAAGACAGAAGTCGTTTAACTGCTTGCTGCGCCTATTACCTCTTTGCTTTCTTGCATATCAAAACTGATTCAAGGAATACTATCTCCCTAGCAGTTGCTATAGAATGGAGTGATTTTCGCTAGCCCATTAATTAGGTTATCAACTTTTCGAGCTATTAAGAATGAGTAGCATTTCTCTCCATATGCTTGTTTGAATCTATACTTATTTGATATCAATTTGTTGGGAGAATTTAATGAGTCTCAAACGAACTAAAATAAAAATAAAAATTAGGATAAAAATTTAAGAGAATAAAATTATAATCTCAAAACTCATTTTCTATGATTCAATTTTTTTGTGATAATGAAATACTATAAATGAGCAATCTTTTTATACAACATTTAGTACATAAGAATTAATTGCTAATACATGAATTTAAACATCCATTAAAATTTCTAGATACATGAATAAAAATAAATTAATCTATAATAACTTTAGATTCAAGACGTCGGGATTTATTAAGTCTAGATTAATGTGAACGTTAATTAAGAGAATTAATAACATGAAATTCATAGATGACAAGAATTTTGTAATATTTATTATTTATTGAAAAATAAAAAGTAAGGTATTATTGAAATAATTGAATTGTATAGGGTTAAAATCGTCCAAGAAATGATTCTCACTTGATGTGATATTTAATAGATTATATTTTTATATTTTTAATATTGTTCACCGGGAAAAAAAAAATTCATAAGAAAAATAAAGGCGAAAATATACATTGTGGAATGCCAATTCAGCTAGAGGATTTTAAGTCGGAGGACAATAAGGTTTGCGAATGTCTGATTGTATCTTGTGCTGAAAATTTGGTAGTTACAACTCTAAATTTTGGTGTTGCAATACACATGGGCTTGTTTGATATGTCTTTTACTTTTATTTTCTGTAGAAAAGTTTTATGAGAAATTTACATTAGATTTTGTTTGAAAAATAATTTTTAAAAGAGCTTTCCATTTTGGAAATGATTTTCAAGGAAGTTATATTAAATTAACTCATCTAAAAGCTCTTCTAACAAAAAAATTAAAAAAAATTCCTTTTATAAAATTAGGCAAACGAATTCAAAAACAACTTTTGAGTCTCAAAATCTCATTTTGTTTCTCAAAATATATACTTACAGAGTATATGTTTGATACATAATAATTGATAATACTCTTAGTCATATAAATAATTGTAAATAAATTCTCCACATGGTGAACTGACAAGCTCATACGTGTCATAGTGATACGGGCGACCCATTTCTATACCTGTCGAGGCGAGTTCACTCTGAAAGCGGGTTGACCCCTTCTGGCAGAGGCCCTCGATACGGACCCCTCCCTGGTGAAGAAAACAATCAACCAACGACAAACCCTATGAATTGATTGACAAGACAACTCACTGCCAATGCCACCTCTGAACACCCACCTCTAAACACCTACATGGTCAAATCCCACTTACACAAAATAGGATCCGTGGGTATGCAAGAAATCTTAGCATTTAATGGTATGGATAGATAGATTGATTGACGCATATAACAAGAAGGGCTAGTTAATCTGATGAAGCCACGTGTCTTACCATCCAACAGGCTTCATCCTTCCTACTCAAGTTAAAAAACCCACACTTAGCACTATTCAAGGTAATGAAACTCTAAATTTCCAATCCAAGATTCTTGCCCCCATACACTTCTATTATTTTAAGCAAGATCACCACTTTTTCTTCAATCCGACCTGGCCTACGCGAATACAAGAAGTTCTTGACATCTGTTAGCTATGTTTGATACAATTTTTGGGGTCAATCGATTGGCGCCGTCTGTGGGAATTCTTTGATACCACAACCATGAACATCCTAGTGGTAAAAGCCCTTTGAAGCAGAGCAGGACCTTGAAAATGGTCTACTTCTTGAGGAAAGAACTATCACAAAGAAGAAGTGCCTAAAAGGAAAAGATTATCTATCCAAAATCAGATACTTATAATGAGTTCCAGCCATCAAGGAACACATGGCAAAGATAGACAACGAGAGGCCTCTAAAGAAGAGATTCTCCGCACCAATGTGAACATACATCGTCATTATCACCAACACAGGCGAGGTGGCACTACAGCACGCCTTGCCAAGGAAGTGGGGAAAATGGCCCCAAACATGAGGAACATGGCCCAACAAAATGTAGCCATGCAGCAACTGCTCATGCAAATGCATCACCAAGCTAGGTCCCAGGCGCCCACCACGAAGTTTTCCCCCAAGGCAACGAAAACGACACGGCAGCCTACCCTCAAAGGCATGGCGTGGGTGACAACCCAGTGGAGAGGGACGTGGAAGTAGATACCTCTACTAACTACGTTACGAGCCGACCTGGTAACAGCATGCCGCAGGAAAGAAATTTCCCTCCCGAATACACTCAGGAGCACGAACTCTAAAGGTCCAACAGCGTCTTCAATTGAATTGGGCCTAGAAATAGGTCCCATCAACCACCCCCTATCCAAAGAGAGCAAGGACAGCACCAAAGATGTGAACCTCAGGAAGTACCATCTCAGCCTAGAAATAGACGAGAGAGGAGAGATGAGGCAAATATGAGGAATCAGACAGGGACGTCGTGACCTCTTAATTATCAGGCGAAAGAAAATGACTTTGATGGTCCTTGCAGATCGTTTGAACTACATGATGACTATGAAAGCTTACCTTTCTCCCGAGAATTGAGAAGCGCTCCTGTCCTAAGTCACTTCGTACCTCCAAAGATACCCAAATATGAAGGGAAAGACGATCCGGTGAAGCACCTCAACAACTATAAGACCTAATGTCTCTGCAAAGCCTCGCCGGCGTTGAAATGCAGAGCTTTTCACCTCACGCTAACAGGAGCTGTAGAAATTTGGTACAGCGCATCCCAGCCGACAGCAATAGAAGTTGACCGATCCCCTTCAGACAGAAGCCCTAGATACGGGCTCCTCCTTGGCAAGTTTAACAATCAACCAACAGCAGACCCTGTGAATTGATTGACAAGACAACTCACCGCCAACACAGTCTCTAAATACCTACATGGTCAAATCCCACTTACGCAAATTAAGATCCGTGGGTGGGCAAGAGATCTTAGCATTTAGTGGCCCTGACTGATGGATAGATTGATTGATTGACGCATATAACAAGAAGGGCTAGTTAATATGATGAAGCCACGTGTCCTATCATCCAAAGGGCTTCATTCTTCCTATTTAAGTATAAAAACCCACACTTAGCACTATTCAGGTAATGCAACTCTAAATTTCCAATCCAAGATTCTTGCCCACACACTTCTATTATTTTAAGCAAGATCACCATCTTTTCTTCAATCCGACCCAGCCTACTCGGATACAAGACGTTCTTGACATCTCTTGGCCACGTTTGATACAATTTTTGGGGTCAACAAGTACTATGAATAAGATTTAAGTTTTTTTTTTAAGACGTAATCTATCTTTTCAAACAAGTTATATATGTGGGAATCATGTAGTATTAAGTATAAGTAAGATTCTAAAATACATAATGTATTGTAATGTGTTTCAATCGGGTATCAAATATTACAAACATATGTATGCATATGCGAAACATATGCGTAATTAAGCGTTTTCCTATTTTTAATATTATAAAGTTATACATAAATAAAATAATGCATTCTTTGAACTTTATATGTTTTTTTTTTTAAATTTTCAAAAAATAAATAAATAAATTGCTAAAAATTATAAATACTATAATTACTTGAACTATACATATTCATCAAATTTTCGGCAAAAACATATTACTCAAAATCATAAATGTTACTATTATTTGGTAATCAATTCCTACAATTAGATTAGACACGAACATCAACTTAAAAAAATCTAAATATTGTCTAACTTTGAATTCCAATTCAATCTTCTCTTCTTCATTGAAGTCATCTTATATGTCATCTGATGCAAAATCATCTTTATCGAGCTCCATTATTTCAACTCGAAAATTTACATTACTTCTTATAGATGGTTAGAAATCATTCTTAACCTCCTCCTCATCATAACGATCATCAACAATCCAAAATTATATATTACTAGCATCACTTGCTAATAAATCTAGATGAAGATCAAAGAAGAAGGAAGTTCAAGCTTGACGTTGATAGTTTGCAATTCTATGAAAAATTTGTTTTAATAATTTTTTTATTTTTATAAATGTTAAAACCCTACAGATTGCTATATATAATTCATGGGCTTGGAGGATTTATGCTAATTTGATGTTTGTTGTGCTCAATTTACTTTTCTTAAGTTATAAAAATGAGATGGACTTTGTTAAGCTAATTTTGACACAATTTTTAATACAAATAAATGCGCATTTTAGCATTTAAGCATGCATGTGCGATTAATGAAATGGGTTGACCGCATTATTATGCACATGTCTCATATGTGAGACATTTCAAAAACGCTATGAGTATATACTATACAGGTGTTCACGAAAATATGTTTGCTTTTTAAATCACCGCAAGTATACGGTTTCCTGACAAGTAATAAAGTGAAAATAGTAAAATTTTAAGTATCATCCCACAATAATTGATTTAGTTTGACTTTTACTACCGAGACCTTAACCGAATCTATTAAACTCAAGAAGATTATATGTATTTTATGATTAAACTATAACTAATGTGTAATTTACACTAAGGTTACTAAATAAATGCAAAATAATAGTTGAATGTAAAAGTTTGAAGAAATTAATATATAAAAGGTGTACTAGGATCTCGAATCACCAAATAAGTTCACTTTTAACTCTTATTTCACAATTTGACAACACGATGATTTAGTTGAAGAATCAATATTTCTAATATATTCAATAATCTCTCTCGAGTAGATTTGAACATATTTTCGCATACCATTTGACTATATTTCTATGACAAATGCAATATATGAGAATACTTGACGATTTGTAAACACTTAAAGATTCACGTAAAGTATAGCGGTATATTTATATCACTCATCAGACCCCACAATAATTTATACCTTATCGAATCTAATTCCCTTCTTTCGAATGCACGAAATAGATCACCCATACTCACATAATCACATGCATTTAATTATGGAGACATTAAAGTGTATATAAATTATTCAACATATAATATTTGTGAACATTGCAAAATAAGGAATTAATAGTTCACATAGCGAGGATCATCATTCTCCTAGTACAATATAAATCTAACCTAACATGGATAGAAGAAAATTAGAAAAATAGATAAAGAACGACATCACTCCGAATAATCTTGAATTGAATCTTCGCGTCGTGAAATTATTCTTCTTGTTTGTGCCTCTTTTTCTCTCTGAAAACCTTCAAAAATCCCCTCTCCCACGTTATGGATGGCGGTTTAAATACACGACCCAAGATTTGTTTCCTAAAGTATTTGAGTGGAATTAGGAAACCAGATTTCTCGCGCCAGAAGACAACAATGCGGCCGCATGGTTCATAGAGATGAGCCACTGGAGGTCCCTGCAAGGTGTTTGCTAAATTATTATACCGCAAGTGTATGAGTCGCGTTCAATTAATAAAGTGGGCTTTTTGAGTTCAGATTGTCGATCCCTCGAGGAATGCTTACTTTTAATTACACAACTTTAGCCAATTTAATTTTATCAACAAGAACAAATACACAATAAAATTTGATTTTGGAAATTATGAGAAGTTGAATAAAAATCTACAAAATAAGAAAACGTAAACACTTAGAAAGTTTGGAGAAAAATTAACCGTTTTCTTATTTTGTAGATTTCCCAAATTTAGTTAATTACCTCTCTCGAGCGAAATTAACCCTAATTAATTGATTAAACCTAGTATATCTTTATGTCGATTCAAACCAAATAATCGCATTAAATATTTGTGAAAATAGCTCATTGGGTCACCTAGGACTAGTGGCATATCTCTATCCACTAAATAAACCTAGGGTTTTTACTGTTTAGTCTAAAATGTATAATCTTCTTTCGAACGATATACAAATCACTAAACTCATTCATTTAATGGTCAAATAAATGAAAAGCATTCAACATAATAATACATACACATGAAAATAAGCATTTTAATATTAAAAGGCAAAAATTGAAATTAATCCAAGCTAGGTTAAATTTCCACCATAAATCCCAATAATAAAATTTAGCCCATGTTATATAAATGATAACAAATGAGAATATTTATCCAATGCATTAGAAACGATAGAAAATAATAAAGAAAATACAAGATTAAAGATAAAACCCGTTTGTGATGTATTTGCTTAAATCTTGATTCTCCTACTTTTCTCCTCATTTTCTTTGATTTATTTTCTTTGTTGTGCTCTTGATTTTGCCCTCAAAATACCAAGAAAAAGAAAAGGAAAAATAAGAAAAGAAGAAACTGAGAAAAGAAAAGAAAAGAAAAAAAAACAAAGAAAAATATAAAAGGCAAAAGACGTCCAGCAGAAACTAAAAATTCAAAACCGTTGAAGAAGAGTCCAATGGCCTGTTTGGTACAGCTTAAAATCTAATTAAAATTGAAAATATGGCCGTTATTGGGTCTCACTCGTCTAATAAAAGTCAACAATAACGGCTAGTTTTTCAATTTTAATCCAATTTTAATCTCTATCGAACACGCCACAAGTGATGGCTTTAAAATCAAAACTTAGTGAAAATTGCAACATTGGCTCCTGAGTTTTCAAAAAATAATTAAAATGATCCACAATGTTGTGAATTTTCTAAATATTGCAGACCAGCCCTCCGGTAATTGCATATCAGGTCCCCACACTATGATTTTGTACAATATGAACCTCAAATTTTGACATTTATATCAATTTTGCCCTCTATAAATTGCATCATGAGTCCTCCAACTTTCTGCCCTTGATCAATTTGGTCCCCAACTTCACAATTTTGTGCATTTTTGGCCCCTTTTCACTCCTTTTGCCTTGTTATATTCCATGGATGATTTTTGGCCTACAAAAGCAGATGTTACCTAATTGTGAGTAAAAATCCACTCATTTAATCAATAATTAGTTTGTTTAAGTATTAAATAAGTGTGCAAAAACCAGTGTTCTAAAATGCATAATGCGTTGCGAAGCGTCGAGGCCGAGAATCAAGAATCACAAGTTTAGGCGTGTCAATGCGAAGAATAAGCGTCATAATGCGTTTCGTATTTTTAAGGCATTAAATATATTTTTATATAAAAAAATAAATTTTTTAATATATAAAAAAACAGATTAAAAAAAAGGGGATCAGATGGACTAATGCGCGCCTAGGAGCGCCTTTTAGTTGGAAAACGCATTTTTCCGCATTTCCCGAATTCGACGCGTTTTGGTCGCGAGTCGCGCCTAGGCGGCGCGTTTTCCCCTTTTTTAGAACAATGGCAAAAACACACTTATCACAAGGTCTTGTGCGACCGCATGGAAGTTCTACCATGTGGCCGCATGGTTATACTTTTTTTTCCCCATCAGACAGATTTCTGTATTTTGGTCATATATTTCTCTCTCGATATCCGATTGAGGTGATTCAAAATGCGTTGAAAAGCTTCATTAAAGGGATACAAATCTTCTAGAAACATAAATCTTCAAATTCGAATGTCTTCTATGCCAAAAATGTGTCTCAAATTAAGACCGAAAATTCGAAGTATAACTTTTTTTGCTGGAATTTGATATGTGATAGTACTTCAACTATATTTCATCAATTTGACTTCTTTTCTCATCCAATTGATGCCCAACACTTTCAAATCTTCATCGCGAGATTGACACAACTTTTCAGTATTTGCACTTGAGTTCTCAAACTTTTATTTTGCTTCATTTTAGTCATTTTTCGCATTCTTCTCCTAATTTTCTCCGTATTCATCATTGGTGTTAATTATATCGAATTAAGCTATATTCCACACATTTATTAACAATTATCCATGTTTGTGGCCACAATAAGTGTGTAAAAACGCACTTATCAACAAGCATATGAAAAACATATGCGTACATTTTAGAACATTGAGTATAAATATCAGTTCAAGTATTTATTGAACTTTCATATGCTAGACCATCTAAAATAAAATAAATCGAGCTACATATGAAGAATACATTAATACACTCCTTGTAAACATCAAGTTTAGCTAAAAAGTTACTTAAATTTACTTCTTTAACTTTTTATTTCGAAATATACTTGACAAGGAAAATGAATTATTTGGGTGCAGTTCGGGGGAGGTGCAACCACAGATAGCGTAACTACAGCCAACAATGACCTCTCTTCGCCATTCATGCATTTACGAATTAATCTGCTCTACCAGGCTTGTAAAATGCCTGTTAAAAAAACCCCCCAAAATGTTTAAACACCCACCCTCCCCACCTCACATTTGCACTGTCAGGCCTTTTACAGGCCAGGCAGTGTAGCACAGTTCTGAATTTACAAGAAACCAACATTGATACCAACTTTGCTCTCCCATGAGTAATATTTCAATACTTGCACCAGCTATAGATCTAACTTCTACTCAGATTTTGGGTCAGTGGTTCAATCATTAACACTGTATTTGGACCTATGGGTTGCACCGTCTCAGTGTTATAATTTTTCAATCAAAATATATTTATCATGTGAATGGTGACGACAATTATAAAAGTAGAAGGTATGACATTAAGACTAATAAATAGATTTAAGTAGGATTCACCCACCTTATGGCTTATAAATAATTGTGACTTTGCTATTATAGGCAATAAATCATGGCCGAAAACCTCGAATCTTGATGAATTTCTTTTGTGAAGAAAATTAATACAAGTATGTTGCTTAATTGTCACTAGGTTCATTGGATGTGACGTTCAAACAATTTTTGTTGAGAGTAGAGATTTTCTATTACACGGAAATAATGATGCAGTGGAATAATACATCGAAACGTTTGTTGATTCGTAAAATTCGAGAATAGTACGTTGATACCATATAATCGATTTAAAAAAATGAGAATAAACTCAAAATCTTATTTTAATTCTATAATCAAACCTAATATATTGTGATATTAATATAGACCCACTCATCTTGTTAATAAATTTTGTTTCTGATTGGATAATTTTTAGCTTATAATCAGTCTCATGTTTTATTGGGTTAGGTACAATAAAGGTCACTGACTCTGAGCCAAGTTTCATTTTAGCCATTTCTCTATATACACATTAATTCCCAATTGAGAAATCATCATGGTTTTCAACTTGTAAAAATTAAATATCACCTAACATGAAAACACATTAGAAATAACATTTCAATAACATGAATTTCTTGTTAAATCTTAGCCCTTGTTTGTTTGGTTCAGATAAAAATCAAATTTCTAGTAAATTTTAATAACAATGGCGAAATATGTAATTTAAAAGTTGATAAAAGTTGTGACTTGTGGTACTTATGAAACGTATGATTGAGAACGAGTTTAAGAAAAAAAATGAATTTTTGAGAAACAACGACCAAATAGAGAGGCTTAAAAAGCACATGTTTGAATCGCTATCCTAAAAATTTGAGTCGCGAAAGTAAATTATCAGTAATCACATATTTCATCAGTTTTTATCAAAATCCATTAAAAATATGATTTTTAGTCAAACTAAATGAGTGTTTAATAAATTTTGATAAAAGTCAATGAAATGGTGGACGATCGTGGTCGTCAAAATGGATCGAACCGTTCACAAATTGATCCGACACTTGACAGTCCTGCAACTAGTGGATCGATTCGACTATTTATTATTTGAAAGAAAGAATACGTTACATACTTGTACTTTGACACTGTCAAAGTCAACGTTATTCTTGTTCAGTTCAGTCGTACTCAACAGTACTGTCCATCTCTTCTTCTTCTCCAGACACGCCATTAATCGTCTCCCGGACTTCTAACACACCATTTTCGAGTCTTTTAAGGATTTTATTGTGAATTTATTTTTCTCTTGAAATGGCTTCAAAAACCCTAGAGGCCAAGGCTGGAGGCCTGATTGATGGGGGTCCGAAAGTGGGTTCTGGAAGTGAACCGGCTTCGGAGGAGAAGGGGAGCTCTAGGGCTGAGATTGACACCTCGGCGCCGTTCGAATCGGTGAAGGAGGCGGCGAGTCGATTCGGTGGGATGGGTTTTTGGAAACCCACCTCTCATAAGCCCTCTGAACATGTCCATGAGGTTTCTCTCTACCACCTTCTCTCTCTCCTACACACACTCTTTGTGATGAGTTACAGTGTGCCATTTCTTTTGATTCCTGCATTGTGGGTTGTTACTAAGGGTCCATTTAATAGACAATGTTGGAAATGAATTCCAATTTCACATTAGTTGGAAAATTAAAACCCTCCAAATCCACAGAATTCGTTTCTATAAATAAAAGAAAATGCAGTTTAAAGTGGTTCTATCTTAAAATTCGATTTTCATTTTCAAGTTGCAATCAAACATCCAAATTGGAATTCGTTTTCATGGAACGTGACATTTTTCATGGAATTCGTTGCAATCAAGTAGTGTGAGGTGATTATAATTACTAATTCATTATTTTTATGCATTCCAATAATGGCTATATTTTATTCATGTATACTTCTGCACTAATTGTATTTATTATTATTACTTATTTACTGTTTTTTCAGAGATATTTTTTGAATATTTTTGTACTTGCTTTCAGTTAATCCTTTCAAAATTTATTTTGGGGTGAAGGGGGTTTACCTCAGTATATTGCTAAAAGTATGGTGATTTACATTTATCGTTCATGGATTTCTTGCACTTGGCCAAATATGTTATGGAGTCGAATGCTCTCTCTGTTTTGAATTAACTGCGATGCTCTACATTTTGGAGTTAAAACAATTGAATACTGGACTTCTTGTGAGCATATTTTTATTCAATTTCAAAAATAATCCAAATAGAAGTGTCTTTTACTCATCGTGTTACTGAAAATTATTTGCTAAAAGTCAATAAACTGATGTGCATTGCCATTCCATAGGAGTCATGGATTCAGATGTGTACGCTCATTTTTTTTCTTACTTTCGAGGAAGAATTGCATAGTATTTACACACTGGGATGAGGAGTTACCGTACAAGTAATTATGGTGTCATATTCTTTTATTATGACCATGATGTGCTATTTATGTTTCGGTGGCGTGTAGTTGTATTCCTATTCTTACTTTCAACTTCTGTTAAAATTTGGTGCTCCAAATGTTTGTAAATTGCAGCTTGGTGATGAAATAGTTGACATTGCACAAATAGAGGAACAAGCTGCACAGTTGGAAAGGGATCTGATTGTGAAAGAAAGGGAAACACTCAATGTTCTCAAGGAACTGGAAACCACTAAGAATATTGTCGAAGATCTGAAATCAAAGCTGCAGAAAGAAGCATATGAAATCGAAGCAACCCTCGCTGCAAATTCAGTTGATACCAAGGTGAACTCTGCTTCTGCTGGCATATTTGAAAAGGAAAGTTGTGAAAGCAGCTTGAATGTTCATCAGGATAGGATTGGCTGTTTGGACATGTATCCTTCCTTGGCTCCAGGCTTCATCCTACTGGAACTGAAACAGGCTAAACTAAACTTAATGAGGACTTCTAATGATCTTGCAGATATTCAAGCTACAGTTGACCTGTATAACAAGAAAATTGAGAAAGAGAGAGTGTTGCTTGAGAAGACTCGTCAAGTGTTGTCTTCATGTACCTCAAAAGTTTCGTCTCTCGAAGAAGAACTATATCTTACAAAAAAGAAACTGCAGCTGGTAAAAGACACTGAGGACCTCGGTAGATCTCATGATCCCTTGGATGTCGCAAGAGAGCTAGAAAAGCTAAGTTATGAGGCAGAACAATTTAAGAAAGTGGGAGAAGCTGCAAGATTAGAAGTTTTAAGGGCAACGTTTAAGATTGAACAGACAAAAACTAGGATTAAAACTGCTGAGACGAGGTTGGTAGCTGCTAAAAAAGTCAAGTCAGCAGCAAAAGCTTCTGAAGCTGTGGTTCTTGCAGAAATCAGAGCAATATCAAATGGTGAAAATTCATCTGCATATTCGAAGCAGAAGTCAGGAAGTGTAACTCTTACTCTTGAGGAATACTCAACCCTAATTTCCCGAGCCCGAGAAGTGGAGGAAGCTTGTAAAGGGAGGCTAATGGATGCAGAAGTTCTAGTCAATGAAGCTAATGTGTCTAAAACAGAAATCTTGAAAAAGGTTGAAGAGGCGACTGAAGAAGTTAAAATTACCAAAAAGGTCTTGGAAGAATCGTTGAATAGAGTGGAGGCGGCAAATAAAGCTAAATTGACAGTTGAAGAGGCACTCCGGAAATGGAGATCTGAGCGTGGTAAGAAAAGACGTT
Source organism: Fraxinus americana (assembly GCA_035079005.1). NCBI lineage: Eukaryota > Viridiplantae > Streptophyta > Magnoliopsida > Lamiales > Oleaceae > Fraxinus > Fraxinus americana. Next base: position 29,384,152 of record CM068711.1, on the reverse strand, counting down.
CTGTACATAACTCTATGAGGGGGGAGCAAAACGAAGCTTAGCGAGATTTTAAGGCCGACCGCTACATAAGCCGCTGGCGAAGAAAGCTCTTCGAGCTTCTCCCTTCATCGTTGCTAAGCCTAGGTCCCAGTAAGAATTCTTGTCAATCTCACCTTCAGAAAGATCCTTCGCTGCTTTACGTAAGTGATCTGGATTTGATTGGTAACAAGTCAAAACCAGTTTTGAAGCCGAGTCTATCCATCAGGCAAATATTGAGCCAGAAACTGCTTCTAAAAGAAGTATATGAGAATGGGATGCAGGCAGAATACAACAAAAAGCAAGTCTCCCTGGATCAAATGCCTTGCAAACCTTGATCCACCTTTTGTTAAGAGAACTAGGAAGGAAAATGCTGACGAGCAACTCTGCGGAAAGAGAGAGAAGTTTGGTTTTGCTTGGATATCACTATTTGTGATAATGCAAAGTAAGAAGAAGAAGAAGAAGAATCAAAAGGGAAGTTCAACGTTTGGAGATGTATAGATAAACCTGTTGGATCGTGGAGTTTCTTTTTCATTAATCCCCACTATGATTTTGTAACAGCTTTATTTGGCACGCATGTTTAGTTTAGAGATATTTCGCCACCATTGGTCTCTTAGATTTAGCTCTTATACATGAGCATGGCATGGTGTCACGGACCGTAGCTTTACCTAAGCCCCGTGATCCTATCGCAGCCGCAGTTTGCCCAACTTCGAACGCACATTGTAAATATTTCATTTAATTGTAAAATAGTTGGAAATTAGAAAATTTAGTATAAGAATATGTTTGCTAGGCTTAAAATCCAATTAAAATTGAAATATAGTCGTTATTGGGTCCCACTCGTCTAATAAAAGTCAATAATAACCGTTAGTTTTTCAATTTTAAATCGATTTTAATCTCTACCGAACACGCCCTAATTCTAGAGACTTTAAACGTCTACTCCCATCAGATGGGTTTTCGTTGCTAAGTCTATTATATGGGGTATTAGTCTTTCAAACATTTTCAAACTTTCTAGTGTTCGTCATCTGCATTAGCCATTGTAATTTCCTGCTTTCGTCTATTGTAATGTTCAGCTTTCAAGCAATCAATGATTAAGTTTATTTCAATGCATTTCAATTTCATCTTGTAAGTTTTCTTTAAATTGTGATCAAATTTCATTTCGTCTCGAAACGATCGAGAGAAGGCGGAAGGAGTCTAGTGGAGCAGACTACTGGCGCACGGTGTCCCTTTCTGTGCTCAGAAGAAAGGTAACCCGTGAAAGTTGGTATTAGAGCTGCGGCTCAAAACCCTCGATAAGAAAGCTATGGATCCAATGGAATCGAACACCACGGAGGTGGTAGATCCTCAAAAGAGGAACGTGAAACAGCGCGTGGATGCACTTGAGATGACAACTGCTAGGTTGTGCTATGCCGCCGAGAGTATGGCGAAAGATTCGAGGCGGTAGAGGCGGAGATTCGTGAATTAAACACACAATTGGGTGAAAGCTGAATGGCTTACACAACAATAACTGAAGTTGTTGCTATCATACTTGATCTGCAAGATGAGATGGGAGCTTTGAGAGCTCAATTACTAGTGTTTCAACGCGCGGTTAGCAATGGGCAAGCCATCGCACAAAAGTCTGTGCATAGATTTAGAATTCCAGAACCTTGTACCTACGGAGGGGCACGCGATGCTAAAGAAGTTGAGAACTTCTTGTTCGATATGGAACAATACTTTCTTGCGGCTTCGATTCAAGACGAAGCGAGAAAAGTTACAACAGTTAGCATGTATCTAGGTGGAGATGTAAAGGTAGCGGACGAAGTATGCTGATATTCAGGCCAACAGGGTCAGAATAGGTTCTTGGGATCTTCTCAAGGAAGCAATCGGATCTCAGTTTTTTCCAGAGAATGTGGAATATGAAGCACGTCGAGCGTTATGAGAGCTGAAACACCCAAGCCCCATCAGGAAGCATGTGAAAGCCTTTTCAGGACATATGCTGAATATTCGAGATATGTCGGAAAATGATAAGTTGTTCACCTTCATGGAAGGGTTGGAATCGTGGACACGCACGGAACTTCAGAGACAGAAGGTCACTGATTTAAGCGCAGCTATGGAAGCTGCCGAATGTTTGAGTGATTATCAACCGGAATCGAGAGAGGATCGACCTTCGGAAAATAGTCAGTCTATTGGAGGTGGAAATAGACCTCATAGACCCAGCTCGAACTCAAATGGGGGAGAGTATTACTCTCAGAATAGGGGAGGAGCATATCAAGGCAACCGTTAGGGTAACAACTGGAACCAAGGAAAAGAAAATGAGGACAGATCTGATGTCAGTCCTAAATTGAAGTGTTTTTTTATGTGAAGGACCCCATCGAGTGGCTGAGTGTACTCAGAAATGGATGGTGAATGCATATTGCAAACTAGCAAGTGGCGGGACCAAATCAAAGCAAGGTACCTCACAATCTAGTTGTTATGGTGAGATCGACTTTGAAGAAGATGAGGATATAGTTTGTGCATTCTTATATCGGTGCAATACACTATCGTACCGAGTTGCTAATAGGGAAGATGGTCCCTCGAAAGAGCCGAAGATGGAAGAATCGAAGGCTTACAATTGTAGGATGAAATGCCTAATGTACATTGATGTGAATATCGGGCTATGATAGATACCGGTGCTACCCACAACTACCTCGGACTTACTCTTGAGAGAGGTAATAGAAAAGTTAAAGTAATCAGCTCCGCTGCTCAACCAATAGCGGGAGTAGCGAAATCTGTGTCGATCAAAATAGGTCCATTCGAAGGAAGAACGAACTTGTCGGCAGTTCAGATGAATGATTACAAGCTCATTCTGGGATTGAAATTTCTTCAGGATACAAGAGCAGCAGTATTGCCACATTCCAACTCGTTAATAATGATGGGTAGTAAACCATGCATTATCCCCACACAAGTTTGGAAAACAGGAAAGAAGGGTATCTCGGCCATGCAATATAGCAAGGGTTTCAAGAGGAATGAACCCTCGTTTTTGTGCACTCTTCGATTAGAGGAGATCGAAGAGGCAACTTGTCCGAGTCCAAAATCTATCAGAAGGCTTGTTAAGGAATTTGAGGACATCAAGCCGAACGAGTTACCAAAGAATTTGCCACCAATGAGGGCAATTGATAGTGAGATGGAACTTGTTTCGGGTGCCAAACCTCCCACCAAGGCACCATCCGTATGTCTCAGCCGAAGCTTGAAGAGCCTCGGAAACAGTTGGGAGAAATGTTGGGATGTGAGACTACCGTGGAGCGCACTTTCGCACTACTACAACGTGTATACTACTAGCCTCAAAGGCAGGGCGACAATTCAAGTTATGTGAAAACTTGTCTTGGTTGTCCGCAAGATATGACAGATCATCAGAAAAAGGTAGGCTTACGGGAGCCCCTTTCCGTCCCAAACAGACCATTCGAGAGTGTGTCGATGGACTAAATTAGTGGATTGCCAAAAGTTGGAGGCTTTGGCACTATTATCGCCGTGATAAACGGCTTATCTAAATAGACAATTTTCACCACAGCGCTCAAGTATGTATCAGCTAAAAAGACAGCTCAACTCTTCTTCAAAGATATTGTTAAATAGTGGGGACTGCCTAAGAACATCGTTAGTGATCGGGATTCTCGGTTTACTGGCATACTTTGGACCGATTCGTTCAAACTTCTTGGTTCAACTTTGAGCACGTGTTTGAGTTTTCATCCACAATTTGATGGACAGATGGAGCGTTTCAATGCTATGCTGAAAGATTATTTTCGGCACTTTATCTCTACTTTGCAAAAAAATTGGGTAAAACTCTTCGATGCGGCTCAGATGTGTTTCAATGTCAAAAGAGCTCTTCTCCCAATAAGAGTTCCTTCGAGATTACTACTGGCTAGCAACCATTGCTCCCTCATACTAAAGAGATTCTTGGCCATCAAACTACTCGAGTTTCTAAGAACTACCTGCAAGAGTACTTGGTCAAATGGAGCTGATGCAACAACGAGGAGAATAACTGGGCAAATGGAAAAGACCTTGAAACCTTGAAACCATCAAACATATCATTCATTAAGGGCTTCGAGGACTTCGCCAAAACAAATGGGAGAGAATGTCATGGACCGCAGTTTTACTTAAGCCCCGTGACCCTATCGCAACAGCAGTTTGCCCAGTTTCGGTCGCACATTGTAAAGATTTCATTTAATTGTAAAATAGTTGGAAATTAGAAAATTTTATTATGATTCTAGAGACTTTAAACGTCTACTCCGGTCAGATGAGTTTTTGTTGCTAAGTCTATTTTAGGGGGTATTAGTCTTTCAAACATTTTCGAGCTTTCTAGTGTTCGCTCCTTGCACTAGCCATTGTAATTTCTTGTTTTCGTCTATTGTAATGTTCAACTTTCAAGCAATCAATGATCATGTTTATTTCAATGCATTTCAATTTCATGTTGTAAGCTTTCTTTAAATTGTGATCAAATTTCATTTCGTCCCGAAACAACCGAGAGAAGGTTGAAGATAGTCTAGCGGAGCAGACTACTGCCGCACAGTGTCCATTTCCGTGCTCAGAAGAAAGGTAACCCGTGAAACATGGAGTAGTGCCCTACTTCTTTTTCTTTTACTATTTTGCCTTTTTTTTTCCTTCAGCACGTATGTGTGACACTGAAACTTAGAGCCTAAGAGTATCTCCAAGAGACTCTTTAGACATAAGATACTCTCTATTTTAAAGAGTCAATATTTAAAATCATGCTCCAATAGACTCTTTAAATTAACATTTTAATTTAGAGAGTGAGTTCAAACTCACCAAATTTGGAGAGTCAAACTCACAGTCTATAATTCAATGCATTCAAAGTGTTTCAATTTTCAATATAGGAAAACAATAAAATAATTTAAAGAAAAGCTAGTTAAAATAAAAGATAAAGAAAAATAATAAATATTTTTTTGGAGTAGTAAAATTAAGTGTTAAATATAAAGAGCTTGTTGGAGTGTTTCAAAGTTTTAACTCTCTAAATTTATAGATACTCTTCAAATGATAGAATATGCTCTTTAAAAATAGAGTCTCTTGGAGATGCTCTAAATGGTTTAGATAAAAATTAGATTTTGATAAAAATTGGCGGAATATGTGGTTGAAAAGTTGAAAATCTTGTGAAATGTGTGGTTAAAATTAATTGTTGACTTTGACTTAAATTTTAATCAAAATTACTAGCTAAACAATATTGACGTTTGCTGAAAGTTGCGATCTTGTCCCCGGCTATTTGTTCGTCGTAATGAGATTTCGATAATGTAGACTGAGTTTGATTGGGAAAGATGGGCAGAAGTCTAAGTTGACATGGTTGATCGGATTACATGTGAATCCGTCACGAACCGCTCAAAGTTAGGATATATTGCCATTTATTGTAAATCGATTTCACGAGAACGATGGATTTTAAAAATGATGTTGAAATACGAAGACCAGTGATCGGTCCCTTGACCACTGCCGGTTCACCAAATTCTTTAGCAGAGATTGATTCCCTACTTTTTTTCAATCAAAGTCGACTGGATCGGTTTAGTTTTCAAAATAAAAACCGAGATGGGGAACCTTCCTGTGCTGGGGGCCACATTTGAGTTATTACCGAATTAATAATTATATTGGATAGCCTAATAGTCACAAGAAAGCCACCCCTATCTTCTTAAGGTAGAGCTGAACAACCAAATCTTCAAATTGCTAAACTCAATCGAAATCGCTTTTTTGAAACCGTTTATTTGAATCCATGCGGATCCGTTAACGTTTTAGTTTTGAACCAAATCACTTCGAATTTGTTTGATATGGGTTTCCATCTTTGGAAATCGATTCAAACCGTCAAACAGTTTACAGCAAAAAAAATCTGAAAATGTTGAATTTAAATTGTATCCGACCCAATTAAAACAAAACATATTCCAGTTAAAAAGATACATCCATATTGGATATAATTCAATTAAACTCAATAGCTAAATAGATAAATATCCACTCCAATTAATTAATTAAATCATACTCAAATACCCATCTGTTATCATATTGTGAATGCAAAACCCTCGGATTAGGTAAAATGTTGAACAACTGCTGCTAAATCATATTCATGATCAACTGTCCATGACAATTGAGAAAACAATTAGATCTAGATTTTAATTCAAATTCACACATTCCTTTTCCTTCTACTAAAATTTTTCTTGAATTTACACTAAATTTTTAGGTTAATTTATCAAAATTTTCTTATTTTTGGTAATTATTTACTATATGTTGTTGGCAGTTATGTTGTTTTGTTCTAATTTGTATTCGGGTTTCCTTATATTTTTAGCAGACAACATTTTTTATTTATTTGCGTCTCAACTCCTTATTTAGGTCACTCAATTAATTATTTTCATTGTTGTTTAACACCATGTAATTACTTGTGTCATTAAATTACAGATTCAATTAAATATACAAATTTATAATTCATTTATTAGGATTTATCACATGTTGACAACTAAATTGGTGCTCTAGCACCACGGTGCTAGTTAACATTTTTTTTTTTTGTTTTTGTTCTGAGGATTTGACCAATGAGTCTTTTAACATATTACTTTGATGGAAATTAAATGCAAATAAATACAAAATAGTCCCCCAAGTTGCTAAAAGATGTGTTAGTTATTCAAATTAGTCATATTCATGTTTCATTTAAGGTTCCGTTTGATTGTAAATGTGGAATTTGGATGGAAAGAAAATAAATTATAGAGAATTGAATGACCTAAAATTTGATTTTGCTGGGAATTATAATTAATTGTGTTTGATTTGTATAATTTTCCACCTGAAAAATGTTGAAAATTTGGTGTATGTTTGGTTTTGTTTTATGAAAATTGTCTAATAAAATGATCATTTTTTTACCATTGGATCTAGAATTTGTTCTAATTGTAAAAAAAAAAAAAAAAAATTAAAATTGTCATACCGAGTACCATTCGTTTAACTTTGTTTTGCATGAAAATTGTCAATAAAAGTGATAATTTTTTTTACCATTGTATCTAGAGTTTTTTCGAATTGAAAAAAAAAAAAAAAGTAACCTGGAAAACCAAGGAAAATCACACGTGATAGACAAAACCAAGAAAATCAATTGCCAGGAAAATATAGTATATCAAACAAGGCAAAAGTGGAAGTTGAAATTTGTTTTTCATTTTCCATGGAAAATAATGGCCTATCAAACAGGCCCTAAGAGTTCATTGGGTGCAAATATGGTTGAGGCGGTAATTTGCTCTAAAATTGGTTCCATTGTAACAAGGAACCTATAGTAATATATCAATATTTGGATGAGATAGAAACAATTCACAAAAAGTTATAGAAAGTATTATCGAATTTGATTTTTCTATTCATTTTTTATTAGTTGTTTTATATATTTTAACTATAATCAATGAATTCATGTTCTACATTTTTATATTTGTGTAGATAATGAATCACGTGTTACAGTTGTAGGTGTTACGTCAATTAGTATCGACTTAAATGTTAAAGTATTTTTATCATACTGTTGTATTAAAATGATTATAATTATAGAATTTTGATTTGTTATATTATTAATGATATTATTTATATATTTAACGTAAATTTTAGATTAATATTCATGAATTAACTTATTCCATATATGTTATTTTTTCTTTATTAAACCATGGTTTTAAACCGAATCAAATTGAAAAAATTGATTGAGATTGATTTTGTTTGGAAATTGAAGTGGTTTGATTTGGTTTGGAAAAATTACAAACCGTCCAAATGTTCACCCCCTATTAAGGGCCTTTACTTCATTCTTACTGTCTCGACTGAGGCTTTAAACTAAACAATACGATCTTGATCTTGCAGCTTTACCGTTAGCAGATGCTAAGCGTTTACCTCCAAAATATTCCAACTGTTTGTCCTTAAATCTTTCGGCCAGTCATTATCCAAAATAATAATTTTATTTAGATAGCATAATCGGTACACAATAATATATTCTTATTTCATTCTAATATTCCAATAATTAGCCTTCTCTACCAGGGGCGGATCCAGCATTTTTGTTCAGCTAGGGCGGACCGTTGACCAATCAACGATTGTAATAGTCGAAAATAAAATTCAATACATAAGTAAATGCACTAAAACGTAAAAAGTATATACATATAAAAATATAATTCAATGCAACCCAAAATACTTAAAAAAAAAAAAAAAAAAACAACCCTACTATGTAACAGTGTACACATTATTTAATTGAGCCAAACATCTTCCCCATTAATTTTTTTCGCTTATCCTTAATTTTTCTAAAAACCTAAATTCCCAAATCACATATTCACAATTCTCAATCACAATTCACAAATCAAAATTATAAATCACAACTCATAAATCACAAATTCACAAAAACTAAAAACAAAAAAAATCCTAAAATCACAGATTCACAGCCAAAGTCTCGACTCTCACATTCACAGATAAATCATAGCCAACTAATTGACTAAGAACTAGTAGTGACTAGTGAGTAGCAAATACCTTTTTCGCTTTTTCTCTGTGCCCGGGCGCCCAAAGATCGGAGTCCAAAGACATCGTGAAAGATCGCTCCTCCGTTCCAACTCCAAGTCCAGCTCGCCGCCGCCGCTCCAGTCCACTGTCCTGGCTATCCACCTCCACATACCACACCACAATCCACCGTTCCCACTCCCCAGTCCCCACTCGAATCTCCTCCTCCACAGACCAACAGAGCTGCAGAAGTCACGAAGCTCTCCGACTCCTCCCAGTTCGCCAGAATCACCTGATTCGCGTTCGCCTCTCCCTCCTCCTCCAGGTGATTTTGTTTGTGGGTAATGGATTTTGGGTTAATGGTAAAGGATGGGAATTTAATGGGCAAGGTGTTTGGGCTCATAATTGGGCCTTATTTTTTAAAATAAATGCCCAAACAATTAAACAACAAGGAGGGAAAAATACCAAAAATTTCAGGTTACGACTGGCAGTTAGCCGCTTCTTCTTCTTCCTCACCTTCCCGGCGGTTGATTGGCAAGACAGGGATTCGGCGGATTCCAAAGACGGCGGTCATGCGGGCTGGCCGGATCCGCCCCTGTTCTCTACCATATAATTATCAGACCATCTGTTACGCCCCTGTTTGACACCCATTTTTTCACATTTTCATTCTCATTTTTTTTTCTCTTTCTTCATTTCAACCACACATTTTATTAATAAAATAATATTACACATAAATCAAAAAATTCTCATTACTTTTTAATCACACATTCTTCCATCAATCACTATTCCAAAATTTATTTTTTCTTCAAAATGGGTGTCAAACAGGGGCGTACGTAAAAACTCCAGTTTTGTTTGAGACTGTTGCGTCAAGAGTTCGAATCCTGAAATATGGATTTAGCCATTGGATACGTGCAAGTGTATAAGCAGTCTTCCACCCTGTACCCTTGGAGGCGTAACCTGCGATTTACCTCCTTCACCAAGGTCTGGGTATGACGGTGGAGGCCGTTAAGGATGAGGCTCATCTTTTTTTATAATTTAAGTGACATCCAAATAAAAATACTTTCGATCTACGTGATATTTTTGTCTAATAAATAGATAACCTAATTCAAATTTCATCTTTAATGGATAATGTCTAATAATTCAAAATTTTAATCTTTAATATATATTTAATAGAAGAGGAAAATATAATAAACCAAAGAGAGAAGATAAAAATATGAGGGAGGAAGAGAGAAAGATTACGCTTGTATTTGGTAATCATTCTTAAAAAAAAAAAAGTTTTGAATAGTGTTTTAGGAGAATATGTGGTAAAAAACATGGAAATAAATTTGAAAAATGCTGAATATACAACTTTTTACATATTAAGTTTGACAGCCCTCTCACGTCTACGGCGATTTTTCTTTAATTTTAAAGAGCCTCCACAGTCCACATTTTGATGTTCTTAACCACTGAAGTTTTTATTTTTCTTGTGAAGTCAAAAGATGCTGTGAGTGGGGCCACATTGTGATTGGACAAATTTGATCATTACATTACCACTTGCGAAATTGTTCTTCTGACCACTGTTCTTGATTTGGCCGGAGGACTTGGACAGGAGAATATTTCCATTTGATTCCAACTCTATTTCATCAATTCAAGTGCCTTTTTAAACATAAACCCCCTATTGCGTAAAGCAAGAACCTGAACCTGAACCTGAACCTGAAAAAAAATCACCCTTCTCGTTCTAAATTAAGGTAAAAATATATTTCTTTATTTCAATTATATTATTATTTTTTACTTCATGGATGATATCCGTTTCTTGAGTCTGGGAAAGTTATTGTTAATTTATGCGGAGCTGCATGATTTGATACTTACGGAATCAATTTCATCGATTTTACTGAATAGAAGGGATTAGTTTTGATTGCTGGCAAGTTAATTAAGCCCCAATTTTGATCGTTGACCATTTTTTGTCAAGAGAATTTATGTTTGCTTATACTCTCAAATTAGGGGTAAAGTTTTCCTTTTCGTGACAACTTTGAGTTAAATTATTGTTCCAGAATTTGAAGAACTTTTCTTCTTTCTTAGTTTGTACTTCTTACTTTTGGGATTGGTTTATATTTTGTTAGTTTCTACTGATTTGGGACTTAGCTGCTTGTAGAATTTTGACTGATCTCACAAAATTATATAATATGTACACCATCGAATCCATAGGAGTATAATGTGGGTATTCTTTGAGCTTTGCTCTAAAGTTGGGTCTGGAGTCATGCGTAAGCAGTAATGATTTTGGATTAAACTCAGGCTTCTAGTTTTTTATTGTTGGAGGTTAAATTACAATCTCACAACGGAGTGGACTTATATGTTTGTGGGAGTGCAAATCTGATGGAAAAAATGACAAGGTTAAAAATTTTTAGAAGATGATATAATGACTATCCTTTTTGCCTACGGTATAGTCTAATTTTCTATGAATAGGGTGCCTGACTGAGGCAATGTGCTAGCTAAATGTTGGTGATCTTGAAATTGTGCTGATGCAGGCATGTAGAATTGTTCATTTCAGCTCACTTTTTTGAAGTTCAACTGTACTGTCTATATCATAGCAAAGTTACAGTATTTTATTCCATTTAATTGTATTGTGCATAATTTCTTTCATTATTGTGCCGGTAATAACAATCTTGCAACTATTATACGCTGCTTTCAGATTGGCTTTCCAGTTCCAATTGTGTTTTGTACATTTCGTGTTTGGCATCATAGTAGCAGTTTGAAATTGGAATTAATAGAAAGGTGTATATAACTATGAAATTCATTTTTATTTGTAGATAATCTACTTCAATGTGAATATTAAGGCCAAGACGTAACTGCATGTTAGCTTTTAATTTCCACAAAGGCTTAGATCATCCCCTTGTAGTTGTCATCTTGTAGGTTCTGTCTTTCTCTAATTTCACTATAGTGAATCATGTGATTTAGCACTAATTACATTTTTCCATATGATCTCCATTCATTCTTTTGCATGTATATATGTAAGTCAATTCTAGATTGTTGGATATATCTCTCTCTTTATTTCTATTATGTCCTTTCATGATTTGGGCTGACAGAAATTACATTTAGCAGCATGGATACGAGGGTGCTATTATTTCTATTCATTGTCTGCACATGCTGGTGCTCTAATGCTAGAGAGCTGTTGACTGCTAACCACTTTCCTAGAAAAGATGAGAGTTTTTCAGGTAGTTCTTTGGAATATATTTCCTTTTCTAGTTTTAAAAGCTGGTAAATTTTGGAGCAACAATTTAAAGATCATGCCTTCCAATATGGGAGTAGCAATTTTATGAAAGGTTTGGTCTATTTCTCTCTCTCCGGGCGAAATCCTGTTACATGACGTATGCTTCTCACCATAAAATGGACTAAGCTTGATGAAAACTCCATCTAAGTATTTATTCAATTAGGATTGAATTGCCTATTCATAAAACATAAACGTTAAAAATAGTCATTTAATTTTTTATGTAGACTTCTTGACACTAGTCAAATCTCTTCTATTATGTCCTTATAGAGCACCCACATGTCGCTAATTAGCACACCTAGTCCCTCTTCTTGCAGAAAATAAATATCTTTGGTCCCTATCTTATTGCAGAACTGGGATCTGTTTGAAACTAAATTGGCTTTATTGATAAGTTGAGTAATTTTAATGCCAAAACATAGCAAATAATAATGTCTGTCTTGTGCTAGCAGTCCTGCAGACAAACAACAAGCTGTCAGAGGGAGAAGCTCAACTTGTGGAAGAAGTCAGCAAGAACAATGAATTGTGTACATTGTGCGAAGCTTTCGCTTCTGAGGCTCTTATTTATCTTTCGGAGAACAAAACCCAAACAGAGATCATTAGCGTCCTTCACAAATCCTGCTCTAAGATACTGACGTTCAAGCAGGAGGTATTTGTAAAACTTGGGCTGAAGTTATAATTGTTTACCAAAATTTTATGTTGGCATTCTATGCATCCATTAAATGATTGTGATCGTCTGAACTGGCCTATCTGAAAATACTTTTAGCCACATGAATTAGTCACCGCTACTTAGATTTATCATCACTTGTGAGTATGCCTAAATATTTGTGAGTTTGAACTTTAATGTAATGTTCTTTTGCTTTGATTACGTATCTGCATTAACAGTCAATTAGCTGAGTGGATTTGAAAAGAAATTGTGGTATTCAATCTTTGAGGAATGATATGATGTTCAATGACAAAATTGTAGGACTATATTTATGTTTTCATTCAAACATGAAAACAAAAACCAGTTTTATGCATATTTTTTGATGGCGAATTTGTACTTCCGCCTGATTGACACCAATTTGTTTATTCTAGAGCTAATTTTTTTTTTTTTTTCCATAGTAAACAGTACATGATTTATCGATTCCGAAGTAGATTACTTAAAGTTTGTTGAAGCATAAGGTCCTCAGTAGCGTAGGGCTTATATAGTCATTTTGGAAAGGAGGCTCCGTTGGTAACTTAGTTCTGTAAGAAAACTTGAGGGATCATTTTTTGTACTTATTCTGTGCCCTATAGGCAGAGAATAGAAAATCCAATTTTTCTAGCACAAGAATATAGTTCCAGTACCTGTTCTCCTTGTGTTATCAAGCCTAACACTTCATGTCACTTCTGGAAATTTTGTCGATGCAGTGCATTGTATTGGTGGACTATTATGCCCCTCTCTTTTTCTTAGAAGTTTCCTCGATACAACCTGAATATCTCTGCCAAAATGTTGGCCGTTGCAAACAAGCAGTTTCCATATCTCAGCAGCTCTCTGAGAATGCATGTGATTTATGCCATCGTGCTGTTACAGAGGCTATATTAAAGTTGAAGGATCCTGACACTCAGGTAATTTTATGTCTTTGTGTGATTATCACAATATTATGACCTTTAATAGCTATTATGCAACTTAAAGTGCGTGGTCTATGGATGCTTGCATTTCTTGAATAAGAAATTACGTTGTTTATACAGGTTTGGTTTTGGATCCAATGCTATTCACTATCTCTGTGATCTTTTTACTAAAATACAAAAACCATGGTTCACGGTTCGCTTGTTCGTTATTTCTCTATTCTTTCTTAAGGGATTGCTACCTGTCAGTTATGAAACTGTCCATGACCTATCTCATTTAGAATTACACATTGCATTGCAGTTGCACTTCTTATTAAGACCATTAGTTCAAGAAAAGTATCGCTATGAAAGTTAAAACACACGTAGAATGAACTATATCCACCTATGTCATTCCATGTACCTCGGCATACACATACACACATAAGTTTATAAATCCTCACAAGCACGCACATGTAAATTGAAAGCTATACTACACTTGTACAGGATGAACATTAATTATAACCTGATGGAAATGAAATTGCTGCTGCAGTAGTTGGGGTTTCTGGTACTAAGCTATGTTTGGTTCATGTTTATTAAACTTTTAATAAAGACTCAAACCACTTTTTATCCAAACTTCTCGAGGAACCCACAAAATCTACCCATTTATTCACCACTTATTTCTATCTATTTATAATATAAACCATTTATAAACACTTCCCAAACATGCTTTATTATTTTTAAGATGACTTTTCATATTCACTTAATATCCTATGTTGGAAAAATTATGTTTGATCCCTAAAGCATAGTGGGAAGTAACTCATTGGTGTAGAGCAGGTTGGATGACCGGTCAAATATTGAAGAGTTTTCTATATTACCACGAATACCTGTCACATTAAAATGCAAGTTTCCAATCAGATATATGTCATTCTTTATGATACTGAGTGTTGGTCCAATAAAGGAAAAATATTCGAAAAAGATCAGCATAGCAGAAAATGAAGATGTTAAGATGAATGGTGGATGTTTGATCATTCTCGAATGGATATAATAAGAAATGAGGATATATGCCAACCAGTTTAGGGGGAACCAATTAAGAAGTAATTAAGAGAAGAACAACTCATATTGTCAGAGCATGTATTTGGGCAGTTTCAAGATCATTCCAATCAGCATAACATTCTAGAATAGGTGAGTGATAGGCCAAAATTAACATGAAACTATATTTGCTGCAAAAGCTTCATTAGACCTTCTGACGGATATAAACGACCCCAAAATTGTTGAGAATTAGGCTTAGCTTACTGTTGTTATATCATCCTTGGCCTTTTGTTTACGAGTAAGTTAAGGTAGCTGTTGCTTTAGAGGTTAGTGCGTTTGAAGATGGCAACATTCAGTCAAGAGGACCTATTGCAAAAAATATTGATCGAGAGAGTATTTTTTTGGAGACACCTTCGAGACCTTGAGCTAAATTTGTAAACATAGAAATATGAAGCTTAGAGAATGTTTCAGGAAGCATAATGAAATGAGCTAGTCCCTTGCAAAATTCCATTGAAAACTGATGTCTTTGGCTGCTAGCAGCCATAGGTGGCACGTCTGTAGCATCTAATTGGTGTTTCTAGGCCTAAACCGAACGGATGGATTCATTTAGGACTGATGAACATGTGATTGCTGGAGAAAGAGAATGGATGGAATAATGATTGGAGTTTCTGAATTTTGTGAGAAATCCTTCTTGGAAAAATAGTCAAAATTTCGTGGTCAAATTTCCGGTATTTAGGTGATAGTGTCAGGGATGATAGTGCAGCTAAAGTCTGGTTAATTCAACATTCAATGCAGTGTTATGGTTCATACTTTGTTATGCCCCCCCCCCCCCCCCCCCCCAACTTAAAACAGCTGGACATCTTCTCTTTGTTTGCTGCAAGAGTATGAAGTTGAAATTCTATTTCGAGTTTCCATTGCATGTAATTTATTCATATTATGTGATCATCAAAAGATTTATTTTTTGAGTGCATGCATCTGTATTTCTGATCGCAATGTTTTTATCATTAAAATTGCACCTGAAACATGGATATTGGTCAGGCTACGCATCTAGACCTGCCTAATTTCCCAATATGCTGAGTTTGAACTGCTCTAACTGAATGTATTTTCTTCTTGGCATTTGTTTCAGTTAGAAATAATTGAGCTGCTTCTGAAGGCATGTAATTCTGTTGAAGGATATGCTAAAAAGGTAAGAAAATTTTGTGATCGACCTTGGTAAATGCAGTGAATGATCATG
The DNA here is from genome assembly GCA_035079005.1 of Fraxinus americana. NCBI lineage: Eukaryota > Viridiplantae > Streptophyta > Magnoliopsida > Lamiales > Oleaceae > Fraxinus > Fraxinus americana. Next base: position 29,368,640 of record CM068711.1, on the reverse strand, counting down.
AAAGTCCGTCCTTTTGGTTTTCATCTCTATTCGACAAAGCTGTTTGGTGACCCAGGGCAGTGTTAGCCCTTGCAATCAATGCTTTCGGCTTACTTGGCCTGCATAACGTACGCCTGCATGGCTTACAATTGATCATTTAATATGATGCTTTATAACCAGGTTTTCGAATGCTTAAAATGGCCATTTATTGATCCCCATATGGATGGCAATTTTATTTACTGAGGCAAATCCTGTCTCGACAGCAATTTATTTAGTCTTTTTGAGAAGGGTTGAAAATTATGAGGTTAAAAGTCTCTGAACTCATATCCAAGCTAAGTTAGGAGAGGAGGGAATCGATAGAATTTGTATTTAGCCCATGTTTGAGCCTCATTTTTTGAGAATAGATTTTGTAAAAAGTGAATTTTTGAAGAATGTGGTTAAAAAGTAGGAAAAATTTTTGATTTACGTGTAGACTTATTTTATTGTAAGAATATATAGCTGAAAATGAGTTTGGAAAAAAAATGAGTTTTAAAGAATGCAACTCGAAGAGACTCGTACTAAATCTCTACATTATCTTTGGATTGACTGAAGAGAGAAAGTGCTTGGAGTATTCTGACTTGTGCAATTTTTGATATGAATAGTCTGAAAATAAGTAGCCCAAATAAACTTGTTTCAATTTCTCCTGCCTTTTTACTACTATATTACTATTTTAGGGTCCAATTTCGAGGTGATTACTGTTTAGAATCTGTCATTAGATGGTTTCTATAATCCTTTATGAAAAAGATTTACTATGTCTCAACTATAATCTAAAGGCATGTCTCTACTTTCAATAGAATTTCATATCATATATAATTTCTTAATTCACATTAAACTGTGAAGAAACTTCTGTTGGTTGAACAAATATTCCCATGACTGCATTATCTGGACAGTAAGATGTTCTTTATCATATTTTTGCAAAGATTATCCTTTCTGTTGGTAGTTTCTCACTTGCATTAAATTTTAGTTGATAGACACGTCAGTTTAGGACATGGGAAATCCATTAGCTTTTGGTCGATGGATGGATGTTATATCCACACGTAGCTCATAATTAATCATGTTATTAGAGATGAAAGAAAATTTCTTGGTAAATGTTCCTTCTCATTAATTTGATGTGATCTTTGATTTGTTTTGCAGTGTAAGAAATTGGTGTTTGAGTATGGTCCTATAATTCTTGTTAATGCCGAGCAGTTCTTGGAAAATAATGATATATGCACGACATTGCATGCTTGTGCTTCACCTGCAGTTGGTGCAGAACAAGAAGCATTGCCAAGGACAGAGATATCCATGCATTCTGCATCTTAGGGGGGCGTGATCTCGAACAATTTGGTAAAGTTGTGCAGTAAAAATGTCAAATTATTACATGCTACAATGTTCAAAAGTATGAAGATTGAATATTTGCTTCGCTGTAAAATATATGTTTTTGGCACGTCGATAATATTTCATCACAGATTTGTCTTTTCATCTGTTGTATTGCCTGAGATGTATGGATAATGGACATGTTTATTGTATTTCTTTCAATTATAATATCACACGTCTATTGCAACTAATATTTTCGCTTGAGCTGTACTGTATTTAGCTGAGTCGTTTGAATTTATTCGTTCCAACTACCTAATATTCTCTCACTAATTTGAGGAAGCTTACGACGTTAAAATTTCTTATGATATATTTGGTAAGAAGGATTAAAATTTATTGGACAGGACTAATGCGAAAAAGAAGCTGACAGTGACAGAACATAATTTGTTGTAAAAATAAATGCCCGACAGAAAATGGAAGAAAGTTAAAAGAAAAATGCTGCGAGTACAGAAAAAAATAAATCAGATTTTGTACAAAAATTTGAATTTCACTTACATGAGAGGCGGGCCCTACTTGAATTAAATATTTCCCAAAAAATGGGGGCCAACCTGTTGTGTATATTATGTCCGGTTTCTGTGGGTAATTTCGTGTACTCATTGTTCAATTTAAATGAAAAATATTGTAAGTACATGAAAAAAAAACCTGATTTTGTACCGGAATTTGAATTTCACTCACATAGGGGCAGGCCCCACTTGAATTAAATATTGCCAAAAAAATGAGGGCCCACCCATCGTGTGTATTCTGTCCAATTTCTGTGGATAATTTCCTGTACCCATATAGCATTGTTCAATTTAAATTACTTCTAAATCAAGAAAATCCTTCGGTTTTCATTCTCTGTTTCATTCATACTTCCAAAGAAATAGGAAAATGCAAATTTCAAGTTGGAGCATTTTTGGAACAAATTACGCGTGTTGTACGGGACACAGCAGTGAACAATATTTTAACTTGTTCCAGACTAGAAGGTGTTTATTAAAGAGTATTAATTACTAAAATGCGAAGCTTGGTAGATGTATAAAAGGACATATCATTTAAAAATGTATTTATTCTGAGAAATACCCATCCAGTATTCTTCTAAATTCTCCTCTACAAGAGGCCCTTTCATTCAAGTCCAGCCTCCGCTGTCATTCTCCCATGTTTTCAATCATATGACCAAAGATGTTGTACATCTGAGGTGGAGTAAAGGCCACCGATATGGGGCCTTGATGTTGAAGAGTTTCCAGCTGCGTCTCTTGAGCCCTCTCCCGTCCACTCCTTTCTGCAAGCCAGAAATACAAGAAACTAAGCAAAACTTGGTATTGAAAATAGTAATCAACAAACAAACAAAGATAAAAGGAGCAGAGACGAGTATAATCATAAGAGAATGCAAGATGAAAGACACCAAAGTCACCATAGCATTAAACAGGGAGGAGGAAAGGAAGGACCAGAATGCAGCAACTCTTTTAAGGTTGAAACACAACAAAAAAATTAGTAATTTCTGCGTTTCAAAGTAAATGTCATCTTTTCCAGTTTGGGGTAGGTTTCAAAATGAACCATCCTCTTAAAATAAAAAAATAAAAAATTGCACACCTTCCTTTCCTAGAACACCCCTTGGTACCATGCACTAGAACTTGGTCTCTTAGTCATACTCATTCCCACCCACCCCCCCCCCCCCTCTCTCTCTCTTATCTTGTTCTTTCCCCCCAATAGCTTTCATCTCTGTTGAAGCCCCAGCACCAAACCCAATGATAGTAACAAGTATAACGAATTTAATATTGTAAGATATGAATAAAAATACCTAGAAGTTAGAGCCTAGAAAAATAAACAAAAACATAAACAGACTACAGACTGGCAACAGATTAATTTTTTTTCAAGGACCCACGTGAGATGCTATAGGTAATAACCCAAATTCCAAGAATTCATTTGAGAGAGAGAGAAACAAGAGCCTGAGTTCTAAAATGGCATTTGCCTACAAGGTAAGAGCAAATGAGGGCGAATGTGAGAAGATAATGTAGCAGCAAACTTCTACATCTCTATGCACAAGGTGGCTGTCATCTATTAATTTCACACTACATAAGAAAAACTCCACAATTCCCAATTATCAAATGACTCAATAAAGAAGACTTAAGGGAGATACAGAAAGGGGGAATTTCTGTGACCTAGGGGTATTCGTCTAGGAAATTCCATAGTTTTTGGAAAGTAAACCAGCATTTGATGCTCAGCTATTATGCCAAAAATGCTTGTCAAACATTTGCAAGAATGGTATTGAGATGTTCTAAGCTGTGTCAATTCGACAAAAACAGAAGCAGTTATTATGACAAATTTAGTGTCACAAGGGGCAATTCCATAGTTCTTGGAATACTAAGGGTCCGTTTGATTGCGAAGGTGGAAAATTGGTAGAAAGAAAGTGAATTCCAAGGAACTGAATTGCCTAGAAATTGTTTTATTGGGAATTGTAATTAATTATGTTTGATTGGTATAATTTTCCACTTGAAAAATGTTGAAAGTTTGGTATCCGTTTGACTTCATTTTTTATGGAAATTGTCCATTAAAGTAATAATTTTTTCTGCCATTGGGTATAGAATTTATTTCAATTGCCAAAAAAAAATTAAAAAAATATTATCATACCGAATATCATTTATTTGGCTTTGTTTTGCATAGAAATTGTCAATAAAAGTGATAAATTTTTTTACCATTGTATCTAGAATTTTTTCCCATTGCCAAAAAAAAAAAATTAAATTTTTTTTTTTAAAATAAAGCAATTCCATTTTGCCAAGAAAAATGGATTCCCACTTTGGTAAGAAAGTCAATTCCTTGAAAACATGGAAAATGGGTTGATGTGACACAAGAAAGGAAAGACAACTTCATCAAACAAATCAAAAAGTGAGAAATGGAATTCATTTTCCATTTTCCTTGAAAAATTAGGCTTATCAAACACAACCTAAATGCCATTTGATACCCAGCTACTACGTGAATGATATTTATCAAACACTAGCAAGAATGGCAGATATTGTCTTATTGTGTCTCAAATAGAGGCTCAACTCATAATTGTAGAGGAAAAAAAACACATGACAGAACAAGCCATTCATTTAATCCTTGTTTCTCATCCATCTTGCACAGAACTAGTGACCAACTTTTGTGGATCATGACAGAACAAGCCATTCATTTAATCCCTGTTTCTCCTTCATCTTGCAAAGAACGTGTGACATACTTTTGTGAATAATATGCAGTTCAAAATTTTCAGAAGAGAGAAGTAAAACAAAAAATAACCCCATTTCCTATTCCTGACCATACATGTCTTCGTACAATAAGGTCATATATATATATATAATATAAAAAATTTCTTTAAAATAGGTAATATTCATATTTGTGCAGGTCAATCGTCATTTATTTTTACATACAACCACCTAAAGTGGGAGGTTCAGTTGGACATCTACGAGTTAATTAAAAGAAACAAGACACAGAGGTTCAAGGTTATGCATGCAATTTTATTCAACAAGTAAAAGGAGCTAAAGTAGACACAGATATGATAAAAAGTTAAAGTTCTGCCAACCTCAAGGGAAAACTATATATTACAACTTTTAAATATTTGCAGACACTCCTTTAAAGCACACTAAAGATATCTAAACCAACAAGAAACAGGCAATCAGGCAAATATTACAAAAAGAAATCAAAAAGCTCGTGCAAGAAGCAACAGATTATATTCTTTCAATATGAATGACAAAAACTATGTGTAGGTAAAGGCATCCTCCTTTGCCCAACAACAAAAGCAAACAAAAGTAGTTCTAAATAGAAGAGATTTTAAGGGTTGAAGAGCTTACTTTTCCCAGGAATTAGCTCCAGATAAGTCAAATTGTTGTTTAGCAGTACAATCACTGGAACTCCCATAAATTATACCATTATGACCAGATTTCTCCCTATGATTCAACAAAATTTGGTTCTCACCATATAAAGTTTGTGGCAACCATGGACCATCAAAATTGCTAGGCACAGAACTATCATATGTCCCAGAATTCTGAAAATTGCCAAGATAAATATTTTGAGAAGAATGGGTGCCAGGATGGATTCGCTCATCATGCTTAAACAGCGAGGCCATTGTTTTCTGAGGTAATGGATGCATAATATCTTCCTTTGGCCTGCTCAGTTCTGGAGGCAAAAGCCAGCTGACAGATCCACCTACCAAATCTATACCAGCCGGACCTAGAGGAGAACTATTCCACATCTGCCATGTTCCATTGTCATTTGCATTGTTGGAATTATCCTGAGCTTTAGGAGTACTAGGGGGAAAAGAAGAACTACCAATCCTTTCCTCTGAAAGTCGTGATCGAGACAATGGGGACTGAATTGGCGATGGCTTGGTGACTTCGGATGATGCAAGCGAAGTCTTCACAGCGCATGGTTCTTCCAATACTGTATCTGTTACAAAGCCAAGGTCCAAATCAAAGTTATCGAGTGATTCAGAAACTGGCCCAAGCAAGGATACAGGGTCTGGAACATAACAAGGGTCTTCAAAAATCTCTTCCTCTGGTAATAGTTGATCTGGCGCTTCTCCAATCCTAGGAAACATAGCTCCAGACAACGATGGATGACATCTACTGTTGTTTGTTAATCCAAAAGGACGAGAGGGTAAAGTGGATGGTGGCAGCTGTCCAAAGTTAATTGGTCCATCAATTAGTTGTTGTGAGCTCCGAACTTCTGTTTGGGACTTCACATTTGGCCTACCGATGACATTCGGATTAGAGGGTGCAGAAACAGCAGATGAACGAGTGAATAATTGTTGCCATGATTTTTTGGGGGCCAGACATGGTTGAGGTTCAGTAACCAACTGCGGGAAAAAATAAATAAATAAATAAACCATGACAAAGGCCACTCACCTAAAAACTACAATACAATAACCTGCTCACAGATCTAGAGATGAGCATAGAAGTTAAGAACACGGGGTTGACTTATTCAAAACTTTATGTTGGGCAAAATAAGATTGAAACACATGCCAAGAAATCAATCACCTGAAAGGACATCTCACTGGCCACAACTAGAAAATGTAAACATTAAGGGTGCGTTTGATTGCAAGGATGGAAAACGGGTGGAAAGAAAATATTTTACAGGGAAAAGATTTGCTTAGAAAATGTTTTGCAGAGAAAATGATTTCAAGTGTGTTTGATTGCTATTATTTTCCACCCGGAAAATTTTTAAATTTTGTGTTCGTTTGACTTTGTTTTACATGGAAATTGTCCCTTAAAGTGATAATTTTTTCCACAGTTGGTTATAAAATTTGTTTCCATTGCCAAAAAGTAAAAAAAAAAACCAAAAAAAAAATTTATTTCCTAAAAAATCATTTTTTTATCAAAATTTAGTGTTCGTTTGACCTTCGTTTGCATCAAAATTGTCCATGAAAGTGAAATTTTTTTTTACATTTGGTTATGAAATTTGTTTCTTTTGCAAATAAAAAAAAAAATGCAGACAGAACCCAGAATTAATTTTCCCACCTAAAAGGTGGGAAAATCATTTCCTCCCACGCAAGGAAGATGGCGCGTAGAGGGAAAAAAAAAGAAAAATTTTCCATGCCAAATTATGGTCATCAAACACTACTAAACATGAAAAATTGGAAAATATTTTCTTTTTCCACCCATTTTCCATGCTATCAAACATGGCCTAAGTGCATTACCAACATCAGGTCACAATATCCATAATGGCCGAGTACAGAAAACTGACTTCCTCCTATCGTCAGTAAACTAATAAACACAATTAACATCCAACCCAGTCCACAATAAAGATAGGCAAACGAAGATCAATTAAAGACAATATATAACTTACGGGGCGATAGATGTTCTTATCATCTCCATTTACATTTGATCTCCCTGATACCCATTCTGGCTGAAATACATCTTTCCTATATGCAGAACCTTGAACATGATCTATTGATGCATTAGGTCTATGTTCACTTGAAACAGTAGAAATATTAGCACTTTTTCCCAAAAACCCACCTCCAGTAAGTGCTCTAGAAGAAGATAAAAAGGTGCCCTTCATACGATCCAGGTATCTTGTTCCAGCAGTTCCTCGGTTATGACTGTTCATGGTAGCACCCTTAAATCCATGACCCACTTCTACACTATGAGATTTCACATTTTCTGATACAGTTCTATGTTCTTCGCATTTGTCACCATCAATTTTCTTGTTTCTTGTGCTTTCCTTGCCAACTCTCTTTTCTGATTCCTCCGCATCAGAGTTGCTTTTGCTTGATCCCATATCTCTTTCTTTCTTTCTTTCCTGATGCTTCTTTTCAGCTTCTTTTTTCCTATTTCTATCCTTCTCAGGAGCGGGCTCTTTTCCACATCCCTTTTTGTCCAAATTCTCGTCCCGCAATCTCCTACGTTCTTCGACCATCCTTGCAACTTCTTCTCTCTGCTTTCTTTCTTCCTCCTCCAGTAGCTCCTTCTCTAATCTAGCCTGCCTCTTCTCCTCAGCTTTTCTGCGTGCTTTCTCTCCTCTACTCTCATGAAAATTCCCTGCATTCTCACCTCGCTTATCCAATATCCGTATGAGCTCTGCTTCTGTTGATGTATCATCTCTGGACGAACTAACTCTAAATATCTTCCTCCAAAGCCACAAGATACTCAAAAAGAAAGCTGTAAATACCTTGCAGGTAAAAATAACAATGTGGGAATAAGAATTCTCTGCCAAACAATGGTTTTCCCCACCAACATACTCACCTCCATTCTTCTTCCAATAACTTGACTTCCCATCAAAAGGTCCCCCAACCCAATTCCCATTCTCCAGCCAAACTTTACCATTGAACACCGTTCCACCTTTCCCCACTAAATACTTCAAAATTCCTGAACTCCCCAAATCCAGAGACTCGGGCAAGTCAAGAACAGGTCTCTTTGAAATATGCCCGCAATATAAGCATGTAAACTTGCCCCCACCTGGATTCTGATCCCGATATGGAGTCAAACAATTCCTACACCTCCGGGTAGCAGTCTTCCTCAACTTTTGAATTTCAATAGCCTCAACCCTCTTCCTCTCCCTAAGCCTAGCATTCCTCCTGACCCGCCAGGCAGACAACTTAGGCATCAAAATCTCATACCAAAAAAGGGTTACTAACAGCACGAACACGCACGCCAGCCTTGGTGATGTGATTTCAAAACGGAAAGCAGGGGGCAATAGCTGCGATAGAGCCCAAAGCCCAATCAGTGGAATCACTAACCATGGCAACAGGGTAGCGACCCTCCTTGACCACTTCTGAATCTCACACAGTATACACATTATCCTCCTTACGGCGCACTGCTCTAACTGTCTTGAATGGAATAAATACTTTTATCAATTTAACCCCCAGGAAAAAATAATCGAAAGAACTTCTCGAATCCCACAAACGTATATGTGTAATTGCTCCTAAAAAGGAGAAGATTTCAAAAGGTCGTATCCTCCAATAAGTCCCTTTCCTCGATTCTTCCAATGTAATACCAATTCTCGCGTTTCTTCCAAACCCTAGAGTAGCGATTCGTGAGAAATCACCTATATAAAAAATGATTTAATCGACAATCATTTTCATATACCAAACATATCCGAACAGTGCTATTTAGATGCTCCGAAACCTAAAGTGTACGAAAGGAATAAGATCAATCAAAGAAAACTAAAAACGTTAAACGAAAACATATTATTGCTACGTAGAATATTCCGGCCATCTAAAAAACATCGGAATTGTCGGAGGCGGGTTAACTTCACCGGAGATGATTAAATTTATTTATTAGAATGAAAAATAATCAGACAACAAGATTGAGATAAGAGAGAGAATCAGAGAACCACCTAAGCAACGAACAAATACTTTGCTAATAGAGCTCCATATATATATATATATATGATCGGTCATGTCGGGGTCGGTGCATCAGGTCCGGTCCGGTCCGGAATGTGAGATTGGACCGGTAGGGGAAAACTTGTTCGAGCGCGTACGTGGTTGGTGGAATTTGGATCAATATTTAGCCCCCAATTTGAGCCCATTTCTAAAATTTTATTTTTTTAACCTCATTTTTAATCACACAGTTATCTAATAAAATACTTTGTACGTAAATCTAATTTTTTTAGCTACATATTCTCTGAAAATTTACTATTACAAAACTCATTTCCAACAAAAATTGGGATTCAAACACAAGCTTAATTTCTATAACATATTTTTTCTATAATTTTGAGATGCATTTTATATTTTCAATTTATTGAAAATGTAGCAATCATGAACGGTTGATGATAAGCGTTACTTACAGATAGTATTATACTTTTAATAAAAACTCGATCAAATCTCATGTGTGTAAGTTTCTATTGTCAATACAGGTAAAAGTGGTGCTAACAGCAGAACACGATGAGAACTAATACATTTTGATTTAGTACGTCGAGATCATTTCAATTTTAACTGAAATTAAAGTTTCCAATTCAATGCCAATACTAACTTGTCTAAAGAAGATTATGGTCTAATCTTATACCAACTATTTTATGGAATACTTCTCTCCACCTTGCCCCGAATTTCTTAAATTTGCCTAAATCTTTTTATTTAACGTTTTAAAAACTAAATTATATTTTAAAATAAATAAATAATTAAATGGTAGTACATTTGGATATTTCAATTTCATCCTGCTTTCGCCTCATCTCCGCCTTGTCTCTATAAGATCCTTGACAAGGCACTAACGAAGGGCCTAGCATTTCGTTGTCATCCTTAATAACATCATTTATCTATCTAATTGAAATTAATTATTTAAAAGAAATAATCTATCGTTAAATTAACGTGTGATTAACTTGTCAACACAAATGACACGACTCATTCTCCATGTCATCGCATAGACAAGTTTCTAACTTGTCATCATATTAGACTTGAAAGATGTATGATCCTTGTCAAGTTTGATAATTCATTTGACTTTGACTCTAGCTAAGAAAAGGACTACACCACTAATCGTGTGATTAAGTAAAATTCGTATTTTAACTAATAATTTTATTTTACTCTTTGAAAGCTTTCAGTGCTGGATATGCTTTCGCTTCAATCGAAACAAAATGACTAATAATTTTACTTATATTTGTCGTAATAAAATAAGTAAAATGAAACACTAAATCTGACCAATGGGATTGAAACAAAATGACTGATAATTTTGGTTGACCTCATTTTTTTTTACATGTTGACGTGGACAATAGATACCGGGATTACTTGTGTCTTCGTAGCTAATTCCAACACGTGTAGACATATTATTAGTCAATAATATCGTGAATTTAAATGTGGGAGAAACTATATAACATGAGACAAATATGTTCGAACGCTGACAAAATATATAAGCGAAATTGCAAGATAAGGAACGATAAACAAAAATCAAATTAAAGATCAAGATCAAATATCTAATTTTAACAATAAAATATCGAACCAAGAAGAGGAGAATACCTAGATTGTAGTTGATATATTCGCATTACCCCAAAATGACACAAATGGGGGAAATTTATACTGTTACATGTGAAATGGTGACCATTGGATTAGGGGACACGTGGTCCTATCTCCTTAACCGAGACATCTTATCATAGGTATCATTTTGACTGCACTAGCCTTTGGAGCATTAAATGTTCCCAAATAGGGGGTAACTACCTTATAACCTATGCTGACAAGACTGACATTTTTACTTATTACAAAGTTCAGTCAATCATTCCAACATGATTTCATAAATTCAAGATCCTCAAATGTGGGTCACCCCTTGTTTTGATTGAGCTTCAGATTCTACTTAGTTGAGCCTCACTCTACTTCATTGAGCCTCACCACTTTAGCGAAAGGGCTTCCAAAGAGCCTCGAATTTAGCTTCGGTTAATGTGCTTCAAAAGACGCTTCGGCAAAAGAGGATTTCGATGGATCAAAGTGGATCGTATTTAATGTGCTTTGGTAGGTCATTTGCACTCTACGTGGGATGCAAAGTAGCTTCAGTGGGTCGGCCAGGTAAACAGGTCAACAAATATTGGGCCCACTTGTGTCCTCGCAAGCTAATTTCAACATGTATAGACAGATTATTAGTCAATAATATCTCGAATTTGAACATAGGATAAGCTTTATAACACGAGATAAATATGTTTGAGCGTCAGCAAGATATATAAGCGTAATTGTACGATAAGGAATGATCAACAAAAATCAAGATCAAACATCTAACTTTTACGATAAAAGAGCAAACCAATAAGGGTTGAATATCTAGATTGTAGTTGATATATTCGCATTACCCCCAAAATGACACAAAATGGGGATATTTGTAGTGTTACGTATGAAATGGTGACCATTGGATGAAAGGATACGTGACCTCGTCTCCTTAACCCATGCATCATATCCTAGGTATCAATTTTGACTCCACTAGCCTGGACCCATTAAATGTACCTAAAAGGGGACAACCACCTTATAACCTATGCTGACAGATTAAACTTGTTACTTATTACAAAATCCAATCAATCATTCCAATAAGATTTCATAAATTCAAGACCTCAAATGTGGGTCATCACTCGTCTTGATTGAGCTTTACTCTATTTCGTTGAGCCTCACCACTTCAGCATAAGGGCTTCCGTAGAGCCTCGAATTTAACTTCGGTTAAGGTGCTTTGGTAGACGCTTCAACAAGAGAGGACTTCGGTAGATAGGAGTGGATCGTATTTAATGGACTTTGGTAAGTCTTTGTACTGTACGTGGCTTCGGTGGGTTGGCCAAGTAAACGAGATCAATAGATACCGAGCACATTCGCGTCCTCGTAAACTAATTCCAACACATGTAGATAGATTACTAGTGAATAATATCTCGAATTTGAACGTGGGAGAAAGCTTAATAATAAAAGACAAATATGTTCGAGCGCTGGGTAGATATATAAGCGAAATTTCATAATAAGAAACAATCAACAAAAACTAAACTAAAGATCAAGATCAAACATCTAATTTCAGCAATAAAATATCAAACCAAGAAGGAGAGAATATCTAGATTGTAGTTTATATATTCGCATTACCCCAAAATGACACAAAGGGAGGATATTTATAGTGTTACATATGAAATGATGACCATTAAATGAAGGGACATGTGATCTCATCTCCTTAACCGAGGCATTTTATTTTAAGTATCAATTTTGACTCCACTAGCTCATGGCACATTAAATGTTCCCAAAAAGGGGACCCCACCTGATAACTTATACTAACACGACTGCCGTTTTTACTTATTACAAAAGTCCAACCAATCATTCCAACAAGATTTCATAAATTCAAGATCCTCAAATGTAGGTCATCACTCATCTGGGTTGAGCTTTGGATTCTACTTTGTTGAGTCTCACTCTACTTCGTGGTGCCTCACAACTTTGGCCAAAAAGCTTTCACAGAGCCTCGAATTCAACTTCCATAAAGGTGCTTCGACAAGAGAGAACTTCGGTGGATTGAAGTGGATCAAATTTAATGGGCTTTGGTAGGTCATTTGCATTCCACGTGGGATGCCGCGTAACTTCGATGGGTCGGTCAAGTAGGATGCATAACAATATTAGTTATGTTTCTTATAATAAAATAAGTAAAATAAAACACTAAATCTCACTAATGGAATTATGTGTGAAATTACCAATATTTTAAAAATCAACTAGACCATCGACATGAACAAGAGAAAGGGTCAATGATCAAAAGATTGAATCGGGATCGAATTGATGATTTTAAAAAAATTAAAAAATATACATCTACAATACACACACACACATTTACATTTACATTTACATAGGCTGAATCAGATAAACTGGAAATGGGTCACGGATTTTCAAAAATCGACTAGTTTAACGGGTTTCAGGGCCATTTTTTACTTAATGGTTTTATAAGCCTAATCGGACCAATTCTTATCCCGATTTTTTCAATTGAACCAGTCGGGTCGGGCCGATTTTTAAAACACTGAAAATTACCATAATAGTTTGCTCAACCACTAGGATAATCAACTAGGTGCCTCAAGGATAGACATTTTAATCTAAATCGAATCTTTTGAACTGGAATCAAACGTTTCGGTCCAATTCAAAAAAAAAAAAAAAAATCGAAATCAAGAATTGAACGGATCCCCAACGATTCTTGGTTCTTGAACCGAAATCATGGATACTTGGTGTTGGAACAAATTTGTCATTTTTATAAGTATATTCACCTTGACCCAATAATCTGATGAAATGCGAAGGAAAAGATGGAATAGAAAGAAAAGTAGACAATTTGATCGTTATTACGTTTTAGAGGAATGAATTTATGTTATAATTCTTATTATTGTTGGTTTTCTAGTTTTGGTTTGTTGTTTGGGTATGTAACTTGGTCTTTATGCTCCGTTAGATATTGGATGCCATTTGTAACATATTTGTAGTGGCTTAAGAAAGTGTTGATACATATATTTTGTGGTATATATCATTTCTTCTATTTCTAATAGGTATTAGAAAGATAATTTGTAATGTGAGCTCACGATTTACAAAATATATATATCGAACCCAAACTTGATCTACTTCGTCCAACCATTTTTAGAAGCATAGTCAGCGCTTCTCCATACTTTCCTCCGAGTCAAGACGACCCTAAGCAACTTTGCTGCATCGTCCTTCCAAGACGAGATGATTCTCAACAACTTTGTTGCATCATCTCTCTAAGGCGTCAGAGCAACCCAACCCATTGCCGTACCAAATGGACAGTCTATATCCAAGGCGGTTGACTTGAGGTCCTATTCGCGATGCCTTGAGCAAGTTGCAATCTGTGAAACTTTAAGTAACACATTGAAATGATCGATGTTACATCACTATAAAGGCGGCTTGAAATTACATTTTTGCTAGTCCGCCTAGGATAGGGTGTAGTTCACATGTATATGATGATTAGTCTATGAGTTCAACGAGTTTGCATGTGAATAGTTGAGATAAAACCATTTATCAAGTATCAGAGGGGCCTCGTATTCAGCTCACTGGCCAATGAATACTCAACATTTGGATCATTTGAAGGGAACCTAATCTTGAATGGTATAATCTAAACTCGACTTTCATATTTTCGTCTTTTGTGTTTCTTCCACGTTCGAATATTTTTCATATTCGAACTTGAGCATCAAATTGCATAAGATTGTTTCACTTCCTCCTTTGAAGCGACGTTATGTGCCTATCACAAGTGTTTTCAAGTGTGCGAGTAGCGTGTTTGTTGACTCATGGGCGCCTCCTAAATCGAAAGTCTCAATTATCTTTTTGTAAAGTGGAGGATTTGGCACTAACATGTTGATCAATTCAAAAGATGAAAAGATCCCAACGGAAATTTAATTGTTTACCTTTAGAATATGTAAAATAAAATTGATGAAAATTCCGTATATTTTAAACAAAATTTTAATTAGCAAATTGTTTTCATTCTATAAAAAGAAACATGAGAATGACTTTCATATCAAAAGAGCGTGATCTTAGAGAATCTCTGGTATAACTGTGGATTGTTTTAAAAATTGTATGAGTAAAATAGACGATGTTTAAATAAATTCAATTTCAATGCAAGATGACGTCAGCTATTTTTTCCAATTAGTTCATGTCAGCTTGATGACTTGAAAAGAAAAAATTAGGCCATGTTTCGAGCTTTGTCTAAATTCACTCTCGCTTCACAACCTCTTTTAGATAGAGTATCTAAAATGGAATTTTTTTTCTTATGAAAACTCTGTAGGTAAATGATATTAAACAAATTATAAATTACGAATGATTTTTAGTTAATAATATTAATATTTTGACAAATTTAATTTACCAAAAAAAAATCCAATAAATAAATAAATTAAATTAAATACTAACAGAATAATTTCGTCCGAACAAAATAAAAGTTAAAAAATTGCTTATAAGTAGATGATTTTATAATAAAAAAATAATAAAAAATATTTTAACTTAACTGGCAATGTCTTATAAAAATATAAAAAGAACAATATTTTATGAGTGGCATCGATGGCTTTCCAATTGTGACTCCCGACAATATCACTGACGATATTTCTATTGAATCCCCTTGTTTTCGCCGTCGTGGGGATGGTGTAGCGTAGGTTGGGTGGTGGGGTGTGTTTCAATTTTTTTCCCTTTTTTTCTTAACTAGTTTTTGTTTTCTCTCTTTATTTTCTTTTTTAACTTAAATTTTGACATTTTAACGTTCAATCTTGCGGTTTTTGTCACAAAATCATTTGAGTTTGGTAGCTTGAGTGTAGTTATTGTTCTTCGTCAATAATTGTTGACAAAGGTACATTGAAATTCATGGTTGGTAGTATGATAAAGATGTAATCACTAACAATTTAATTTCGTTATGGTCACTGACACTAATACAGTTGATGACCACATAAGATTTGATCTAAAGTTTCAAAATTGCTTGAGCTGTCTGTGGTGCTGTCTTGTCTTCCTACAAAGAAATTAACTAGATATTCAGCCTTTGATTTTGTTCTTTGTAAATTATCCATAATAGAGATGCGTTTAGGGGCGGACCCAACCAAAGCCCAGTGCTTTGGGCCGCCCCAATTTTTTCAGCAGTCCATTACTAAATGTTACTAAAAAAAAGGGGGGAAAGAGGAAATTACACCTACACCTGTTTTTAGATATCCATTTTCAAAAATCATGTCACAAATTTAAAGTTTCAAAAATCAGGTTTTTTATATTTTATTAAATATTAATTATATATTTATAATCACAATTAAAAAAATCTAATCTAACCTAAAATCATTTCCCCCCTCACTGGCTCACTCCTCTTCCCCCCTCACTGGCTCACTCTCTCGTCTCTCTAAGTCGCCGCCGCCGCCATGCCCACTCAGTCGACGGCAAGGCGATCTGCTGCGATCCGAGCCGCTCGCGATCTGAAGCCCATTCATCCACCGCACACGGAAGCCCAGTGCATTCTCTCGTCTCTCTGATTCGCCGCCGCCACCATGCCCATTTAGTCGACGGCAAGGCGATCTGAAGCCCAGTGCGATCTGCTGCAATCGGAGCCGCTCGCGATCTGAAGCCCAGTCATCCACTGCACACGGAAGCCCAGTGCATTTTTCTTCCCGATTTATTTTTTTATTTTTTGAGTGGTGTGGTGATGAGGATTCGATGGTGGAGGTGTGTGGTGCGGTGGTGGGTGCGGCGGTGATGTGCTTTGTGGTGTTGCAGATGCGGTGGTGGGTGCGGTGTTGATGTGCTGCTGTGTGCGGTGGAGGTGGTGGTGTGAGTTGTGCGGTGGTGGGTGCGGTGTTGATGTGCTGCTGTGTGCGGTGGAGGTGGTGGTGTGAGTTGTGCGATGGTGGGTGCGGTGTTGATGTGCTGCTGTGTGCGGTGGAGGTGGTGGTGTGAGTTGTGCGGTGGTGGGTGCGGTGTCGATGTGCTGCTGTGTGCGGTGGAGGTGGTGGCGTGAGTTGTGCGGCGGATGTGGTGCAGGTGGCGGTTCTTGGTGGGTCGGTAGTGTTGTGCAGATGGCAGTTGTTGGTGGTCGGCGGTGGTTGCGACGGCGGCGGTGTTTGTGGCGGTGATGGTTGCTGGGGTGTTTGCGGCGGTGGTGGTTGCTGGGGTGTTTGCGGCGGCGACGACGGCGGTGGTGTTGTGTTGGTGGTGGTCACAGAGGATTTGTTGATTGTGACCATTAAATTGGGTGGTGTGTGACCAATAAAGAATGAATTGTGACCGATAAATACTTTGTGACCCACAAATTTATTAATTTGTGACCAATAAAAGTTTTTTGTGACCGATAATTCGTTGTTTGTGACTATAAAATAAGATGTGTGACTTAAAAATTTTATGATTTGTGACCGATGAAATAATTGTGACTTTTAAATTTTTAATTTGTGACCGATGAATGAATTGTGACCTATCAAAATTTTGAATTGTGACCATAAAATTTTGAATTGTGACCAAATTGTATAAATCTGTGACCGTTATATATTTATTAATAAAATATATAATTAATTAAGTAATTCATAAATAAATTTAAATAAAAACCTGATTTTTGAAATTTAAAACATCAAACCTTAATTTTGAAATGTGTATAAGTAAAAGTAGGATTTATGTATACTTCCCAAGATTATATATTCAAGAGAATAAGTTTAGCCTATTTTAAATATAAGAAAACAAGTTTGAAATTTTCAAAATCAGATTTTTATTAAAAAATTTTAAATTTTTATTTATGAAATAATAAATTATTAAATTAATTTATTATTAATATTTAATTATAAACTCATTCCACCTTCATCACCCCTACCGCTCCGGCAACCGTTCCGATCACCGCTCTACTCCGGCGAACTTTCCGAATACTGTTCCGACGTCAATTTTTCCTGACGACTGCTCCGCTATATTTTTTGTACGGTTGACATGTTTTTTTTACGGTCACAAGTCACAACTCAAGTCACAAGTCACAAGTCAATAGTCACAGCCCATATCACAAGTCGTAGCTCAAGTCATAAGTCATAAGTCAAGAGTCACAGCCCAATTCACAAGTCATAGATCAAGTCACAAGTCACAAATCACCACCAAACCCGCAACATACACTACCACCACCACCATCTCCATTTACACCACCCCCACCACAGAATCCTCAAAACCAGGCGACAACCAACACATCAAAAACCCCGACGAAACATACACACAATTCTACCATTCTGCTACAACCCCGACGTCAAACCAAAAATCATGAAAATCTCCGGCACCAACAATATCACCGCCACCACCACAGAAATTATTAGATCCACAAAACCATCACCATAGTGCTGCACGTGCGTAACTGCCACCACCAACACCAACAAAAAAAATAGAAAACCCCCCAGTCCCAACACCAACTCCACTCCGACAGCCACCGCACGCAGCTCCCGATCCACCGCCAACACGACGAGGCTGCACGCAAACCACCAACCACACGCACAGACACTGCACCCACCTATTCTTATTAGAAACTAACTTCTGGGATTCTCGATATCTTCAAGTAATTTCCTCTGGTTGTCAGTGAGAAATCTAAGTCCAATTGAAGTGAAAAAATTAATAGAAAATCTCAAGTTTCTTGGATTATCCTTGGGGAAGATAGAAACCACGGATCTTTGCAATTCGGGATTATTCAATCGTTCCTTCAATAAGTGATTTCCGAGCATCTCTCACAACTTTTGGAAAAGGATTTTGATGAAAATATGCAACGAGGAGTTAGCATCATCCTCCGCCGCACTGAAGACCTCCACCGCACCACTAAAAAAATAAAAAATAGAAAGGACAGAGAGGAAGACATCGCCGACAGATCGATAACGAAATTCATCGGGTCATGGCACTGCTCTTCACCACAGAAACAGCGATTTCGGTAAGGTAAGGAATCCGCAGCCCCAGCTTTCCGCTTCTACATTAAAACCGACACTGAAATTGGTAGTGGTGTTGCAAGCGCCGTCGTGGGAGAAGGGAGAAGACAGATGGAAACGAGAGAACCGGACGGAGGGAGAGAAATAAGAGTAGTGCTATGGGTACATAGCACTACACATAATGGTTCACATAGAGGCCAAGTGGCGCCTCTCCATTGGAGGGGCGCCTCGACCCACATGTGGGCCGAGGCGCCCCTCCAATGGAGAGGCGCCACTTGGCCTCTATGTGAAGCATTATGGGAAATGCTATGTACCAATAGCATTTCTCGAGAAATAAATTCTGGGTTTGATTTGGGGATTTAACGTGGGGTGGGATATAAATTAATTTTTATAATATTATTATTAATATTTAATTAAATATAAAAACCCTGTATCTATATATAAAATATCTGATTTTGGAAAAAATAAACCTCATATCTGATTTTAGAATTTAAATTTTGAAAAGTAGGGCTTTGTGTAATTTCCTCAAAAAAGAAAGTACCAATTATTTGGCCCAAACTATATGATAGAAGCATAACCAATCAATTACAATACCAAGAATCCCAATTGGAAAACATCCACGCACGTCCCCGACTCCCGACTCCGGACTCCCAACAGAGAATTGAAAAAAAATTGAATTGAAATCCCCAATTTCCACCAAAACAACAAGGTCTCAAATTCAAGAAATCGATGAAATTAAAGAAGTGAAGCCGTATGTATCAATTGAATGAGGTAAATATCGGCTAATTTTTTGTAATATTCTTCTTCTACCTCATCGTTTGATTGTTTCTCCCTAATTTATCTTCAACTATATGAATTACTGTTTCACAGTTTCGGCATCACCTGAACTTCGTAGTTACTTGATTGTTGATGCTAATGATGGATTGGTAGTCGGTAGGTGAGTTTTCTATTGGTATTCATCTGCTATTGCGGCCTCGGGAGGAATAACAAAAGGTTTTGTTGGTATTCATCTGCTATTGAATTTTCTGTCGGTAATCAGTGCACTATGAGTTTGGGGAATTTTTTGAAACCAAGTAATGCTATTTAGGTACCAATCATGTCTTTAAGGTAATTGTCTTGCTATAAACCTTTTGTTTCTTTTTCCATTTGAGGTCAAGCTTGCAATTTGTTGTCCAAATGATTTGTTGTTGAACCATGAGACCACTCATTTGTTTTGGATCAGCAATATGGAGCTGTTACTTGATCCATTACTTTGCAGTGTCATGATTGTGGGATGTGCTTAGCAATGGAAAGACATGTTTGGTATATTCTCATATAGCATACTAAAAGTCTGAAATTGAGGAAATTAATTGAAAAATTAAGCCTTATTTCTATGAGTAATGCTATTTATGATAGAACATCGGTGATGTGATGTCACATCACAATTCCATATTTTATTTTGTTTATTTACATTCCAATTACTATTTATTACAGTCAGTCATGGAAAGATTTTATAAAAGAAAAACTCTTGAAGTTGCGCAAAATGTTAATGAGGAGACGTCAAATGGAGACAGTTTTGATGTTGCACAACTTCCCAACAATCCTAGATTAAGGACTCCAATCTTGAATTACAATTCTAACATTAGAGATCAAGTTCGAAGAGCATATATGTAAAAGGGTCCTTGTCAGCCATTTAACTATGAATTTAAGAAAAGACAATTTGGAGAAAAAGAATATAGACAATTCAATCCTTCTTGGTTTAATGAGTTTGATATGTGGTTGGCGTATAGTGTGGCAAAATAGGCAGCTTTTTGCTTGTATTGTTATCTTTTTAAAACAAGTATTGGGAAACAAGGTGAAGGCGACTCATTTGTTGGCGAAGGATTCACGTATTGGAAAGATTAAAAAAAAAAGCTTGGTACTCATGTTAGGAAGCATAATAGTTCATATAATCAAGCTCGCATTAAGTGTGAAGCTTTGATGAATCAAGAACAACATATTCAAACAGTTTTCTTCAAGCAGTCAAAACAAATGAGAAATGAATATTGTGTCCGTCTTATTGCATCAATTGATTGTGTTCAAGTTTTGTTGAGACAAGGGCATTCATTTCGAGGCCATGATGAATCTAAGAATTCTCTGAATTCAGATAACTTTCTAGTTCAATTACAATTTCTGGCTGATTATAATCATGAGGTTAAGACCGTGACATTCGAAAATGCACCCCAAAATTGCAAATTAACATCCCCTAAGGTACAAAAGGATATAGTATGTGCTTGTGCTACTGAAATGATAAATGTTATTATCAAAGATATTTGTGATTCATTATTTTCTATCTTAGTTGATGAATCTCGTGTTATATCAACAAAGGAGCAAATGTCTGTTGTGTTACGATATGTGAAAAATGGATTTGTAAATGAATGTTTCATAGGTCTTGAACACGTGTCCACTACCACAGCTATCTCACTCAAGGCTGCTATTGATAAAATATTTTCTAAATATAATTTGAGCATTTCTAATTTGCGAGGACAAGGTTATGATAGGGTAAGTAATATGCAAGGTCAGTTCAATGGTCTCAAAACACTAATTTTAAATGAGAACCCTTGTACCTTTTACATTCATTGTTTTGCTCATCAACTTCAACTAGCTCTTGTAGCTGTGGCAAAGATGAATATGCCGATTACTAATTTCTTTCGTGTGGTTACAAATGTGGTAAATAATGTTGGAGCATTGTCTAAACGTTGTGATCTTCTTTGAGAAAAACAATCAGATTTTATTGTTGAGATATTGGAAAATTGTGATATTTTAAGTGGACAAGGCCTTAATCAAAAAATCACTCTTCAACGTTCATGTGATACTCGTTGGGGGTCCCATTATAATTCTTTGTTTAGCTTGATTAGCATATTTACAGCTATTATTGATGTACTTGAAATAATTGTTGAAGATGGATCAAGTACTTGTGATCAAAATAGTGATGCATTCAATTTATTGGAGTCAATACAATCGTTTGATTTTGTATTTAATCTACATTAATGAGAAGTATTTTGGAGATTTCAAATGATTTGTCAAAGGCATTACAAATGAACGATCAAAACATTGTCAATGTAATGGACATGGTGAAAGTTTGCAAAAAAAGACTCCAACTTATGAAAGATGATGGGTGGGATTCTTTCTTGCAACATGTTTCTTCTTTTTGTGAGCATCATTATATTGATGTTCCAAACATGGATGTTATGTTTATGCGTTCTGCACATGGTGGTCGCTCTCATCGTAATCCTCCACAAATGACCAACTTGCACCACTTTCGGATAGATTTATTCTATTCTGTCATAGATATGCAATTTTAAGAATTGAATGATCGTTTCTTGGAGATAAATACCGAATTACTCCTTTGTATAGCTTGTCTGTGTCCACAAAATTCATTATTTGCTTTTGATCAAAAAAAAGGTTGATTCAACTTGCTAATTTTTATTTACAAGATTTTTCAGAAGTAGATCTCTTCACACTTGATGATCAACTTGATAATTACATTTTTGATGTCCTATCTAGCAAAGAGTTTGAAGAACAATGCTCTCGCATAGAAGTTAGTTTTGACAATAAGAGCAGAGCATATCCAATGATTTACAAGTTTTTGACGTTAGCACTAATTCTTCTGGTTGCTACTGCTACGGTAGAGAGAGTATTTTTTTTGCCATGAACATTGTGAAGGATAGATTGCACAATCGAATTGAAGATAAGTGGATGAATGATAGCCTTATTATTTATGTGGGGAAATATATATTTTTAAAGATTGATAATGAGGCGATTGTAGAAAGATATTAAAGTATGAAAACTTGTAAAGAACAATCGTAAGGTATTTTATTTTAGTATAATGTTTGTGTTATAATTTTTTTTTATTTTTTATTTTTACTTTTACTAATACCGTCCATACTGAAAAAATTTCATGGGTCCGCCTCTAGATGCGTTTGATTAATGGTAAGACAAGACTATAATGTTAGAGAAAAGATGGCCAAGATGTTTACTCACACTAAAGTCAGTATTGTCATTGAAGATTTTCTAACCATTTATAGATAATTGTAATTTTTTTTTTTTTTAAAAAGCTCATTTCATTAAATGGGGGCGTGTTTTTAGGGTTTAAGGTAATATTATTTTCACACATATTTAAAATTCCCTCCATAAGATATGTGGAAAAGTCTCCCGTTTTCAATAGTTGAGATGATTTTGTTTATACATTGTAAGATCACAGTTACCTAAACCACCACACAGTCCTACACCGCCACCTAAGGTATACCTAGAAAGTTTCACTAATGGAAAAAATTGATTTCGTTTTGCTTTATTTTCTTTTTTATTTTCATTTAATTTGCTTTACATGATAGACATGGCAGCAAGCTCCAAGCTGATCGTAAAAATATAAAAGAAAAATATATTGTGAGTGACATCAACGGTTTTCCGTCGGTGATTGAAGCACCATCCATGATTCCCAACAGCATCACTAGCGAAATTGCTATTGAATCCCCTTAGTTTCGACGTTGTGGGGACGGTGTAAAGTGGTTCAGACCCCCAATGCTATTTGCCTTAGAACAACAAACTAATTTAAACTCTCCATACATAAAATTAGTTAAAGTTTTTAAATCCATGTAAAACAATTTCGATTTTATTATTTTAGTTATAAAGATTGTTTTGTGAAAGACTTTTGAGTGAGTGTTCTAAAATGTTTAGAGACACAAGAAAAAGCATTGTGCTTTAGTTGGTTCCAAAGGAGAATGTGGTTAAATGATGGAAGACGTCTATAAGTTTGTATATACAATCTTGCTATAACCTTTAATATAGATGTCTAACGGAGAGTTAATATCACTCCTGTGATTAAACTGATCTTTACCGTACATCTAAATGAGGCAATAACTCTGTAATCACTGGCAATTAATTTTCATTATAATAACGACACTTATACTGTCGATGACAATGTAAGATTTAACCTAATGTCGATGACAAGATGACATATAGACAAAACTATAATGTTAAAGGCAAGATGACAAAGATGGTTACTCACGCTAAAGACATTAATATTATCCCTAGAGATGTTGTAGCCATTTATCGATCATTATAAAATTTTGAAAAACATATTTCATTAAATGATGGTGTCTTTTCCAATGAGGCATACCTTTTCTCAAGAAGTTGAAACAATTGAGAGATTGACTAAAGAAGCATGGATGGCGTGCACCAAGCAGATTAAGGAGCAACATCACTAATTTATGCCTCTATTTTCTATGGTCCAGTTAATTGATTTGAACCAAATTAACTTTGGAAAAATTTCATAAACAAGGTGTATATTTTACATCAATTCAAAAATCAGATTTATAGTTTGAAAATTCAAAAATCCGGTTTTTTTTTATTTTTTTTATTTATGAAATAATAAATTATTAAATCAATTTATTATTAAATATATAATATAATTAACTCATCCCACATGCACCACTCATACCGCTCCGGGGACTATTCCGGCTACCATTCCGACCACCACTCTTCTCCTGCGATTGTTCCAATTCTGAAAAATATTCCGGTCACAGATTTACAATTTACGGTCATAGTTCAAAAATTTTATAGGTCACAATTAATTCGTTAGTCACAGATTTCAAAATTAGTTGGTCACATATCAAAATTTATAGGTCACACAGTCACAGATTTTCAAATTAATTGGTCACAGATTTTTTTACGGTCACGGATTATATAATTTTTAGGTCACAAATAAAAAAATAGTTGGTCACGGATTATATTTTTAGTCACAGATTATAAAATTTTAAGGTTACGGATTATATTTTTAGTCACAGGAAACCAAAATCACCAGATCCTCCACCACTGCCACTACATCCACTTGCAACCATTTTAACCCATGACCATCGCTACAACACTACAACACGACCAACAACAAAGCCAGTGCCAACAAATCACCACACCAACACCACTGCACACACTACAACACCACCCAAACCACCACAGATCAGCCCAAACCTCCAACAAACAGATCCGCCAACACAGCCACACACCAACGACAGATGCGCCCAACACCCACAAACCATCCAACACTACCAACAACAAAGCCACTGCCAACAAATCACCACAACACCACCGCCATCACCACCGTACACACTACAACACCACCCAAACCACCACAGATCAGCCCAAACCACCAACAAACAGATCCGCCAACACAGCCACACACCAACGATAGATGCTCCCAACACCCACAGACCATCTACCAACACAGTCGACCCACACACCAGCAGCGCCTCACTGCTAGGGAGAGGGAGTGGGAGAAGGGAGGAGAAGCAGGTGTAGGCGGCGGGTATGGTAATTTTTTTTTTATTTTTTTTATTATTATTATTTTATTTTTTATTTTTTTTGCAATTGGAACAAATTATAAACCCAATAAAAAAATTATCACTTTAATTGACAATTTTCATGAAAAATAAACCCAAACGGACATCAAACTTTCAACATTTTTCAGGTGGAAAATTGTACCAATCAAACACAATTAATTACAATTCTCAGTAAAATAAATTATAGGCAATTCAATTTTTTATAATTCATTTTCTTTTCACCCAAATTTCACATTTACAATCAAATGAACTCTCAGTGTATTTTTCAATTTTCTCCTTCCCAAATTTCACATCTGCAATCAAATGAACTCTTAGTGTATTTTTCAAATTTCTCCTTGAGGTTTGAAGATAGTATTTGAAATTTAGGTGGTGTTCTCTTTGTGTTTCAGTTTTGTGTTTTGAGTTTTGAATTTGTTTTG
This sequence comes from Fraxinus americana, assembly GCA_035079005.1. Classification (NCBI taxonomy): domain Eukaryota; kingdom Viridiplantae; phylum Streptophyta; class Magnoliopsida; order Lamiales; family Oleaceae; genus Fraxinus; species Fraxinus americana. The sequence continues at coordinate 29,343,256 of CM068711.1, read as the reverse complement.
TGTTTTGTGTTTTGAGTGTCTGTTTTGAAATTTTTGAAAATGCGTTCTGTTTGCCATTCTGAAAAACTGTTTCTGAAAACATGAAAATGGAAAACGCGTTTACTTTGAAATTTTGAGAATTTTTTAAAATAATATTTTATTCAGAAAATCTGATTATTCAATAAATTTTAATGGTTTAATGTTAATATAGTATTAAATAATATATAAATTTTGAAATTGGTTTAACTTCAAATGTTTTTTTTCAGATATTAAAAATACAACCTAAATTACATTTGACAAAAACAGTTCGATCGATACAATTTGAATTTTGAGGTTGATTCTTTTCATGTGTCAAACTCTATATGTGTATAATAATTCTACTCTTATCGTAACACAAATTTTGTTAGCGGGAGAGCGGAGTACAATATGAAACGATTGCATGTATTGGTCTAAAAAGGACTATTTACCATCGTGTTAAGATCACATTTTTCAATTCACAAGTAAACTACTTTTTTTTAAAAAAAATGATGCCTAACTATCATCCTGGATCTTGTGAGATAAACAAATCTATATATTGAAATAAACATTAAATTTGAGCTCAAAAGAATAAATCTCACTGTAATAAAAATGGATTTGAACAAATCAAAAATCAATATTTAAACAATTTGATCAACATAATATCCTTTCAAATCTCCTGAAAATAATGATAGTGCTTCCCTTCATTAAGAACATTAGAGCACTCTTATTACTCAAAATTCATCGATAGAGGCTCCCTAAGGTTCTCAGTTGGACTTGTAGCATTGACTGGTTTCTTGTGGTAGTGCAGAGTTTTCTGATTTTGAACTTTCATGTTTGTTGCAAGACACAGTTTCTTCTCCAGTTATTTCTTCAATAACCAATCCTATACAGGAAAAGAATAGAAATAACTAAAATAAGATTGAAAAACATTGGCAGTGCAGATGGATATATAAAAATATACAAATTATGGAATTCAATGTTCTAAAGAACGTAAAAACATAGAATTACTAGAAAAAGGTCAAAAAGCAGAAAAACTTGACGACAATTTGGCATCATTTCCAATCAAGAAAAATGTCACACAGCTTTCTTTTATAATGTTTGAAGCAAGTGTATAGAACATGATTCCCTGGTAACATGGTCCTAATATTTCATTGAAAGAATCACCTAGCATTATCTTTACGCTTCGCCATACGTGGTCCTAATATTTCATTGAAAGAATGACAGAGCATCTTCTCACCTCTCCTTCCAATATATCACTTAGTGAATAACAGAAACTATAAGAACTGCACATCTTTCTTTGGAGTTTGGTAAGCCTCCTTTACAACTAATCAACAAATCCTTGGTGTCCTTGATCTTAATTAACAAGTCATTATGTCCTAAATGATCTCAAATAGAAATGGCGATGTCTCCAAACATTTATGCTAAGTACATATATGGAAGTATGCACACATTAACTAATTTTGAAACCACCTATATCCCAAGCAAACCTATCAACCATGTCCCTGTAAAGAATATCAACAGATTTTACCAGTTTACAGACCTTTTCCTTCTTCAACTCACAATGGATTAAATAAATGTAACAATAATCGACTGAGCACTAGTAGAAGCATTATTATATAATACTTATGCACGTTGAAATTATGCAGAAAAATCATAAACTATTCAAAATAATTAAAAGCCTGAAAAATCAAGTCATCTAAATAAAATAACAGGAACAAGAATGCTTGATTTGAGAAAAAAGTCGAGAAAATCCATGCCACAAAATATACTAATAAATATATTTTGGTAGTTACCAGTTGGTAGCTGCAAACAGAAAGAAACTGTGGAATAGACTGAGTTTTGAGCGGATTTGGGGGAAAATTGCACAATTTAAGCAGTAGACTGAGTTTTTCCCAACTTTCCATTGAAGCAGCAACACTAAACCAGGCCAATGCAATCAGGAATTGCTTTCTTAAGCAGTAGCAAAACCAAATGAAAGCACACATTACCTTCCAATGGACAAGTATTTATTCACTGAATTTCCATATTCAAGTATCAGAGTAGCCTTCACATTATCAACACCATGAGGAGCCCCAGATACACCAACCAAAGCACAAACTGTATAAGTGCAACCTGTAGAAACTCTCTCAGTAATTACTTGTTTCAATCCTTGCCAACTTTTTTTCCGATTAGTGGCAACAGCATAACGACCACTTAACTTGGCTGTTATTACTTCAGATGCAGTACTCTTCCGAATTCACAAAAGCATGACAAGAATTGGGGTGCCAAGAATGTAGTCCTCCAGAAAAATCATGGTTAAGTATGATATTAGTGGAATGTCTGTTGCTTGAATCCATTAACTCCTCCTTTAAGTTTTGCTAGAATTATCAGAAATTTGACATATGAATATATACAAGTCCAAATTAAAACATAGTAAAATGAAATTCAAAGTTGCATACTAGACTAGCTTATTGCGTAACTTAGCCGGTGATGCTAAATGTAATTGTCATTCTACAGTAAAAATAGATACTTCAAAAATATAATTACATAATAATACTATCCGTAAAAAATTATAGTTCCGCATAATAATAGAACGTCTAAAGGTCAAACTTAATCATGATATCTCACCAATTAGTGCTCCAAAAATTTCAATTATTCTGTAATCCTTCACCAATTAATCTCGTACTTGACACTTTGCAACTGCAATGATGTTGTGACCGAATTTAACAAGTTCACTTCTGATTAATATAAGACATTTAAATTTTAAATCACTAATTAAATCATCCTATTGTCTTGATTTTAACATTTCAAAATGTAAACCAATTTTCTTTATAAACTTTCCTTACAAACATTAAGCCATCATTCACGCAAGTTTAGCACTTCCCCAAACATCCCCCTTCGATTCTTCAAAAGATTTATAAAAAAAAAAAAGAAAAGAAAAGAAATCCTTAAATGAAAACTAAAAACTGCTGCAAAACCTCAGTTACGCACCTCAGAGTGAAGGCTAGAACTAGAATTGCTACCGTCTCTTGATTGCTAGGTTCAACAGCACAACATCAATAAAAACATGTTACTGTAAGAAATCCCAAATGAGTATTACAAACACTTTCAAGTACCTTCGAATGGGTTTCGATTCTGATGCAGCAATGAAAAAACCTTGTTTTCACTGTTGGTCGATCCCAAGTGCGAACCCGGAGATTTGGCAGGAATTGTTGGTCGATCTTCAGTTTCTGAAAGAGGAAGACGGACGAAATAGGAAGAGAGGGGAAGAAGGAAGACGTCTGGAGCGTTTTGGAGTGTTTTTGAACGGTGCCGCGTTTTTGACATTTTTGCTTGATTTGGATTGGAAAATCCCAAAACGTGGAAAACCTTGTTTTCCATTTCGTGTGTTAAATATTTTGCCATTTTCAAAAACGTGTTTTCAGAAATGGGAAAGAAAACGCGTTTTCACTGTTTTTGAAAACTGAAAATAGAAAACGGTCTGAAAACGATAAAGAGAACAGGGCCTTAGTTTTTCAAAAGCTAGCAGTAACACCTTCTTTTGGGTAAATTCAGTGTCAGCTCAATTGTCAGGTGAGTTAAGCAGTCACCTAAGATCCTAGATTTCGAATTGAATTCCCCAATTTTAAAATTTTATATACTTTTGTCTTTATTGCTTCTTATGGAAAATTCAGTCGGTAAATAATATTAAAAAATAAAAATAAAATTTACGAATGATATTGTAGTTATTATATTTAAAATATAAATTGGTTAACAATTTTGATTTACCAAAAAAAAAAAATTCAATGAATGCACTAATAGACAAATAAAATACTGACCATAAATTCTGTTGGAACAAAATAAAAGCTAAAAGAAACTAATAAGTTGGTAACACTATAAGAAAACAATAAAATGATATTTTAACTTTATCAATATCTTATCAAGATTTAGAAAGAATAATATTTTGGGAGTGTCATCTATGGCTTCCGTAAGGATCGAAGCATTATCGATGATTCTTGATAGAATCGGCGACGACACTGTTGTTGATAATACCTAACAAAGGTATGTATTTAATCACAAACGGTATTGCTATCAATAATTTTGTATAAATTGCCAACAAATATTGATTTCAATCAAAGTCCACCAACAGTCATATCGTCCATGATCGATGACAAATTCTCGTCGCTGACTAAAGTGTCATTAGTGATTCTCGACAACAATAGTGCATTAATGTCGGTATATATTGATGAAGGCGTGTAAGAGATTATCAATGATATTATTATCAATAATTCTATCTCAAACACCAACATAAATTAAGGTTGTGTTTGATAAACCTAATTTTCCAAGGAAAATGGAAAATGAATTTCATTTCTCACTTTTTGATTTGTTTGATTGACAAAATTTGCCATGGAATTGTCTTTCCTTACTTGTGTCACATCAACCAATTTTTCATGTTTTTAAGGAATTGACTTTCTAGCCAAAGTTATGAGAATTGGCAAAATGGAATTGCTTTATTTTTTTATAAAAAAAAAAAATTAACTTTTTTTTTAGCAATTGGAAAAAATTATAGGCACAATGATAAAAAAAAAAAATTATCACTTTTATTGACAATTTCCATTCAAAACAAAACCAAAAGAATAATATTCGGTATGGTAATTTTTTTTTTTTTTTTTTTGCAATTGGAACAAATTCTAAACTCAATGGTAGAAAAAATTATCACTTTAATGGACAATTTTCATAAAAAATAAAGCTAAACGGATACCAAACTTTCAATATTTTCATGTGAAAAATTATATTAATCAAACACAATTAGTTACAATTCCCAATAAAACAATTTCTAGGCAATTCAATTCCCTGTAATTCATTTTCTTTCCACCCATTTTCCACATTCGCAATCAAACAGACCCTAATTTCAAACAGAATCGCTAACTGTTGTACCATCATTGATCACAGTGAAATTTCCATCCATGATCATTTGCTCCATTAATTTTTGGATAAAGCTACTTGTACATAATTTCTTGTACATAAGGGTGTCCACCCTCTCACATGGGGTGGACCCCACATGAATAAAATTCTTTTTTTAATCATGCTGGGTCCACCTCATGTGAGAGGATGGACACCCTTATGTACAAAAAATTATGTACAAGTAGCATAGTCCTTAATTTTTTTATTATTGTTATCAAAAAGGCTCATTTGTCGATTTTTCCTTAGACCCCCAAATTGCTTGAGCCACATATTCTTCTGCAAATTTATATTTCCTATTTTGATTTAAACGCGATTTTATTTTATTTTAAGAAAATTAAAGTATCAATTCATAGAATACATTGGAGACTAGTTTTAGACTTTGATGTCTATTTATTATACATTAATATCACATAGACCAAAAGAAGTCTTTCAACTTAACAATCCACAAAATGTATTGTGTTTAGATTTACTTTTTGAAACAATTCGAAAAATGATTAAAAATACAAGTCTTTTCTTGATTATTTTTCACACCACACTAGATCATTTACAACAGAGACACTTTCGACGTTACGATCTTCGAACTTTCACAAATAATGTACACAAATCTCTCAAACTTTCATTTTCAGTACACAATGATCGCGACAAATTTTCGTACGACAACGTTGTCAAACGTGTCGCGCAACTTTAGTATAACACGACACACAATGTGAAACAAAACACGATTAATACTGGGTCGACTCAGTTCGGTTTGATTCAAGAGTAAACAAAAGTAAAAGTATTGTATAACAATACCGCTAGCAATAGAATCAAGATCTGATCAGCCACTGAGATTCGCTTGTTAGAATCATTCTGAATTCCATTCAAATTACAAGATGACCACTTCTGTTCAATTGAGAAAGATGGGTGGTTTGTTTGAAGGTAAGGCCTGAAGAGTAATTCCCCACCAGCTGACTTCAATTCCCTATCTCTCCATTCCTATATTTAACAATTCAAAATGAAATTATGTTAATTCATGACCCAATTTTGTATAGAAATAATAATCTAAATTAAATTACCTCCAACTCTTTCCCCATAGTGACAACAATGGTATCGTTGCTTGCGCCAAATGACGAACTATGCGACTCCGACTGCAAACAGAACTCGCCGGACTCTAGTAGAAGATGGAGCTTCAAAGTATATTGACATGATTCTTGGCATTTTTCTTCGACTAGTGAGGGGATTCGATCGATGATATTAGCTCGATGGTACCTAAAAATGCTCATTGTGGATTCTCCTAATTGAACTTGCTCTGGAGATTGGTTTATAGCACTTGGAGCAATTACCTTTGCCAATTCTTCTGCAATAGCTTTGAGTTTTATGGCAACATTCTCCATGTTTTGCCTGCAAATGGTGTAAATAATCTCAACTTGTGTAGCTTTAATGAAGGTATCCATCTTTTTGCACGTGGGATGAAACTGAGATACTAATGCAAGTTCTTCCCTTCTGTCTGAATCAGATAGATTCGTATCTGAAAGAGGTTGACAATAAATTCTTTTAAAATTAACTATTTGTTCTTTCGTTGGTCTTCCTAACAAACGGATCCAAATTATACATTTTGGTCTTTGATGGCTTGGATCGGATGAATATACTTCGTTAAGTTTTAGCTTCACTTATTTATAAAAATTACTAGTGTTTAGAGTGGAGAAAAAATGAAGTTGACAAGCTGAAAATTTTCCCAGATGATCCTTTTGTAAGTGTAATTTTTTAAAATGTTGAAATTTTAAAATAAAATTCAAGTCTTACCAATTTAAGTGTGTGTTTGGTGAGAATTAAAATTAGATTTTCAGTAGATTGTGATAGAAATTTTTAAAATGTATAGTTGAAAAAATGTGGGATCCATGAAAGATGTGGTTAATATTGATTGTTTGACTTTGACTTAAATTAAAATCTGATTTTAATCCGTACCAAACATGGCCTAAATGTGAAAGGCACCTAAACAATGTCAAGAACCAAAAAATGCGAAAATAGATGAAATTCGAACTTGATAAATTTTACCTAAAAATCTGATATTTTTGCTCTCCAAGAACAATTTTACCCTTCTCTATGAACTCCTTATCATCATCACACCACACAAACTTCTCATGATCTCCATAATTTGTGCAACATTTAACTGGCAGTCCAAATATCTGTTCACTATCAACCAATGTTGATCTCAATTCCTCACTAGAAATTCCATGCCCAAAAATCCGAAAAATTCCGAGTCCCCTAGCCGATGTCGACAGCCGACTGATCGAGTCATTATCATCATCCATTGATATGAGCAATTGATAATCAATATCAAGTGGCTTTATAGTTTATACTATGAACATGCTCAGGGAGAGTCAATTCTGGGATATGTATTGACTTGTCTATGTACTCTGACAGAACTGGATCCACGGCAGAACGTGACCCTTTGCCGGTTGGAATTGGTGGTGGCGGCGGCGGGGCTGCCGGTGATGATGAAATTAAACGATTTCTGGCAGGCATGATATAGTATGAATGCCTTTCTTGAATTGGCGAAAGAGAAACGTCAGTTTTAATGACTAAAGGCATATTATTAGTGTTAAAGTGCATGGCTCATTGTTGGTGCACGTCCAAGGCGTAGCCTTCACGTCTCGATTTGCTTCTATTAGTTGAATTTTAGGTGTGTCTTTAAGTTTAAAATCGATAAATTGAGTTTCTCTAAATGGGCGTTTCATTTTCTAAATAGGTAGTCCAATGACATATTACCCATCAAGTCTCTCTCCCTGTCTAATGCAACACCCAGAAGCAGACATACAAACTTAATTTTAGAATTTAGTCTACCATTTTCAATCACCAAAAAGTTTCATATTTTTGTTGGAAAAATTTTCGTGCATAAATTATATTCAGATAATTAATATTTTACGTGCATAAAAGCGGATAAAATTTTGAATTGCCAATATCAAATATGTAAAAGTAAAAACGAGAGATGCATGAATATGAATTAGGTCGAGACAAGAGTTTTACTCTTTCTCTTTAAGACGATAATGTCCCGTAAGGTGCTAATGGTTTTTCGGGAATCATCTTTCAAGATACACTATCACATCCCGTAATAGGAGTGCTCCAAATAATTTAGACCGACAAACTTACTTATGTCTTTAACTCTCTTCTATAAAACTCCAATTAAAAAAACTGCAGAATTTACTTGATGCATGATGCAAGTATAATAATGCATGGATGATGGATCATGTGTTGCAAAACTATGAGGAAGTCTATATATAATTGTTGGAAAGTTGTGTTCCAAAAGACATGACTCTTGGAAAAGACACAAGAGATGTGACACTATTTGAAGAGACACACCTATTGAATAATAATAATTTCAAAAAGGGTAATTGACACAAAACATTCCTACCTTTACCTCTGTTTGTGGAAAACGTCCTTACGTTTGATTTTTTGATGCAAAACGTCCCTACCTTTGATTTTTTTGGCGCACAACGTCATTTTCCCTAATTTTTAACATAAAATGACCGATATACCCTCTAATTGAAATAAAACAAAAAAGAAAAAAAAAAGAAAAATGAAGAATAAATTACAATTTGCTCCTAAACTTTTTTAAAATGCAAATCAGTCCAAAACATATGAAAATATTAAAAATAACAAAAAAAAAAAAAAAAGGAAAAAAACTCTCCCCCTTCTCTTCCTATCCCTCCCCGAGCCTCCTCCACCACCTCCACCTCCACCGAACCACCGGATATTGATACCAGTGGAAAGAGCATAACCTCCTCTTCAATTACCACCAAACAGCTGCCCCTAACTCCAAGTAATCTAGCTAGAATCGCGAATCAAAGTTCACTGCCAAAAAATGTGCAAACTGTCGGTTTCTCTATTTCCGGCCACCAACTTGGCCGGAGCCAACCACCGGTCACTAACCCACCCCTAGACGACCCTTCCCATGTCACCAATTTTGTCCAAACATCTTTCCATCATGCCGAATTTAAACCAGAAAACAAATCTGTCGCAAACAGTACGACAACGCACATTTCTTCTGCTGATTCCGGCGCCGTCCAGTCGATTGACGACCTCGGACTACCTGGGCCTGACTCCCCATCACTTGGCGCACCTTGCCCCTACAATGGGTCAAGGTCAATTTTGTCTAGATTTCCAGCAATTCATGGCTGAAGTTCGCGGTGTCTGGGAAAAATTTGGAACTGAGGAATTAGATGAATCTGCCTTCAAATGCTTACTTCGACCAAGAAATCTTCAATTGGCAATGGTATGGTCATGGGTAATCAACCAATATTATCAATTAACAATGAAAATCATGGATTGAATTTTGTGGGTCTAGCCATTTGATGGGTCTAACCACCACCATTTGTGGTGGAGTTTGGTGGCATAGCCACCACTTTTTAATTTAGTTATGATTCGAAACTGATTTTTTAAAAGGGTAATTGCTTCATTTTGTATGCTTGCATCAAAAGAATTCGGTGAAGGCGGAGGCTATGGATATGACAGAAAAAATGGAGTGCTGTTAGGACGGAAGGTGGAGGTGGTGGAGGAGGCTCAACTGCTCAGGGAGGGAGAGGAGGAGAACAGGGGAGAGTATTTTTTTCCTTTTTTTTTTTTTGCTATTTTTAATATTTTCATAAGTTTTGGACTGATTTGCATTTTTAAAAAATTTAGGAGCAAATTGTAATTTATTCTTTATTTTTCTTTTCTTTTCCTTTTTGTTTTATTTCAATTGGAGGGCATATCTGTCATTTTATGTTAAAAATAGAGAAAATGACGTTTTGCACCAAAAAAATCAAAGGTAGGGACGTTTTTTGTCAAAAAATCAAACGTATGGACGTTTTCCACAAACAGAGGCCAAAGTAAGGACGTTTTGCGCCAATTACCCATTCAGAAATCATGACCTTTCATCTATTTTCAGTCAAACATATTCTAGAATATTCTCACGCAGGTTAATAAAATATTTCATTATGCTAACACGATTTTCAACAATTTTCACATGGTTAAGCTTTTCAATTGTAGCCTTAATTTCGCATTCACTCGAAATTGGTTTGAAAGGTTACAATACTTTGCTCACGAAGTAGAATACGTTTAGCCTTCGAATTCCCATAATCAACATGTCTCGCTTAACAAATTGATCAAAGTTGGTCCAAACCAACATTTTGAACCAACTTCCAACAATTTTACGTCCAAGAATGGACCAATCAAAAGTGGACTTTATCCAGTCAATAACTTGAACGATAGCAAATCAGGATAAAGCTATGGGTACAGAAATTTTCCATAGAAAAGTTACAGAATTTTAAAATGGCATGACGTGGCAAAGTTTAAAAAAAAATGAAAAAGACTTCCAACAAAATTGAAACCAGGAAAGGCAAGGGAAATGCTAAACCCTTCCCACCATTTTCCCCCAAATTTCCCCTCAATTCCCCCCACTCAATTAAACCCGTCCATCTCACAAAATCCCATCAACCTGAGTCCTAAAACAGTCCACATGATAGATCACATCATCTCACCAACTATTTTTTTTCTTTTTCTTTTTCCTTTTTCTCTAATTGAACCCCACCTATCACTTGAAAAAAAAAAGGTACCAAGACTTGAAAAGGGGCATTTAACTTGACCCCGGACAAGGAAAGAAACAAAGATAAATTTTAACTTGTAAATTAAAACAAAGAAAAATCTCACTTTAAATTTTGTGTGCTAGGTCATGTTCCTAGTCATCATTTGTTTTGTGAGATATTATTTTGGCTCATGATCGCTTTCGTAATTAGTCCAAAGCCAGTATTGAGTATATCTCGTCGCTCTTCAAACTCTCCTCCACGTAAATTGTCATTACTACCCTTTGAAAAAAAAAAGGTTGGTTGAATCAATTGTTACCTTTAATATAAAAGGGTAAAATAGCGTTGAGAGTAAAATTCAAAAAGTGATTTGACTATGGTACACTTGACATTATTTTAAAAAATTAAAAGGGAACCCACATGACAGTGCAAAAAATTGATTTTTTGAATAAAATAATGCTACGAGACGAGCTAAGATTTCATCATTTTTCTCTCGATTGACAGAACTCGATTCTATTAAGATATACTGCAATTTCATTTTTCAATGACATCGATCTTTAATCTTTTATCTTGAGCAAGTATCGGTATTGAACTCTTGACAGCAACATGCGACCAAACTCAAACCAAGGGGGTGATCTCTCTTATTGATTAAATATCGATAGCGAACTCCAAAAAATAACATATGATGCAACAAATCCACAAAAGCATCAATCGACATCACATAAGGAGGAGAACAAGAGACTAGCACTTCAGACTAGATTGCAAAAATAAATAATTGTAACAACGGTGGCTCGAATGTATCTTAATAAGGAAACATTTATGTCATATTGAAAACATAACTCTCATTTAAGTGTGATATCCAATCAAACAGATTATTTTCTTATAAGCGATCAAAAAACATTTTCTTAACGTGTTTATCAAAGAAACACACAACAAATCATAAAATTCACCTAAAGGTACTCGAGCATACATCAAATGAAAGCTCAAAAGTGATGGTAGACATTTTGATCTAAAAACATTTCTCCCAGGTTGGAATTTTTGTACATATTATAGACATGGTTATCAAAAATGCTACAATCCAAGTGTATATTTACTTTGACATTTGATGTGCTGTTAAAAAATGATTGGAGGAAAAATTGTTCATTTTTTAAATTGTCCAACGGTGTGTTGCCACGTGGCAAAGTGTAAATAATGATGTACATGCAGCGTAATGCAGCGTAATTGATGGATAATATTGATGCATCAAATGTGGTTCAGACATATCAGTTACGTGTAAAACTGGCCATAAATGAACAAAAATAATATAGTTGAGCGCAGGCATGTCACCAGTATTATTGTTATTAGAAAATCTCCCTTCTACAGAAAAGAAGGAAGATATGGCACATCCAGTATTCTTTTAAATTCTCCTCTACAAGAGGCCATTTCATTCAATTCCCGCCTACGCTATGTCATTCCCCCATTTTAAGGATATGGCCAAAGACGCTGTACATCCGAGGTGGAGTAAAGGCCACTGATATGGTGCGTCAATGTTGAAGAGTTTCCAGCGCTGTCTCTTAAGCCCTCTCCAGTCCAGTCCTTTCTGCAAGCGAGAAGTACAAGAAGCTCAGCACAACTTGCTATTGAATATAGTAACCAAATGCACAACCAACCAAAAGAAAAAGAAGAAAGCCGGTGGTAAGAGCGAAGGCCTCCTAAGCCAATGGACAGGATTCGAGCCACCCCAAAAAAATTGAGAGGAAAAGAAGGGCTGGAATGCAGCAACTCAAAAAAAGTCTAAACATTTTCACATCTGATTCTTAAACAATAAGACCAAAAAGTAGTAATTTCTGTGTTTCAAAGTATATGTCATCTTTTCCAGTTTGGGGCATGTTTCAGGGCATGTTTCAAATTGAATTCCTGTCATCTTAAAAAATATATATATATTAAGATAAAAAAAGATAATAAGGTAGGATTCATATTTGTGCAGGTCAGTAAATCACAGTAACAAACATTTCGAAAGTATTCGTCATTTTTTTTACTCACGACCAGCTCAGCTATGGGGGGTTAGCTGGATCTCCACTTATTTATTAAAGAAACAAGACAATAAGGAAGGATTGAGGTTATATGTGCATTTTATTCAACAAGTAAAAGGAGCTAAAGAAGAATTTGACAAAACATGGATATGATAGGAATTAGAATTATGCCAACATTTAAGAGAAAACAATATATTACAACTTAAATATTTGCACAGGCACACTTTTAGGTTACCTTTGGCGCATCAGATTAGAATTCACAAGAAAATACTCATTAAATTAGAGGAAACAATTCAAGGTATATAATATTAGGATAGGAAAAAGGTGAATACTATTTGTGTCATTCATTCAAAAATATACTATTTGTACTATTCTTTGTTAGCCGGCTTAGACCCACCTCCTTACTCCACATTATGTTATCCGGTTAGCTTAAGAAAGATAGTGCAATTTATATTCTTTAGAATAAAAATTATAACATAATATCCACTTTAATCCACCCTAATATTGTCTGCATTGCTGCATAGTATATCTACTATAATTTTATATTTAATTCCATATACGCTCTAATTCGTTGTACCAAACACATCCTTAAAGCACACTATCAAATATCTAAACCAACTAGAAACAGGTAATGAGGCAACTGGGATTACAACACAAATTTGAAAAAATTGTACAAGAAACAACACAACATATGCTTTCAATGTGAATTTTTTGACAATAACTATGAGTAGGTAAAAGCTCCTGCTTTTGTTAACAACAAAATCTAAGAAACAGAAGTTCTAATTAGAAGGGATTTTAAGGGTTGAAGAGCTTACTTGGCCCAAGAATTAGCTGTAGACGAGTAAAATTGTTGGTTAGCAGCACAATCACAGGTACTCCCATAAATCATACCATTCTGATCAGATTTCTCCCTAGGATTCAACAAAATTTGGTTCTCACTGCTGGAAGTTGGGCCATATAAAGTTTCTGGAAACCATGGACCATCAACAATGCAAGGGACAGAACTATCAAATGTCCCAGCATTCTGAAAATTGCCAAGAAAAACATTTCGAGAAGAATGAGTGCCAGCATGGATTTTCTCATCATTCTTAAACAGCGAGGCCATTTTTTTCTGAGGTGCCGAATGCATAATATCTTCCTTTGGTCTGCTCAGTTCTGGAAGCCAGCTGGCAAGTCCACCTACCAAGCCTAGACCAGCCTGACCTAGAGGAGAACTATTCCACATCTGCCATGTTCCACTGTCATTTGCATCGTTGAATTTATCCTGGACTTTAGGAATGCTAGAGGATAAAAATGAACTACCATGCCTTTCCTCTGAAACTCGTGATCGTGACAATGGGGACTGAATTGGTGATGGCTTGGTGACTTCAGATGGTGGAGGTGTAGCCTTCACAGAACATGGTGCTTCCAATATCCTATCTGCTACAAAACTGAGGTCCAACTGAAAGTTATCGATTGGTTCAGAAACTGGTCCAAGCAAGGATACAGGGTCCTGAACATAAAAAGAGTCTTCAAAAATCTCTGACTCCTCTGGTAAAAGTTGATCTGGCGCTTCTCCAATCCTAGGAAATATAGCTCCAGACAACAATGGAAGACATCTACTGCTGTTTGTTAATCCAATAGGAGGGGGTAAAGTAGACGGTGGCAGCTGTCCAAAGTTAATCGGTCCATCAAAAAGTTGTGGTGGGTTCTGAACTTCTGTTTGGGACTTCACATTTGGCCTACCAATGATATTCGGATTAGAGGGTGCAGAAACGGCAGAAGAACGAGTGAATAATTGTTGCCAAGATCTTTTAGGAGCTGGACATGGTTGGGTTTCAGTGACCACCTGTAGTTAAAACCACAGCATAAATATGTGCTCCACATAAAAACAAACCATGACAAAGGCCGTGTGACTAGAGCCTACAATAACCTGCTCACAGATGTATGAGATGAGCATTACAGTTCAGAACTCAAGGTAGACTAATTCAAAATTTTATGTTGGGCAAAATAAGATTGAGACACATGCCAAGATATCTATCACCAGAAAGGACATCTCATTGGCCACAATTATAAAAAGTAACATTAAGTGCATTACCAACATCAGGTTACAATATCCATAATGGCAAAGTATGGAAAACTGGCTTCCTTACCTATCAGCTATCTTCAGTTAACTAATAAACACAGTTAACAGCCAACCCAATCCACAATAAAGATAAGCAAACAAGATCAATTAAAGACAAGATAACTTACAGGACGATAGACATTTTTATCATCTCCATTTACATTTGATCTCCCTGATACTGATTCTGGCGGCAATACATTTCTCCTATATGCAGAACCTTGAACATTATCTACAGATGCATTAGGTCTGTGTTCGCTTGAAACAATAGAAATATTAGCACTTCTTCCAAAAAAATCACTTCCACTAAATGCTCTAGAAGAAGATAAAAAGGTGCCCTTCATACGATCCAGATATCTTGTTCCAGCAGTGCCTCGGTTATGGATGCTCATGGTAGCACTTTTAAATCCATGACCCACTTCTACACTATGAGATTTCACATTTTCAGATACAGTTCTGTGTTGTTCACATTTGTTACCAACTATTTTCTTGTTTCGCACACTTTCCTTGCTGAATCTCCTTTCTGATTCCTCGGCATCAGAGTTGCTTTTGCTTGATCCCCTATCTCTTTCTTTCTTTCTCTCCTGATGCTTCTTTTCAGCGTCTTTTTTCCTATTTCTATCCATATCAGAAGGGGACTCTTTTCCACATTCTTTTTTGTCCAACTTCTCATCCCGCAATCTCCTACGTTCTTCGACCAACCTTGTCACTTCTTCTCTTTGCTTTCTTTCCTCCTCCTCCAGTAGCTCCTTCTCTAATCTAGCCTGCCTCTTCTCCTCAGCTTTTCTGCGAGCTTTCTCTCCTCTACTCTCATGAAAATTCCCTCCATTCTCACCTTGCTGATCCAATAGCCATGTTAACTCTACATCAGTTGAAGTATCATCTCTGGACGAATTAACCCTAAAAATCTTCCTCCAAAGCCACGCAATACTCAAATAGAAAGCTGTAAATGCCTTGAAAGTAAAAATAAGGATGTTGGAATAAGACTTCTCAGCCAAACAATGATTTTCCCCACCAACATACCCACCTCCATTCTTCTTCAAATAACTTGACTTCCCAGCAAAAGGTCCCCCAACCCAATTCCCATTCTCCAACCAGTCCTTCCCACATATCCACCCATTATCCGACCAAACCTTTCCGTTGAACGTCGAGCCACCTTTCCCAACTAAATACTTCAAAATACCTGCACTCCCCAAATCCAGAGACTCGGGCAAGTCGAGAACTGGCCTCTTTGAAATATGCCCACAATATGAACACGTAAACTTCCCCCCACGGGGATTCTGATCCCGATATGGAGTCAAGCAATTCCTACACCTCCGGATAGCAGTCTTCCTCAACTTTTGAATTTCAATAGCCTCAACCCTCATCCTCTCCCTGAGCCTAGCATTCCTCCTGACCCGCCAGGCAGACAACTTAGGCATCAAAATCTCATACCAAAAAAGGGTTACTAACAGCACGAACACGCACGCCAGCCTTGGAGATGTGATTTCAAAAAGGAAAGCAGGGGGCAATAGCTGCGATAGAGCCCAAAGCCCAATCAGTGGAACCACTAACCATGGCAACATGGTAGCAATCCTCCTTGACCACTTCTGAATCACACACAGTATACACATTATCCTCCTTATGGTGCACCTCTCTCTCCCAGTCTTGATTGGGATGAATGATTAATCAATTGAACTCGCAGGAAAAATAAACTAAATAACTTCTCGAATCCCACAAACATATATGTATAATTTCTCCTAAGAAGGAGGAGATTTCAAAAAATCGTATCCTCCAAAATACGTCCCTGTTCTCAATTCTTCCAATGCAATTCCAGTTCTTGCGTTGCTTCCAAACCCAATTGGACCGAGTCGCGCAAACTCACCTGTTTAAGAAACGGGAAAGGATCGACCATCTATTTCATAGCTAATCAGATCGGACCGGACCGTGACGGACCGGAGCTGAGATAGATTGGACCTTTTGTTGGGGAAAATGACGTGCAACTTACAAAATTACTCATAAAATTATAGATCTTTTGAAAAATCATATAAAAAATATTTTAAAAGTAAAAAATACTATGTAAAATTAAGGCTCTGTTTAGTACACATTATTTTTTTCATTCTCATTCTTCTACTCATTTTTAACCACACATTCTTCAATAAAATAATATTTTCCATCACATCAATAATTTTTCCTTCATTTTTAACCACACATTCTCCAACAATCTACTATTTAATAACACATTCTTTCTAAAGAATGAGTCCCAAACACACTGTAAATGTCAATTTTTATTAAAAATAACATACAATGTCACTTTTATTAAAAAGTGATATTTCTCACTTAAAAGAGTGAGTGACAAAAAAAAGTTACACGCTAAAAAAGTGACAATAATTTTAAAAAATGACAAAAATTCAAAAAAGTGAAACCCTAAAATATGTGACAAAATACCTATTAAAACATTGGAATCAGTTTAATAAAGTGACATAAAAAAGTGACAACCAACGTCCATCTTCTTTCTTCGTTCACTAACAAAACATCAATCAAAACGTCGAGCATATTTATGTTAATTCAACGCCACCATCATCTATCAACTATGTCAACCCATTTATCTTATAAAAGGTTTTTTGGAAATAAAAATATTGTATGAAGTTAAGTATCATTTTTTTTATTAAAAAATTCACTCAAAAATGTAACAGAAAAAAAAGTGACGCACAATTGAAGAAAGTGACAAAACCTCGAGAAAATGACAAAACATCAATCAAAACCTTTAAATATATCATTTTATGCAAATTCAATTCCAACCTTAAAAGTGATATGATATAACACTTTATTTCTCTTGCAAATGAATTAATGTGATAAAATTTAAAAGTGATATACTTTGTCACTTTTTTAAAGAAGTCTCACACTATTTCAGTTGTCACTTTTCTAAAGAAGTCTCATGAATAAAATTAACATTTTCATCTGTTATGGAACCATTCAAAAGAGTGGTGGTTCAAATCTCTCTTGATCACAAAAAAAAAAAAAAAAAAAGATTTTTTTTTTTTTTGGTTAGAAAAAAAATTATGCGTAATTTTTTTTTTTTACGCATTAGCCCGTCCTGTAATCCGATCCTGAATTTTTTCCCTGACTCAATACTTCCGTGGGCCAACCTGAAGACTCCTATATCATGACCAATTGACCTCCGTAATAGATATCCTCGTCCATTCTATCCCAATAATCATCAGAAAAGTAAATTGCACTAGCCTTGCAACCTTGATACTCCTTAACCTGAACTGAGGCCGAGTGATTTCCACTGATAAATTCCACCTGCAGCCATTTTTTTTCAGTTTACAATCCAATTTATAGGCATTAAATACTACTATTTTATATGTGCATACTAGTGGCAGAGTTGCATAACCTGTAAGAATATCTCCCACATATTGAGCTTCTATCATTTTTCTTGGACAAGGAACTCGAATAATCATCTTTCATTTTTTTTAGTTGAATCATTCAAGTCCTATATTTTGACCAAAGACAACACCTTGTTGGGAAATATGTAAGAAAATCTGAAAAAACTAATGAACCCAAGACACGAAAATCGTTATCTTCTAAGAGATGTTTCTCCCCTATTCAACAAAGTCACGACTGGGGTATGATAGAAAATCTCTCTCAGAATATAATGGAGGCATTTGATTCAAATTGTGACTATTTGATCAAACCAAGAAAACACTCTATAAAGAAACTGATGATGCCAAGAGAAAAGAGAAAATAATAGAAAATAACGAATTTTTTAATGTGTTTTGCAAATGAGTTTTCGCCCAAAATATATAAAAATGGAGGCAACCATTTGAATAGGTGTGTCATTTAAAATGAATGAACGCGTCTGTTGGAAGAAACATATCTATTCAGATCGATCCCCGTTGCGTAGTGACAAACACTAGTCGGGACGGCAAAACATTCGCAAAACAAAAGATGAACATACAAAATGATGAAAAAATATGTAACACACCTCAATGCACAAAGCAAATGCTCATAGCATATGATAATATGATATCATCATATGACTCCTCCCCCATGAAGGCCAATCCATTCACTGTCTCCAGGCCTATAGAGGGCAAGCTTCGACTTGCAATGCAAGTTATACATGGTAATCACTACATAGTTCGTGTTACAAAACGGACTACTAGAAAAAATCACTTTTACCATCAATCGTTCTTGAAGAGTCTTCAAAGAATAGCAAACATAATCCTTTTCACCCTTGTATTGGATTTCAAATTCTTAATTCTTCATTCTCTATTTCACGAATAACTTGAATGTGCGGAAAGTTTCCTTTCTGGGGAGTTGAAAAATGGACTCTGAAACAATATCTACAAGAAAAGGGTCTGATTTCTCATTCAAAATCACCAACCATCCATGAGAAGACCCTAGACAGCGACAATCTTGGAAGGATTGTGCACGAGGAGCAATACTAGTCAAATTTTACTTTATATTCCTACTTGCTCACCGAAGAAAAAAATATAACACATTATTCATCCATCTTTTCAATTGATTACGTGTTCGTCACTCGTTTAATTTATGTCATCTTCAACTTATTAAATATGCTGCTTGATCGACAAAAATTCGACGTGGCACATAACTGACTTTAAATGAGGCTAAATGGGCCAAAAGCGTGCCATTCCTCCAAATTTCTTGTTTACAAGTTCTTTACATCGGCATCTAAATCTGAAAGGGGCGATTTTCTCCTCTAAGAAAATGCAACACTTGGGAAAAGTAATCCATGAAGGAGCTCTTAATTCAAATCTTTGATCCTGAGTATCTAACCTATCTATTTCCGAGGTTGATCGAAAGATTACAAGATCTTTGAGAAGGCTTCTTGTGTAATCTGCTACTTTACAAAACCACCACAGTTGGCAAACTAGGTTGCTCATTTGCATTGGGTACCTATCAACGGTGCAAGTGCATGCTTCAAATCAGTTGTCACTTTTTCCATTGCCAAGTTGCGTCTAATGGATTTTTCCCCATCAGATCTTCTCGAGTCCATGTACTAAGAAGTGAGAGGTGAAGCAAGAGTAGGTCATGAACATCAACCAACGCGATGAAATTCAAGATTTCAGCTTGAATTTTGGGGTGAATTTGTGTTTAAATTTGGACGGTTCTTCCATGGATTGAAAAGCTTGCAATACACAGGACCTTTTTGTGTTTTTGGCTCATTTGGCTTGATTTAGAATTCCGTTACGTGCTACGTTGTATTTTCATCCATCACGTGACACATTCCGTTGGTTGAGAATGACAAAAATCAAACGAGTGATGAACGTGTAACCAATTGAAAAGATGGGTGAACGACACGTTATGTTTTATTATTCGATGAGCAAGTGGCAATATAGAATAAAATTTGACGAGCATTGATTAAATTTACTCGTGAGTGAGCGGGTTTTTGGTCCCCATTATATTTGTGGTATAAAATTAGGAATGTGAATTTCATTTTGTAATTATATTTTTATTCGTATCACTATTTAATTATATTTGGGGTCTGTTTGAACCTCATTTTTTGTGTAGAAAGCATTTTGGAATAATAGATAGATGGAAAATGTGTGATTAAAAATAAATGAAAAGTTCTGTTGGTTGAGAATGACAGAAATCAAACGAGTGATGAATGTGTAACAAATTGAAAAGATGGGTGAATATGTTATGTTTTATTATTCGGTGAGCAAGTAGCAATATAGAGTAAAATTTGACGAGAATTGATTAAATTTACTAGTGCGTGAGCAGGTTTTTGGTCCCCCATTATACTTGTGGTATAAAATTAGGAATGTGAATTTCATTTAGTAATTATATTTTTTATTCGTATCACTGTTTAATTACATTCAGGGTCTGTTTGAACCTCATTTATTGTGTAGAATGCATTTTGGAATAATAGATAGATGGAGAATGTGTGATTAAAAATAAATGAAAAGTTTTGGGGATGTGAGTAATATTATTTTATTAAAAAATATATTTTGAAAAAAATGAAAATCAAATGAGGGCCAAAAATTTAAATCTTAACTCATTATAGAATTCTTAATCTTAATATTTATGTCGAATTTTTATTTTCAAACTTCTATTAATTAAGACATCTTATTCTTCATGATTGTTCATCGTAATATTCCAATAGCTTGTTTGAAATGGAGAAAAATATTATGTTGTAATTTTGTATTTTTTGTTTTTTAAATACGATGGACAAGTAAGTCAGTGTCCGAACGACTAATTAAGCGGTCAACAGAAGTATTGACTGCTTAAGGCGTACAGCGCATTTTTATTATTGTTGTTTTATTATTATAATTTTTTTTCTTTTAGCCAACTGGAATGAAAGGCTTAAAAAAATTATTTACCCACTTATTGGCCTACTAATCTACGAAGGGCGTGTCCAAGGATTATGTTGTAAACTTTTTCAATGTGGGATAATAATTTCTTTAGTTTAGCTGTATAATGTTGTACCTTTGGTTTAGTTGGAATGTATTGTACTTTAAATCTGTTTCCTAAAATTCCATCTCTTGTTCACTTATTATCATACTTTCTCTCAACAAATATTCGTTTACTGTGAACATAGTAGCTAACTAATCACAACGTGTTACATAAGGCAAATATTGTATAATTGTTCGATTTTCCGTAATTTTCTCCAAATCGATCAATAATATAAGAATCTGATAAATCATCCCAAACCGGCTTACTTTCATGATCTAATAATCCATTTTCTTGATCTTATCCTATTCTTGTTCCAACTCGTTGTCTAATTTTTATGATTTTTTGATGATCCAATCCTCAAAAATGTGAAGTGTGAGGGAAATGATGTTGTGATTGGGATTTTGAATAAGACGACTTTTTAATTTTTCATTTTTGTTCATTGGAAAAAGAAGGGATTTTTTTATTCTGTACAAATAAATAAATAAATAATGAGGGAAATGCACTTTTGCTTGAAACACGGTTCCCAAATATCTATTTTATGCCTTTGAGCACGTATAGAACCATTGATTCCTACAATTTCCCTGAACCGAGCAATGTATCAAAAATCTTTCTATCAATCATGTATATAGTCCTTTGTATAAATGATTATTTATATTTTATTAAGTCCATTAATCATTTTCCCTTCAATTAGCACTATTATACTATATATTGTTTATAGTTCGAAAATGAATTAATTTTGTTAAGCTCTTAAAATTGCATTTGGTACTATAATTTGTATTTAAAATTAGATGATTTTTATATTGATTAAAGATTTAAAATAATCATAAATAAAAAAAATTTATTTTACGCTTGAGCCTTGTCTATCCCGAAACTTGGCATTCACACCTTGCCACGCATTACACTTTTAGAGCATTGAAATAAATTGTTTTGTGCCTTCCCAATAATCATTTTAGAGCAAACCCCGTTATTAAAGTCGATGTGTGTTAATTAATGGAAGGTTAAAGAAAATAATTGAACGAACAAACATAATTATTACAAATTAAGAACCTTTATGCATTAGAATGCTTTGCAACAATTAAAAAAGTTGTATTAAACCGATCAAAAAAAAAAAGTTGTATTAATATAATTACCCTTGCATTTAATATGCCCAATTATTTAATTGATCCTTAAGAGGGGGTTAATTATCACATGTAGATAAACAACTTTCTTGTTTTGATAAAAACTTGATCCAATACTCTACGCTTAAGTTTTCATCTTCTACGCATGTAACAAGTGGTTATAAGAGCATTTAAAAAAAAAAAGAACTATTTATTTTTAAAGAGTATCTAGTCATAATAGAGAGTATATTCAAATTTAAAGAGTAATTTTTTTTTATATGGTATCCAACAATTTATTTATTTTTTAATTCTCAACAATCATTTATTGTTTTTTAGGTTTCAGCAATTGGGAATAATCTATATAGACGCTTTTGTTGACATCGAAAAATGTATATTATTTTTTGAAACAAGCAATAGGATTTTCAAGTTTCGACAGCCAAAACAAAAAACAAAATGATAACTAGGCAATGACTGTAATTTGAACATCTCATTTTATTTGTTGTTTTATTGTTGATTTTAAATTAACAAATTTAGTTCCGTAAACTCTTATAAATGAGAAAAAAATTGCTTGCTTACTATGATTTAGAAACCCAAATTCTAGAGTTCGCCTCAAGTCTCACGAAACACAAGCATGAATAGCATGTCGTATTTGAGTATCAGAATGTCTAAATTTTAGAGCTGAAACAGAAGCTAATTTTACGATTATAAGCTAAAAAAAAAAAAACTATTTGATTGGGATATTAGGGGTCTGTTTGGTATGGATTTTCATTTTCTATAGTAAATCAATTCTCATTTTCAACCACACATTTTTTAATAAAATAATATTTTCCATCACATCAATAATTTTTTCTTCTTTTTCAACCACACATTTCCCATCATATCACTATTCAAAATCAATTCTTCCCCCAAAAAATCCCTACCAAACAAACTCTAGGTATAGCCACTTCTTCCACAAGCACTTTTGATATTATCGGGCTTAAATTATTTAATGGGAACAGTACACAAAACCTACAAATAAGAATTACTTTTCAAAACTAACGAATTTGTCTAATTATTTCAAAAATCAGGTGGTAAATATATCTATTAAATATTAAATTATAATATAATATATATATATATATATATATATATATATATATATATATATATATATATATATATATATATATATATATATATATTAATTATTTACACCTATGACACCTCACCCACCCCATTACACCACCTTCCCTCCATTTTCGGCACCGTTCCGGCGACGTCCGACGATTGCTCCGACGACGACTACACAGCTTCGACGACGATCCGGTGACTGCTCCGGCGACACTCCGGTAATTGTGACCAAATGTGTATCAATGTGACTAATTGTGACCAAATGTGTAATAAGTGTGACTATCTGTGGCCAATTTTGTGTTAATTGTGACCTAATGTGATTTGAATATGAATATGATCAAGTCACAATCGATCACAATTAGCACAAAACTAGTCATAACCAGTCACAGTACACTAAAATTTGGTCACAAATGGTCACCCGCTTACACCACGGACCAGCACCACAATCTTACTCATTTGACTGGCCCGTAAATCCATATCAATGCCATTAATTCACAAGTCCCAAGAGAAATGACCTAGTTGCTCATAAATTAAAATTTAGCCTGTGTTTGAGAGAAATTATTTCCTCATTTCTATAAGAATTTGGACCCAAATCAAAAGAATCTCATCCAATGAATCTTTCACTTGATAATTTACTCATTTCCATAGCAGAAAAGGAAGATAACCGGGAAGAATAGAATACCCACCACCAATCCGCCACAACCCACAGATCAGCCGCCTCTCCGATTCACACACTCACCCAGCCACACACCCAGCCAAAATCTCCTCCCATTCCACTACCATGGCCACAATTATTGGTTATTGCCGCTCGCTAAAGCTCCCACAAATTATCGTTAATAGTTACCATGGGTAGTGTGAAAACGTATGGAAATTTCAGATCTGGACAAAACTTTGAAACTCAAATCCAACCACAAAATAGCAACTACAGACATTTCAGAAAATGCAATAAACATTGATTTTTATTATTTGAAAGTGTAATGGAGAAATTGCAGACAGTATTGTGCGAGAAGTGGATGAGGTTGGACAATTGGAGCTCAGCGGAAGATTTATAACCAGACTGAAGGTTACTGGCAAGAAACAAGTAAGCTATCGTATAATGACGTCTGATAGCAAATTTCCATGGCCTCCATAGAGACACTAGTTCCAAAAAGTTGAAAGAGTAGTGGTGCCACCATCCGAATCCCCATGTCAGGAGTCTGAAATGGTCGAGCTGCCATGTGAAGTCCTGACTCTAGAACCCAAAAATTGGAGCCTCCACCGAAGGGGAAAACTTCGACAGCTTCTCCATCTACTAATTACTTTACTCTAGACGTTGTGAAAAGAGTAGAGAGAGGAGACGGCAGCGGTAATGGTGGCTGAGCACAGAGATGGGGAGGAGAGAAGATGGAAGAGATAATTTCAGGCAGAAAAGAGGGAGAAGAGAAGATTGAGGAGATAATTTCAGGTAGAAAAGAGGGAGGAGACGGCAACGGCGGATGAGATAAAGGATAGAGACGGATGGATATGCGACTTGACTGGATCTTCGAGCGCCATCGTCCCACCGTCCACCACTTCGAGCGCCAGCGTCGCCGGGGAGAGAAAAGGTAGAAGACAGCGACGGAGAGGAGAGAGAAATGTTGAGGCCAGAGAGAGAGAGAAAACGATGAGGGATTGAGGGTTGGGAGGAAAATGATAAATGAAGGTTTTAAAATTTTAATAATTATAATTATAAAATATTAATTACCACCTGAATTTTGAAAATGTAAACTTATCACCTTGTTTTTGAAATGTAATTTTGAAAAGTAGGGTTTGAGGTAATTTTCTCTTATTTAATATGCCGTGGATGTATTGGGTTGTTGCCTGTTGCGTCAAACCCAAATTATTTAGGACATAAATTTTTGAATGATTTTCAACATGGGGTTATAACATGGTTGAGTGCAAAGTATTCTATGCTAGTTTGAAACCGAAGTTGCTACATATTTAATGTTCATGTTGTACACAATATGACTAGATAATTCAGCAAAGTAAAAAAGCTCCAACAAATAGATTAGGGGTGTCCAAAAGTCCCGAACCGAACTCGAACCAAACCAAGCGATTCTTCATAAGTTGAATACCTGAACGGGTATCCGAATCAAGAACCGATGAGTTTGGGTCGGGTCTCAGGTCCAGACTAAGAACAGAAGAATCGAATAAGAATCGAAACTAAATAATTTTTTTTATTTTTTATGCATGCAAGCTGCTTGAAGCAAATGAATTTACTTTATGTAATGTTTCTGTAATATTAATATCTATTTTTTAGTATTTGTATGCATTGAATTAATCTTATTGGACGGCTAGTTATTTATATGTTTTTGAATTGAGTTACGTTAATTCGTAAAAGTTACGAATGAAATGTCATTAGTTGTATTTATGTAGTGTTGCTGTAAATATTAAAAAATTTAATTATGGTAAGGAACCGAACCAAACCGAACCCGAACGGTTTCATAATTATATTTGGATCCGACGGTTCCATTTATTAAATACCCAAAAGTTTTGAGTTTTCTTAGAACCGAACCAACAAACGGACAACCCTAAAATAGATAATAGATCCTTGGACCACATCTCCAACATTAATATGGATTGCATTTAAACGGCTACTACATAATTTAAAATAGACAATGTCTACAAAAGTTACTCTCCAATACAACATGTCTATATCTAGCTGATGTTGTAAGAAAAACTAAACATTATCAAGATGATCGTCTAGATGTGCATAGAATAAGTCACCATATTTCAAATTTTCACCTTTTATGCTTTCTCGTTTCTTATTTTATCTCACTTGTCTATTATTTTAAATTTGTCCTATTAACCCTGCGTTTGGTAACCATTTTTTGTCAAAATGAGAATGAATTTTTTGATCGTTGTCTGTGTCAGTGGGTCCCAGGGTGTAGCAGTTTCTGAAATGTTAGGAAGTTGTTTACAAAATTGCCCTAACTTCCTTAAGAAAGAATTTTATTTGAAAGGGCAACTTGGTAATTTAATCAAATTTTATTTTCAAAAATTGCGGCTGCCTTCTGACACTTCACTGTATAACGATCACATTTTTTATTTTTTTAGACTGTTAATGGCTCCCAAACATAGGCTAAATATACAATAGAGTTGAAATTTGAATTATAGATGTACTCATTGAAGATGAAAGTTGATTTATAGATGAACTAATTGCTATTGAAGTCAATTAAAAAAATTTCTAACAAAAGTCGTGGGTCCAAAAAATTTATAATTAAAAATAAGTACGAGAAAAAATGAAGTCAAACAAGACTGCTACGTGATTAAACTATAAGGGTATGTTTGGTTTGCTGTTTCAAGTTGTTTTCAGATTTTCAAATACTGAAAACGTGCTTAGTCTGATATTTATAAAAATACAATTTCAAAAACAAGGTAAAAACTTATATTATAAAACACAAAATACATTTTTGACGTTGTGTTTGTAGAATTTTCTCTAAAAACACTCAAAATTTGGAAACAAACATTTAAATAATTTTTTTTAATAAATTTTACAAATTTTCAAAAAAAATAAATAAAAAGAATATAAAATTCTAACAAATAAAATTAAAAATAAAAAAAATCTAAAATTCTTTAAAACTAAATTCTGAAAAATAAAAAAATAAAAAATCTAGGAAAATAAAATTAGAAAGTTTTCTAGAAAAATAAAAATTATAAAAAAAAATAGTTCAAGCTTTTAATGATTATTTTTATAAAACTTCTAAAAAAATTTAAATAAAAACGGATAAAAATATTCTCATTTCATATATTTTGAACTCAATTTATTTTTTATTTTTATATCAAAAAAATATTGTAAAATTCACCAACTTTAAAATGTAAATATTTCTTAATAATATATTAACATAAAATTATTATATTTTTACACAATAATCTAATTTTATGGAATAAAATGTCATAACGTCAAATATGAGTAATTTGTGCAAAATGTTCCTATAGTTTGCCTTCACTGTGCAAATCGTCCATATTGTTTCAGTTTTAGCATTTGGACTCTCTGATCGAACTTTCTTTGCATAAAAAGTCCATAACATATATTTTCTCCATTGAAGTATTGTAAAATGATTATTTTACCATCCTCTTTAAATAAACAAATAGAAAAAAATATTTAAAAAATAATAACAGTCAAAGTTCAAAATTTTAAATAGTGCAAATGAGTCCTACTAAAAATAATTTAAAACATATTAAGAAAAAAATCGTCTTCCAAAAAAACAAAAGATTTATTTTCCTCTTAACTCTCTTTGAATTACAACATTTAGGATTTTGGTTTGAATTAAAATTTTGAATGAACCCTTTAATGGAAGAAGAAATAAAATTATCTTTAGACATCATTTTGTGAGGTAAAAAAAATTAGAACAAAATCATAGCTAAGTTCAAAAGCTGATGCTGTGCGCTCAGCAACAAAAAGATAGAAACAAGAATTTGCAAAAAATAACTAAATATCTAAAAAAAACTCGTGCAATTTCGCTAAAAACTAAAAGATGTTGGAATACGAAACTTAACTACGGAAAAATAGTTAAATCTTTGGATGATGCCGCAGTGGAATAGGTAGAATGGATGATGGTGAGTGATGGCCAATGGTCAAATGGTAGGGTATGGAATTGGATATGGAAGAAGGACGATTTTTTTCTTTCTATTTTTAATTATTTTCTTAATTTTTTTTATACTTTTATTTCTTTTTTTAATTATTTTATGGTGGTGGTGGTGGTGGTGGTGAAGGGTAGGGTAAGGTAGGGGTAGATGGGCTTAACTGAGACGATAAAATATTTTCCTTTTGTTAGAATATTTTAAATTATTTTACGTGAGATTCGTTTGTACCTTTTAAAAACTTGATACTCTAGCTGAATTTTTTAAATATTTTTTAATATTTTTTTCTATTTATTTATTTAAAGCAAAGAGTAAATTAGTTATTTTCCAATGTTTTATTAGGAAAAATGGACAGTAAAGATCTTTTGCACAAGGAAAGGTCCATCTCATGGTCCAAATGTCAATATTGAAAACGATATGGATAACTTGAGCAATAAAGGCAAACGATAAGGATGTTTTGTTTCAATTACCCATATTTGACGGAACAAGAAAGAGATGAACAATATCGAAAGAAACGATGAAAACGTTTTGTGCTAATTATCCTTTCAAAAAAAATTTACCACAAAATAATCTCAAAATATCTCTAACAAACCTGAGCTTAATGTGCTTGGCCCGCTCATCGAAACTAAGTTGTAAACTATCTGTATATCTCATCATTATAATTAGGAATCAGAGTCATATGAGAAATTTCCAAATTTACAAGTAACAGTTGTAGACTAGTGGTAAGGGTGTGTCTGGGCGCATGAAAAAGTTTAATTTCGATCGTTGAAAATAAAAAAAAAAGGGTTGTTGCTTCTTTTTTTTATTCACGTTAATCTGACATCAAGTCAGACCATTATAGTCCATATGCCCAATTTGCCCTCCCCTCATTACACGCCTCACGTTGAATTTGGCCATCAAAGATTAAAGTTGGTGGGTGACATGAGACATGCACAGGGTGCATTTGGTCAAAGTTTTCAGAATCTGAGGTGAGAGAAAAGATTAAAAAAAGCACCTGGAGGAGAATTTGGTAATTGAATGCCTTTTTTTCTTATTGCCGTGCAAGAGTCTTCTGTCGGTGGACCCCGGTTGACAAGACATGAAAATCGATTTCTTACTCCAATATTGCGCTCAGACACGGTCTAAATGTTAAAAAAACAAGTAACATAGCGCTTCTTGCTTTTCCAAGAAAGAAGATAATCATTCACCATCATACAAAAACTAGTAGTGAACTTAAGCTAATCATCATCAAAATACAAGCAGTTTAAAGAGGAGGTTGATGGGAATAAAAGGCTCTAAAAGAGAATACCTCAATGATACTATAGATTACAAAGAGTCAAATGTAAAATCGTTAGAGAAGCAACAAAATGACTGGCAATATAAAATTGCATGTGCAATATCTAGAATGAGATAAATGAAAGGAGTATCGACCGTCAAAGTATTAACATGCTCAATGACATTTTGTATAATTAAATTGTGATTGGAGTTAAAGCAACCTCGTGCCCACAAAATAACAAGCTAATTTAGATTTCAACACTACATATCTCGATAGAAATGTACTTAACAATGAAAACCAAATCTTAATTATTAGGGCAAAAGCCAAGATAGGCATTCTCAATGGAGAAATTCTCAAACAAAATTTAGTATGCCCGATTGAGATAATATTGAACTTAGCCGATCCGTACACTTCTCTAGAGAGGGTACTATAACCATCTTCATGAAGATTCACGTTCAAGTTGTTCTTGATATGCGTATGAGAGATACGCCACTAATGGATCGAGGCAACAAGGAGCAGCATGAGATTAGTAGTTGTTTTAGCAACAAGAGCAAATATCTCCTCGTAATCAATATCATATTCTCAAGTAAATCACCTAATAACTTATCTGGACTTGTATCACTCAACTAAGCAATTATACCTCGTTGTATTAGTACGAATTAAATAATTAAACATGTATGGAAATCTTAAATAATTTATGTGTAGCTGCCTATGTAAAGTTTGTATGATAAAATCTTACATATTTATTAAGTACATAATGCGTGGCATATATGCGTTGACATGCGCCACGAGTAATTCAAGAGTACACATAATATGTGATACGCTGGTTGGTAGAACACTCTATAGGTGAACTTAGAGGATCTAGATATAAGCTATGCATGATTACTACCTATGTGATGTCCGTACTAATTATACATGTATGGAATTCATAAGTTATTATGTATAGACCTATGTAAGGTTCGTATGACGAAATGATATGTATATATTCAGTAGATGCACTATCATACTTGTTGAAAATTTGTTGTCAAGCTGATTTTTCTATTATTGTAGGTATCAATGGTAAAGAATGTTAAGATCATTCAAAACATTTATCGAGAGAATACAAGAGCATGTTTGACAGTTTTATTAGCCAGCTTATAAGGCGTGTGTCTCGTGATCCCTATTTATTTTGGGCCACGAATATAATCTGGGATCCATATCTTATAAATTGACTTTTGTTGACCAAAATTCGGTTTTCAATCCCAATTTGGTAAAGGCGACCATAGTCACGAAAGAGAGAAAAATGAAGTTAGACATTAAGTGGTCACCGCCCTAAAAACGTGTAAGGAAACATATGAAACTGAAAATACTCGTTAGATGTCAAACGACATTAAAATCGCACTTACTACTCATCTCCGTAAAATGCGAGAATAGCTGGGAGTACTCCATACTGTACTCTCTTGGATTGTTGATCGGCGATTGAGGAAACATGGCGAGAAATTGTAAAGTCGCCACTGCGGCGACGGCGTTGATTATACTACAAGTGATTTCAATGGCACTGCCTTCACTCGCTTACAGACCCGGAGACATCGTTCCTATGAGCCGCATGGGTCAATACCACTCTGTAATTCTCTCTCCCCCTTTCTCTTTCTATCTTTCCAATAGTAGATATGTGAAGTGAATGTTATAATTGATTAATATATATGTATTATTTGCTTAAATTATGCAGATGAGGACGGTTTGGCATGATATGATCGGGAGTCACTGCCCAATCTTCGCTGTTAGTCGCGAGGTAATCTTCTCATTCTTTGTTTTTCTTCAATTTGACTCTAGTCTAGGGTTGTTTTGCTTTTGAAAAATTATTGTTCTGATTTTTATTCCGATTATTTCCGGGTTTGTAGACTTTGATTCCGATACCCAAACCTACTGGTTATACTGGAGCTGATCCATATAAAACGTGAGCCTCAAATTCCCTCTCAAACGAAGTTTTCTTTATTATTTTGCATATTATGACATTTTCATTGTAATTCCCTCTTTTTCATTTTTCAATTTGGCCTTGGGGTGGAAATGACCAAAAAAATGTAGAACATTTAAAAGGCTAGGAAAGGAAATTGAAACTTCAAGGGAAGTTCTGTAAAAAGGAAATCGATTTTTAAACAAGTCATGCTGCCAATTTAATGTGTGGATGTTTATATAGTTATAAGTTATTTTTGGTGAGCTATGACATGGATGCAAATTTTAATATCTAAATCCCTTGACAACACATGTCTAGAAGTGGAATTTTATAGTTGATATTTTGGTATCATACACAATATACTTCTTGTTCAATACATAAGAACAGGTTTGAGTTTCTTACAAAAGGTTTTCAATACTACTATAATGAGCTTGGCCGTGATTTAAAGTTTTAATGAGGTGGAACCCTTTTACATGACATGATATCAGGAGAACATGTTGGAAGAGAGAGGTAGACCAAAACTAAGGTGACTTGTTGTGGCTGCTAAGAATTTAGTTGCTTTGAATCTTCAAGTAGCTCTAGTAATGAACTCAATGGAGTGGTACAAAAGGATTTGTGTTTCTGACCTCAAATTTATTGAGAAGGATTAGTTTGTTGTTGTTTTGGAATCCTTTTACCAGAAATGTACAAAGTAATTATATGCAATAGTACTTATATCTTCATTTTATACATTGGGATGCTGAGTTAATTTTTTTGCTGGTTGATCCAGTTTCCTTACTGGGAACGATTTGCCAGTTGTGTGAATGACTCGTTCTGTCACTTCATGCTAAAAGTTATAAGACAGTAGTATTTTTCTTTACCAATTGGCTTATTTTTTATAGCATCCAGACCCAGCTTTCCTTTGACCATTTACATCCAATAGAACGTTTGTGTTCCTTTAGATACTCTGAGGTGGCCCCAAAGAGATCATACTGATCTAGACCATCTAGATCTTGGGATGGCTCTGGGCCATCTCTTCAGTTTCTGTTTCCTATTGTGGTAAAAGTGAAAGTTTATTTGACTCATCCTGCAGGCCTATATAAGGATGTGGATAATGAGTTTATACTGTGGAAAATCCTGAACAGATAGCTAGTCAAATATACTTTAGTACTCTCATTTAAATCTTTTTTGATGGTACAACGTTTCAAATGAAAACTGCCACGAGATTTTTCTTTTGATTTTAATAAATGATTGTGATGCAGATCATTTCAAGTTGGAAGAGAAAAGTTTTATATCCCATGGCTTTTCGTGATTAACCGAAAGAACTCGGAGGTCCCAATGATTGAAATGCATTTGGTAAGTGATGTAGACAGATTTAATACTCCAATCACCGTTGGAGTCCAGATTTCTTTAAGGCAGAATCTTGGAAGAAAAAACCTGAAAGTTATGAAGCCAGAGAAATAAAACTTGATACTTTCCCCCTTTTCTTCCATGTACATAGACTCTTTTATAGTCAACAATGACTTCTAGACATTTAAAATGACTCTTAGTATTACTAAATGCATATTAATTTAATCTAGGAAAGACAAATAGACTTTTTTGACTCTACAAATTTCAAAACATAATTAAAACTAAACAAAGACTTGACTGATTCTTTGACTCCTTGACTTTGACATTAATTAACTCTTTGATTCCTTTATTAAGTCATTAAGTAATTCTGCATCATTCCCTCCTCTGTAAGAGAAACTCGCCTCGAGTTTAGGGACCATCCGAATCTTCTCCATGATGAAAATACAAATCAGAAACATTGAATGTAGGATGTATGCCCAAGTGTGGCGGCAGGTCAATTTCGTATGCATTATCCCAAATTTTATTAAGGATTTTGTAGGGCCCCATTTTGCTTTTGCTGAGCTTGGAATATGTGCCCGTTGGAAACCTCTCTTTGTGTAAGTAGACCATCACAAAATCACCTTCTTTGAAGCTTTGATCTCTTCTCGTTTTATCTGCATATTCTTTGTACTTGGAGTTAGATTCTTCAATCTTTAACTTAATGCGATCGTGTAGCTCCTTCATTTTTACAACCATATCTTTTCCTTTTACATTGGTCTTTCCATATTCTGGTATTGGGATTAGATCATAAAAGTGGACTAGTTGCTTAACATAGACTATCTCCATTGGGCTTTTTCCAGTAGTTCTATTTTTGGAGTAGTTCTATATATGAAGTTCTTCATGCTCCTTAGGGCTCATTTGATAGTGTGGCAGATTTGGTAGATTAGCTCCAGGTACTAGATCAATATGATGTTGAATCATTCGGTTTGGAGGTAAACCAACAGATAATTCTGAAGGAAAAGTTTCTGTAAATTCTTCAACAAGAGCAATGACTTCGATTGGGACAGTTTGCTGGACATCTTTTACTTCCTTTGTTAATAGCACATAAGCAACTCCTTTATCCTCTAATTCAGTCAAAAATTTCCGAAGGCTCAAATAAGATTTTCCATTGGCTGCTTTAGGCTTTGAAAAGTCTTCATCATTCATTGAAGCGAGTACTACTTTAACCCCATCTTTATAGAAGGCATAAAATTCTTTTCCCTATGATGTTAGTTTGATTGTCAAATTGCCATGGTCTGCCGAGTAATAAATGGCATGCCTCCATCTCAACCACATCACATAGAACTCGATTGGAGTGAGATTTTTCAAAGAAGGAACCAAACGTTGATGTGTTACCTTTACTTCGCCTCCTTTCTTAAACCATGCTATGCGGTAGGGCTTTGGATGTGGTTGAACTTCAAGATTCAATTTTGTCTCCATTTCTTACGGAACTAGATTTTTGCAGCTTCCTCCATCGATAATAACATTGCAAAGTCTTCCATAGCTAGTTCATTTGGTTTTAAAAATGTTGTTGCGCCTCCAATCGCCTTCCTTCACTTTAGGAGTTAACATAGCTCGTCGAATTACAAGATTTGGCAAGTTTTGGTTTTCATAAGTGACTTCATCTTCAGCAAATTCCAGCAAGCTATCTTCCCCTCCATTATCTTCAGAAACTTCTTCAAGACTGCTAGAACTATCAATTTCTCCAGTAGCCAATAAGTTACTGTTTAGTTTTTTTCATTCTGATGATTTGTGACCCTCTTTTCCACACTTGTAATAGATTATTTTTCCACTGACAAATTGAGATGGATTGCTGCTCCTTCCAGCGATATTACCTCCCCTTCCTTGCCCCCTTCCTTGTCCTTGACCTCGACTTTGTGAATTAGTGGTAGAGCCAAATTTCTCTATATTGTATAGGGCTGTTGATGGCTTCAAATCACTGCCACCTTGAGTATAACTGACATTAAATTGGATGTGATCTTTTCCCAATGCAATATGACGATTGCTAGGCAGCCTTTGTTGACCTTCGACCTTCATTGCTAGTTGGACAGCACTAGAAAATGTCCAGTAGGGGCTGTAATTCCACAAAATTTTGAATATTGTGTTTCAAGTCCATCAAATAACGATGTATCACCTACACTTCAGTCTCCACTAATTGCACTCTTGTTTTCATTTTATAGAATTCATTTGTATACTCCGAACTGTGCGTGCTCCTTGCTGAAGAGATTGGTACTGTTAAAAAAGAATTCCTTCATAATTTAGTGGAAGAAATTGGCTTCGAATACGCTGCATCTTTGGCCAGCTATGAATTTTGTCTTTTCAACTCTTGTCATCTGAACTTGTTGCCACCAGGAAGAAGCATAGCCCTTCAGTTTTATAGCCACCAACTTTACCTTCTTATTTTCTAGAAACTCAAGGAATTCAAAGATTATCTCCACTTCATTCAACCAATCCAGTACTTCATCGGGTTCTTCTTCTCCACCAAATTCAGGGACGTCTAATTTGATGCGTGAATCTTGATCGTGTGGACGATTAAATCTATGCCGCCCTCAAAATGGAATTACATCTCTTTCCTTATCAGAAGATTCATCAACTGCTTGCTGAATTCGTCCAATAGGATGCTGGTTTCTCACATTTCTCTGCTGCTCCGTCCTTGTTCCCCAACTGGAGGAAAAGTGACACCTAAAATACTAGCCTGCTCTAATCTAGAGCACAACTGAGTGATCTGTTACTGCAGTTTATGAAAATCTTCCCTGGTAACTCCATCAACAACTGCATTGTTACCTTGTCCAGCCATCTGGCTCTAAATATAGATCTTAAGCAAGCTTCGATACCACTTGATGTAGACAAATTTAATACTCCAATCACCGTTGGAGTCCTGATTTCTTTAAGGTGGAATCCTGGAAGAAAAAAAACCTGAAAGTTATGAAGCCAGAGAAATAAAACTTGATACTTTATTTGATAATAATGTTCTACCCCCTTTTCTTCCAAGTACATAGTCAACAATGACTTCTAGACATTTAAAATAACTCTCAGTACTACTAAATGCATATTAATTTAATCTAGGAAAGACAAATAGGCTTTTTTGACTCTACAAATTTCAAAACATAATTAAAACTAAACAAAGACTTGACTGATTCTTTGACTCCTTGACTAATACATTAGTTAACTCTCTGATTCCTTAATTAAATAATTAATTAATTAATCCCGCATCAGTAAGTCCCCGTTTGCACTGAAGAATGTTCATATGTTGGAATTGCCCAATAACTTCTAAACTGCATTTTGCATCCTGGAATGAGGGATTTATATTAGAATAAGAACAGTTTTTTCAAATTTGAATTGACTTCATATAAATTCCAATTTCAAGATCTCTGTCCTATGTCAACTGGAATGATGGAAATTTTAGAGTTAATGTACTATGGGATATGAGTTTAGCAAGTTCCTGATTTTCATGAATTGTTTTTTGTATTAAACTAGTGTCAATTTATTGGGCTAGTTTTCCCTGTGAATTACAAATTATTTTGCATATCTTGCAGAGGTACTCCGGCGCTGATTTGCTTGGTGTCACTGCAAAAGTTATAGATATGCCTCACAGCTGTAAGTTATTCTTGTTAGTTAAACTCTTAAATCTCGGAGTATATAAATTTCTGATGAAAGTTTGGAGATAAATGCTCACACGTATAATTTAGTCTATATAGTTGTCACTGTCCCCAACCTTTTCACCCCCATTTGGACTCCTACCACTAGCCTTTGTTTCAATTTTTCTTGAAATCCCTGTCGCCAACCTGTTATAAAGTAGTGCTACTGTCCCCGGTGACGGTTCCAAAATGGGTTTTAAGTAGACAGAAGATAAATTTGTCTTTAACTTAAAAATAAACAAAATGTACCAAAAGAAGGAAAATAACACTGAAAAAGACTAGCAAAGGATAAAAAATTCCTAGTCATCTTCAAATCCCACCCCCTTCCCTTCAGTCTGCCAACCCAACCCAACCCACCCCGCTATCATCACCACCAAATACTTATCCCCATCCCGCTCTCAAACCCCTCTTGTAAGTTGTAAGGAATATCAAAAAGATTTCACTTTGGAAACAAAACAGATGCTGCAAATGGGTTTTGTTTGTTTGTTGAAATGGACGCAATAATGCACGGAAGATCAGACTTTGCCAAACTAATCAAGTTCCTTTCTAGCACCATGCCCATATTTTTCGGAGCTCTCCTCTTGTAGTTAAATTATCCAACCACCTCTCTCCCAAATCCCATAGTCCAAGACCCCCAAAAAAACTGGTTTGCGGTTTCCCCCCTCCAAAATTCCATGTTCTTGTCACCTTCTCATAATGTCTCCCATAAACTGAGAAGACATAAATATGCTGCTGCCTTTTCCATTTTATTTTGTGGATTTTAACCATTATTGTAATTTTTTTTTTTTTTTTTAAATTTCAGATTTATGTGGGAGCCTATGATAGATACCTTAGGCCTCTGATGTCGAATGTATTGAATTTGAATTTTTTGGCTTCTCCGGTTGTTCTTTTCAGTGAAGTCTATATACGTATTTAAAAGCTTTTCATATGTA
Source organism: Fraxinus americana (assembly GCA_035079005.1). Taxonomy (NCBI): domain Eukaryota; kingdom Viridiplantae; phylum Streptophyta; class Magnoliopsida; order Lamiales; family Oleaceae; genus Fraxinus; species Fraxinus americana. The sequence continues at coordinate 29,306,370 of CM068711.1, read as the reverse complement.
CAGCTTCGGGGTTAATTAACTTTCATTATTTTGGATGGGGGCACGCTCAGCACTATCAGCAGTGTTGTGGTGGTGGGATGGGTCATTTCATCTTCCTTTTTCTGTCCTTCCCTTCTTCTGTCACCTCCATAACAATGCTGAGCGTCTGTGTTGTGATGTTGGGAGTGGAGAGGGTTGGGAGGGTGGCCAAGGTCGCTAGGAGGGGGTGCTGTTAAATGATATAAATAGACTATCTTTTTGTGCTGAAAAACCTTTCAGAGGCTGAGGTAGACTGGAGCTGAAGGGGCAAATTCCCATCCCCTTCCCTCATTTCTTTCATATGTGAATTGAGACCTGAAATTTTAGAAGATGACTGTAACGACCTGACCTCGCGCCGGAGCCGTTATCATATCGTACGTACTGTCCGCTTTGGAAGAGCATATGCCCATCTTACCCCTCACGGTTTTCTGACACGTCCCCCAGGATTCGAACCCAAAACCTCCATCATATGAGAGACTTAAATTGAATTCCGGTACCAATTGGACTTGTAACAAACCGAGTCTCCCATATGATGGAGGTCTTGGGTTCGAATCCTAGCGGACGCCGGGACGCGTTAGAAAGTCATGAGGGGTAAGATGGGTCTAGGTTCTCCCAAAGCGGACAGTACGTGCGATATGATAACGGCACCGGCGCGAGGTCGGGTTGTTAAACTGGGATTCGACTTAAGTCTTCCATATGATGGAAGTCTTAGGTTCGAATCCTAGGGAACGCGTCAGAAAGCCGTGAGGGGTAAGATAGACCTAGGCTCTCCCAAAGCGGACAGTACGTATGATATGATAACGGCTCCGGCGCAAGGTCGGGTCGTTACAATGACGCCCTTTGATGTTTAAGAAATGCTAACAAACATTGTTGACAACATATGAAGGGGCAGGTAAGTGAACTGCTAAGCATGCTAAAGATTTTCTCAATGCCTTGTTTAATTTCTCTTTCTTCCTCTCATCCTCCACATTCATATTACTTCCACCATACAAGTTCATACATTGAGACGACTGGCTGACATTTCTACTTTATACTTTCCTGACCTGCATTTGATTTTTATCTTCTTCCACTTCATTTTCCCTGGTAAATGATGATTCTATCGCACTATACACAATAGAAAAGAAGTTCTAATAAAACAAAACAGTGAAAATAAGGTCAAAGAAAAGGAGGAAATTATGCATTCGGCTAATCTGTTTCCTAATTCTAATGCCCATAAATTACTTCCACCATACAAGTTCATACATTAATAATTTTATTATCTTTATTTTGTAGTCTCTGTTTGTGGGAAGAGTATTTGAAGTTTAGGCTATTAGTCGCTGAAGATGACTTGATCTATTTTTTGTTCTTTCTTTTGGATGAGGCTTGCTTTCAAGCAAATTGTGTTACAGCCACAGACTTATCTATACTTGTGTTGAACAGATTTAGAAATTCATCCTGACATTCATAAACAATTTTGGGATCAGCAGCTATGGCCAAAACATGTTCTTGTCAGATACACTTGGTAAATCTCTGTTTCTTGTGGCAGTCTTTTAATATGTTTTTCAGGCTTTATGTACTGCCATGTGTAGGATCTGAAATGAATATTTAGTGATCTTAACATGAAAGTCTATATATTTTTTTTTTCTCGGTACTACAAACCTAATAGCTTTGTAATTGGATGACATGATTTTAAAAGTAGGCAATTGTTTAATCAATTTGTTGTAACAAATACTTGGATATTGAATTTCTATGCATGGAAAGGAGTGTATTATGTTTGATTCTGCGTGGGCAATGTTTAGCATATTTTGCACTTCCCAGATAACTTTATGAATGTAAAACTCTAATAATTTGTGCAATAATTTGATTTATTTTATCTACCTATTGATTGCATATTTTTTAACTTATTTAACACTTATCAAGTGGAAAGTAATCCATGCAGGAAAAGCAAGCAAATCCACTTTTTTGATAGAGAATGTATTTCTTTTAAAAGTTTGCTGATATTTTGCAGTTCACGGATGCCAACTTGGATGATCTGAACTTGAATCTTGCTTGCCTGTGCTTTGAAAATTGTGTGTATGTTTACAAATGTCCCATAAAAAGCATTGCTCATTTCTGGCTGTAATTTGTTTGATACCTGGGGTCGAGGATTAACAATTAGATGCCATTGCTAGAAACGTGTATTTTTGAGTTGAGCATCAGCTTCATTTACAAGTTCAGAATGTTGGGTATTGTTTTTGGTCCAGTATAATTGATCTGCATCTTGTGCCTATTGTTTGAGCTTATATCGATTCCAATTATTTTTTTCACATGTCACAGCTGATGTTTTCTAACGCCTTGTTCTGATTTATGATAGGAAAGAGCAGTCGGAGATTGACGTGGCTTCTGGATTCTATGTTCTCTTTGGATCAGGTAAACTTACTTTTGGAATTGCAAAATACCCAAAATTGATTTTTGGCATTGTAGTTTTTATTTCTCACTATCTGTTGAATTTGCACGTTCAGGTCTTATACTTTCGTTTATGCTCTCAATTTACATTTTGCAATCATCTCGAGATAAATTAGCAAGGTACTATTCGTTTCCTCCATGATTGCTTTATTTTCTTCCAAATTATTAACTTATTGGTAATAAATTATTTTGAGCTCATGAACCTTATGCAGCCGCTTATGATTGATGCCAACTCTTTTCTTGCCAATTTTAGGTTTGTGAGAGAGACCGTTGCTGATAGCAGCAGCATGCCTGGTGGAGACACAGCTAAAGTTGAATGACGAATATTCGCTGAAATTTAAACACATCCTACTTCAATCATAAATTTCTTGATGAAATTCTGATCATGCTACGTTTTGCAACTTAACATGATTTGTTTAGTCCTTGAGTGGCCAAAGGGTGAAAAGGAGTAGTAGTTTGGGTAGGAAGGCAGGGGAACTAGGGAGTCGGGACCGTGTAGAATGACGATGAATTTATATGGATGCGCAAGTTGGTAGGAGGGATAAACACAAATTTTTCTTGTGCTTTTACTTTTTAAGCTACTTTATACTATTGTTTTGTTCTTGGTTTCTTTCTGAAATAGTTATTGGCATTACCAGGTAGAATTGCTAGATTCTTGCATTGTTGGTGATCATTGATATGGTGCTTGATTAATGGAACATACTAATTAGTAAAACACATAAACATTACTTAGTTGCAATTTAGTCCCCAATATTTTTATTGCATGTAGGGTAAATTTCATTTGCGGTAATTATACCTTCGCTCTAGTTCAATTACTTTAACTTTGTTCTATTGGGCAACTACACTTTTAACATAATTTTAATCAGATAGTTATATTTTAGCTTTATTTCAATCGGGTAACTATACTTTAATTTAATTTTCATTGAGTTAATTTTGTCTAATTTTACTTACGATAATCAATGCGGAACTAAGTAAAAGATGGTCATTGTGCACAATCATTGCTTAATGACATTATAAGTACAATTTTATTGAAATAAATGACGAGCATCATTTTTCTACTATTATGTCTTGTACTCTGACTCGTTGATGCACATCTCACGATTTATCTCCTCAACAATGCTCCAGGGGCAGGGCGGTGGGGGAAAAGGTTGGGGTTCAATCTTTGATAGAATTAGATGAAATTAATTAATTGATTTTAATTAAAGTGTAGCTACTTCATTGAAAAAAATTGAAGGTTAATTATCTTGATTGAACTAGAGTGAAAATAAAGTTACTGTGACTGAAAATTACTCAAAGATTATTATGGTTATTTGTCTTCTATCATATATTCTACATTTAAGAATAAAAGTGGTGTTGGCTACATCAATTAATCATGCAAAGTACTCTAGCATGGAACTTGTATGATTATTTAATATAGCAACAATTTAACAAAAAACACAAGAATTTTTTATCTACACATAATTGGAATTGATGAATAAAAACCTGGACATCCCAATTTGAGGATGTTGAACGAGAAAAATGTTATTGACGTCACTCATTGGACAACAAAACCTAATGTATAAGAGAAGTGCTGCACATACAGGAAAAAATTCCACAGAATTGCAACAGAATACTCACACATGGGTGGAGCCCACACTTTTTTTCTTTTTAAATACACGGTGGGGCCCCCGTTTGTCTCTATTCTATTCTTTTGCATTTCTGTAAATTTTTTTCTGCACAAATTGATTTCTCCAATGTGTAATTAGTTGCCAAATGGAAAAAAAGTTGTAGGTTTCTTTTTAATAAAACTGTTATGAAAATTAGAATCCTCTAATACCAGTTTGTTGTGAGAAAATAAGTGATTAAGTGCAGTATGAAGTAATTGATCACATGAATAATATAATTTGCAGAGAATAAAGATTTTATTATAATATGAAGAAATAATACAAATATTATGTGTTTACAATATTTTTAACTTCTTCTAACTTCATCTAAATCATAATGAAGAACCAATTATATATAAAGAACATATAGGGGACGTTCAAATCTTTATTGTAAAGTTGTAGTTGAAGTAAAATACCAAAAATGGAATTCAAAATGGAAAATGACAGAAAAAATTGCGCAAGAGGCGAATAGACAGGGCAGCGTTGAGCGAAAATTGTCGTGACGCCACGACGATGGCGCCGCGATTTTCACTTTGGGTCATTTATTCCAAAAACTTGATTTTTTCATCCCAAAATTTTCTTAAAGTCCAACACAAATTCCTATTCCCAATGTGCTTTCAAATAGAGCTTCAATTAGATTTCGACAAGTAAATTTGAATAGGATCCAACAATGGCATTTCAGATAGGATTCTTTTTAGTGTGCACTTTAATTAGAACTCTCAATTATCTTCAACAAAGAATTCGGGTCACACTCAAATTCTAACAATCTCCTCATTGACACAAATTCCATTGCAATGAACAAAACATCGAAAAAAAGTTTAACTTGAAGACAAAGTCCATTGCAAGGAATAAACTTGAACTCTTCAATAAAAAACACAAACAGAGTTCTCCATCAGCAATTCTAACTGAAAATATTCTCCACCTCTACTATCCCAACTAAGAGCAAAAGTGATATAATGACCACCAAATAAGGTTGAAACAAGCTCGGTAATAGAAACAATTGAATGTATCAAAAGAAGGATTTTGGCTAAAATCAACACCCTTAATCGCATTCAAACCCTCAACAAAATCAGCATAATTGTACCTACGTGGAAAAATGGGTTTATTTCTAGCGATTGAATACTATGACACTGTCAATAATGGTGGCAAGATGAATTTATCCATATTTTCAAAATTCAACTGGGATGTACTCTTAAACGATGACCCTAAATTGGACTCCAATGGTACAAAAGCCAACTCTAAATCTACATGTGTTCTTAAAATATGTTGATTACTCAAAGATTCTGTATCACCCTACAAAATATATAAATGGGATTTTTTATGTTCAGTCAACACAACACGGGTTCCTTTGATAACCTTCAGAACTCCACATTCAACAGTGTACATGTACTATTTTGAATCAAAATTATTTAAGGAGATGAGATTTTTTGTAGATCTAGAACGTGTCTCACTACATCAAGTATTCTAACCATCCAATCAAACTTCTTTATTCTAACTCGACCAATACCAGCTATTTGAGAAGGTGTGTTGTTATTACTGGTCATTACAACACATTTTGAAAAAATTTCATACGTTGAAAATAATTTCCGATTGGGTGACATATGAAAATGCAAGTTGTATCCAAAATTCTAATCTCATCAGGTTTGGAATTGTAATTAGACGTAAGTAGAAGTTTTTCATTACTGCTAGGATTTTCTACAATACTTGCTTCTCTTGAAGTTCTTGATTGTTGATTTGTAGCTAACTTTAATTTATTGTGCAACTTATAACAATGGTTTACCAAGTGCCATTTTTTGCAATAATACAAAATTTAAAGTTAGATTTTGACCTACCTCTCGAATGATCACCATAAATAACGAGACCATCTCCTTGATCTGAGATGCTACAAGATGCAAGATGCTCCATCTTCTCCTTCGAATATAGAGGATCGTAGACTTCTTCGATGGTGAGAGTATCACGATTATATAAAAACATATCTCTAAAAGACATGTATGAAGCAAGCAATGAACACAACGAAATCAATAATAAGTCTTCTTTATCATATTTGACCTTCAAGATCTGCAAATCAGCTACGATTTCTTTAAAAGCAGCTAGGTGATCCTCAAGAGATATACCTTTTGTCATATAATGAGAATACATACATTGCTTCAGATGCAATTTGCTAGTAAGACTCTTCGTCGTGCATAATTGCTCCAATTTTAACCATAAAGTAGCGACTAACTTCTCTTTCAAAATGTCATGAAGAATATTATTTGAAGATGAAGATGCATTTGGAATAGGGCCTTTCGATCCCTTCTTTGTTTCTCCTACATAAACCAAATTGTGGCATCTTGTCAAATCTCAACAACGCGTCGTCCAAATCCACCTGAGTGAGTACCGCTCGCATCTTTACCCGCCACAAAGAAAAAATCTTGTATTGTGATCCAATAGCGGAATATTATACTTCATTGTTGCAATCACGAAAAACATCTATCTTCCCAATAATTCAATACCAAAAACCCTGATACCAATTGTTATGAATACTCTAACACTAGTTTGTTATGAAAAAAATAAGAGATTAAGTACAATATGAAGTATTTAATTACAAGAACACAAGAATAATATAATTTGTAGAGAACATAGATTTTATTATAATATGGAGAAATAATACAAAGATTATGTGTTTACAATATTTTTAACTTCTTCTAACTTTATCTAAATACTAATGAAGAGGCAAATGCATGTATGAAATATAGGGGACTTCCAAACCCTTATAATAGAGCTGTAGTTGAAGTAAAATGTCAAAAATGAAATCCAAAACAGAAAAGGACAGAAAAAATTGCGCAAGAAGCGAATAGACAAGGCGGCGCCGCAGTGCCTCGGGCCCAACGTCGAGCCAAAGTTGTCGGGCGCCCACTTTCGGGTCATTTACTTCAAAAGCTTGATTTTCTTCATTTCAAAGTCCTCTTCAAGTCCAATACAAATTCATACTTTCAATGGGCTTCCAAATAAAATTATAATTAGAATTTGCCAAGTAAATTTAAATAAAATTCAACGATAGCATGCCAAATATGATTCTTCTTAGAGCTTGTTTGGGAGAGATTTTTGCGGGGAAGAATTGATTTTGAATAGTGATATGATGAGAAATGTATGGTTGAAAAAGAAGAAAAAATTATTGATGTGATGGAAAATATTATTTTATTGAAAAATGTGTGGTTAAAAATGAGAATTGATTTACTGTAGAAAAATTTAATCCCTCCCAAACAGAACCTTAATATATACTATAATTAGAACTCCAAATTATTTTCAACAAAGAATTCAGGACATATCCAAATTCTAACAAAAACTAATAATAAAATCTTCAATTCGGCTAATTTGCAGCCTTAGAATTCTTCCAACACATCACTGTGAATAATCAACTAAAGAAATTGTGAGTTGAAATGAAAAGAGCAGACCCAAGTCCCTTTTTTAATACATAGGATGTGGATCTATGGTGGCTGAGCCGTACAGATGAGAAGCTGATCAAGTCATATAGATATGGAGTTGTGATAATGGATGGCACCAATCTAGAATTGTGTTGGTAATCAAGTCATACAGAGGTGGAGTTGTGGCGATCGTCGAGTCATATAGATTTGGAGTTGATTGAATCATACAAAGAGTCTTCCATTGTTGAAAATTGTGCAGGTGACCTAAACGGGATTTGCTGCAAATATCAAAAAATTTAAAGACACAAAATCAGGGTTGATGAGTCTTTGAACTTGATTTATTTCAATTGATTGAAGAACTAATGACGTCTATATGTTAATATTGACTCAGATGAGTATAATTAATTACGAGTCAATGTGATAGTCTAATTAAAGTCTTGATTCAACAATTAGTTTTCATGTGAAAAATAATTTTACGTAAGAAGAAAATAACAACAACGACACATAAATTAGTTAGTGTCCGTTTGATTGCAAAAATGGAAAATGAGTGGAAAAAAAAATGAATTCTAGATAAAATAATTGTCAATTAATTGTGTTTGATTGGTATAATTGTTCATCTGGAAAATGTTGAAATTTTGAATCTTTGGGTGTTCGTTTGACTTTGTTTTCCATGGAAATTGTCAATTAAAGGGAAAAAATTTTTTTACAATTGGGAATAGAATTTGTTTCCATTGCCAAAAAAAAAAAGGTGGAAAACCATCCTACCAAAGTGGTGGGAAAATGAATTCAATGAAAACATGAAAATAGGGGTCACGTGGGGGTTGAGGTTAAAACCAATTGCCAAGAAAAATTTGGCTATCAAATAATCAAAACGTTGGAACTTGGAAATGGAAAATACGTAACATCAAACAGGGCCTTATTAATTATAGATACTCAATTCATAATTAGATTTGTTGACATATATTAGTACCTATATTATATATAATTAAAAGTAATTAGGAGTGGCTTACACGTAATTACACGAGGGAATGTTAAGCTCGTTTGAGCTATTGATATCAGAACCGATCTCTCTCTGGAGTCTAATACTCCCGTTGTAGGCACTCGGCAGTAAAGTCAGTTCTTTTTGTATTAGCGGTACGAGAGAGCGGTGGTCGCATATTGCAATTAGACATGTTGAATTAAAAAATATATCAAATGTTATAATAATAAATAATTTGTGGCTTTTCGTTAATCGTGTGTAACTTGATTCAATTTCACATATCAAATGTGCAATTTAAATTTTGAGCTATAATCGATTAAAAATTAAAAGGTTTGTCTTTATAAAAAAATAAGCGATTATATAATCTCGTAAATACTTGATGAAAAGTTGGTCAACTCGCATGTTTATTGATTCGTATTGATTAATATTTTTAAAAAAAATTATTTAAGTATTTGATAATATTGTTACACAAAAAATTAATGTATTTGGCTAATCGTACATACCAAACACGACTTATAACTTCAAGTTTCAAGAAAAATATGTAGCATTTGATTTTAAATTCTGGATTATAATTCAATTTCTTGCACCATATAAAACGTTTTAGAGTATATAGAAAGTAAAGTGGCAAAATTGCTTGCTTTTGTTTTCAACTATAACTTTGATTTTACTTTGTCATCGATTTACTTTGGTAATTATTGCTATCGGAGTTTGTGGATGTTCAAACATTTGAAAATTACAAGTTTAACATTTTATGTTTTCTATGAAGATTTTTTTTAAAAAAAAATTACATAATAATTTTGTTGTTTATTTGTGTTGTGAAATGGTTTTTGTAATTGACAAAGTGAATAAGTTTAATTCGCATGAGTTTAATTAAACTTAATATTGAATAGAAAAGAAAAGAATAGGAGAGTGAGAGACGAAAAAAGAATCTGAGGCAAGTGATAAAATACTTTCTCCTCAAGACAAAATTGTCTCACAAAGGTGCTAAAAGATTACGAAACTTGTCTCTCAAAATACAATGGATACAATTTGTGGAAGAAGCACTTCAAACCACATGCAACAACAAACTCGAACAATTTTTCTTCTCTCCATAAGAATATAATTTTTGGAATGATTTTTAGAAATATTTTGATGCTAAACTCGATGCAAATGATATTTGATGCATAATGGACGTCTAAATGATTCGATTTACAGAAGAGAAAAGGTGGGAGAGAGGAGACATGCCCCAAAACTCAACATCCTTCAGAAGGGACGCATAATTTGTTGTCGCTTGCCTCTCGCTCGAGCGTAAGTAACACCTTTTCAACAAAAACTTTTGGCCCGCTAGCCGTTCAAGCAACAGCTTTGCTGCTAGCTAGGCGCTAGCCTGCCACTAGAGCTCCAGTGTTCGCAGATTTTGCCTATTTCTCCGAGTTTTTCTTCTAATTTTGGATCGCAATTTCTCATTCATTCGGAATTGGTTTTAAAATTCTAAATATACTGCAACGAACAACTCGACGAGTAGAATAAGTTAGTTTATTTATTTTTATAATTTGACTATTAGATTAAATCCGAATGTTTAGCCGAAATTGACACAAAGTTACTTTTCAAATTTATATTTGACCAAAATTTTCATAGACTTACTCAATTTTTTCCAAGTATTGAAACTGAAAAGGCGTGGCAATGTGAAAATAAAAATAATATTAGAATATCTCTTCTTTATCTGATTTAAATGCAACCTTGTCCAAAATTTCAAGATTCAATTTTCAAAAATAAAAATATATGATATTCAAATTTTTCATGTTTATATAAACCTACGAATAATAAATTTTAAGTCGAATAATAATCAATTTCTACAATAAATATTAAAAATTAAAATCTCATTTCCCTAAACAAAATAGAAAAATGAGAGATGTTATATGTACATCAGGTTTGTATAACCCCCTCACAATAGGGGATTGTGCTTTTTTTATTTGATCACGAGCCCCTGGGGTTGACGTACAGATAGCAAAATTCTCTGGAAGAATATGCTTTAAAAATTAAACCATAAATGAGTGATTGTCACATTAAAAAACAGAGACATAAGAAATCCACTGACATGTGAAATAGAGAAGTGTGATTTTGTGCACGTGCATACGCTAATTACATACACAGGATAATATATTGTAATAAGGACCCACGTGTCTTCGATCTTATCAACCCGTTTCACACGGGTAAACTCTTATTGCGGAATTTGTATTAAAATTAAATTTTTAGTGAAAAAAATGTGTTTGAAAAGTTGTGAACCTCATAAAATATGTGATTAAAATTAATTATTGATTTTGACTTGAAATTAAATCAAAATGAACAGGGGCTTAAATCGAATGCACATTATTGAAAAAGTATATGTAGCTTTACATGTCTTAAATACTTTAAAATATTATTTTCATCTTTGTTTCTCTTCACCTTTTTGTTGATATCGATCTTCGATTGAACAGTATGGTCGACATATTTCAACTCTACTCACGTTCACGTATAGGACATCTACACCCTTGAACAAATCGTTGAAGCATTGACCTTCTTCAGAAGTAGGGGAGGCGCATGCGAGCATTCCACAGTCGAATCAATCCACTATAGATGTGAACATTGGGTGGGATGAACACAAGAAGCGAGTCACAAGAGTATTGTGGTCATTGAATTTTGAGTGAGAGAACACGAAGCAAGATTACTATGTAAAGAGTGTAAAATTGTATTACCTGTAAATGACACTATCGATAAACTTTTAGTACAAAATGCGAAGTGGTAACGGTTAGATAAAAGACACATGACCTCATCTTAATGACTGACACGTCATCCCCTAGATTTCACTTTTGCGATCCTAGATTTAGTGAGCATTTAATGATTCTGAAAAATGATCATTCTAGAGCTTATTCTAACATCTGAAAGAAGTATACTAACAAGTTGATTAAGAGATACTGCAGAAAGATCATATCAATCAATTATACGAAAGATCTATTGAAAGAGGCAAAACTAAGTAGATGCCTTTGTCAATTAAAGGCTCAACGCTTCAACAAACTGCAACAAATCATGGCACATTGTCTCGACCATGGAGGTCGGTCTTCACATGGTGCCTCGAATAAGGTGAATGCATCATTTTGGCTTCCTCTATTTGATTGCCTCGATTAGGTCAGGTAAGCTACTAATATGGAGTGAAGGCATGAGGTATCTTGTTTATTTCACCATCACGTGATCGGTGATTGCAACCTTGTATGATGAGGAGTAATGCTGCTTGTATATTCTCAAGCTTCTAGTCTCGTTGTTTCATTTCCTAAGTGTCATGAAATTATGAAAGAGAATAATTTGATTTAGTGATATAGCTTGAAAGAAGAAGAAAATAGCAGTTTATTTTGAAAAGATTAAGGTCATGTTTGAACCGGATTAAAATTTGAATCTAAATCAAAGTCAAACAATCAATATTAACCACATCTTTTATGGGTCCCACATCTTTTCAACCACACATTTAAAAAACTTCTATCACAATCCACTAAAAATCTAATTTTAATCCCCACCAAACACCAACTAAAGTCGATTTTGATTAGGTCAAGATCGATCAAGTTAGAGTTTGTTCAACTGGAAAAGAATCAAGTTTTTCACGATGAAGATATTAATGACATTTTAAATCATTAAGTTATTTACACTATATTTTTAACTATGTTATATTATAAAAATGTCTTTTTTTTTTTATAAAATTCCGTTGACACAATAAAAGTGCAGTCCAAATTAAGTAGTCCAAAGAGTGATGCCTAATTGGGGAGTCCATGATAAATGCCCAAATAAGATTATTGGTGAATGCAGAAGAAGCCCACGAACACAGTAACATCATCGTCCAAGCTTGCAAAACGTCCAGAATTTGAGCGAATGGAATGCCTTACGGTCGTCCAAAGCGATGACCTCGTTCTCGCTCAAAAATTCGAATCGTCCAGAGTCTTAACAAACATGAGATATTATAGTTATCCAAAATAGTAGTGATTGAAGCAGTTATCGAGCAGACTTATCACATGCCACGATTCAAGGAGCTCATTTGAAGGCGGTTGAACGACAAAGAGTCATGGCAACAGTTAGAGATGACAGTTCCACGACAAGTTAGCCACCATGAAGAAAGGAGGTAATTCTAAAGCAATCAAGCAATTTCCAAGCGGTTTGTCACGAAAAAATAATCATGGGAGTATAACAAGGAAGAGAAGATATAGAGAAGGGAACCCGAATCAAACACTCTCAAATAGAGAATATATAATTTCAATTTTTTATATTAACTTTAATTATCTCTTTTTCAGTACTCGTGTGCTTGCGCCTCTTAGAGGTATTATGTTGATTTCCAATCGTAACTTTCATCAATAAAGCACCCCTTTTTGAGACCGTCTCAAGAGGTTTGTCACTTATACAATCATTTGAATCTTTTTTAATTGTTAGCAACTACCCGCGCGAAACAAATTCATAGTTTTAATTCAAGCCGTATCACAATTTACAATGATTCTATTCACCAATTTCAAAAAATTACGAACCTGCTTTTAAATAATATATTTTTTCAAAATATAAATGTTCATTGGAGCGACTAGCTTGGAATATCGATAGTAATGTCAACTAACTCCATCGAGAAAAATTCAAGTACGGCATTTTGAACATTGCCACATTCGACATTAAAGAGTATGTCACATCGATTTAGATGAGACAATGGAAAATAACATTCGAAATAAAATGTGAAAACTTTCCTAGTTCCGTTAAATGAAGTAGTTTTTTGTAGAAACTACAAATGTAAAAACAACCAATTCTACGGGATTAGTCACTCGAAAAGTTCACTGATATCATTTTTGAAATTAAAATTATTTTTGTACACAATCGAAGTATTGATGATTCAAGATTTTATTTAGTTCATTAACTTAGTATACAACCAATTTTGAAGCGTTATACCACATTAATACATTAAATAACTACATGTCATGTGTGTGTCACATAGGGCGACTACTACAGTGAGCGACTGCAAGTAGCATTACTCGGATCAATTTGCCATTTCGTTCTTAGTCGTACTAAAGATGGGAATAAATGCGTGGGGTGCATATAGGTGGGATAAGGACGTGAGTAATACTATTAGGTGAGAATTAAAATCAAATTTTTAGTAGATTTTGATAAAAGTCGATGAAATGTGTTGTTGAAAAGTCGTGAATCTCGTCGAATATGTTATTAAAATTAATTATTGAATTTGACTTAAATTAATATTTTAATTTTAATTTCCATAAAAATAGGGCTTAAAGTCGAGATCAGCTCAGTCAACCGAGTAGAATAAGCCACAAAACAAGGACTTGTTTGTCTGTATTTCCCACCGTCGCTTAAGCATCCTGAACCAGGAACGTCCAAATCTCTATTGCAGTGACGTACAACACCAGATATTTTATGGCCACGCGTTCTTTAGTCATTGGCCACAGTAAATTACTCCGTGCACTTCAATTGCATTTGCAAAATTTTCCATCTTTATCCCACTTCAAACCCTCCACTCTCTCTCTAACCGAACAGATGCTCTGAAAACACCATTCTAACGCCATTAGAAAGAATGAAAAGGGGAAAATCAAAAGCCCATGAAAATAAATTTAGTTAAAGAAAAGAAAGATTGTTTTTTTAATATCGGGTTTGTTGAAGATTCAATTTTTGTTGTATTAATCTCATTTGCATATGCATGCGTGTACATATAGAACAGTTGCTATATTTGTAAGTCTTCTCTCCCTTTTTTTCCCCTTGCTTTCGGTTTTGGCTTTATTTCGCTTCTTTATATTTTCAATACTACGGAGGCTTGAATATCAAGTTGAATTTTCTGACAAGTTTTTGTTCTCTAAGTCTAGTAAGATTTTCGAGGGATTTAAGGCCTTCTTTGAATATTATTGTTTAGTTTGAAATTTGTCTTGAGCGATCAATCTGTGGAAATCGTATTGTTTTATTCTTGTATTCATTTAGGAAAAATAAATAAAGAACAGTTGACAATATTGTGAATGATGTTTTTTTCACATGGGTTTTGAAGTATATGCGGAATTGAAGCTTCTATTCATAACTTGAGGAAGTAGCTCTGGAATTCCTGAAACTGTAATTTGATAGAGGATGGTATTTTTCCATGAAATAACTTGAAATTTGTAGATATGATGAATCTTCTTGGGATAGTTTAATACTTGGGGTGGTGGGGAGGAGGCTGGGATTGCGAAGATGAGTTGCAGTAAAAGCAGAGGCAAAGAGGATGAAAAGTGCGAGAAGCCTGCGAGGAAATCAGTCGAAGGGGTGTTGTCTCAGAATGGATCGATTGTGGCCTCCCCATGTTTGACCATCGATGAAAGCGTGCTTATTGACCCAAAATCCCTATTTATCGGGCTGAAAATTGGAGAGGGAGCTCATGGCAAAGTATATCAAGGAAAGTATGTGTGGTTTATGTTTTATCTCATAATATCAATTAATGTTTTCTGCTGTTGTTGATTTTTGTTGCTAAGTCACTTCAACGAGCTGCGTAAAATGCAAAGCTTACAGTTGACTTTATCATGTCAAAATAAAAATATTGAATTCTGCTTTTGAAATGATAATATGTATTTTCTCTTGAAGCTGCGTGTTATTGACTTGTCTTGCGTTTGGATGTTATCAATTATTTGACATCTTTTCCTTATGATTCATCATCTTCGGTAGATGATGACGACTTAAAGTTCTCATATTATAGATTTAGTTTTTATTAAAATTTTCTGTTGGTTCTATTGCTGGACTTAAATTATATATCACTCGTGAATGCAACAAAGAAAAGTTACGGATTTGTTTAGTTCTTACAATGATTTCAAAATGAAAAACTAGCCTCTTCGCATCATATTGCTTAGAGTTTAACTTTTTTTGTGCGGTCTTATTGGACACTTTTAGATATCAATATGTTGGTTCGATCCTTTACAGGTATGGAGATCGAATTGTTGCCATCAAAGTTCTCAACTGTGGCAACACATCAGAAGAAAGAACTATGCTTGAGAGTCGTTTTATTAGGGAAGTGATGATGATGTCCAGAGTAAAGCATGAAAACCTTGTTAAGGTGAGAGAGATGGATACAATTGCAAATTTTTTTTTTTGTTTAGTGAACCATGCTGCTAAGATTTATTTTGTTGAAGTCAGTATTTGAAATAGGTGCTTAAATTTGTCTGTTTGTTAATTCATGATGTTGTATTAAACTGTGCACAGTTTTGACCGTTTATAATTTCAAGCTGCATGATTACTGACATGAAGCATAATACAATGTTTTCCTTTGCAGTTTATTGGAGCATGTAAAGATCCTTTGATGGTGATTGTTACAGAACTTTTACCGGGAATGTCACTCAGAAAGTATTTATCCAGCATGCGTCCAAAGCAGCTGGACCTGCACGTGGTGTTAAATTTTGCTCTTGACATTGCTCGAGCCATGAACTGTTTACATGAAAATGGGATTATACATAGAGATTTAAAACCTGGTATCTGATGGGGGCACTGAGCTGTATAAGATTTTAGTTGTCTATACTATTGTTATATTGTGTAGTTTGGAACAATTTTATTGTTTCAATGTAGATTCTAATACTCTGTTAACCAGGATTTGATATTACGTTCCTTTTAAGGGTTTGTTTGAAGGTGGTATTTTTATAACAAGTAGGTGAATAGATATCACATTATGTTTTGATTTTTTCCTTTTATTTCTACTGTCTGGTTTGTTATGTTATCCATCCCCAAATGAAGAAAAAAAGGGGAAAAAAGAGGGAAACAAATATGAGTTTGAATCAATTTAGAAACTTATTTATGCTGTGCTGACTTACATATATCTATTTCTTACTATAGGCAATTGATGTCTGATAAATTGATGTTTACTTTACCAGAGCAGAATGTGTGACAATGCACTCTCATTTACTTTGGAATTTCATTTAGTTCAATGTAAATTTTCATTCTCTTAACTGAGAACATGTATGAAAATTTATGGTGCAGATAATTTGTTGCTCACTGCCAATCACAAGTCTGTGAAGCTTGCAGATTTTGGTCTTGCCAGAGAAGAAACTGTAACTGAGATGATGACTGCAGAAACTGGGACATATCGTTGGATGGCACCAGAGGTCTGTAGTTTCTTATTAGTTTGATATGTCACCCACTATTGCTTTATTTCTCCATAATTTATATTAACATACCACATCAAATATTCAAGGGATTCCATTACATTTTCCACATTTATATTGTTTTGCTGAATCTTTTCTGGTCTTTTATTAGATGTGCTAGTATGAAACTCAATAAGATTGCATTTAATTGCATTGCATTGTTTCTGATCATTAGGTTTTGAACATTTTGAACTTTTTATCAGCAACATAATTGAACTTTGCAGTTGTATAGTACCGTGACACTTCGTCAAGGGGAGAAGAAGCACTACAATAACAAAGTTGATGTTTACAGTTTTGGTATTGTCCTCTGGGAATTACTGACAAATCGCATGCCATTTGAGGGAATGTCAAATTTGCAGGCTGCTTATGCAGCTGCTTTCAAGGTACATAAACCATATATTATCTATGTATGTATTATGTAAATATTTTTGGAAAAAGAATTACATAAGATATCTGCTTGATTTTGACTATTTTTCGTAGTTTGGATGTCAAGCACAGTATTATGAAACAAAACTAATGGAAAACATGTATCTAGTAGCCACAACGGAAAGAACTAAAGTAGCAGAAACAGAGTAAATTTAACTTCTAGAAATCAGGAATTTGTCTTTCAATGTTCAAAATGCTGGGTGGAGTTGTAATCCCAGTCTCTCTGAATTCTTCCATTCTGTAAATTGTTCATAGGTTATTTCTTGATCATTAAGGCGTCCCGAAGTGTCTGCCATCGGATTTGGACATGCTTATTCGTTACTCTCTCTGTCTCAAGTTGAATGGCTTTCATGATATTTTAAGTACTGCTAAATAGATGGAAACTTACTGCAAAGTCGATTGATCTATTTCCGATACTACCCCCATGGAAACAATAATCACTAGAATTTCTTTATAGTAATGATGCCCACTTGATGACATTTTTTTGGCAATTGATTTTGTTCATTCAAATGATATTTTTGTACGCATGGGACCATCACCTATATTAAAAATGAGAGCAACTTAGGAAGTTTGTGATACAAGTTTACCAATCTGAGTTCTTTCCTGAAACCCAGAGTTGGACACTGAATTTGAGACCCAAGTATTGATAAGCCCAAATAACTATTCTTGCTAAATGAATAGCCGTATTCTTATTTATCAATACTCAGCGGTTATTTATAGACTGGCTTTAGACTTGTTTCCGTATGCTGCTAATTCTTGCAAATGCTAAGTTATTTCCAGTTCCCACTGAATCCAGTCAACACTGTTACAATGATGCAGAGTAGTTTCAATAGAAAAGGCATTTATGCCCACCTGTTCTCGAGGCATGTTTGATTCATTTAGATATTATCACTAAGTGCAGTGCAGGAGAATATTTTGTTGAACCATTTAGGAACAAGTATAGATGATTCATGCTAGTTGCATGACCATCTTTAAAAATTTAACATATGAAATTAAGAGGAATTTAGGCTCTCTTAACTTCTTTTCCGGATATAACTCACTTGTTGATTATTTATTCTTAGTGTCAAGATTGTGAACTCTATGAAAAAACTTGATTATTAAGGAAGTTTGATTGATAGCATTTTAAATGTGATACTGTCATAAATTGATTTCTTTATGGTCCTAAGTGACTTGGTTTGATACTGAAGCGAAGACTTTAAGAGAGACTACTTTTGAAAGATTACTTATCTATCATTTGGGCATATTAGAAAAGCATAAGTATCTCTGTCCTGTTTTGGATCGTGTGATGACGAGGCTGGTGCTGGCGATTAAGGTGGAGTTTTCATTAGAAGCTTCCATTTTTTATATCTGATGAAGCCACGAGTTTTGGCATGCTAATGGTCATGAGAGAGGCAGCTTCTTTAATTATTTGTCACTTTTGTGTGTTAACATTAGCATAGGTTTGGCAACCATTAATTTGTACTTTCCTACCAAGAATGAGGTGATTAAAAAGTATAAATTGGAAACCATATCTTATTTCGAGTCTTCACAACTCAATTTTATTATCTTCACCATTGCCATATTTTGTCTATGATTTGTTATTTATGTCATTGTTATGAGGTTAGGTAAAATGTAATTATTATCTTGTACTAAATTTGACTACGTGTGTAATCCTATCACTTGGAAATGCAGCAGGAGCGGCCTAATCTTTCAGAAGACATCCCAACAGATCTAGCAATCATTATACAGTCATGTTGGGTTGAGGATCCTAATATGCGACCCAGCTTCAGTCATATTGTTCGGATGCTCAATGAATACCTCTCCAGACTTCCTCCTCAGTCTCCATCTTTGCCTGAACCTAACTTCTCTGTGGAAGCAATGACAAGCAACGGTGCTATCACTGAGTTTTCTGCTCGAGCAAGAGGGAAATTTGCTTTTCTTCGCCAACTTTTTGCTGCAAAGAAGGCCAGGAACTCATAATAACAGGTAATTTTTGAGAAGATTTTGCCATTGCAGACATGGGAAAGGCCAAAACATGTACATGTAAAGTTCCTTCCCCTCATTCTTGGTAAAAAGGGATGAAAATTACTGAACAGATATAATGTTTAGCTAGGAAACAATAAAAGAATTTAGCAGAAAAAGCAGTTGACCCAGTAGAACCGCGATGTTCTGTATACCTTCTTGTGAGTATATTAGTATATTCTGCTTTGGAAAATTTTCAGAATGCAGCTTAGGATTTTATATCTATGAATATCTGGTGGATTCTGGAACTACCAAATTAGGTCATCCTGTAAGCATCTGCTAATAGCTTTTAAAAATTTTAGTGATCTACATTTTGACGAACAAAATTGCTCGACTGCTAAATCTTGAATGCACGTGTCAAAATTTGAAAGAGTCATTTTAATTTTGATTGTGGAACTCCGGTTCTTTGTACCTAAAACATTGAAGAAAAGACGAGTTTCTTTGTACTTACAATTAGCCTATTAGGAATTCATTTAGAAGACACTGTACAGAGGCAGAAACTCTGTGGAGATTCCAACTTTGGAGGCAAATGTCAGAGCTCGTTGACGGATGAGAGGCTGATTCTCCCGACTGTTGGGGATACACAATGCCATGTTTGGGAAGGTACAATCGACGATGTGAATGAAGAAAAAGAAGCTAAAATCTACCAAATATGCCCTAAACTATTTCATGTCATAGGAGAATTTTTTAGAAGACGTATCTAACACAAGAAACCTGCAGGCTGACAACAAATTCCATGGTATATTGTGCTTATAATCTTCGTGTGGATGCAGTCTTTGAGGTTACGTATTATAGTTGTTGATCTTGTAATGCTGCCTGTTGATTTCCCTACGACTTCCGAGTTTTTCTAAATAAAGTCTGCTATTTACCTGCTTCTATTCTGGAACTCTAATTGTGCAACAAAGGTCATCACATGATGGTAGAGATGGTCTATATTTACGTCTTTTGGTTAATCATTGTTCATCTGATTCTTTTTATTTAATATCCACTTGATCCTAAAGGGCATTTTGGGCTATAGAAGCCATTGGGAAAAGCCATGTTGAAGGTGAAGGAAGTACACTGAAGCTAGACTCAATCTGCAGGATGGAATTGTTTAGCCAAGGGACAGGATTTTCAACTGAGTATTACTTTCTTTGATGATGCAATTCATGCAGAGAGAAAAATGGACACTCAAAAGTTCGATCCAAAGCCAACAACTTCCATTTCATTCTCAACTCTTCAAAAGCTATTCACAGATTCTCAATCGAGCTTAAGTTTCACCCATGTCTTTTCAAATTAAAATCTGAACCCAAAAAGTCATTTTCCTTGAATAGTAAAGAAAATCAATCTTGAGAGACTAAGGGGCCGTTCTCTTTGTCGTTTTCAAGCCGTTTTTTGTTTTCGATTTTTCAAAACGGTGAAAACGCGTTCTCTTACTCATTTTCGAAAACATAAAAAAAAATTGTGAAGGAAACAGAAAACGGCCAAAAAGCCGTTTTGGGCGTTTTCTACACAAACGCAGCATTAAGTTAGAAAACAAGGGAAACGACCAAAACGGTTCCTCTTCTGGCCAAAACACTTCATCCCTTCTATTGCCAAACCACGTCACCGTCGCTTCCCAAGCCCCTAACCTCCAGCCAACCTCCTTCAAAATAGTCGGATTAATATACCACTGTAAAGCCCTCAATCCTCTCTTCAATTACTACACAAACAACAATTCAATCATAATGAGAAATATAAAGCCAAACTCACCAAATTTTTCACAGACTGCCTTAATTTCTCCCACAAATTAAGCAACTTCTGGACGAAATTGACCAAGACCCATACCGGGGCTAGGTGCGCAAGGTGAAGAGGGACCTAGCCCAGGTGGTCCGCTATCTTGGGTGTCCCTGCCGTCGTCGGAATTTAGTTTCTTCGCTGCCAGTGTCGCGATGTTCGCGACTGACGATTTTTCCAGATTGCAAATGAAGTTTTCCGTTGTTGTTTACTGTGAATTGGTGGCATGGTTGTGGTCATCTGGTGTTGGGGAGTTGTCTGGAGGTGTGTTCCGACCATGGGGGTGGCCGGAATCTTGATTTCCGGCAATTTTCAGTTGAGAAGGCAGCGAACTTTGAACACGAATTCTGGCCTCTGTAGTTATTGGAATTGGGTTTAGTTTGATGGTATGTGAAGCTTGAAGTGAGGGCTGTCGACCGGTGGTAATGTCCGGCGGATTTGGTAGCCGGAGCTCACCGGAGTTTGGCTTCATTTTATGGTGGGTGGTGGTCGGTTTGTGAGAATGGAAAATAATGTAACCAACTTTTGGGAAAATGTTTTGAGAAATATTTTTACAAAATGACAAAAAGAATACGTTTTCAATAATCTCAAAATGGACACTCAAAACACAAAATACAAAATGAATTCAAAACTTAAAACAGAAACACAAAGAGAACAGCCCCTAAGTGGCTGTTATTTTCGTGTTTCAGTTTTTAGTTTTAAGTTTTGAATTTATTTTGGGTTTTGTATTTTGAGTGTCAATTTTGAGATTGCTGAAAACGCATTCTTTTTGTCATTTTGAAAAATTGTTTTCAAAAATAAAAAAAAATGAAGTTTTGGTTTGATTTTAACTGAAACATTTAAAACGACATTTTTGGCTTTTTCATTTTCTTTGTAAATTTTAAACTCGTTTTTGGAAATTCATTTCTAAAAATAAGCAAGTAAACATGTTTTCAGTATTTTCGAAAAATTGAAAACTGAAAGTAGCTTGAAAACAGCAAAGAGAACAGGTCCTAACTGCCTTCAAATTTTTTGGGATCTTTGCATTGACTTGTAAAAAACAAAGCCATTGTAGCTAGGAGGAGCTCCACACCTAAAATGGTGTGCCAATAAGGTATGGCCGGAAAATTTTCTTCCCTAACAACTCAAGTGTAGGGATGAATACTGCTTATTTATGTTTCAGTCTCCAATTTAATCTTCATTTATCTGTTTATACTTTGCT
Source organism: Fraxinus americana (assembly GCA_035079005.1). NCBI lineage: Eukaryota > Viridiplantae > Streptophyta > Magnoliopsida > Lamiales > Oleaceae > Fraxinus > Fraxinus americana. The sequence continues at coordinate 29,284,384 of CM068711.1, read as the reverse complement.
CTCCTTGATCGCGAGAAAAAAAAATTGTAATTCTCGGACTATTTCATTAAACCAATTTTTGATCAATTTGGAGAACCTCACAGGTTTTTATATAGAAAATTACCTTTCTTCAAGTTTTAGGGTCCGTTTGATTCTTTATCGTAGAATGAGTATGAAAATTATAACGTTATTAGGCCCCACACAAAAGATAGAAATTCAAAATTGATGGCTTGATGTGATGGATAATGGTTATATTTTTCATTTTTATGGAAGAAAAATAAGAAACAAACGGAGGCTTAATTTCAAAAATCGGGCACTGATTAATTTTTGTCAAAAATCAGGTGCTAATTGCCCATATTTTAAGCTTAACCAAACATGCCTTTAGTCGGACTAAAGAAAATGTTCTCCTGCCCGCCTGCTGATGTGGCAGGAGAACCCTACGTGGGGTTCTCTCCAAATGTGAGAACCCCACGTTGGGTTCTCTCCGAGTGGGCATTATAAGCTTGCCCGCCGCGGGCAGAAGAACGGGACTGGTCTCACTAATATTCATATTCAAATATGGGACTTCTGCAATCTTCCGTCGTCTTTACTCCTCTCCGACCTTTTTTCCGACGGGGCAAACGAAAAATTCAAAGTTGCTTTGGATACTCTCATCTTGAAGGCTGAACAGTCGTAAACTTTAACTGCATCAACATCAGTGTCATGCCCCCATTCATGCTCTAGACCTCTCAGGTCCCGAATCTCCGCCGGGTACTTTCCCCATGCCTTTCGCTGGACCCCTCTGTAATGCCATTCAGTTTCAATACACAGTCCTTGAAAAAGTCCAGTTTCTTCCGGGTGGGTTTTAACTGGTTCCGTCGAAGGAGGTGCGCAAGTGTTGGAAGCTGAATCTTTGAGCATACAATGAGGAATTCTCGATTATTTGAGGCTTCATTTTGATTTCGAAGAAAGCAAGCTCGATTGTAAAGCGGGTAAATGTTAAAAAATAATAATAATTTTTCAAAATTAAACCCTCAAGTATCTGCTCAATGTTTTCCAAATCTTTGAATCTGTCCTATCATCATTTTTGGCACTCTTTTTCCCAAGAATTGGTTTCTTTAGTAAATCAGTCCCCCGGCGGCGCCACTGCCGCACTAGCTTCGCCGCCACCACCACCTGCGGCGCCGCTTGCTGCTGTAGAACACTCGGCTCCGACATACTCCGCCCCAGTATGGCCTGGTTCAGTTGCAAGGAGAGCCTCTCATACCGGTCCAATAACGTGCTTTGTTCATCCTCAAACCTTTTTCAGTATTACTACCATATCGTCCATTCTTCCCATTTCTGCAACCAAATTCTTCACCAACAAATGCATCAATGCGTGTCAGAGTGCGCGCCTCAGTCAGGGCCGGTTCTGTGATTTTCGGGGCCCGAGGCGAACTCCGAAAATTGGGCCCCCCCAGAATCAATGCAAATGCAAAATCCAACAGTGTACTATGCAACGTATTGCTAACTTAAAACTGAACAGTAGAACAACAAACAAATATAAAGAACAAAAGATTTATATTATAAAGTAACAAAACCGACAAGAGTTCAAACAAACAGTTAAATTCTATTCGCCTTATTGTTTTAGAGGCACAAACATTAATCATTCATATAAGCCGACCATGCCACAATTATATAAGCCGACAATACTTCAAACATTTTCAATATATTCAACATCAAGTTAGGACAAGCCATTGCTTACTTGAGAAGTAGAATTTCGACGAAAATTATGGAATTACACCCTTCAGAATCCCACCCTCACATTTCACAAGCCTGAAAACAAAATTTTACATTAACCACGGCATCAATACAAAGTCTTAAGCTATGCTAAACCCTTTTCAAATCAATACGTGACAATTTGCATAACAGTGTTTAGGTGTCATCTGTACATTTCGTTTGTCATGTCATCAATTCTCGATTTCTTTAGAGCTGTGAACCGAACGACAGTAGTAAGTAATGTCTAATATTTTGTACTAGTTTATTACCTCAATACCCTCAATTTGGATGTTGACTTTCTCTCCTCCTTTGACAGTGAACTCGGATGCTGGTTTTGGTGGACTATTATGGACATCACTGGGTAGTCAGTAGTCTCAGTCCACTATATTGAACAGGGACATCCTCTAGCCTAATAAACCTGATCAAAAGATATAATTCAATTCAATACAATCAACAGAGAAAATCCCACATAAAACCTATAATGCTTGGTTTTAATCTCGTCCCTACTCCTTTGTTGTCTAGATAATTTACAACATGTCATCATCTGCACACGGAAGAAAAAGGAAAAGAAAAAGGAAAATTAAAATAATGCTTGATATAATTTGAACAAGATAAATGCAGAATAGTTTTAAGATACTCACAGTCACTTGTAAAGTGTCTCTGCAACATTTCCTTCCTTGGATACCACAAATTTGCTCTTTGTTCTTTGAGTGAGAAATGGACTAAAAATTGAGTACAACAGACTAAAGTACCACGGCACATTGATAAAGATCTACACAAACAAAATCCACAAAATCAAACCATGGCATTCAAGAACATAAAAATCCACAAAAATCCTCTCATACATTTCTCTGTCTTTGAAAACTCCATAATCATTGTAGCAAATTGGATGTCTCTCTCTGTCATAAGCGTGCATATAAGTCACAACACCTTCAAGCTCCTTAAACCCCATATCTTTTTCCACAATGCCATCAGCCTCAAAATCTTTTCTCCAAGAAAGACACTTTTGCAACATATTAAGTGAATCTTGAACTCTAGAATCCCTTGCACGAAGGAATTTCGTGCGCCTGATTCAGGCAAAAATATACAAATGGCATCTTCCATTCTGTACAGAGATCTCTTTGCCCATCGCTTCCTTCAATCTTCTTCACAGTCGACAGTCGCCGCAGGCCCACAGTACCGGAGGAAAAGAGAGGGAAGGGAAGTGTAGAGATGAGACCAAAGACGGCGTCGGTGCGGCGATTGGGTAGACGGTACTATTGTAGAAAGAGAAGGTCGAAGGAGATAGATACTGCCATACTGGCCCCTTCATTCGTTTACACAAAAGGGCAAAAAAAAAAAAAAAATTGGGCCAAAAAATGAGGCCCCCTCCAGTTTTGGGCCCGAGGCGACAGCCTCATCCGCCTCGCCCCAAAACCGGGCCTCGCCTCAGTCTCTGTGTGTGAAATCAGTTGGGGAAAAAAGGCTCTAGTTTTGAGGTTTCTTTTTTTATGTGGATATGGCTCAAAGAATGTTTTGAAACCCAAGCTGAGTGAGGATGCATAAAGGCTGCAAATAATCAAAAATGCAATGAATTTATAAACAGTGAGAATAGCAATTTATTGGGAAGGATTAAAGTCCTTGGATTGGTTGTTGAATTATCATTCCAAAATTGATTCTTTCAATATTTGAAATAAATTTAATTTTCAAAAACTATATAATTAATAGGGGTGGACAAAATTATCAAATCAAATCAAACTAGACAAATCTGAACCAAACCAAATCGAGTTGTGATAAATTTTAATTTACATTTATTATTTGAAAATTTAAGTAATGAAAACAGAATCAAACCAAATCAAATGGTTTACCGTCTATAAATAATTTATGTATATGAAAGAAAAAAAATTGATTCTGACTTTTTTTTATAGTACAATAAAACCTACAATTTACTGCGCATGGACTCATTTATTAAAACTATATATATATATATATATATACAGAAATGATCTAATGAGCACCGGTGCTCATCTTATCCTAAGCACCGATGAGTTGGCACATTAATTTATTGGTGGATTGGAACTCACAAAATCTTTATCCACCAATGAATTAATGTGCCAACTCATCGGTGCTTAGGATAAGATGAGCACTGGTGCTCATTAGATCATTTCTGTATATATATATATATATATATATTCTCTTTCCTATTTTCGAAAATACGTTTTTGAAAACAAGTTTAAAATTTATAAAGAAAACACAACGACAAATTTGTCGTTTTAGGTGTTTTCAGTTATAACTTGGCCAAAATTTTCAAAACGCATTTTCGTTATTTTCAACCACCGACAACCATCAGCGCACCCGACCACCACTGCACCACCACCACCAAAATCGTCACAAGAAAGACACCCACCGCCACAGCCAAAATCGCTACCCAACCACCGAAAAATTGCCACCAAAAATACCCCCAGCCACCGCCACATCCAAGACCCCCACCAGAAAGACCCTCACAGCCACACCGCAAAATCGCCACCAAAATCGCAACACCAGAATAGCCAAAATCGCGACCCAACCACAGCCAAGATCCAGCCAAAATTGCTATGACAAAATCACGATCCAACCAGAGTCAAAATCGCCACAGCCAAGACCCCCACCGCCACAGCCAAAAATCGCGACCCAACCACCAACGCATCCAACCACAACACCCAAACCAACCACCGCCAGTGAAGAAGGAGAGAGAGAGAGAGAGAGAGAGAGAGAGAGAGAGAGAGAGAGAGACGCCAGTGAAGTGAGGAGGGAAGCGAACGCATTTTCCATTTTTTTAATTTTTTAAAAAAAATTTCAAAATGTTAAAAAGAACACATTTTCAATAATCTTAAAATGGACACTCAAAACACAAAATTCAAAATGAATTCAAAACACAAAACTGAAACACAAAGAGAACAACCCCTAATGGTTTTACAACCTTTTCATTTGCAACATGTAAGACGTGAGAAAGTATAATTAATGAGATGCTTTGCTTTGAACAACAAATTATTGTGGCATGTCAACCTATCCTTTATTTGCTAAGTTTGTTAGCGTTCTCGTGGTACAAGTCATTGGCAAATTTAGGCATTTGTTTGAGCCTTATTTTTATTTTATTTTTTGAAAAAAATAATTCTTGAATAGGGTTGATCCCACTTGAACCACATTTCTTAATAAAATAATATTATACGCAAATACGAAATTTTTCCTTATTTTGTACTCACACATTTTCCATCAATACACTATTTAAAAATACATTTTTTTATAAAAAAAAAATGAAGCTCAAACAAGCCTTAGAGGTAGGGATGGCAAAAAAACTCGTCGACTCGGAAAAAGCCCGAGCCGATGCTTGGGCCAAACCGTGGCCCGGGCCAACCCGTGGCCCGGGCGAGTCTGCCCATTAAAAAAAATTAAAATTAAAATTTTTTAAAAGAGTTGCCACCAGCCTTCAATATTAAAATTAAAAATGCTGTTTGTACAAAATAGTTTGACAAAGTTGGCTGACAAAGTGAGGTGTAAGGTGGAGATGAAATGGGTTTGGACGGTTGTGATTACAGAAGGCAAAATGAGCGCCAAAATGGGAAAAAATGGAGGTGAGGGAAATTGAAGTGGCCGACAATAACTTCTCTCCCACAAACCAACATTCTCTCAAATTTCTGTAATAAATCAACACTCCAAAATCGGGTTGCTTCTCTCCCACAAACCAACATTCTCTCAATCATCTGTAATAAACCTCCTCACCAAAATCGGGTTGCTTCTCTCCCACAAACCAACACTCTCTCAACCATCTCCCCCAAATCAACACTCCAAAATCGGGTTAATCGAGTTCAAATTTCGTGGATTAGGCGACGGGTGTTTCTTCCATTCAAAATTACAGGGGTCGGTTCCGGCTGTTCTACACCATTCAAAATTACAGAGGCGAGGGGTGTTTGTTCCAATCGAAATTACAGAAAATAAACACCCATTTCCGGCGGATTAGGCTGTTTACACAGGTGCATTATAAATTCATCTTTGAAATTGAGTTTACTTATGTCTTGTCTCTGTAACCGGGTTGAAACTGAATTGTGTGGTGCACTATAAATTCATCTTTGAAATTGACTTTACTTATAATTGTCTTGTCTCTGTATTGAGCTATTTCCAATTGATTTGATCTGAGAACGATGCCCTTTGCTATGTTTGATGTTTGTAATTGTTAGGTGTTCATTTGATGTTTGTAATTGTTAGGTATTCATTTGATGTTTGTAATATTTTTGTTGTGGAAATATAGGATTCATCCGCGCATGAATACACATCAATGAAAAACATGAATGAACCTAAGCAAAGATTTTGGGGGTTGCTGGCTAGGAAAGCTAAAGCAATTATTGATGATGATAATGCAGCTCAACCATATTTCTGTTGTACCAATGTATTGAACAAATTACAAATAAAGAGTGTATGTAGGACATATGATTTTTTTTTTCATTTAAACTCCTGTTGTAAATGGATGAAGTTACGTACTATGAACTTGTCATAATAGGTGAGTGTTTATGTTTTACAGGATCAGCTAAATATGGAAGAAGTTTTGTCGGTCGATTCCGAAAATGAGAATGTGGAGGGGAATGTGAATGTTGTGGTAGATGAAACAATAGAAGGAAATGGAATGATTGTGCCTGAAGTTGGTATGCAGTTTGAGGATATAAAACAAGTGTATGATTTGTATGCAAGATATGCTTATGCCGTAGGTTTTCCAATCAGAAAGAGGAGTTCAGGGAGGGATGATGAAGGTATTTTGAGATTTGTCACGTTGACGTGCAGTAGGGAGGGACGAAGAATAGGTACTACAAGCACTTCTTTGAAGCCGCAACCAACAATTCAGACGGGTTGTAAAGCTAGGATATCTGCATCTTTAGATATACATGGTTACTGGAAGATTAACTCGGTCCACCTTGACCACAATCATAAGACGAGTCCTAGTAAGTCGAGGTAGTATCGATGTAACCGAGATATTAGTGCTTACGTGAAACAAAAGCTTGAAGTGAATGATGTGGCAGGAATAGCATTACATAAAAGTTTTAACTCTGCAGTTGTCGAGGCCGGTGGCTATGAGAACATGACTTGCATTGAAAATGATTGTCGAAATTATATCGAAGAAGTGAGACGACTAAGACTGGGTGAGGGTGATGCGGCAGCAATACAGTCTTATTTCTCTGAAATGCAATCCTGCTGCTCCGGATTTTACTTTAGTATTGACTTGGATGATGATTCGCGCCTAAGAAATGTGTTTTGGGCTGACAATCGGTGCAGGCAAGCATATAAGGAATTCGGGGATGTTGTGACATTTGATACAACCTACCTTACCAATAAGTATGATATGCCTTTCGCCCCTTTTGTTGGCGTAAATCATCACGGACAATCAACGTTGCTAGGTTGTAGTTTGCTATCGAATGAGAACACAGACACATTTGTGTGGTTGTTCAGGACATGGTTGAAGTGCATGTATGGTAAAGCTCCGCATGGAATAATTACGGATCAAGATAGAGCGATGCAAAATGCAATTGAGATAGTTTTCCCGAACACTAAACATAGATGGTGTCTTTGGCATATATTGAAAAAGTTGCCTGAAAAGTTTGGATATCATGTGGATAAGGCATCTATTTTTTCGAATATACATGTCTTGGTTTATGATTCACAATTTGTCGAAGAATTTGAGGAAGGTTGGAGAGTGATGATCGATACGTATGACTTACGTGATGATAGTTGGTTATCCGGATTGTACGAAAACAGAGGTCGTTGGGTGCCATGTTTTTTGAAAACAAATTTCTGGGCTGGTATGTCAACAACTCAAAGAAGTGAAAGTATGAATGCCTTCTTCGACGGTTATGTGCATTCGAAGACGTCATTGAAGCAGTTCGTCGAACAGTATGAGAGAGCGCTCAGGAATAAGGTAGAAAAGGAATTTCAGGCTGATTTCAGGTCTTTCTCTCAAATGATACCATGTGCAACCACGTACGAAATGGAGAAACAATATCAGCAATTGTACACCCTATCGAAGTTCAGGGAAGTTCAGGTCGAATTTACAGGTAAGGTGTACTGTGACCTCATCTCTTCTTCAGAAGGACATCAGGGGACAACGTATCAGGTATGTGAGGACGTCGTTTGTGGCGATAGACGAAGGAGGAAAAATTTTTAGGTGGCATTTCATAGAGAGACAGAGGTAATCATATGCAGTTGTCACATGTTCGAATTCCGGGGTATAGTATGTAGACATGCGATTGCAGTATTGATACGCAACCAGGTGGCTGTGATGCCAGATAGGTACATATTACGCAGATGGAGGAGGGACGTTAGCAGAGCACACACGCGGGTCGCCGTGAATTATGCCGGTATGGTTAGTACACCTGCACAATTGATGTATGACGATATGTGTCAGGAATTCGCTACTGTAGCAGACCTAGCTGCGGATGACGAGGGGAGGTATCGTGCTATCATTGACTGGATACGACTCCAAAAGACAGAGCTTAGGTCGACAAAGTCGGGTTCCGATAGTAACACACTTTTACAGCCTAGTGCATCTCACAATCAAAGTATCGAGACTGTCAAAGATCCCATATCGTCAAAGAAAAAAGGAGCCCCAAAGAAATTGAGGAGAAAAGGCCCATTGGAGGGTAGCGCTAAGAAGTCAAAGGTATATTCGTTGAAAAAAAAAAACATTTCTACTTGATAAAATAATAAATAATTTCGTTGTGTGTATGCAGGAACGATCGAAGAGCATAGCAGGAAAGGTTTTTCCACCTCCTCAACCACATCATTCAATCCCAATGCCAACCCCAGTTCAAATGCCAATGTCAATGCCAATGCCAACGCCAGTTCCAGTGCCAGTGCCAATGCCAACGCCATACTCTTTTTCACAACTACTAATGGTAGGTATATTCAATGTACGTTTTTAAATAATCGGGTTTTATGCACTGTTTTTATAAGAGCCAATATGTATCGATGTAGGGTCACAGTATGAGCCAGGTTTTCACACAACAAATGCCGTCGTCCACATTCATCCAGACTACGACAACACATGTTTTTCCACATTCACAAGGTACGTATATATTTTCATCGCCCCACGTTCAATTGACAATTAATCGACTCTTATTATTTCAATTTACATGTCAGGAAATGAGAACCCATACCACGATTCATATTTACGGCATCATCGTGACTCATGTTAAATAATGGCGAACAACATCATGAGAAGAAGAACAAGCTACCTTGTGCGCAAGATAGATTCGTCATGGAAGTAGTCAGATTCGACCCGTCTGTTGTAATGACAAATTCCATGTTTTTCGATGTCAGTGAACCTGTTTTGTAATGAAAATGGAGTTTTTCGATGTCAGTGAACCTCTTATGTAATGAAAAATTCCGTGCTTTTTATTTTTATTGATTTTATGCTTAACCTATTTCAAGAAGAAAACGATTCATATTAACAAATTTTGAGATTCAAATTTAACTAGCACAATAGTAATTTTAGTGCACAATAATAGCTAGGTCTTCACTTCCAAAAAGGTACATGAAGTAAAATTTTTTACTTCAACCAAAATGTACCAACTACTTACAACTAAATTAGTCGACCAATTTCAAATTTACAAAATCCCTCTATGAACAACTAATCATGCTCGGAGGACCGTCACATTCACGGTCACAGTAACCAACAGCTCTTCATTGTTATTCAGCCGAACTTGAGATTGGAACATTCGGGACATATCTTCAACTTCTTCATCCGCTTGTGGTTTAGCCTTAGTACCGCTACATTCACCGTTTACTTCTCCATCTTTGCACCACTCCCAGAAGCCACACTTCACACTGCAACATTTGAAGAATCTGCCTTTGTTTACAGTGTCCTTTTCAACCTCGAAAAACTTCTGAAATCCATTCACACAAAGTGGACATCGACATTTTATCGGGCAATCATTGAAGAAGTGTCCAACACTCCTGCAACCGTGACAAACCCCGGAGTTCTTTCCCGTCATTCTATGTTCCTGAATCAAACCAATTCTATGTCAAAATAATTAAATCACCATCTAACATATATGCTAAAATGTAAAACGAGCAGCTAACCTATATCTTAAACTCAAAACCATCAGGATCGAAGTAAAGTGTTCAATTGAAAAATCAGCACCTTAGTTAAATATTAAACTGAAAACTCAACATCTACGTTCAAATGATGACCAAAAAATTCTGTCATTAATGTTCAATGTTGAAACTCAGAAATGAACATCGAACTGCAACATTTAAACCGAAACTCCAGCATTTTTCAATTTCAATTTTATAACTCAAACAGGGCAGAGCATATTCGAAATGAAAAATGAAAGAACTCTGTAAACTCAGTGAAATGTACAAACGGAGAAATCAACATCCAATTCCAACTGAAAAACCCAAACTCCATCATCTGAGTTCAATGTTAAAACTCTACATTCTGCACCTAACTTCATCAGGATAACCGAAATCAAACTGAAATACCAACAAATACGGCATTACTGATAAATGTTCAAACTGAGAATTTGACATCCAAGTTAAACTGAAATACCGACACTCCAACATCTAATTACAATGTAAAACCTCAAACATGCAAATGAAGCCCCTATCCCACCTCAAACTGAAAAATTGAAAATCGACTTCAATGTTCTAAATCCAAAAATTCACCATCTACGTAAAATCTGCAGTCAATGGAAGCTTGTGAAAATGACGCTTTCAATTTATGTAAACAAAATTTACCAAACCATGAACCTATTTCTGACGAATGAGATGCCTCTGTACTACGCCCGTCGATTTGCAAAAAAGGTCCGGAGGTGAGCCAAATCAGGGTGCTGGAGTTCTATGGCTGCCGGAGGTTGCGATGACGCTGGAGGTGATGGATTCACCGGCTGCCGGAGGATTGAGTTTTTGGGAGGGAGGGTTTTTGGGTATGATTTGGGGAAAATGACGGGGATGGGTGTGGAGAGAGAAGGGAAGTGGTTTTGTCGATTTTCAAATTTTTTTTTTTTTTTAAGTCGCCACGTCACTTTGTCAACTGGGTTTGTCAACCCACTTTGTACGAGTAGCCCGGTCGGTGTGTGAAATCAGTTGGGGAAAAAAGGCTCAAGTTTTGAGGTTTCTTTTTTTATGTGGATATGGCTCAAAGAATGTTTTGAAACCCAAGCTGAGTGAGGATGCATAAAGGCTGCAAATAATCAAAAATGCAATGAATTTATAAACAGTGAGAATAGCAATTTATTGGGAAGGATTAAAGTCCTTGGATTGGTTGTTGAATTATCATTCCAAAATTGATTCTTTCAATATTTGAAATAAATTTAATTTTCAAAAACTATATAATTAATAGGGGTGGACAAAATTATCAAATCAAACTAGACAAATCTGAACCAAACCAAATAGAGTTGTGATAAATTTTAATTTACATTTATTATTTGAAAATTTAAGTAATGAAAACAGAATCAAACCAAATCAAATGGTTTACCGTCTATAAATAATTTATGTATATGAAAGAAAAAAAAATTGATTCTGACTTTTTTTTATAGTACAATAAAACCTACAATTTACTGCGCATGGACTCATTTATTAAAACTATATATATATATATATATATATATATATATATATATATATATATATATATATATATATATATATATATATATATATATATATATAAATGATCTAATGAGCACCGGTGCTCATCTTATCCTAAGCACCAATGAGTTGGCACATTAATTCATTGGTGGATTGGAACTCACAAAATCTTTATCCACCAATGAATTAATGTGCCAACTCATTGGTGCTTAGGATAAGATGAGCACCGGTACTCATTAGATCATTTATTTATATATATATATATATATATATATATATATATATATATATATTTATATATATATATATATATATATATATATATATATATATATATATTCTCTTTCCTATTTTCGAAAATACGTTTTTGAAAACAAGTTTAAAATTTATAAAGAAAACACAACGACAAATTTGTCGTTTTAGGTGTTTTCAGTTATAACTTGGCCAAAATTTTCAAAACGCATTTTCGTTATTTTCAACCACCGACAACCATCAGCGCACCCGACCACCACTGCACCACCACCACCAAAATCGTCACAAGAAAGACACCCACCGCCACAGCCAAAATCGCTACCCAACCACCGAAAAATTGCCACCAAAAATACCCCCAGCCACCGCCACATCCAAGACCCCCACTAGAAAGACCCTCACAGCCACACCGCAAAATCGCCACCAAAATCGCAACACCAGAATAGCCAAAATCGCGACCCAACCACAGCCAAGATCCAGCCAAAATTGCTATGACAAAATCACGATCCAACCAGAGTCAAAATCGCCACAGCCAAGACCCCCACTGCCACAGCCAAAAATCGCGACCCAACCACCAACGCATCCAACCACAACACCCAAACCAACCACCGCCAGTGAAGAAGGAGAGAGAGAGAGAGAGAGAGACGCCAGTGAAGTGAGGAGGGAAGCGAACGCATATTCCATTTTTTTAATTTTTTAAAAAAAATTTCAAAATGTTAAAAAGAACACATTTTCAATAATCTTAAAATGGACACTCAAAACACAAAATTCAAAATGAATTCAAAACACAAAACTGAAACACAAAGAGAACAACCCCTAATGGTTTTACAACCTTTTCATTTGCAACATGTAAGACGTGAGAAAGTATAATTAATGGGATGCTTTGCTTTGAACAACAAATTATTGTGGCATGTCAACCTATCCTTTACTTGCTAAGTTTGTTAGCGTTCTCGTGGTACAAGTCATTGGCAAATTTAGGCATTTGTTTGAGCCTCATTTTTATTTTATTTTTTGAAAAAAATAATTCTTGAATAGGGTTGATCCCACTTGAACCACATTTCTTAATAAAATAATATTATACGCAAATACGAAATTTTTCCTTATTTTGTACTCACACATTTTCCATCAATACACTATTTAAAAATACATTTTTTTATTAAAAAAAATGAAGCTCAAACAAGCCTTAGAGGTAGGGATGACATAAAAATTCGTCGACTCGGAAAAAGCCCGAGCCGATGCTTGGGCCAACCCGTGGCCCGGGCGAGTCTGCCAATTAAAAAAAATTAAAATTAAAATTTTTTAAAAGAGTTGCCAGCCTTCAATATTAAAAAAAAAATCAAAAAACTCGAGCAGGCTATGCCCGCTAGAGCTCGGGCCGAAAGCCTCATTTTTTTGGTCGGGCTTTGCTCGGCGCGGGCCCAAAAAAGCTCAAGCCGAGCCCGAACTTTTTTTTTCGGCTCAGACTCAACTTGACTCGACTCGACTCGACTCTTTAACATAGCTACCTAGAGGGAACTTTAGCAGCTCATTTTATATTTTTACTTGTATTATGTAGAATTTTTTGGGAAAATATGGTCTCAAACCTTTCATTTTGTTGTAAAATTTACTCAAAACTTTTTATTTATGTAACCTATAGTCTCAAATTGTACCAGCAGAAGGACAAATGGATGAACCGTTAGTTCATAAACGATTTTTTTTACTCTTTTGACCAATTATAAAGGGATAAAATAGTAACTTTAGATTACCACATAAAATAATTAAAATAACAAAACCAAAAATAAAAGAAGAAATAAAAATGATCTTAACTCTAAGAGAAATGTCTAATGATCTCGATGTAACTTCGAACTTAATTTTTTTTAATCCAGTAATAAATTCGTCCTTAAGCATAAGGTTATTTTATGTATACAGTAACTGATAAATACTCGTAAATCAAACACTTAATTACAAAAAAATAAAAATATAGAATTTATGAGTGGTGCTTCATGAAAATTTTTTTAGAGAGATGCTACAGGACACGTCCGTGTACTCGATCCCACGCCCCCCCCCCACCCACATGGGAGGGGGGGCGTCCCATTATTTTATTCACCTCGGGCCCCCCTCATTGTGAGGGGGCGGTGAGGTCGTGTACCCCGAGCATGTAAACGTCTGGGTACATTTAGTAAAATTCAAATTTTTAACACTTATCAATTTTTAATTAATTTTCGTCAAGATAAGACACAGCACCTGTGTGGTGCCTTTGAATAATATTCAAAATTTATTTACTAAAAACTATGAATATAAAGGTTGATTGGCAATTTTTCTTTTCGTTTCTTTTTGTTTGCCGAGGTAGGTATCGCGCATTGCACTCCACGGCGCACCTTAGTCACGCACTGTGTCTCTGTCAGATACTTCTTAAAGTTCACTTCAACCCCATCTATACATCATATACATCTCTACAATGAGCATCAGAATAGACTCAATTACAACTCAAAACCCTAGCCTGAAGAGAGCTTATTCTCCTTCTGCAATGGCTCTCTGTTATTCTCCGCACTCGTCGCTAGGGTTTGAAGCTCGGCACAGACTGGACAATTACTGTAAAATGTCTATTGTAGCCCGGTTCGTTCAGCCCAGAGGGCTTGGCCTTAAACTGGTTCCATTACGGAGGCGGAATTTTCGGGAACGTTCAGTTCTGTCGTTCGCGGCTTCACAAGAGGAATCGGTGAGCTTACTTTGATTTTTATTTTCTCGCAGTGTTTCCGCTGTTTTTGTGTGTTGGGATTAACTTTCTGTGGTTTGAGAAAGATTGTAAATTCTGCAAGAGTTGCTTGGATTTCGGTTTTTTAGTATTTTACTTTTTGAGTGGTATGATCAGACTTGTTATTTGATAACCGAAGATATGAATTATATAGTTTTGTTTTGTATTTTATTAATTTCTTTTGAGAGAGAGAGAGGGTTTTCGGCTATAGAAACTTTTCTGTAAGCTTTTAATAATTATGGTAACTGTTTGGATAAATATGATTGTAAAATAGGCTGCTGCGTCAATCCTTCTGATATTAATTGTGACTACAATACCCAGTCGTCTTAGTTTGGAGATGTCATTTGAACAATAACGGCCACTACGAGAGTCATTTCCACTTATGAAGGGCAATGTTTTTTTAATACCGACTGTTTTCCTTATGTCATGGAAATGTGGCTTTTATATTGGAATGACACCAAGAGCATGTTTTGCTAAGCTTACAAGCTTAATCAAACATGATAGAAGTTCCATTGCAATTTGTAATTTTTGGGTTACCAGGATGAAGGGTTGTTTGTGAAATTATTAGAACTTAGTCATCAGCACACGAGCTCAATTATTCTTTCTGTTGAAACCTATCCTTGAGGTCGTTCCAGATTTCAAAGGCTGAATTAGCATATATTATGCTAGCTGAGATCTCCTTTCAGACGGAATTGAAGATCCATGATATAACCATGTTATTGTTTCGAATCCATGAGTTAACCAATTCAACATCAGTACCTTCCGGTTTTGATATACTTCCATCAATGAATCCAGTTTTATTCTTCACTGATAATGCAATCATCATTGCACGGCTCCAAGAGGCATAGTTTTCTCCCGTGAGCTGTTGTGATACAAGGATTAACCCTGGGCTATCAGAATGGTGAAGGAAAAAAGGACTTGAAGGTTCATCAATGACAGATTTACTCATGGCTGATCGCACTACAATAATTTCTTCTGATTCCATTGGTTCCATGAGTGTAGATTAATTCTAACAGATGAAGGAATGCACAGAACGGAAATGAGACTGGAATATTTTCTATGATACCATGTTAGATTGAGAAGGAAGATATTTTATTCATTCTCGAAAATTACATAAAATGAATGTACAAAGGGGCTATAAATAAGAATCAGAATTGGCACCAAAAGAAAAGAATAAACCAGCTGGACTAACTAACAATTAAGTTGGAGGAACTAACTAGCTAACAGACTAAGAGAAGTAACAAACAAACAGAAAGAATAATTGAACTCGTGTGCTAATGACTAAGTTCTAATAGAAATAATAAGCTCGTGTAAAGTTTACAAGCATGCAATATATTTGTGATTTTCAGTGACTTTTTGGTTACTTTTCTAGGCTTGCCTTTCTTTTTGTTGGTTTTCCCTGGAAATTCTTTCATTTGAACTTGTAAGGCCTGATTTTGTGGCAATCTTCTTTTCAGAAGCCTTCAGGTATTGAAATAGAGAAGGAGGAGGATCTCAAAGCGGGAGCTGAAGAAGCAGAAGAAGCATGGACACAAACATTAGATTCTTTTAAAGAACAAGCCTTAAAGATGCAGAGTATATCAAAGGAAGCGTATGATGTGTATTCTAAAAAGGCTATAGTCATTTTGAAAGAAACTTCAGAAAAATCAAAAGTTGAAGCAGATAAAGCTAGACATGAGCTGAGCAAAATTGCAAAAGAAGTTGCTGAAGAGAGTAAAAAATATTTAGCCACAGTTGCAGAGAATTCCCCTGAACAAGTGAAGGATATTGTTGAAACCTTTGCCTACCCAGGGGATGAACTGAACGATGTCTCTGAAGTACGGGACTTTTATGTTGGAATACCTTATGGTATGTATACAAGTTCAAAAGATATAAGTGTGTAATATGCTTGTATATATACCTTATGTTGAACTTTAGAAGAGATGAAGAAGAACCAGCAGTGATCTCATTCCATTGCTCATGCTTTCCAGGTGCGCTTCTTTGTGCTGGCGGCTTTCTATCTTTCATGCTAACTGGAAGCGTTTCTGCAATCAGATTTGGTATTATACTTGGTGGTACTCTTTTGGCCATCAGTATATTAAGTTTAAGATCATGGAAAAAAGGAGAGTTGTTGCCTTTAGCCTTGAAAGGACAGACAGGTATCTATTTTCCTGGATGCTTGACACTAAACTGTATAGAACTATCTAGTATTGGTGACATATTGATTGACGAGTGAGATACTCAGATGAAAATAATTGAATTTTGAGTTGATGTTAAAATGTGTTGACGGAATCATGCATAAAGCCCGTGTCATAATAGACTCAAGTTTATTGCCCTCATATTTTAGAGATTCTGCAATAGATTTGCAGGTCAAATTTGTATTGACGTGCCTGTGTTACTCAAAGAAGATGAACAAAGAGGTGTTGCCAAATATCACAAATGTGATTGTAATTGTTGTGTCTATCACAACAACAACAAGAAGCCAAGTCTTGTAACTCTCGTTCCTAACAAATTAGGTGGTCTGTTACAGGGGTCCTTTTAATCAATCCTCTAATACAGAGCAAAGGCCTCACTGAATCAGTTCTTTTGCAATCAACTTATGCAGTGTTTATTCTGATAATAGCTTTCACATATACCATGCTCTTCTCTCTCATCTACACATTCAACTGGAATTACATTGATCTTATGAATGAGAACTTTAGGTCTACGTGTATTTCAATTAAATAAAGTGCCTTTCTCTTCACTTATCCTTTATTGGAATTGCCACCACTTGTTGTCACACATTTTTATTTCTTATTTTATGCATTTTTAATGTAGATATATTCCATCTTCGTATATTCTCCTTTATCTACCTAACATTTAGTGCATTACCGTATAGACTATAGTTCATTTAGCCCGCGTTTGGTGCACATTTTGAAGGTAAAAATGCATTTTTACTGTTGATGTGATGGAGAATATGTGGTTGAAGAAGAAGAAGGAAAAGTTATTGATGTGATAAAAAATATTATTTTATTGAAGAATGTGTGATTAAAAATGAGTAGAAGAATAATAATGAAAAAAATAATGTGGACCAAACGGTGCCTTAATAAGAAGTCTATTAACTTTTCTTTTAACTTAACATTAGCATGTAGTTATCTATTTGTTAAAATCATTATAGCACTTGTCTATACATTTTTATTCTAGCTTCATCTTTATTCTTACCATGACTAAAACTAGAAGTCATTTCATACATGATACATTCTGTGGTGCTTCTATGCAATAGAAAACCGGTTGGCTCATGAATAGATTTGGTTTACTTTTAGTTTCTACATTGGGACGAAACTGTGGTATTGCATCATTAATGTATTTTCTATCATTTCCGCAGCAATTGCTACCATATTGTTTCTTAGGGATTTGCGCGTATGGTCCATGGTAACATCCTCTTTTTTTCTGCAATTTTGAATATTCTAGTCTCTTTTCATTTTTGATCAATAAAGTTTGAGAACACATTCTTCTTCTTTGTTTGCCTTAACATTTCCTATATTCCCTTTCTTTGCAGCGACCATTTATTGCCAATTTTGTTACAACTATCATAAGGTCTGAATCCCTCTGAAATCTTAAATTACTGTCAGGAAACCTTTTTTCAGCGTTCGTTTTGTCCAATTTATTTTATTGATATTTTGTTAACCACTATCACTGGTGGAAGTTTGTATTCAAAGATAGAACTAGGGGAAATAAAAAATAATAAAAGCTGCATAGTGAGCTAATTGAGATTTTACCAAAATAGTGTTTTACATTCGTGATAGACATTCATATTAACATAGTAAGAGTGATGTAATATCTAATCATAGAAAGAAGATAATGTGATGCGTAGACCTAAGTTAAATAAAATCAAGAGTACATAAAATGACAAATTTAACATAATATAATTATTCTTCTAAATTTTAGTGAAGGCCTCTTTTCTTACCTGCTCTCAATATAAGCATATATTGGCTTTATCTGGCTTCTGACAGTTCGCTTGCAATGTGCAGTGGCGCAGTGGTAGCGTTCTTTGTGTATAGGATCATTAGAGATGGTGGGTACACAAAGGGAGGATCCAGTTTGGAAACCGGGCCAGAAAATTAATCCTCTTGTAAAGGTCTATGCAGCTTTTTTATATAGCAAATTTTGTACTATTTCTGTATTAAGCATATGGCATTATCGTGTTTTAGGTTTCTCCGGGCTTTTGACTAAAATGTTCTGCAAGTTTAGATTTTAGTACTGCCTTTTCTTTATCAGGGTCTCCTCTCTTTCCCAGACGTGCTTCAGTTGAAGAGTCTGTCAGTATGTACCATGCAGTGGATTTGTCAAGAATTAATACTTTAAATAGCCCAGAATTACGGAATATGTTAGTAGATTTGTCAAGTGACTTGTTTCAACAGGAAGTTCGAGTGTATTATTTTGTAAGGCATGTAATGTGAGGAAATAAATTTGGATGGCCTATTGTGAATCTTTGTACTAAAAATCAATTGTTGCCTTTGCTTATCCCTTATCAAAGGTCATCTGTGTTTAGTTATTGACTTGCCTCTGTGAATCTACTCTGTATCCTTTCTACCAATTTTTATGAACTTCACTGGCCACCTTCAAATCCATATTTCTTTCCAATAGTAAAAAATCATGATCTCTTCCGATGACAAACGCAGAAAAGCAGTTGTGCTTCTGATGGTTGTAGAATCTCGAAAGGCCAGACAGTGCAGTGGTTACTGGTCTTAGTTGGGTCGTGCTTCCTTGATAAAATTTTAGCAATGGTTATTGTGTCATCATCCATTTGGTTACATAACAAAAGAAATGTATGCATGCTTCTATGACAGCCAAAGACATTCCATGTGTATTACAGCATGTAAATGCTTGATCAGTGAACAGAAATATTAAAAGTTGCCAGCATAGAACAGATATGCCATTTTACATGCACCATCCAAGGAAAATTCCCAAACGATTGGGAGTCTCTCAAAAGCATCCAGGATTTACATAAAACATGAACAAGATCTAGACTACAGTGTGAAACACGAGTGAGCCATTAAGATGCAGGAAGCAGCATCAGGGCAATAAAACGTTCACACAACCGTAAAACTACAGGTGGCGTAGAGTACAGAAATGTTCGCCATTCTTAACCGGCATGCTTTATTGTCCAAATCTCAGACATTCCCATGGGTAAGGTGATTAGGTACCTCCCCTTGATTATCCAAGGGCATGTACTGTGCCATGATGGCCCGAATCTCAGAGTCCATGTAGTGCTGCAGATGAATCAATGGCATGAGAATAAATAACGTGTAAATGACATAACTGGAACATGTATAAAAACTGTGCTTCCCTGGGATGACGACCCAATGTGGCAGGTAAGCCAAACAGAACCATACAATAAAATTCTAATTCTTATAAGCATTATTGACATCACATTTTTCAATAATTTCTTGCAGTCCAGATGAGTTTCACTTAATAGATCTAAAATAATCTGTTTAGCAGCCCGAACTAGTTCACATGTTTCTTTTGTACGTCACTTCTTAGACCTACTAATGCTTGGAATTAGAAAGTAGGTGGCCTATGTGATTGAGCTTCCAATCTCCCCACCCCCACACAAAAAAAAAAAAAAAAAACCAAACAGAGCCATAACCAAAAACACTGGTGAAAGGATAAACCTTTGTTGCCCTTGTAAAATTTGAAGTTCAGCTAAGATTTAAGAGAGAGGAATTGTACAGCAGTGTAGGTAAATCAACTAAGACGTACCCGGATCCTGTACTTGTACATAGCATATCCCCCAACTCCAGCGACAGACAAACCAAGAATGATCACCCACAAAAAGCCCCAGCTAAATTTTGTATTAACAGCTTTACCTGTATGTCCAGTTTAAAATGTCACATTAGAGGTAGAAAAAACTGATAACAGATGATAATTTGATGTATATATCTAAGTAGCATTGATAACGAATAGCTACAAAAAGATCGAACTTGTCAATAGTGCATCAAAAATCAAGAGGCGCACATATTACATTCCAGATCGAGTGGAAACTCTGAAATGAATACTAATTTCATGTTCCACAAGAATTTAGATAAGTATGAGGGAGTCTTCCTTTCAACTAGACATAACTTGAGTTTTCTGAAGCAAGCGCGTACATTATACATGCACACTAAAACATTTTTACACTTACTTATACATGTGTCTTGTTCATGCATGTATAACAAGTTTCCCTTGCAACTGCATTCATAACTTCCCCAAGTATTCTTGCATTTGCACTCTGGACATTGGCAGGCCAGCTTTTCCTTGCACTCATCAATATCTAAAAGCCATCAAAATTGAAGAACACAAGTCAATCTATCAGGAAATATGAACTAGCAGAAGCTAGCGACGTTAGTCTCCATCAGCTAAAATAGAAATTCTCAAAATCCATGCCAAGCAATGCTAGTATTAGTTATATTCACGTTAGTAGGAAATCTAGAAAATATTATACCTTCACACCTATTAACACCATCGCCCCTGAATCCTGGTGGGCATTTGCAACCTTTTGTATGGTCATCCTGAAGAATATAGATCAAACTGACTATATTTATATCAACAGCCAAAATGAATTTCTCATGTGACAAAACAAAGAGGGAAAACAACTTTGACGAGGAAAAAGCAAGAGAAGGAAACATATGCACTACAAGAAAGTCAGAAAACTCACAATGCATCCAGAATATGTCCTTCCGCCCTTGGTTCCCTTCCAACAGCCTCCATTATTTATTTCACATCTTAATGCTCCAGATGCTGTCGTACCGGAAAAAAAAAGATGTCATGAATGATAAAACTAAGTACGCAGTTCTTTGTAACCCCCTCCTTTCCTTAGGCCCGGGGTAATACTTTATGTTGATTATAGAGTTTCAAGAAATGCACTCAAGAGGAATGACCACAGAAACTCAAATAACTCAAGCAAGTTTGTTGGGCGCAGGGAAGAATAATTACATAAAGTGAAGAAAATAACTTTACGAGTTTATGTTCTATTAAAATTAAACAAACTGTTACACAAAGTTACAATGCCCGAAAATTAAATTGTTGTGGGAATCATGGTAGCTGCAATAATTACCTTCACAATGTGTATAACCATCACCAACAAATTTAACTCCGTTCAAAATGGGGCACTCGCACACTCTCCCTCGGAAAGTGTCCTGTAAGACAGTTTTTGTGCACATCAGAAGGGATCAGCGGCCAAAAGATTAAAGCAAACATCGAAAGATTAGAGTACCCTGCATGCAGTAATATTAGCAGCCTTGTCCTGCCAGCATCCACCATTGTTTAACAAACACTCATTTGTTTCTATGTCTGTAAAGATACATAAAAACAAGTTGGGGAAGTCAGGCTGTATCTACTGCGCAAATATGATGCAAGATTGAGTTGCATTGCTTAGTTTGAAATAGGTCTTTCAAATAACATTCAGTAAGATATTCAAGATGTTCCTTCTTTCACTTTTTGTTTAGCAAAGAGAGGAGCCTAGATACATAATAATAGAGAACCGTAACATTAGAAGATAGAGATGGAGAGTGGACCTTCGGTCAAACAAATAGAAGGCTCAGTAGACTCCTCAAAACCTGAACATATGGCCTTAAGAACTGCCCCTTTGTCCAGCTTGCCTGAAAATTAGGATCGTTTTTATTAATATTATTTCTCAATGAAACGCGATGGCTATTTAGCTTCTAAAAGTTTGTACCTCTGTATTGTTGGTTATTTATAACCAGAGTTGGCAATATAGTCACATCTCCACGGGAGCCCTTACCTATCTGATACGATCATCATAAATTATCAACTCTTACAGAAACAGTTATCAAATTGCTGTAAAAAAGTAATAAAGGCCTTTCAGTTGGTAAAACCTGAGCATCTTGTTCGGCTTTCAGAATTGGGTTGTCTGCATCTGCCTCTGTATCTCCTACGCATTTGTCTATCTGCTGAATATCAATTCCTGAAAAGAATCAATAGTCAATAAGTAGAAAAATGAGAAGAGGATTTATTTATGACACAGTGAATAGCAGGTGAAGAAATTAAAAGTTCTTGATGGAAAACAAGATCAAATCCAAGTTCCAAGATTCAAATTATAAGCAATAAGGAGGGAGATCATGTTGGAGAACTCTATTAGCCTTCCATCTCCAGAAATTTTTTTGTTCATTGAGCTTAAGTCAATGGCAAGCATCACCAGCGATCTGACTCAATTAAACCTTATGACACGAGATAGTACTAATTTGACAATGAACAAGCAATGGAACAAGAAAGAAAGGGGTCCAAGAAGAGGAAGAATTGAGGACAGAGAGAAATAATTTTATTCAAATAATCAAGGGTGACTATTAAAATAAATAAGTTCTCTATTTATAGAGCAACTATTTAAAATAATAAGGAACTTCTACTAATCTTGAACTTTATCAAAATATTAAATTTAATTTAATCTAACCTAAACATCCATAATTGAAATTAAACTATATTTTAAATTCCTATCTAATCTATATCTCTATCTCCATCACCTTATCCCCCACCTACTACGGGTTGGGTAGATGGATCTTCTTCTCCAACACCACTATCCCAAGAGTCATCTCTTAAGTGAAACCATAAAGTTTCAGATCGCTTTTGTTGCTTTGACTCATTGATGTTAGGTTGACTTCTTCGCCTACTAATTGATACACTCCTATGTTACTTTTCCTAACCAGTTCATCTAGTGATCTTCATTGAATATTATCAAAACATCTCAATAGGCTCTCCCATGATATATGCTCAAAGGGCTCGAACTTAACCAATTCAAAAATATTGTCATTTCTTATTCTGATGATCTTGTTTTCTTAGAAATCTATCTCAACGTTCTTCTCTCAACTACACTTGGTTTATGTATGTCTTAATATCTAAACATTAAGGTTGTGTTTGAGCCCTATTCTTGGGGAAAATAGGTTTTGAAATAGTAATTTTTGGAAGAATATGTGGTTAAAAAGAAGATAAAAGTTTTGGGTTTACGCGTGATATGTTAAAAAAAATTATTTCCTAACCCACAAAAAATTGAAATGGGTTGGGTCTAGCCTGGGCTTCCCCTAGATCCGCCAGTGTTAAGACGTTGTAATCATCAATAACGTCTCGAAAACAGAATGTCAGATTCATGCATGAGCTTAATATATAGTACGGATCTGAACCACTTCTCAATAAACACATGCAGAAAAAATTTAACCTACCTAGGGACTGGATTACTTGATCTGCACACTCTTTAGTGTACTTATTTTCTTTCATTGGACAGCGAATTGAAAAATCTGTAACATAGTCCCACCACAACCATGGCTTTCCACTTTCATTTGCTAACTTAAAGAAGCAAGCTTGGCGTAGATTTTGCACTACAACGTCCTTCCCGTCATATCCCCTACTGAAATCCTGTTCAGGATCTGGTGCACAATACCTCCCATGGTTGATACACTGTGACATGCACTGTTTGCTCAAAATAAAAGAATCAGGACAGTACCAAGTTATATAACGTGGAGTGAACTGAGTGTAGCCTTTCTTTTCAAGTATTTGGGCAGCTCCTTTGAAATTTTTTACAAACTCTATCTGGCTTTCACACTTGGGACCACACTCATCATTACTATTTGTCCAGAACTCATACTCGACCCGTTCATCAGGATGTGGAAGTGCCTCCCTCCAATCAAGATTTATGTTTACCATATTTCCTTTCGATAATTCTTTCTTGATTTTATCCCCAAGATCCTCGCTGATAAGTGTGGATGGGATATTTATGTTTTGCAGATAATCCGCCCGAGTGTCCTCTTCTTCTGGGGTATCCATGGTAATCAGAGGCTCAACCCTATCATCTGCAACGAGAATAGCTGCTGCTCCAGCATTCTGCGCATTCCATGCCTTCAACGTGAAATAGCAATCTGCCACACATAGAGGTACATTCAGATACTTTGATGTCACAAATATGTAAATGCCTAATGTATGCTTTTGTGTAGTTTTTGAAGATTATTAAAGGTGTGTCAAGTATCTGAGCTGCTTGTCTGCACTTTAATATAAGCCAATGCAAACATTTATTGAGAGATGTAAGATGAGAACAAAATGAATGTCTGAAGTAACTAACAAAATTAAGATAAAAAGGAGCGGGGGACTGTGAACTCCAAATTTCTCTCTACAATACAGATAGAGGCTCAATTTAATCCGTGTTTTTCATCATTTGGGAATTTCATATTAAATCTAACTAGGGGTTTCACCAAGTTAACTGGAAGTATAGTTGACATTAAACAGTAATCACTTGCAAGTAATTCATACATTACATCAACAAAAACAAGGACCATCCTTTTCTTTTAAGACTTGCATACAGTCAAGTTAAGCTAGTGATCCCAACTGACAAAATGACACAATGAACTTCCTCTTCATACAAATTTAACACTTAAGAAAATAAGCAGATAAATTTCCAAAAAAAGGACATAGAAATTAAGAAACTTTACCCCCCCTGTCAGCAAGAAGAAAGACAGGCATGCCCCCAGGCTTAGTCTTGAAGGAGATATCAACATCTTTAAAACTCTTGCATGCCTTTTGATTGGCTGCTGGGTAGACCACAGTTCCAACCATAGTCCCTCCATACTGAGGGACCCCAAAGTTTCCAATTGCACATTCATAAACATCCTTAAGTGAGTCCGGTGACGTCACCCTCAAGCTGTTCTTCTCCACAACAAATCTCCCCAAACAAGACCCAGATAGAAGAAACCAAACACATACCAAAAATCCAATATGCTCCCTCATTTTCGTTCAATAATGGCCAGTCCCAGATCAGATACTCAAATTTAAAGCCTTGTTTCCGAAACCCACTTGTCAAGACACAAAATTTCACCAAATTGTTACGAAAGTAAAATATTTTCGTCTAATTGATGAGAACCCAGATGATAAAACCATCCAGCAATAAGATCACTTTTATTGATTGTACGGTCTATTTATTGAGCTGAATTCATAATAAAAACAGAAAGTTGAAGAAAATTGGACAAAGAAAGGGGCTGTGTATGGATAGTAATTTGTAAAACATGTTATGTAAGAATCTGAACCGACAGTCGATCAAGTCCTAATCAGCAAACAGGACCATTTCTTTGCATATCAAAGTAATGTAAAACGTGATCCTTAATTATGCGGTGAACGGGTGAAACAAGGAATTAAAGATTTTCATTAATTAGCTGGGACCAACAGATCCGATTTGGGATGGATTTTGAGATATATTTGTTCTGCCAAATGGACCCTTCACTGATGATGGTTGCTGGTGAAGAGTGTGTGGGGGGTGAAGCGTGGTCCAATGAGCTCATTTTGGATTATTTCTACTATGTTTGCATTGCATGTATGCCAGGTGTAATAGAAGCCTGAAATCGTGTACGGAATTTGTGGACAATATAACTCAGGATATGGCATGTTTGGCTTGGCTTAAAAGTAGCTAGAGAAAGATTTCCTTTTTTTCTTTTCAAAAAAGGTTGCTTCTGTGTATTTTAATAAAACTAATAATGAGAATTATATAGTTAAAGATACTATTAATATTAGTGTTCTAAAAGGCGTAATGCATTGCGATGCGTTGAGGTCGAGAATCAAGAATCACAAGTTTAAGCGTGTCAATGAGGAGAAAAATGCGTCATAATACGTTTCGTACTTTTAATATTATTTTAAGTATAATAAATAGATTTTTATATTAAAAAAACAATTTTTTTATATAAAAATAAACATGCACATTCACCTAAAAAAAGGGATTTCAAACAGGCGCATAAGTCGCGCCTAGGCGTGCATACTCGAGCATAAGGCGCGCCTAGGCTGTCAACAAAAAATTTTGACCGCATTTTTACATGCATATCACGAATTCGACGTGTTTTCACCTCGCATCGTGCCTAGGAACCGCATTTCGGAGCATTTTAGAACACTGATTAATATATGTTATGTGTATTCCCATATTAAAGAGAAACTTGATATACTTATAAATAATTTATCGTACAACGTAAGAGGGATAATGGAAGCGAGTGTTGATAATCTTTAGTGCAAGTTAATTATTCTAAAGGAAATCGGAATTAAATTATGAAAATATTCATGTGACGTAAATATAAATATGAGAGCGCGACTTTTTATTAATAATAAATGTTTCTATGTGCGATATACCTCTTTACCTATTGAAAATCGCAAAAAAACTTCCATGTTTGAAACTTTTTATGTGAAAAACCTCTCTACCATTCGTCAAGATTCGTCAAATCCGTCGTTAAAACAATAAAAAAATGTCAAAATTAAAAGGGAATAATTGCAATTTCAGTACCCAGTTTTTTTATTTTTTTACAAATTAAATTCAATTTTTTTTATATGTGTTACCTACAATCTCAAATCTTTAAAAATCCCAAATTTTTGTATAGCATCATTCTTCAATTGTATATATATCTTAATGAGATCGTATTGTAATGTGTGTGAGATAATAATATATTCACAACAATTTTACTTTCATCACAGTCTTCTCTCTCTTCCACAGTAGCATCCTGGTAAGTGTTGATACTCTGCAACCAAACCATTCATATTGCTTTCAGCTTTAGTGAACTCCACTTCACCCATCCCTTCCCTAGTGTACTAGTGCAAGAAGGCCTTGCATCGGCAGCACATGACCGTGAGCTGCCCACTCACTCGCCTGAACATTTCTCGTTGGGGATTCACTTGACAAAGTATGAAGAGTTCTTGTTCTAGATGTTAAGCATTTGTCCGCCAACCTCTTTGGTGCTCATATTGTTTTTCCTCTTGTTCTAGAAAGGTATATCAGTCAATATCTCTTTCCTCTGTCCCCAATTCATTTTTCTTTGGTATCATCAGATTTGCAAGTATCGTGATTGTATCAATTCATTGCATAAACAAATGCAATTGTCATCATGAGTAATACAAAATTATTTAAAAAAAGTTGTAATAAACACAAATTAATCTGGACAAATCTCAGTTAACCTGCAGATCCAATCAGGATGACAATAAATCGACTACAGACTTGACCAGGTTAATTTTCTTGATCTTTACTTTATTAAATTTAATTTTTTTCTAACTCAATATCCAGATTAATATTTAAGCTTATATTCTGCATTAAGCTTGTAGTTGTGGGGCAATGGTGCCCATGGTGGTGCCCACGGGTAGGGGCGGATACAGAATTTTAAAGTTAGGGGGAGGGGGGGGGGGGGGGCGGGGGCACAATTGAATTTGTAAAAAAAGTTGGGAGAAATTTTACAATCTAAAATTTACGTCCAAAAAAATCATACCCTGTGTAATTTTGCATCCGAAAATTTACATGGGATATAACTTTTTCGGATGTAAAATTTCAAAAAAAATTTGATGTTATATTCCATATAAAATTTCCTAATAAAATGATGAAAATTATATTGAGAAATTTGTATCGCAAAAATAATAAATGTTAATGAAATAATTGAATTTTTTTTTAAAAAAAATACGAGTTAAACATCTTTCTTTAAAACTCACGTTTAACGTATTTTTAACTATTTTCGATATCTGTTTGAACTATTCGATATGCCCATAATATAGTTCTCGAAATAAGTTTTGAGATGACATAAGCAATTTGTAGATTCGATTAGCGTACGATCGTCGGAGAATTTTTAAAATTAGCATGTTATCGAAATTCAAATTTATTGTGATTTTGCCTCTATTTGGTGGAGATTAAAATCAAATTTTTAGTAAATTTTGATAAAAGTTAAACAGTTATGGATTTTATGAAATATGTTATTAAAATCAATTATTAACTTTGATTTAGATTCAATCGATACCAAACATGACTTTAAAAATCATTAAAAAAAAATTCTCAAAAGTTGGGGGGAACCTGCCCCCCAAGACCTCCCTGGGTCCGCCACTGCCCGCGATGGTAGGTTTGAAGGAGATAACTTTATTTTTTTAATTTTTTTATTTTTCTACTTTTGAAGAAGAAGATGAAGTAGGATGGGGTGAGGTAGGGTGGAAGATAAAGTTTTAAATGTTTGGAATCTTAGGTGGCATATATAAAAAAAATGGATTTAATTTGTAAAAAAAATAAAAAGTTTGGATACTGAAATTGAAATTATTCTTTTTTAATTTTGGCATTTTTTATTGTGTTTAACTGCAAATCTGACGGATCTTGACGGTATGGAGGTTTTTCACACAAGATATTTCAAATAAGTGGTTCTCCGCGATTTTCAATAAGTAAGAGGTATATTGCACATGAAAACGCTTTTAGAGGGTTTTCTACTCTTAATGCCTTGAAAAATTATAAATGTACTATTTTTCTAATTTATTTCTCTGATTTTCTAGTAGTAATCAAGGGGTGCATGCATCTCGTGTTTACATTTGAAAATAGGCTAGAAATAAGTGGTGAAGATCTATGAATTGATTGTGAGCCATCTGCATTGGATGTGTTATGAAAATAACAAAATTTATATTTCATTGAATACATTGGCAATCAATCTATGAGAAATCAACTTGAATTCTCTATTTCTTGTTCTGAATTCAAACTCTGCAATCGGCTTTCACGATTTTGTTTGTCCCTCCTTTTTTCCTAAAATAAACATAACAATTATCTTTATAAATTACATCATTAAACATTGAATGAAAAAAAAAAAGAACAAAAAATGAAAAATATATATACTTGCCTTGGTTTGATTTTCATTTGTATTACTTTCTCCTTCCTTCTCTCTTAATGATAGAAGTGGGGATATCCTCTATAATGCAGACATTACCAAGAGAATCAAATTAAACTAATAATCTTAAATTCATGGGTTTTCATTAAATTACAAAAATCTTGAGTTCTCTAAATTTCCCACATCAAAAAAATTCAATGGTTACTAAACTTTACTGTAGGTTACTACATTTTCATCAAAATTTAAAAGTTACTCTTTGCTCAATAAACTTTACTATAAGTTACTCATTGTTCATTGAAATTCTACAGATTACTCATTGCTCGTTCAAATGTGAACAAAGTTACCCATTATCCACTTATATTATTTCCATAAGTGTTATCTATAGCAAAGTTCAATAAACAACGAGTAACTTTGTTTAAATTTAGGTGAACAATGAGTAACTTTATAAATTTCGGTTAGCAAATAATAATCTATAGCAAAGTTCAGTGAGCAAATACTAACTTTTTTAATTTCAGTGAGCAAGTAACAATTATAGCAAAATTCATTGACCATTAATTAAGCCCCTGTTTGGCCCCCATTTTTTGGGGTTGAAAATTTGTAAAATAGTGATTGATGGGAAAATGTGTGGTGGAAAAGTTTTAGATTTGTGTGTAATATTATTTTATTTGAGAATGTGTGATTGAGATGAAGAGAGAGAAAAAATTAATGTAATGGAATGAGAAAAAATGGGGCTCAAACGGGGGCTAAATTAACTCAGCAAGGATCAGTAACCATTAATTATATTAACTCAACAAGAATCTTACCGTGCAAGATAATTTGATCTCATTTAATCGGTACAATCTATCAACTTCAATTTCAAGCTCCCTCTGCACTTCCCCTCTTTGTACAATCTCCTCCATTTTCATATCCAGTATCAAATCCCTTTCTCTCAGCTTCTTCTCAGTCTTTTCCTTATCTATCCTCAGTCTCTCCACCTTTTCTCGTATGGCAGTTAGCTCCTCAGCTAGCGAAGCATCAAAGGATTCGACTGGAAAACACTCGGCCTTGATATGGGTGGCATAGTTGGAAGGAGCAATATTCTCCTTGTTGGAGTTGTCATCCAGTGAGATTTTAATCCACTCAGGATCTTGCTTTGGCTTTGGTTTTTCACTGGGAGTGATTGGAGTGTTCAGTGCATTCTTGGGTTGTAGTGGTTTCCGGCCACTTTTTGGCGGTGGAGTCGACTGGTGGCCGGAGAGTGGAGATTGAGCTGCTAACATTTTGAATTTTGTGGTGGTTTAGTGGGTTTTTGGGGAAGAAGTATAATTGTTTTTGAGAATTTGGGAGTGATGAGTGGATTTGAATTTGAAAAGCGGCAGAAGACCAACGGCTACTATTCTATTTGCAATCGGTCAGCCAGTGGTTTGGTAAAGTTGCTCTGTTCCGTGCTAAATCAGGTTCGTTTTTAATATTTGTTTGATTTACATTATTTACAAAATATATTTTTCTTTTTTTTATTTTAAATTATACGTTTTTTAAATAAAATAATATCACACGCAAATTTAACTTTTTTTTAACCGCGCATTTTTCATCAAATCACTATTCCAAAATATATTTTTGTCAAAAAAAAAAAAAGGCACAAACATGCTCAAAGGTGAAGTTCAAACAACCAAATAATTGTAATATAGATTTTATATAATTATCTTCATGTAAATGGCCCATTAGCTCAGTTGGTTAGAGCGTCGTGCTAATAACGCGAAGGTCGCAGGTTCGAAACCTGCATGGGCCAATTTGTTTTGGCTTCCTCATGGTTTTTCTACTTTTTCTGGGAATTTGGTCAAATTTGAATTTGTACGTTAAAACTTGAAAATGCTCGCAATCCTGACTATGTTTTGAATCTCCATCTAATTTGGCTGATGGATTAACACAGAGAACTTTATTCCCTTCCAATGAAGAAATTACAAGAATTAGGGCTTGTTTGAACCAATTTTTTTTAAAAAATACATTTTGTAATAGTGTTATGATGAAAAATATATAGTTAAAAAATAAGAAAAATTTTTGAGTTTGCATGTAATATTATTTTATTGAATAATGTGTGGTTCAAATATGGTCAAATCACCATTCAAGAATATATTTTGATAGAAAAAATGAGACTCAAACAAGCGCTAAAATAAAAGGAGAGAGTAGTGGATTATGGAAGGAGAAAACTATGTATACAAGTTCGAAACCATAAAAATCATATCATAAATAATCCATGCGAAGCTCCCAGTCATCCTTACTTTTCTCATCTTTGAGCGCAACTTCCGTCTATACGAATACCTATCACTCCGCTTGTGATCACGTCTGTCCTGGTCCGAATACTCAACTTTGATGAAATGGTTACCAACATTCTGGGCATCCCAAAGTCCCTAGCCTTAGCGATAGAGAAAAATTAAAAGAGGAAGATAAAAAGTAGTACCATTTAGCTAATCAAGAAACACAAGTATTTATTAAGCCCATGTTTGATATAGATTTTTAGTAGATTTTAGGTGTTTTCAGTTATAATCCAACCAAAATTTTCAAAACACGTTTTGGCTGTTTTCAAAACAATTTTTCAAAATACCAAAAAGAGCACATTTTCAACAATATCAAAATGTACACTCAAAATACAAAACCAAAAATGAATTCAAAACTCAAAATTGAAATACAAAGAAAACGGCCCCTTAATGTTTTGCATTCCTAGTGCTGCGACTCACATGAACATGATTAGTAGACTGCCACCCATACATTTTTTGTTTGCTAATGTCTCCATAACAAGCAAAACTTTTGTCATCACTTCACTAATCATAACTTAAAATATATACGATGCTAAGACTGCATCCAAGTTGAATGTGCGTTCCTTGTGCAAATTAACAAACTGATATAAACCACAACTATTTTGTCTCCACCACCAACCAGACTTGATGCGAACCCAACCAAGAATATATTTTGGGAACCACGAACAAGTTGAAATCAACCCAAGAAAGCTAGAAATCACATCTCGCAATAGCAACCTGACCCGTTGTTCGACCCCTACCAAAAACCAAGATCAAGCGTCAGAGATCTAACCCGTTGATTACCTGGAAAAAGAAGCGTAAAGTGAGAACGCCACAAAAGGACTGCGACTCCTTTTGATAAGTTCAATGTTAGAACTTTAAACCACCAAGAACATGGAGGAATAAACTTTCAATTTTGTATTCAATCTCAAAATAATTGTCAAAAGGTGTCTACGATGAAAATAACCAAAAGTATTCATATGAAAACCCTAGGATCTAGTTTAAACCGGAAATAATACGAAAATATCGCAAGAATCTTAATAGAAAAGGAATTCTAACTAATTTAGGTATTTCGCGGAAATTAAAAATATTCTGCCAAAATTTGGCCTATGCGACTGTATAGTACAATGGGTTGCGGTTGCATAGACCACTTAAAATGCGGCCTTATGCTCTCAGTAGGACACCATGCGACCGGGTGGCTTGGGACACTATGCGGTCGCATAGTGTCACATTTTGGCCTCCATTTCTTTTCTTGATTCGATCGTCTTCCAACTCTTTTCGGCCATCGACTCCAATATGGAACTTGACCATAAGCTAGTTAACTTCATCCCGGTGAACTTTGAGGCTCGATCACTCGATTGTGTGGCTTCTTTGGCTTGATTCGAACCCTGACTCCTTCCCGAGCTCGACATTAACCCTTCCTCGATGCATTTCGATTCCTTGCTCGTTTGAGGCCTTGTCTGGATCATATCAACACTTCTATTATGCAATAACCATCTAAAATGGATGGATATAGGATGGGGATACTCAAAAATCAATCAAATAAGAATCATTCGCAGGATACCGATTTTTTCAGTAGTGGACTTGCATATTATGTGAAGAGAAAAGCAATGCTTTTAGGGATTTAGATGATAAAGGCTATGATGGTATAAGCGACGGGCTTTCTAAAGGGAAACATCATCTGCGTCTTCTTCTAGTCACTCCAAACCAACTGTATCGTCACCCTTGTTGGGTGGTCTTGTGCCTTCTCAACCCCAAAAACTCACTCAAGAGATGAGACTTTCACTCAAACTTATAAATTGACCGCCACCTTTTTCACAACCGATATAGGATAACCTCAATAATCACCTTCTCACATTTCGGACCCTGGGTGTGAGCAAACTCGTATCTCCCGTGGACTGTTGGGTTGAAACTTGTTGATAACCTAAGCTCTGATACCAATGTTGGGTGGTTTGTTAGAATTGGGCCGTGACCCGAATTCTTGTTGAGTATTTGACTGTAAATACTATTAGAGGAGTATTGAAAGTTGGTAGTATATTAGAAGATGTCTTGAAGGAGTCCAATGTAAATTGACTCCTAGTTCATCCTAAATTCTACATTATTGGGTTTACACATTGTATTGAGACTTACCTTATATTAAACTCGTCATGTACTAATTCTCTTAGAATGTTAGGGATTCTTTAGTTATAAATGTATGGTGTACACCACATATTGGAATCGACCAATTGTTCAATTAGTTATTGGTCTAAAAAGATTCTTTGTAACTTCTTACTATTGATTACAACAAATTCTCATTCTCAGTCTGTGATTTTTATTCCTCACATTGAGGAAGTTTTTTCAAGTAAAATAGTTTTTTGTGTTCTTGTAGTTAGGTGTGATTGATTTTTTAAGAATATTTTCAGCATCTAGAATTGTTAGGAAATGCGTTTTACTTATTTGCTTTTGGGAGAAGAATTATTCTGTCATGTATTTATTTGTTTGTATACTTCTCGACAAGTGGTATCAGAACTAGATTCTAAGATTTGGGTTTTAGATTATAGAAGGAAATTTGAGCAATATGATTAAATTAAATGGTTTAAATTATCACACATGGAAAGAAAAAATGAAGGATCTTCTTTATATGAAAGATTATTAGCTACAGTTTGCAAGAAGATTATCATCTACTTGTGTTTGCAGCTGAAAAACCAAATAACAAATCAAAAGAAGAATGTACTTTATTGCAACGATAAGTCTGTGGGTATATCAGGTAGTGGGTAGATGATAGTATTTTGAACTATGTTACTGGGGAGACATAGGATCATACTCTATGGAGTAAGCTTGAACAGTGGTCATATGTTAGAATGACTAAAAATAATAAGATTTTCTAATTAAGCAGACGATGGCTTTGAGATTCCAGGATGAAACTCCTTTAACTGATTATCTGAATACATTCCAAGGAATTATTAATCAATTGGCTGGAATATGTATTAAGTTTGACGATAAGATTCAGGGGTTATGGTTGTTTGGTTCAATACCGGACTCATGGGAGTTGTTCAAAACTTCATTATCTAACTTTACTCCAGATGGAGGCATCACAATGGATCTTCCAAGAGTAGTTTGACGATAACATTCAGAGGTCTTGGTTATAGAAAAGAGGGAGGGTAAGAGAAAAGGTCTGAAGAAAAAATATAGAAGCAGAGGAAAGTTGAACAAGTTTGCGAATATCGAGTGTTATCATTGTGGGAAAAAAGGTCACATCAAGAAACGTTGCATGCAATGGAATAAAGAAAATAAGAATGAGAAAGAAAATATAGCAAAGAACGAAGATGACAAAGATGGTGAGTATAGAGTTGTTACCACCACTTTTGTAGACTTCCTCATTATTTATGACGATGACACGACCAATTTTGCAAGTCATGAGACCCGTTGGGTGATTGATAGCGATGCCTCCATTCATGCTACATCGCGAAAGGATTTCTTTGCATCTAATAAATCTGGTGATTTCGAAACTATAAAGATAGGTAATGATAGATTGGTTAAAGTCACTGGCATTGGAGATGAGTAATGTTCAAGGTTGGTTCTTAGAGATGTAAAGGTTATTCCAAACATTCGTCTAAACTTCATTTCTGCAGGAAAATGTGATGATGATGATGGGTATGGCAGCACTTTTAGTAATGGCCAGTGGAGGCTCACTTGGACTATGGTTGTAGCTCGAGGTAAAAAAGGTCCCAGCGTTGTATGTTTTGCAGGCAAAGCTCTCCAGTGATATTGTTAATGCAATGGAGGATAAGGGTACAATAGAGATGTGGCATAAGAGATTTGCTCACATGAGTATAAAAAGATTAGTTATATTGGGAAATAAAAGTGTACTAAGTGGACTGAAAAGTAAACATTTGAAAATGTGTACTCACTGTTTGTTTGAAAAACAGGGCAAAATCTCTTTCAAGAATTTTTCTCAATTGAGAAAGTAAGACATACTGGGTTTGGTACATTTAGATTTGTGTGGTCCTATGAAGACGAGAACATTTGGTGGCTCCAGCTACTCTGTAACTTTCATAGCTGATCATTTAAGAAAATTATGAATTTATACCTTGAAGAAAAAAACCAAGTGTTAATTGTGTTTAAGCAATTTCTGGCCTTGGTTGAGAGACGATTAGGAAGAAGTTGAAGTGCATCCGAACATATAATGAGGGGGATTATTCTAGTTCATCATGATTTCCCTGTTCCAATCGCAATAGGTGATCGACTACCACATTTTCGCTACCCTTCTTACCTTTGATTTCTATATCGAACTATTGAATTATTAGTACCCAATGAATCAACCTTGGTTTGGCATCCTTCTTTGTCATCAGATATTTCAAAGTTGCTTGGTCAGTATAGACTATGACCTTTGATCCAACAAGGTAGGATCGAAATTTATCAAAGGCATAGACTATGGCCAGGAGCTCTTTTTCGATAGTACGTAGTTGAGCTGTGCATCATTCAATGTTTTTCTCGCGTAGTAGATGACACGAAACACTTTACCTATTCGCTGCCCCAACACTGCCCCCACTGCATAATCACTGGCATCGCACATCAATTCAAACAGCTGACTCCAATCTGGTGCTGTGATGATGGGTGCTGAAACAAACTTCTCCTTTAAAGTGTTAAAAGCTGCTATGCACTCTGCAGAGAATTCAAAGGACATATCTTTAACCAACAAATTGCAAAATCCTTGATGAATCGTCAATAAAATCCAGCATGCCCGAGAAAACTGCGCACCCCTTTAACGGTTGTAGGTGGTGGTAGGTTTTCAATAACTTGTATCTTGGCTTTATCAACCTCGATCCCCTTAACTAATATGCGATGTCCAAACACTATGCCTTCTTGTACCATAAAATAGCATTTTTTCAAGTTTAACACCAAGTCCGTCTCCTTGCACCGCTGTAGAACCAAACCCATATGCTCTAAACACTAATCAAATGACGAACCAAACACAAAGAAATCATTTATGAAAATTTCTATAAATTTTTCCACCATATCGGAGAAAATGGCCATCATGCATCGTTGGAAAGTAGTGGGAGCATTGAATAAACCGAATGGCATCCTACGGTAGGCGAAAGTCCGTATGGGTAAGTGAAAGTAGTTTTCTCTTGGTCATCTGGTGTGATTGGAATCTGATTGTAACCTGAATAACCATCGAGGAAACAGTAATGTAAATGACCCGTCAACCGTTCTAACATTTAATCAATGAAAGGGAGTGGGAAATGATCCTTCCGAGTAGCAGTGTTTAGTTTGCAGTAGTCAATGCAAACTCTCCACCCTGTAACCGTCCTGGTTGTTATCCATTCATTCTTCTCATTTGCAACCACTGTGATGCCCCTTTCTTTGGTACAATTTGAACCTGGCTGACCTAACTACTGTCTGAAAAATAGGATAGATTATTCCTGCATCCAAAAGTTTAATCACTTCAGCTCTCACCACTTCTTTCATGTTTGAATTCAGCCTCTGCTGCCCATCGATGCTTGGTTTGTAGTTTTTTCCATGAGAATTTTATGCATGCAAAATGAAGGGTTGATCCCTTTTATATCAGCAATAGAACACCCAATTGCTATTTGATTTTCTCTCAACACTCTAAGTAATTTATCTTCCTCCATCTCGCTGATTGAGTTTGAAATTATGACCGGAAGTGTAGATGCTTCTCCTAAGTAAGCATAACGGATGTGGGGAGGTAGTTGTTTGAGCTCCAACTTCAGTGATTGTTAAATTGATGGTAGTGGTTTTGGTAATCCAGTTCCCAACTCCTCATAATTCTTTTTTCGCAGATACGGTGAATTTGTCTCCAAAAATTGTGCACATACCTCCATTTCTACCGAATCAGTGTGAATGAACTAAGAATGCATGATATAAGCTGCATACGTGTCAGATGGATGTTGGAGCTGAAAAGTATTATGAATTGCCCTGTCAACAACGTCGATCTGAAAACAACTGTCGAATTTTGTAGGATATTTCATATCCTTGAAAATGTTGAAAGAAGCTTGTTCTTCCCCTAATCTAAGAATTAGCTGACCTCGCTGTACATCAATTAGAGCCCGTCCATTAGCCAAAAATGGTCGGCCCATATGAGGGGTACATCCTTATCTTCTTCAATGTCAAGAATAAGGAAATCTGTAGGAAATATAATCTTCTTAATTTTTACCAAAACGTCTTCTATGATTCCCCGTGGATGAGTGAGTGACCTATCAGCTAGCTGCAGAGTTACCGTAGTTGGCTTTGCTTCTCCCAATCCAAGTTTCCTGAAAATAGAGAGTGACATTGGATTAATACTTGCACCCAAGTCACATAAAGTTTTATCAAAAAAATAATTTCCAATAGTGCAAGGTACAGTAAAACTTATTGGATCTTTTAGTTTTGGAGGAAGCTTTTTCTGGATCCTTGGCTGCGTTCTTCTGTCAACATCACCGTTT
This sequence comes from Fraxinus americana, assembly GCA_035079005.1. Taxonomy (NCBI): domain Eukaryota; kingdom Viridiplantae; phylum Streptophyta; class Magnoliopsida; order Lamiales; family Oleaceae; genus Fraxinus; species Fraxinus americana. The sequence goes on along the minus strand of CM068711.1, from coordinate 29,246,808 downwards.
CATGATCATCCATGTTACATTTGTTGGATATGATTTCCTTTAAGAATTTATCGTAACTGGGTATTTGTGTGAGTGCTTCAGCCAAAGGTATATTGATGTGAAGCTTCTTGAAAATGTCCAAAAATTTCATGTATTGCTGGTCCAACTTTTGCTTTCTCAATCTCTGGGGGAAAGGAATTGGGGGTTCATATGGATTTATTGGTGTGGTTGCTTCGCGCCACATATGAAGTCTCTTTTTTAGATAATTCCCCAGGTTTCTCAGTCCGCTCTTCCATATCTCCATCAAGCAATGGTACCGTTTCTTTATTTGCAGCAGGTCTTTTCACATTTCAGGTAATTGAACCCCGCTACATGTAGTGATGACTTGGACATGTTCTCTGGGATTCACTTTGGTATTACTTGGCAGTGCACCTGGAGCTCTTCCTGTCATAGAAAGTGTTATTTGTCCCACTTGTGTCTCTAAGTTCTTAATTGAAGCCCCCTAATTGTGGAGAGTTGTTTCGGTCTTCCTCATGAACTGATTTGTTGTTTCCATGTATATGTCGGTCTTATCCATTAATTTGGCAAACATCTCCTCCAATTGGGGTTTCTTCTCCTACGGTGATGTCCTTGAGACCTGTTATGATATTGATTTTGATTTCCTCCACATGATAAATTTGGATGATTTCGCCATCCAGGATTGTAAGTGTCTGAATGTGGGTTGTTTTGCTGACGTTGACACCATTGTGCGTAGTCCACTTGTTCCATTCCCTGTGAAAGAATTGGGCACTCAACTGTACTATGCTCCGCTCCACACTCTTCATAGTTCAACTTTTTCGCTGGTGCTGCACTGATAGGTTGTGATATATTTTCCACTTTGTGAAATACAGAGTCAATTTTCCCAGATAAGGCTGAGTATGTGTCACCTCATAGGCACCAGCTGGTTTCTTTGTACCCACCCGCTCAGAAGACCATATAGCTGAAATGTTCCCAATTCTCTCAAACAGTTCCCATGCTCCATCAATAGTTCTTGTGATTATGGAGCCATTGGACGATGAATCCACTACATTCCTAAAAAAATTAAGTAGCCCTATATAGAAAAATCGGATCTGTGTCTTCCTGTCAAAACCATGTTGTGGACAATTCCTGAGCATGTTTTTAAACATATTCCAAGCTTCATCAAATGACTCAGATTTACCTTGACTGAAGATTGATATTTTATGCCTCATATTTACCACTTTGGCTGGAGAGAAAATTTTAGTACAGAATTTATGAGCTAGATCATTCTATGTAGTAATACTCGCCACAGGAAGTGAATCCAACCATTAGAGTGCCTTATCTCATAAGGTGTATGGGAACAACCTAAGCCGGATAGCATCTTCAGATATTCCTTGGTACCTGAAGTGTTGACACATATCAAATAACCGAGATATATGTGTGTGTGGATTTTCATTCGCCAACCCGTAGAACTGATGCCCATTCTGGAAGAGTTGGATGACATTAGTTTTCAGCTGGAAATTCAGTTGTTCGAATGGAGGGTACACTATGCTCGATTGACTCTGGACAACGAAAGGTGATAAGAAATCCCCAAGCAATTTATTTCCATCTTCTCCTTCCTCAGCATTGCCTGGAATTACAGGATTCTCCATTGGTTCAATCTGTTGATTTTCCATTAGTAGATGTTCTTGATTTCCCTGCTGTGCTGCTCTAACTTCCCTTTGCCTGCAATGAAAAGTTCGTTCAATTTTCAAATCCGTTGGAAGTAGTTCACAGCCAAGCCACCTTAGCATACAAATTTAAAGGAAGAAAATTGACTGTAGTTCTTAGATTAATCTAAATAGAAATGCTAAATATAATACGTAAAATAAAATAAAAAGTAAAGACAAGTTCGAATTAGTGTCTAAATAAATAAAATTAAACTAAAAGTCAATCCCTGACAATGGAGCCAAAAACTTGTTCACGAAAAATAATTGTTCGTTTTAAATCACCGTAAGTGTACGGTTCGTAACAAGTAATAAAGTGAAATTGAGAATTTCAGATATCATTCCCACATAGATTGAATTCGTTTGATTCTAATTTCCGAAACCTTAACCGAATCTATAGATTTTTTAAAGATGATTATAAATATTTGTAACTGAACAAAGATTATATATACCAACTAACTAAATGCAATTAACAGTTCGAATGCGAAGTGAATGTTTCTTATGAATAACAAACAAGTACTAGGATCACGAATCCATTACAATGTTTGCCTTGGAATCTAGTTCTACAACAATAACAAACATGCTTGACATTTTGAAAAATCAATGATCCTAACCTATCCAACAATCTCTCTCGAGAATTGCTGGACCTATTCACGTAAACCACCCGACTATATCTCTATGAAGAATATAAATTTACAAGAATGCATTTATTTTTATGATCACTTAAAAATTTATGCAAAGTATAGAGGTATATCTCTATCCCCTATCGAACCTTATGATGACTAATACCTCGTCAAGTCTATTCCCCTTCTCTCGAATGCATGAAATAGACCATCACGCTCACACAATCACATGCATAATAATTGTGGAAACAAATAAATGAATAAAAGTCATTCAAACCTCAAAACATGTTTTAATTGCCAATAATTGTAAAACTAAAATCCAAAGTTACATAACAAAGTTCATCGATCTCCTAATACAGATAGATCTAGCCTAACATGAAGAAACTAAGAAAATACAAAATTAAAGTAAGAGAAGACATCACCAAAATCACAGTTTTGCTTCAATTCCAAGAATTCTTGTAGTTTTGATATGAAATCATTGGCCCAAAATATTCTTCTTGATGTATTCTTGGGTTTTCTTTGTGTTGTAATGTCTCTCCCCTCTTTTTGGATGGCTCTAGAGTTTTAAAATAACCTCCAAGATTCGTTTCCATAAGAGTTGTAGTCAAATTAGGAAATCAGAATTTTTTCCCGAAATGGCCTGGGCAAGCGCCCGGTACAAAATGGGGCGGTCGCCCAGGCTAAAATCTTTGCTTCTATTGATAGTTTTCAAGTTGGGCGGCTGCCCAGACAAAATATATGGGAGGTTGCTCAGGCTAAATTTTCACCACTTTTCTTTTCCGCAATTTTCTTCATTCTTTTTTCCATCTGGTCCTCCTAATCAAATTGCTTCAATTGTAATGTTTCAACTTTCCCCAAATGCATGTTGATTCCCAAAATTCCATCAATTAGCTCATTTATCCTTCTTTCTTTTCTACTTCGAAACAGGTCCAAAGTTGAAATAAGATAAAAATAACATAAATTAAGTAAAATACAACAATAAAACAACACAAAAGTTTAGTAAAATAGCCCCGAATAAGTGCACAAAAATGCACTTATCATATTTCCTTATAGTATGATGTACCGACAAGTTCGGAATGGTAAGAATGTTTCCTATGATCACTTGCCTGTGTTCGGTGTAAAGCATTTGTACATGTTTCTAAAGTTAAAAAGACCAAAGACCACCAAACACAGGTGTCAGAGTCCAGGTTATCAACAAGTCTCTGTTCAGCAGTCCACACAATATACATGTTTGCTTCTACTTGGGGCCCGATGTGTGAGGGAGAGATTGTTGAGATTATTCCATATTAGTTGTGGAAGGGGTTGGTTGTCAGTTTATAAGTGTGAGAGAAAACCTCTCCTCTTGAATTAGCTTTTGGGGTTGAAAAATCCCAAGACCACCCTACAACCCTGACTTAGCACCTATCATGAAAGAAAGAAAAGACTATCTGTATTCCAAGCGTGACCTTCTCATTTCTTCTATAGGTAACACTTTGGTTTAAAACTAGTAAATGAGGACAATAATACAAACACTTTTAAGAAGTTCAAGCTGCTACTCATGATGAGAATAACTTAACGAAGATCTTGCATCTGGAGGGGACAAGCCTATGATTACCTGAGGTGGTGGGTTGTGGATCTGAGGCAGCGACGCATTTTAGGTTGTGACGACGATGGTGGAACTGAGTAGGGTGAGGTGAGGGAGATGAAGGGTAACTTGAGACAATTTGATTGGGTAATTGTGATCAATTAATTTGATAATTTGTGACAAATAAATAATTTGTGATCAATTAATTTGATAATTTATGGCATATAAATAAGTTGCGATCTAAAAAATTTGCGATTAGTGTACGAGAAAAATAAGTCCGATCAATTAATTTGATAATTTGTGACTGAGAAATAAGTTGTCATTTATAAAATTTGCGATTTGTGGCTACAACGTTCTGTGACTATGATTAATACGTAACTGCGATCATAAATTGTATGCTATTATGACCTTTAAGAAAATTTATTTAATTAATACCACTTGATTTTTAAAAGAATTTCACAAGTTTGTCAAATTTAAAAGTGTATATTTACATATTGATAGTTATGAATTTTTCCCAAAATCACCATTCCAGGCTCACCATTATGCTATAAGACAATTGATTATTGAGTTGTAATATTCTCTATCATATCACTTCAAAAAAATGCATTCTCTCATTTTAATGTGCACCAAACGGGCTATGAGTCTCAATTTTATCAAAAGAATAAGTGCCAAATTTCACGTGTCATGACTCAAAATTTTCAAGTATGTTATTTTTCATATACCAACTAGGAATGCACATAAAAAATGGAAAAAAAAAAAATAATGACAAGAAATACCAAAGTTCCAATGATGTTACATGTTTCTCATGAGATAAAATGTCAAAAATCGGAAAGGTCATCAAACCACCTTTTTCTCCTCTTTCCCAATCGATATTGTATTGGAAAGTACGAACATGTTTGTGAGTGAAGAGTGCAAAAATACCTTCTAGATAGAGAAACAAAAATAAGCCTCTGTTTGAACGTGATTAAAATTTAAATTTTAATCTAGTCAAAGTTAACAATTAATTTTAATCGTATATTTTTTGAGATTCACAACTTTTCTGTCACACATTATATCAATTTTTATCAAAATTTACTAAAGAACAATTCTAGGTGTACAATCATTAGTGGCTGACAACACTTACAACACAATCCACACTAATGTGAGTGTGTTGTAAGTGTTGTCAACCACTAATGATTGTACAAATAGCTTTTTTGTTTACTAAAAATTTGATTTTAATCTCAACAGTAGAATGTGTTGTAGGGTTATGCAATTAAAAAGTACAAACCAACCTCAATTTTGCAAATCCAATCAAAACGAAGAAAAGCATATTCTTAGAAATAATTGAAAAAAAGGGGGCATATTCCGTGGGAGGTCCAATATGGGGATAATCTTCGTGCATTGGTTAATTTGAGTAACTTCTCCAACCAATAACAGCCGCTCAAATTGGACTCCCTCAACCAATAGTCTCAAACCACGTGTCACGAGTCAAAATTGGATGAGCATGAATTTCAAGAACATTATTTTGACTCGTGATCTACCCATTTAATCAGCAAGACTCGGACGGTTTTCTTCAAATTACGTTCCAATTAGTTTCCCTTCTCTCGCTTTCTGCAGCTATCCCAAGGTACATATTCGTTCGTTAACTTTTGATTTGCCTCCGTTTTTGAGTTCTTTAACTTTTGATTTGCTTCCGTTTTTTGAGTTCTTCTTCTTCTTCTTCTTTTATTATTATTATTATTTTTTTTATTTTTTTTTATTTTTTTGCTTTTAAAGTTTGAATCTTAATCTTATTTTGGGATGATTTGGTGTTCTTGAAGTGTACAAATTACCGGACACTTGTATTAATAAATATAATTTGCTTGCTCAGATCTCAATCTAGTTTTCGATGGGGTTTTTTTTGTGGATCTGTTAGAATTATAAAATTGGAGAATTAAAAAGCTTCCTTGGTGAATTTTTGTAGGACGTTTTAAATTTTCTTGGCCAAATCTGTGATGACGGCTAATGATTTTGTTAGAAACTCCAAACATATGATGTCATTTTTTAGGGTTTTCTCATGCGTTGTCTACTTATACAGGAAAATGAGATTTTGCTTTGGGATCTGATGTATATTGTGTCTGCTGATGGTTAAATACTTATCGCCTTGCGAAGTCTCCTAATTCGTAAAATTTGTAAAAATTCAAGAAGAAATTTAGGGGCTCTGATACGAGTACTTGAGGTGTTAATTTCTGGATGTTCGATATGATGCGTTGCTGATAAATTTATTATGATTTTAGTTTGCATACAAATAAAAGATTTATGTAATCATGGACAAGTAATATAATATTTAGGCCCCGTTCGGGAGTGATTAAAATCCAATTAAAATTGAAAATATGGCCGTTATTGGGTCCCACCCGTCTAATAAAAGTCAACAATAACGGCTATATTTTCAATTTGAATCCGATTTTAATCCCTCCCATACAAGGCCTTAAATAATTGCAGTTCTTTCTGTATCAATATTCATTTTGATGTACAAGAACTACTAGTTGAATTGAATTTAAGTTTCAAAGCAACTTGCATTACCTAAGATTCTTTCTATATTTGGTAAACTTGGTATTTGCTTCGTTGCTTGGACAGATTTTTTCTCTCGATTCCTCCCAATATTCCCTTTTTGTAGTTTCAGAACTTTATAGAACTGATGAGAAAGGTGTATACAATATATCTTACCAGAATATATTTCATACTTGTTTGGGAGGGTGTAATTTGCTGTATGTTTCTACCTCCTTGACAAGAAACACACCAAAATTAACTTAATCAAAATAGGAGGTACTAAATTATTTCTTCCTGAGCGACTCAGTTCAATTTGAGTATTCTTAGTGATAGCACTCTTTTTTTAGTTATTGTTTATGTATTTTATGTAATTTTTAATAAATAATACTCTTGGGCACGTCCTAATTGGGTCAGACAGTTAGATTAACTGCAGATACTTCGGATAATTTAAATTGTTTGCTTCACGTTATCTACTCTAGTTTTATTCCTAAGATTCTGAATTTGTTGCGAAAATTGTCGCTACTGGGCATTGCGGAATATTTTGGAAATACTGTTAGTTAGATAACTATAATCTATTGGAGCCATACTTCTAATTTTTGACATCTTTTCTAATTTGGTTGGCAGATTTGATTACCACATCTTCATGAATTCGAGAACCATTGTGGCATCTGTAGTTTCCTGTAAAGCGGGAAACAAGGACGACTTCGTTTTCTGGATTCTCGTTTGCTTGCTCTCAAAGTTCTTTAAAACTCGCACCTTGAACTTGAATGATTCTTTAATTAAGGCTATTGTTAGACTCCTTTAGTTAATTTGCACCGTGGAAGTGGTCCACTTGTAGCCAGTTGTAGGAGTGTTTGATAATTGGTCATCTGCATCCCTCGATTAGTATTTGGCATCATGGTTTCTTCTCATCTACCTTCTCAACCAAAAGCTCGCACACACAAGCCTGTTCAGTTCCAGATGCTCTTACCTGTGAATCCTCCTGATGCTGTTTCTTCTGAGCAGGTTGAGTTAGACTTTTCTGATGTATTTGGCCCACTGCCAACCCAAGCTTCCTCAGATCTCAGTAATGGAAAATCTGGAACAGCAGATGTGAATGAGCTTGTGTATGATGATCCTGAAGTTATATACAACCGATCACATTCTTTGGTTGGTCCTTCTGCTTGTGTTAGTCAATCTCTGAAACTCAGTGGACTCACCATACATGAGAAAGAGGGTCCAATTGAAATTGATGATTGTGTTATCAACAAGACAATCAAAGAAGATCAAGAACTCTCAGAAATTGATTCTGTTGCTGAGGAGGTTCCTGATGATTTGACAAAGGTCCAGACTGTGGGCCTTGAGGATTTTGAGGTTTTCAAAGTTGTTGGACAGGGTGCATTTGGAAAAGTGTATCAAGTAAGAAAAAAGGGCACGTCAGAAATTTATGCAATGAAGGTCATGAGGAAGGATAAGATCATGGAGAAAAACCATGCTGAATATATGAAAGCAGAGAGGGATATTTTAACAGAGATAGATCATCCCTTTATTGTTCAACTCAGATACTCATTCCAGGTAATTATTTTTCTGGGTTGAGTGATATGGTTTATGTAAATGAAAATACAATGTAATTGCTTTATTATATGAGATAAAAATTGAGTCAGCTCTTTCATCATTCGGAGCTATAGTTGAAGAATGCAACTTTTGGTCCTTTCTGATCTGCAGACAAAATATCGACTTTACCTGGTGCTAGACTTCATTAATGGTGGACACCTTTTCTTTCAACTATATCATCATGGCCTTTTCAGGTATTTTATTTGATTCTGCTTTGGATGTTTTCTTTTTATAGCTGGAGTCTGGCTCTCTAAATTGATTCATTACATTTCAGAGAAGATCTGGCACGTGTCTACACAGCAGAAATCGTTTTGGCGGTGTCTCACCTTCATTCTAAGGGCATAATGCACAGGGATCTCAAACCTGAGAATATTCTACTGGATGCAGATGGCCATGTACGTTTCCTCTGTGTGTGTATTTGCACTTTCAAATCTGTGTGCAGGATTCATCTTGTGCACACAGTGATGAACTACCATATCCTCTTAATCTTGTTCTCATTGTTATTGTAGGCGATACTCACTGATTTTGGATTAGCGAAGCAATTAGAAGAGAATACAAGATCAAACTCTATGTGTGGAACTGTAGAATACATGTCACCGGAAATTATTCTTGGTAAGGGCCATGATAAGGCTGCTGATTGGTGGAGTGTTGGAATTCTGTTATTCGAGATGCTTACTGGGAAGGTTAGCTTTATATAACACGTTTTAGGCATGATATTGTGAATTGAGCATGTTCTATACCGGTTGTCTATTGCTGGAAATGAATAGTAATTAGAAAATTTATGGCCTACGATACATTGGGAAAATGTTTCTTGAATTGTTGAGTTGATTATATGTTACACATTGATTTGCCCTTTTTTGTGCAGCCTCCATTCATTGGCGGTAATAGAGACAAAATTCAACAGAAGGTTATTAAAGATAAAATTAAGCTGCCAGCATTTCTGTCAAGTGAGGCACATTCTCTGTTGAAAGGGGTAATCTTTTGTATCCCTGTCTTATTTTTACCCAATTCTATCCCATTAAGAAATCTATTCCTTCTCCATTAAATGTAAATCTGTTATCCACGAGAACAATTTGTTGTGATTCCCTTCTGTCTACAATACTAATTGCTTGCTTGGTAGCTCGACACTATTAAAGAGGAAAAAGAAGGTAGAATCTTGTTTATACCGTGTAAGCAAGATGTCCTAAATATTGTTTGATTTTGGGATGACGACAAGGGATTTCATCATCATCTTCCATCTCTTCTCTTAACACTTAAAAACTGACTGCAAGTTTTTTCTTATGTCGCAGCTGCTGCAAAAGGACCCGAGTAAGCGGCTTGGTAGTGGACCCAAGGGAAGTGATGAAATAAAGAGGCATAAATGGTTCAAGTTGATCAACTGGAAGAAATTGGAAGATAGGGCAATACAACCAAGTTTTCGGCCCGAAGTTGCAGGAAAACATTGCATTGCTAACTTTGATAAGCAGTACACAGAAATGCCAGTCTCAGATTCTCCAGTTTCAAGTCCTAAAGTTGATGACCTTTTCCAGGGTTTCACCTACGTGAGGCCTGCTTCCCCCTTTCTCCAAAGAGAGAGTCCTTTGTGCTAGGATGGATTTGTTGCACAAGATTGACATTGTGTTTTCTTGAATCTTGCTCACTTTGTTGGATAATTTCGAATAGTTTATGATAGTCCTTTGTGCTAGGATGGATTTGATGCACAAGATTGTTATTGTGTTTTCTTGAATCTTGCTCATTTTATTGGATACTATCGAATAGTTTATTGGAAACTGAACCCATATGCATGGGGGAGTGTCATAAGAGAGTGTGTTGGTTAGTTTGGCAAGATGGACCAATCCATATTGATTACTATTTAAACTGTAATCTTTGTTCATTTATATTTTCTATTCTTGTTTAACTGGATTAGTTACGTTCCTCTTCCTTCTGCATAAATTTTGATCATCTGTATTTGTAACTATTGTGATAATTGCATGGTTTGATACGAGTAAGAATCCAAACACAATTTGACTCGGGATTAATAAAAAGATAATAAGAATGCAGCCATATTGTGTTGTGATGCATGAAACCACCTTTTGGTTAGAACCTTGAACAATTGTGATAAATGTACTGTACCCTCTAAATCTTAATCTTCATGTATAAAAGTAGAAAAAAGTCGAAGATAGACCCTGCTTGATGGTCATTAATCGGCCAAAATAGTGTTTTCAATAGTGAGAATGTGTGGTTAAAAAGTAGGAAAAAATTCGAGGTTTACATATAGAATATTTTATTGTGTGAATGTGTAGGGGAAAATGAATATGTAGAAAAAAAGTTTGAAAATAGTGGTTGTCAAATAGGGGCATAATCACACAAAAAGATATCGTTCGTGATTAATGCATGTGTTTGAATATTTTTGTGCTGTTTTAATGATTCCCAAATGCAACCACCATGCAATAAACACGGTCAAATTTATCTCTTATATGTCTAACAAGATATTAGCTCGTTTGAACAAACAAATCTGAAATTCACGTGCTCATTTTTTGATTTTTAATCGAATTATCGTCTACAGGGACCACACCACGCATACTTTTTTATGCAGAAAAAACTGAATGGTTACTACCCATACTTTCCAGTACTGTAAACAGAAATATATATATATATATATATATATATATATATATATATATATATATATATATATATATATATTTTACGTTAATCCATTTTTTGGTGATTGATTTAAGAATTTGAACTGATCTTTATCAAGTGGGATTGATCAGGAATAACATTTTTATTTTGAAGGAGGTAAAAAGTAACTACAACACATAGGTAGTGCTTGAAAATAATACTTTTTAAACAAGTAATAAGAATTAAAAATTATTATCTCAATTTTAAAATATATAATGTTATGAATAATTTAAAATTAAGTTTGATTAACTTTTGTCCAAAGGCTAACACACTCCAAATCCATCTAATCCCTCCCTAATGTGATTTTGGTTGGTTATTAAGTAACTATCATAGTCGAATAACGTCAGTCCGTCTATAAACTCAGTTTCATTTGTCTTAATTTAAGTCTCCTTTTGATTGAAAAAAAAATTATAAACTATTTAATATATAATAATAATGAACAAATTATTAAACTTGCAATTTGTCAATTTTTTTTTTTTGACGTTTTTCAATGAGTAATGCTATTCATCCCTACTGGGGATGAAAACACAGTTTATGTGGCGCTAATGTGGCATTAAATGATAGGTGAAATTAAATAAGTCATTTAATTTCACATTTCATTTAACCTATCATTTAATGACACATAAACTGTATTTTCATCCCCACTGAGAATGAATAACATTACTTTTTTTCAATGCCCATTGGCCAGTATATTGGATAAGAATAATACCATCCAGTATTGATAGTGTTAGAGCACCAATCTAAATGATCACATTTGATAAGTTCAATTAAAATTAATTATGTAATATTACATTTAAATAAATTTATCATTTAACGTCGTACAGTTATCATCTAGCCCGTTTGGTAAAGAATAAAATCCAATTAACATTGAAAATATAGTCGTTATTGGGTCCCACTCGTTTCATAAAAGTCAACAATAACGACTAATTTTTCAATTTTAATCTCTACCAAACACGCCCTTTGTTATTGACAAAATCCTAGTTTAATAGCGGAACTGCAACGTGTTATTTAAGCATTCATAGGGAAGTGAAAACCCCCCACACAAATTCCGTTCCACTCTTCATTTCCCCAACCCAACCCAACCCACCCCAACTATAATTTCCTGAATCACAAATCCTTCAATTTCAAGCGAAAACCGAAGATTTAACCTCGCGAATCTTTTCAATCTTCAAACGCATTTGGATTCCAGTGTACGTACATATCTCAGCTCCTTATTATTTCCATTCTCTTCCAATGCAATTTTTTTTTTCTAGTTTGTACTTATCAATGCGTGCGAATATATTCGTATGTGGTTCGGTTCTGTGTATGAATCAGTTTGAATGTTTATTTTCGATATTCCATTCCAAGATTCACATAATCGCAGCTTTGAATTTTTGTTTAGGCTACGAGGATTTTTTTATGACAAGCTTCTTGTTCATCTGATTTTCTTTTAGCTTTAGGAGCATTAATAAAATCAATCATTCGTCACAGCTGGTATGAAAGATCTGAATTTGAATTGAGAGACACGGCGGTGAGTAGGCCCTAAGCTGTACTATTTAGTATAGAAATTAATGTATTAAAAGATAGTGTGTTTAAAAATCATGATTGCAGATTTTATATTGGCGATTTGTACATTTTTATGTTGATTTTGATATAAGAGTAGGAAGATGAAGTTACGGTTCATTCGTACTTTTTATAACCCAAACTGTCCTGATTTAAACTTCCGAACTCTTATGGGGTCAATTCTTTTAGCAGCTTTGAATTTTTGTTTAGGCTACGTGGATTTTTATATGACAAGCTTGTTGTTGATCTGATTTTCTTTTAGCTTTAGAAGCATTAATAAAATCAATCATTCGACACAGCTGGTATGAAAGATCTGAATTTGAATTGAGAGACACGGCGGTGAGTAGGCCCTAAGCTGTACTATTTAGTATAGAAATTAATGTATTAAAAGATAGTGTGTTTAAAAATCATGATTGCAGATTTTATATTGGGGATTTGTACATTTTTATGTTGATTTTGATATAAGAGTAGGAAGATGAAGTTATGGTTCATTTGTACTTTTGATAACCCAAACTGTCCTGATTTAAACTTCCGAACTCTTATGGGGTCAATTCTTTTCGCATCTTTAATTGATTTAAGAAAATGCTTAAAATCTGTGAACTACAAAGAAAAACTGGATCTATCTATGTAAAAATACTTGGTTTGAAACTCTTACTGCATTCATGATTCAACAGTTCGGGCAAGCAGCCTTCTTGAGTTTCATATTTGAACTTCTCAACAAATGGAGGAAGATAAGAAGAAGAAAAAGAAAAACAACAAGAAGAAGAATAAGCAGGCTACTAAACTGACAGAATGTGCCTCTGAATCAACTTCTGACAATCAGAGCTATGTTTCTGAGATGGCGCCAGATAATAAAGGTCAAGTTTTGGAGATTCCAGCATTACAAAATGATGTTGGTCAGAAAATAGATGACAGAAGTCTTGCTAATGGCACTGAAGGTGTAAGTTCATCTGTGTGTGTGTTTCCGTGTATCATTATAGCAAGTAAAGTTGACTTTTATTGAATGAAAATGACTTATTGTCCCAGTTCAGGGTTATTTTCTGGATTAAATTGAGGATTGCCTATGTTTCTTGAAAATGATTGTTATATACATCGTCTCCATTGCTGCTCTCTTTCACTGCTAGCTCTTACTGGAATCATAAACCAAAAATTGTGATATACAGGTGGTTTTATCTGTTTGTTTGTATGAAGTACTTGAGTTGAAACTGGCTTGTTTGGACTTACATTTCTATGTGTGTGGGTTATCTTTCTGTTCAATAGACAGAAACTTCAAATAACCTGAGCCAGGTGTAGAGTAGCCTTTGCACATTGATGACTTTCTTACATTGTATATTCTCTGAAAGTGTGATGTGTGAACAATCTTTACTGAGGTCCATGAAATACTTGTGGCTCTTATTGTAAATTGTATATATCTGCATTTGAACCTTTTTTTTTTTTTTTTTTTTCATTTATCGTAAACAAAACATTGTTCACCTTGCAGCTGGAATGCATTAACTATTATTTTGTATAGTAGGTCTTATCAATGCACTATAATCTATATACCACCTGAAATTTTCTAGGTATCTTATTTTTAAACTTGCTGATTCATGTATGAAAAGAGTTTTTCTTCCGACCCATTTAGTTTTATGGTTCTATTCAAACACAATGGTAGTTGTCTTCTGATTTCAAAGTGTGAATTTTTTTCTTTATTTAGTTTAGGTGGGCTTTTAGGGAATCAATGTGTAGTAACATAGACTATCTTGATTAACATAAAAAACGCATTGGATGAACCACACTTCCAGATTTTTTACAAGTTGTTACTTTTTGGATTTCTACTTTTTTTCAATATTGTCCACATTGTTGTTTACAGACAACTTTATCTGAAGTTGAGGAAAAGTATTGTTTTGACAGAGAAGCGATGACTTCTAGAAGTGATAACTAAGTCGTCGCTTGATAATCTAATACTGTAAACTAGTATTTTATGATCTGATATTCATGTTGTTAGCATATGTTTTGCAATCATACTGACTTAAGGTTTATATAGGCCAGCACTTGCAAGAGAAAATTAAACAATTTCAGAATGAAAAAGATGCAAGCATATATAAAGAGGTAACAGAAACATGATTTGCCTTATATTCTGGTAACATTTAATCTACTTTGTTCTTTCTTATTGGCCTTTTATCTTTCTGTTAGTAATTTGTTTATATATTATATTTGTTTGATTATATAAGAAAAAACATTTTCTACGTTTGTGTGTATCGCTTGTTTGTATTTATTCCTGGTTTTACTCTTAGGGCGTGTTTGATACGCCTTATTTTCCAGGCAACTAGGAAAATATTTTCCACTTTCCACTTTTTTGGCTGTTTGATAGGCGAAATTTTCCACGAAAAATATTTTCCGGGTTTAGCCCACATGTGTGCATTTTCCGGCTTTTTGATGAAAATATTTTCCCGCCTTTTTGGTGAGAAAAAATTTTCTAGGCTGGCTGGAATTTTTTTTTTTTTTTTTTTTTTTTTTTGCAATGGAAACAAATTTCATAGCCAATGGTAAAAAAAAATTTCACTTTAATGGACAATTTTCATGTAAAATAAAGTCAAACGAACACTAAACTTTGATGAAAAAAATGATTTTTTAGGAAACAATTTTTTTTCCCTTTTTTTTTTAACTTTTTGGTAATGGAAACAAATTTTATAACTAATTGTAGAAAAAAATATCACTTTAATGGACAATTTCCATGTAAAATAAAGCCAAACGAATAAAAAATTTAAAAATTTTCCAGGTGGAAAATTATACCAATCAAACACACTTGAAATCATTTTCCCTGCAAAACATTTTCTAGACAAACATTTTCCCTGTAAAACATTTTCTTTCCACCCATTTTCCACCGTTGCAATCAAACGCACCCTTACAGGCTATCCTCGAGGAGAAAATGAAACAGTTGCTGAAGGAAAGAGATGAAAATTTACAAAAAGAGGTAACTGAAGCTTAATTTAATGAATTCTCGAACATTGCACCATAAGTCTTGTAATTGGCTTAATTTATTCTTCACAATATTATCTATTTTCAACCTTTATTTTATTCTTTTATTAGATCAAAATACTTTGGCTTTTTCAGGCTAGCCAAGAAGAGAAAATCACACAATTACAAAATGAAAGGGATGCATGCATGCAGAAAGAGGTAATGTTAGTTTAATTTTTCAGAGAAAGTGCATTCAACACCGGTACAGTGATTTTGCGCATGTGATGAATTTCTCAAAGTGCTTTTCTTTTCTCATACTTAATGGATCTAGATGCAATTTCTGATTATATTGGCTAATACATGCTATTGATAAAAGAGAAACTTGTATCCATAAGAAATGAAAGAGAGACAATTGATACAAACATGAATATAAAACATAGTATAATATGCGATTAGTCGTCTCAGACATTTTGTATAATAAATTTTTAGGTAGGGTTTAAGATAAAATCTTTGATTGCTCGAAATTTCTCTTCGTATGCAATTCTATTAATTTTTCTACATCATGTTCCTTTATCTATATATATCTAGAGAGAGAAAAAGAAATGACTTGCGTTAAGTGACAATGACATGACAGATCAATTTAGCAAATGTGTGTTCGAGTGGCATTTTACCTCTAACCACTACTCATCCATTAATTCTTCAACATCATTCGGTTTAGACCTCCACTTAGTTTCACCTAAGCTTCATCTTTTTTATGGATAGATAACCCAAGTTCGATTCCATAACCAGAAACAATTGCGTTATTTAATGCCTAGGACCCAACATTAATTTATCCATTAATCAATTGATGTGCTATGTCACTGTTACTAAGCAACGTTGTTTAGTAGATCATTTGTCTCTCACTATTTATATTCTTTTTCTCTGGAAGCCAGCTAATGATTGCTTGCCTGCTACAGGATAGTCTAGGACAGAAAATTGAACAATTGCAAAAGGACACGGATGCTTATTTACAAAAGGAGGTAATTCTAACTTAATTTCACTATTTCTGATGGAAGAAGGTTATTTAGCTGCGACAATCCCGTGGACATGTTCTATTTATTCACACTTCAGGGAATTTTTTCCATCCGCACTTGTTACGCTTTTTAGGTTTCTTGTTATTTCAGACTTCATGATATGATTGATATGCAAAACTTTCAGGCTGATCTAGAGAGGAAAATCCTACAACTAGAGAGTGAGAAAGATATGTGGCTCAAGAAAGAGGTGACTCTTATTGAATTACCAACTTTTTGTTGAAAGCTTCAGTCTTAGAACTCTATATTTCCAACACGGCCTCATTGGATAGATTTGAGTTTGCTGTATTGTTTGACTTGCTGAATAACATTTTCTCTAGTTGAAATCTTGTATGTTGAAGTTCGTCCAAAACTATTTTCTAGCTTGTCGTCTAATATCTTGTCTCTTGCAGGTTGGTTTTGAAGAGAAAATGAATCAGTTCGAGAATGAAGTGGCCATTCTAAATTTAAAAGGGGTAATTGATTTAATAGTTAGAATTTGTTTTTCCCTTATTAGAGCTAAACTTCTGATGCTTTTTCTGTCATGGTCAAATCAATACCCTGTTCAGTCACGTCCTGAAGACTCGAGTTGTGCAGTATATTAACTTAGACCTTGAAATGCAGGCAAGCTTAGACGAAAAGATAAAACATATGGAAAAAGAAAGAGATTCCTGGGTCCAAAAGCAGGTAAAAAAATGCTTCTGTCTCAACATGTATGCTTGTTTTTAGTTGTAAATGTTGTTGTCTGAAGAATAAGTTTTGTTTTATCTTCAGAAGACCAGAGATAAAAATAATAAGTATGTCTAATACAATTTGCTTATTCTCACCTGCATATAGAAGGTTTGAAATCTAGAAATGCAGCGGATGTAGAATTTTAATCCTCTTAACACAGTTTTTGTTCATGATCATCACGTTAATCTAGAGAGGTCAGAATTCACCTCAAAACTTCTCGTTTTCTGTTGCTTTTGTTTAGTAAAACAAGCCCTGCAAACAGGAATCCTTTTGAAGTATCTACACATGAACTGTAAATCTGAAACTTCCTCTTCCTTTGGTCGCCTTAGTCCCATGGGAGAAGTAGAGAATAGACAAGCAAGTACTTGTTGAAAACCCCAAAACTTCAAACGTGATTGTAGGCATTTCTTTAGCTATTTTGACGAATTGCTGTCTAGTCATTGTAAGGTCGAGAACCCAGTTACACTCGAATGTTCGTAAATCAGATCTTTTTATGCGTTATGTGCAAATTATAAGAAACAGTCGGGATAAAGTATAGATGTTGCTTAATTGAGAGGCTTTGGTGTAATAATAAATAATATAAGTACAAATCCTAGGTTTAATTAGGATTTATAATTTTTTTTTTAATCTAAATACACAAGGGTTGAATGTTTTATATTAGTATGATAGATGTATATTTAGATATAGTTTGAGTGTAAGATCTTTGATTGCCTAAAGTTCGTCTCCATACGCAATTTCTGTTAATCTTCTTTATGTTATTCCTATATATAAATATTGATGCGGACATCATTAAGACATTATCGAAATTTATTTTATTGTTATTGGACTTTATTATTTGTGTTTCGTATTATAGGACTTGTTTTAGCGAGTTGGTCCAATTCCTTAAAATTAGGTTATTTTTTGCTATTTATTGAGTTTTCATTGTAATTGACTCTAGTTGATGAATTGATTAAAATTGCGATTGGCGGTTGCCTCCTCCTCTTCCTTCCTCTCTGTTGCTTCTCACGGTTTCTCTCCCGCTTCTTCCCCCCTTCTTCTACTTCTACTTTCTTCCTATAACTCTAATTCTGTTTTGATTCTACACCTCTTCCCGTTCTTGATTGTCCTTGGCAAGATGTAAGTATGGATTTTGTGTTAGGGCTTCCACGTACTCCAAAGAAACATGATTCTATTTTTGTGGTACTTGATCGTTTCTCGAAAATGGCTCATTTTATCATTTGTAGCAAAATCTCAGATGCATCCAGGGTTGCCACCTTATACTTTAATGAAATTGTTAAATTGTATGGCCTCCCCAAAAACCATTGTGTCAGTCAGGGATGTGCGGTTCACTAGTCACTTTTGGAGACCGTTGTGGCACAAGGTCGGTACAAAGTTGAAATTTTCTACTGCCTAGCACTCGCAGACTGACGGTCAAACGGAAGTGGTTAAAATAGTCTTGGTAATTTACTAAGGTGTCTGATCCAAGAAAATCTTAGAAATTGGGATTTAATTCTTCATACAGCTCAAATTGCATATAAAAATTCCATGAATCGATCGTTAGGTAGGAGTCCATTTGAAGTTGTTCATGGTTTTAAGCCTAGGAAGCCTTTAGATCTCATCCCGATGTCCCCACATGATAGAGTGTCTATGTCTGCTGAAGTATTTGCACAACATTTTCATGACTTGCATATTGAGATCAATAAACAACTTAAAGCTAGTAACGCATCTTACAAATTTCGAGTTGATTTACATAAAAGACATGTTGACTTTAATATCGGGGATTATGTCATGATCCGAATTCGACTAGAGCGGCGTCTACATGGACCCTCTTCTAAATTGCAAGCTCGTAGCGTTGGTCCTTTTAAAATTTTAAAGCAAGTTGGCCCAAATGCTTATGTTTGTGACCTTCCACCACATCTTGGCTACCATACCTTCAATGTTGAGGATTTAGTTGCTTATAAAGGTCATTTCAATCCCTCCGATGATCCTTTCTTACCTCCCTTTATGGACCTTGACCCGGAATCTCTTGCTACTTCTAACCCAATGCCACATTTCCCAGCAGACAAAGATAAAATTGATATTATTTTAGATGAACAGATTGTGTTGACTAAAGGTGGGGATGTTCAACGCTTCCTTGTTCGTTGGGTTGATCGATCCGAGTCTGATTGCACATGGATTACTAGAGAGATACTACAACAGCTTGACTCAGACTTATTGGAGCTCTATCGAAGTCAGCAGGATCTTCAGTTGCCCAGTTCTTCCATGCATCCAGGGGGCGTTGGTGGAGACACCAGATTCCAACCACCGCTGACACGCTTTTATCAACATCGGAGGAAGCTCGTCCAACCCCTGAGCTTATGGTTGGGCGATTGATTGCAGCCTTGTTCTACCTATCCACTCGACCCTGCCGAGTTTTCTTCCACCCCGGTAGAGTTGATGTAGACATCATTAAGACATTATCGAGATTTATTTTATTGTTATTGGACTTTATTATTTGTGTTTCGTATTATTCGGCTTGTTTTAGCGGGTTGGCACAATCCTTTAAAATTATGTTATTTTCTGTTATTTATTGGGATTTCATTGTAATTGACTCTAGTTGATGAATTGATTAAAATTGCGATTGGCGGTTGCCTCCTGCTCTTCCTCCCTCTCTGTTGCTTCTCACGGTTTCTCTCCCCCTCCCCTGCTTCTTCCCCCCTTCTTCTACTTCTACTTTCTTCCTATAACTCTAATTCTGTTTTGATTCTACATCACACACACACACACACACACACACACACACATATATATATATATATATATATTTCCTTTTTTTCTGGAAGCCAGCTAATGATTACTTGTCTGCTACAGTATAGTATAGAAGAGAAAATTAAACAATTGCAAAAGGGCAAGGATGCATATTTGCAAAAAGAGGTAATTCTAACACTGTTCTGAATGTAGAAGGTTATGCAGCTGCTGCAATCCTATGAACATGTTCTATTTATTCACTTTTTAGGGAATTTTTTCCATCCGCCCTTCTTATCGTGTTTCTTGTAATTTCAGACTTCATATATGATTAATATGCAAATTTTCAGGCTGATCTAGAGAGGAAAATCCTACAACTAGAGAGTGAGAGAGATTTGTGGCTCAAGAAAGAGGTGACTCTCTTAGAATTCTCAACTTTTTGTTGAAATTTTGGATCTTAGAACTCTGTATTCTCAAGAGCAATTATAGGTTTTCAGCCTTATTGGAGACGTTTGAGTTGCAGTGTTCCTTGATTAGCTATACAACATTTTAACAAAAGACATTTTCTATAGTTGAAATCTGGTATTTTGAAGTTTTCCCTAACTTTCTTCTGTCTTGTCGTCTAATATCTTGCCTCTTGCAGGTTGGTTTTGAGGAGAAAACTAATCAGCTGGAGAATGAAGTGGCCATTCTAAATTTAAAAGGGGTAATTGATTTAAGACTTTAGAATTTGATTTTCTCCTTATTCTCACTAAACTTCCTAAGCATTTTTTTTTGGCATGATCGAATCAGTACTGTGTTTAGTCAATTCTTGAAGATTTAAATGGTTATATTAACTTAGACCTTGAAGCACAGGCAAGCTTGGACGAAAGGATAAAACATATGGAAAAAGAAAGAGATTTCTGGGTCCAAAAGCAGGTACAAAGTCCTTCTGTCTCATACTAATGCTTGTTTCCAGTTTTAAATGTTGTAGTCTCTCGAATTGGTTTAGTTTTATCTTCAGAAATCCGAAGAAAAAAGAGCAAGGAAGTATGTCTAATATAATTTACTTATTCTCACCTGCGTATATAGAAGGTTTGAAGCCTAGAAGGGCAGAAGTAGAATGTTAAACCTCTTTACCACAATTTTTTTTTTCACGATCATCACGTTACTCTGGAGAGAAGTCAGAATTCACCTCAAAACAATCTCACCTCCTTCGATTATGAATAGAGATAATAATGAAGGAACTAATTTCTTGATCTGGTTCTTTATCTGTGACAGAATTCAACTGAGGAAGCAATTGCCACCCTTGAAAATGATAACACGAAATTACGTGCTGAGGTATGGAGTCCAGCTACCTGAACAATCATCATTTAATAGTTGACTATCTACCTGCTTGTCTTTTATCTTTCAACTTGTATGGATTGATTTATTGGTTATTTCTCTGACTAGTATGAAGTTATACACATTGAACTACATTACATTTTACAATGCCTTGCAATATAGTTTGATGGTGAAAAAAAAATACGCCCTTGATATACTATTTTTTTAAGGTCAGAAATTACTTGCTAATAAGGCTGGTACATATAGGTATTTTGTGTTTAAAACACTTTTTAGTTTTCTTCTTGGACAGATGGTGGAAAAGGCAGACAATTTGCATTTTTGGCCCATTTTCTTGTTTTTTAGTATTCGTGCTCAATGGAAACTAAGATCTGTACACTTCATGATTTAGAAAGTGCTTATAGTAGGTACTTTAGGGGTTTGGGAGGTGCTATTGGATTCTTGTAATTCATTCATATTTTCCCATGACATGACCCCCATTCCCAATGTTTAGTTGTTAAGCTCTGCCAATTGGCAGTAATTCCGAGAGATGAGAAGAATGCCATGGCATTGCACACGTGATACCTCTCAGTGGGCCCTATTTAAGACAAGCTTCTCTATTTATTCTGCTATGGAAATTGGAAGTTAAAGCTGAATCCTGGCAGGTGATGGAGTTGGAAGAGTCAAAGAGGAGGAGTCTCTTACAAGAAAATCATCTTTTGACACAGAACATATCTAGTCTTCAGTCACAGATCAACAAACTTGAGAGCAGTGCTGCTTTTTCTCACTCTGTAGAGAACGATGTGGTTGGTTTTTTTAGTTTTCCTGTATCTTCCTTCCAACTTATCATGCTTGCAGCTGATTTTGAGCTTCTAATTTTTAAGAAAGGAAATGTTAGTTTTCTTGGGATTAAATAATTAATTTTATTTTACATCGCTAATCATATGGTCAACATTTTAATTAGAGTTTTTCTTTTTGATGTAGCTTACCTCTGAAAATGGGGACGTGGACTATCAGATAGAAGCTGCACATCCAATGGTTGAGAATTTGATTAGAGAAAATGCAGAGCTGGTTGGAAAGGTAAGGTATCATGCTCTGGAATGGTAGGCAGAAGCTGTGGTAGCTGATGCATAAGTTGGTTTATTTTGTGGTCATATTTTGACTAGCACCTACCTATGACTTGGCCTTTCCCTTGTTCCCCTCCTAACTTATTACTGTTCACTTGAGGTTGGGAGAGTAATATTCATATCCGTATTAAAAAACTTCCAGTAGTGGTTACTGCTAATTGTAATCAACCAACTAAAATAAGGGAAAAGTAACCTTTTCTGGCAAAATGTTTTTTATCCAATTTGCACAAGAATTTAGGTTATTTTTATGTTGTTTCAGGTGAATGAGTTGTATTCTGAGCTTGAGCAAAGGGGTGCAAAACTGGAAATCTCTTCCTCTGTTGTCTCTGATCCAAAGGGTGTGATTCCTCAATCAGCTAATGTCTCCGATAACTCAGCTCTTGCTCTGGATCCAACGGTTGGAGATGCCCATAGATGTGGAAGTGCACAAGCAACTGATTCCTCATCTGAAGCTGGTAGGATAATGTTTATATCGAGTGAGGTGACTGAGTCCTTGGAAGATGTCGTCATCAAAGATGTGAGGAATGGCAAGCATGTGAATGACAAAGATGGTAATGCACTCGCAAACTCTTCGGACTTGGAGTCCAGTGAAATTGTGCAAATTCCATTGGATGAGAATGAAGTTATGGATGCATCTGATTTAGAGGCGGGACAAAATGATGAGAAAATTGATGTCCCACTTTCAGAAGCTCCTTTGGTTGGTGCACCATTCCGTTTAATATCCTTTGTTGCTAGATATGTAAGCGGTGCCGATTTAGTCGATAAGAACTCCCAAAGCTCAGCTATATAACATCCTAGCTTCGCGTTAATAATGTTTACCGTATTTTAGACAGAAAATATTGACACCAAAGATAAGATGAGACAGAAAGCCATTGTTTTTAACAGGCTGATAGAATCCTCCCAGAGTGGGAAAAGCATTATTCTTGAAGCTATTGACCTCTTGTGGGTCATGTCTTCTGTTATCTGTTTTTTACAGAAGATCTAGTTTGAAGTTATTTTAGCTGTGATTTAGCGGAGTTATTTGGTACTATAGTACTTTTGACTTGATATGTTGGATTGGACAAAAGATTCTTTCTTTCGACTGTCATGGTTCTTTAAGTCTCTTTAATTCTAACCAAATCCAATGTGGCATGCTCCAAGTGGCTTTAGAGAATGTATGTTGTTTGATTTATGTATAATGTTATTCACAATCATCGACTACAATAATCAACCTTATGTGATAGTTTGTTATTTGAAGCAACAAAGTTACTTACAGGAAATTAATACTTAACTGTTATATATGATAACTACTGCAGTCATTGATTATGAATAATATTACACTTTATTTATGTTTATATTGCATGATCAATCGGTGGTGTTGGAATTCTAGATCTGTCATCAATTAGAACTTACCAAATGTCGTCGATGAAGTCGCCGCCCGAGTAAGTTATCTTATGCTTAAAGCTATAGGCCTTAAAACATTAATGTGAATAATTTGCGTTTGATGGTGAAGATTATTTTTACGTTATTGTTCATTATGAAGACTTAGTTGAATCGTACAAAAATAAAATTGATATTAGAATGTCAGGAGGTTAACACATTTGTATTTCCAAATTCTTTAGGACTTTCTGAATTTTTTAAATTTGAACTTGTAAATAAAATATTTAACATTACATTAGAAAATAATATTTGTAAATAAGGTTTCATTTAAAATGTTTGTAATATCAGTTAGACCTATAATTCATTATAAAATACCTGATTAGAATATCTTTTTCTTGTAATTTTAAATTTGATTTTATTGTTGAATATGGATTTTAATTGATGAAAACATACAATAACAATTTTATAATAAATTTTCGAAATTATCAATTAAAAAATATGTTCAGGACGTAAAACCTAAATGAAGTTCAATTAGTAAACGCTATTATCACAGCATCGAGAATATCTCACTGACAAAAAAAAATATTACGAGTACCTACGTAATTTCCAAAAGTTCTTTTATTGCAATAGTTGACTGTATATCAAAACACTTCGAAATTGGACAATTAATTAAAAAATAAAATAAAAAATTAAGATGTTACCAATTACAACAATCACGTCTTGTGTAACACTTTATTTTGAACGTGTTCTTAAAGCATAATATAAGAATTACTTTGAGAGAGAGAATGTGAAAATTGACCTCTTTTTACTCAAAGTTCATGTTCTCTGTTTCCAGATTAGGTAGCACAGCCCCACATTAGCGAACTAGACCAATAAACTCAACCCTCATAGTTCAGCCAATCACTATCTAGTGCTTGTTTGATTTAATTATGGACCATACTATATGTACATAAAGATTTACACCCATGTGAGTTTGCAAATTTTGATACATTAAAGTTAACACCACATTTTCCAATGAAAAATGCTGTTTGCACAGCATTCCTTTGACAGCAAATGTTACAGCCCCCTCACAAATGTGGGGCCCGTGAATTTTTTATTCCGTGTGGGGCCTCCTCTAATGTGAGAAGACTGCGAAACTTGCTGTCAAAATTGTTGTGACTGTAGCACAGTTCTTTTCCAATTAAGTGCAAGATTTTTGATACATAGGGAAGTGTCAATCAAAATGTACATTTTATGTGTACAAATAATTTAATCCTTAATTCAATTCGAACAATGCTACGAGTACAGAAAAAAACTCCCAGATTTTGCACAGGATTTTTCCTGTACCTGCAGAATTATTCAATTCATTTATCATTTCAATCAAGAGTGCATCAATCTGTGCATTCATTGTACAGATAAATCAATTTGGTATAAATAAAAAGTACTGTATCATCAACCTAAAAACAAAAATCTACTCGTCAAAGGACAAGATATTATAGTAAATCCACATGAACTCGGAAGACATACAATTTCCCAAATATGAAAACTGTGATTACTTGTAAAATTCAAAATCAGTGTCTGGTTTCTTGACATTGCTCCGGTATCCCTTCTCAAAGTCCTTTGGAAGTATAACATACCGGTTTTTGCGGACAGCATGCATACCTGCTTCCTGGCATATAGCTGCAATCTGTACAAAACCACCAAAGTAGTTAATCCAACACAAATTCAATCTTTCACCACTTAAAATTTAGCTCATGCAGGGCACCAACACCACCAAGGATAGAGTCCAGGAATGCCCTAAAGTTCTAAAAATAATAATTGTATTAATTAAACCTTGTTCCCAATAAAACCGTGGAGAAATGCTAATGAAAGAAATTAAGGTAGCCAAGTCCCAAGGGATTGACCATGAGGTATTTTGGTTCCTATCCCCATCCCCATCTCGCAAAAGAGATGTGCTTGTCAATTCTTGAAAAATAAAGGTGGCTACATAAAAAAATATTCTCGTGTCTGGATACGTAGGATGTAAAATAAATTTAGCAAGCTTGTAATTTATGCAAATGATTATGCATTATTAAAGCTATAAATTTCTCATACATCTATCATTTGAACTTTAAATTAACTAATATTCATAATTTCTAAAAAGAAGTTTAGGTGGCCTAGTTATAAAAATATCATTTAGGACTTATTGATGGCGGCCATTAGATAAATTATTTGCCATACCAGAACTCATACGTCTAACAATGGATTAAGGATGATTATAGCTATAGGTCACACGTCACGCTGTCGCAACTAGACCAAAGTGCAAAACATGAAACACGCATCACAGTGTAAAGGTCACTGGCACCAGAAAAATAGAGGGTAATGCTAGTGGTACATCACCACTAACATAAGGGTCTACATAATGGACACCTGACGCTCTTTCATTGGAGGGAGGGTTGGTGGGGTCGGCACTCCCCCCAATGAGAGGGTGCGGGGTGTCCATTATGGACACCTTGATGTACAAGGTGATGTACAACAAGAATTATCCAAAAAAATAACACAAGTTGAAATGTACAGAATAACCTTAATAAACTAATAATGTAGGTACTCTGCAAAATTTATGAATTCATACAGTCCATTAATGATCCAATACACATACATTTAACCAACGATATATTGATTACATTCTACTAAGAAGCAGCCGAAGCATCAATGATATTTCATAATTTTTTGTTACAAAAAATTCAACCCACAGTTTCTAAGTACATTAAGGAAAATTAGAGATTAGATCCAACTAGAAATTTCAAGAAAAAAAAGAAAGCAACAATGGAGTTCTATTTCAAGAAAATATAACAGTCAAATATATTTTTATCATTTAGCAAAATTATTAATTTATGGTATGAAAGGGATCACAGATTCATACAGACGTCTGTAAAAGTATTCCATGAGCCAAAATCCGGATTGGAAATTCTTATTATATTTTAGTGCTAGTTAATTTATAGAAGGTTATACTATAAATGATTTCAAATAAAATCAGTAATTAAGCTGTCCACCAAACCAGGAACCAAGATCATGATCAGCAGCCAGAAACTGTACAATTTGGCATGTTCATCAGAAATGTTATAGCATCTTTACTTAATATAAATTGGGATCTAGAAGATATATTATATAGAAGACTGTCCATATTGGATACATTATTAAGGTTTTAAAATCTCTAGAATCTCTAGTATTTTGTTATATGTTTCTTATCTAAATTTGATAGATTCTCTAGCATTTTGTTAGTTATTTTTTACCTAAATTAGACTAATTTAAACCCTATATAAATGGGCTTTTGCACTCTAATAGACACGTCTTTGATATAAACAAAAATTCATATTTTATCCTCCAATTTCACTTCCGTGTGTCTTATTCTTCTTCTCTTTCTATCTACACCCTTTCGTCCCTCCTTTCTCGTCTTCTCTCCCCTTCCCCTTCTCCTATAATTCCAATGTTTTGTTTGATGCATCATACTTCGAAACATGAATTGAAACGGAAGATTGTGTCGATGATGCATAAAAAGCACGTTATGAAATTTCCAGCCAAAGAAGAGATGAGATGTGATAATTTCTTCACAAGCTCTTCTCAGTAAACTACTCACTGAATTTTTAATATTCAAACAGGATTGACTCCTTAGTTGTATTAAATAATTTGCTAACTGAGATGCTAGTGGTTTTTGACCTTTTTGTCTCTTTCAAGTGTCACAGACTGTTCATTAGCCGGGATCATTAGAAATATTACACAATCATATTCCATCTCATGAATGATTTTTGACTTTGCTTCCTTAATCAATGAAGTGCAATCAAGTGAATACTTTGTTACTGGAGAACTTCTAACCCATGAAAAGGTGCGTAATGAATGCACAGACTAATCTACAATATAAACGTATAATGAAAATACAAGACTAATGAAGCTTATGAGAGAAAGGGAACATAGTCAGATACTCAAAATAACATCTTGTATAAAAAAGTAGTTACAAAAACAAACCTCAGCAGCACTTATTTTATCAGGTCGAGAAACATAGTCCTCTAAATCAACTTCATCACCTAAGTTCATCTTAGCCGTGCAAACCTGGCCAAGGACAAGCAACAATCATGAATCCACAAAAAATCATGCAGAATCAGTTCACAGATTTATGTGGATCCAAAGAGAACTCTTCGACACAAAGTAACTTCACGTTTGATAGGAACATTGCCATTCAATTCATAGGAGATGAAAAAATTCACATTATTTAAAGCAAACGGAAAGCTAACAAATAAGACGCTTCAAGTATATTCACTAAACAATTACCTGAAAAACCAGCCTCTTTTGCCGTCTATCAGGCAAAGGAAACTCAATTTTACGATCAAGTCTACCAGGACGTAGAAGTGCGGGATCCAACGTGTCCGCACGGTTAGTGGCCATGATGACCTTCACATTCACAGTTTGATCAAATCCGTCCATCTGTCATATCGTTCAAATAATAAGCATTATAGAAAAAAACATGAGAATAGAGAGATCGTATTGATTCTTATCAAAGAAAGACAGGATTAACCGAGGCTGTTCAAACAGGCATAGGTCAACTAAATGGTATTCCCGTAGCAATTGGGGTTAAATATCACGCTAAGAATAGCTAGGATTTCTAGAAGAAGATGCCATTCGTTTGATGAGAAAAACTCATAAAATGGATTTTCCTTTCTCTACAGCATCTAACAATCCTCATAGTATTTGTCAAAGGTATGAAATTATGCATCTGCATTCTGCAGTCTGATTGCACCCCTAAATTCCTAATTCTACAGATTATACCTGATTCAATAGTTCCATGAGTATTCTTTGAACCTCTCTATCAGCTCCAGTTTGGGCATCAAATCGAGCAGTTGCAATTGCATCTACTTCATCAATAAAGATAATTGCAGGAGCGTTCTCTTTGGCAAGGCGAAAGACATCACGGACCATTCTAGGACCCTTTACATACACAGCAGCAATAATATTTAGACAATTGGATATTCACAACTTACTTGACATAGTACACAAAAGCGATTCCAAATGTTATCTAACAAAGAATCAGCACCCATCACAACCAAAGATGAGAGCTTCTGAAGCATACCTCACCCAGATATTTCTGCACAAATTCTGAACCCACCACCCTAATGAAAGCTGCAGTTGTGTGGTTTGCCACGGCCTTGGCAAGCATGGTTTTACCTGTACCAGGTGGACCATAAAGCAACACTCCTCGGGGAGGGTCAATACCAATCTGCTTGTACAGTTCATTGTGTGTGAGTGGTAATTCAACAGCTTCACGAATTTCCTGCTTCTGAATATCACATCCGCCGATATCCTGAGGATATAGATAATGAAGAGGTCGCGTGATATCAGAAGGTCAACATAGCAGCTTGGTTAACCATAAAGAATGGGCATGGAATATTAACTAATGGTGTCGAGTATTTGAAAGTAAAATAGAATTCTCCAATCACAAGTATCTACAGTATTCAGAAATGAAGGATTGTTCAATTGCATGAACAAGGGATGAAACAATCAATATTCTGACCTACATAAATGGTTGATTTTTTATTCCAGAAAATTATTAGGGAGAAGCATGTCCAAAACCGTTCTCGTTGATGCAAAAGATGAAGGAGGAAAACTTTCAAGTCCTTCATTCAAAGCATTGGCTGCATTTGCAATGCCCTCAAAAATTGAAGGCAAATTTTCTCCACACAAGAGAGACTGATGGAAGCAATAAAAGGTACGGCTGTACTAGAACAGGCAAAGACTAAGTAGGATTTATTCTGGACTATAAAAGCTTATTTGGACATAAATCATAGCCCGAAGTAGCCTTTTAACTGCGTCCACGTCAGAGTATTTATTATTTTTATATATAAATCTAAATTTTTTAAATATCTTAGATTTCTTCTTTTATCATGTGGGGTCCAGCTCACAGAATCCAAGAGCGTTCTCAAAATTGTTTATTCTTAGCCTATTTGATATTTTAAATCTATGTCCATCCATTATCAGCATATTCCCTTCAATGTTCTTCGTTGTTTTGCTAACCAGAATCAAATTCTGCATTAGATCTTAAGAGAATAATATCTTGAATGTTTGGAAAAAATCATCAAAGGTTTAGTTTTAATATAGGAAATGGAAATATTACAATGTTTCGAGCTTTTGTGCTTGGTGTGTGTGGTGGTCATGATTCTCTGTAACAAGTTATTTTATTTGTCAGTTATAAAGAATCCTCCACAAGTGTGCCTCAGTTGTGGATAAAGCTTGGCGACATATGGATGTGGCGAGGAATATGCATTATTGGAGGGCTATCCAAAACTGTAAAAATTTTCAAGATTTGCTTTTAAACCTTCCTAAGTTGCAGTTTAAGAGAAGGGTTGGAAAGAGGGTATTAAAAGTTCCTATCAAAGAAAATTCCATTATCTGTTAATAACACCTTTGTATTCTATCCTCTAGTTAGTTCGGTTAGTAAAACCAGCTTAGGAGGATGAAGTAACTAGAGGCCACTGTAACTGTTGATTAAGTTGTGCAAGAAGTTGAGGGCCCACCTATAGTATAATTTTGAAGAGAAAAAAATACAAAAATCTCTTGAAGGTTAGCAAAACCAGATTAGGAGGATGAAGTATATTCTTTATTTGTGTTAAATTTTGAAGAGAAAAAAATACAAAAATCTCTTGAAGGTTAGCAAAACCAGATTAGGAGGATGAAGTATATTCTTTATTTGTGTTAATTTTTTTATCCCAAATTCACTTCCAACT
Organism: Fraxinus americana; assembly: GCA_035079005.1. Taxonomy (NCBI): domain Eukaryota; kingdom Viridiplantae; phylum Streptophyta; class Magnoliopsida; order Lamiales; family Oleaceae; genus Fraxinus; species Fraxinus americana. The sequence continues at coordinate 29,216,695 of CM068711.1, read as the reverse complement.
TCTACGGTTCTACCGATCTTGGATGGAAGAAAGTCGCCGAGCAGTTTATTCTTGCGTACCAATATTACAGTTATTCTGCTCAATATAATTCTAACTCAATCATTGAACAGGTCTTAAAGGAAAAGAATCACCTTCAAAAAGGGAAAACTATGCAATTGCAAAGAGTTGAGTTAACATCCCAAATCAAAAATTTCAATTATATAGTGATAATCAAGTCCACATTCCCAAACCACTATAAGAGTTCTTGACACACGATTCTTAAATGCAAATAAAATAAAAAGACTTCTACAAATCATCCTATATGTTGTACGGAAGCTCAATATACAAGAACTATTACTGCTAACTCTTCAAAACCTATCTTAAAGCACAAGATAGGAAAGTTCACTTCTTTATACTCAAATCCAAAAAGGCTCTATCTGGTAAGAATAAGCCATCAAGGAAATAATCAGCTCAATATGGGCCATATTTCCTATAGTCCTAATTTCCATTTCAACCACAAGATAATAACATACATACACTAAAATTCTAAACCAAAAATTATATATATATATATGAACTAACTCACATTGTAGGTGACATCAGGTTTTTCCGATTGGCTGAGGAGCGAAATACTGGAGTCGGCTTCAGGGGGCAAGACATCGACGAGGGCATTAGAGTGGCGGTGGAGAGCCACGGATGCGGCGGGCTTGAGGAGCTCGCGATTAATGGTACTTAGAATCCGGACATAATAATTCGACCCGGTGGTGGAGCCGACGATGCCGTTGTTCTGGTCAACCATTTCCATGAACTGGCCAATGACCAATGGCACCGACTGGATCCTCTTGACCTCCTCCTGGGACCGTAGAAGCTCTCGCTTCAGGTTTTTCAATTCGTCCTTCACGTACTCCTCTTGAATGTCGATGAACTCCAGTTGCCGCTGGAGGGATTTGAGCCGGCCGTATAAATCATCGTCATCGGAGGATTCACTGTATTTAGAAGCGGCGACTGCGGGTAGCGCCGGAGGCGGGTCGGATGAGGATACGGGTTTCGGATCCAGTACCATTGCGGAAGCTGCCATTATTGGATTTTGCTTTTTGCTTGCTTTCAATTTTGGTTCTCTTTTTGCTGCCTGCGGCCTGCCCGTTTGTTCTCCTTTTAACTTGTTGCAGAGGAAATCGTAGTGGGCTCAGATTGTGGGCCGGAAGTTATTTGGAGCGTAAATTACACTAGACGGGTGTTTAGTTTTAACTTTCTAAAAATTAAATTTTTGCTTTATTTAATAAAAAATCAGACTTTAATTTCACAATTAATATTAATAATACTATTTTAAATTAAATTAATCTATATGCCCACCCCACTCCACTAACTACCCTACCAATTTTATTTTAAATATAACATCATATCCAAACCCAAACCCAAACCCTAATCCATTTTATATCTCCTCCCTCTCTCACCCGTCGCCACCACCACCCGTCGCCCCCGCCCCCGCCCCTTCCCCCCAGATCTACTGCGCGACGCAGCATTAGCGACATTATTGTGGCGACAGCCAGAAATGTCATTGGCGACACTCTGCTGTGCGACATAGCAATGTCGCGCTGCTGTGTTGCACAGCAGTGTCGACGCTGCTGGGATCCAGCAACGTCGACGTTGCTGAAAGTTTTTTGGGCGTTTCGAGTGGGTGGCGGATTTGTGTGTAGGTGGCGGATCTATGTGTGTGGGTGAGCGGTGGTATGTTTTGGGCGGTGGTGGTGGATCAGTTGGTTCTGGCGAAGAGCCGAGACTATGCTTGAAGTAGCGGTGGCGGTATTTTGTATGGCTGGATGCGACGGTAGTGGTGGTGTTTTGTGACTAAGAAGGCGGAGGCGGTGGTGGTGTTTTGTGGTGTTTTGTGACCAATATTTTGATTGATCCGTGACCAATTATTGGTGGTGGATCGGGAGTGGAGTGGGGTGGGATGTTTGATGTATGTGACCAAATAATTGGTTCATCATGATTAATTGTGACGGGGTGACGATGGTGGTGTTGTTCAGGCGACGATAGTGGTGTTATTGTTGGTGGGTGTTTTAGGGATTGTGGTCGACAGCGAATGGGACAAAGTGTCTGTGACCAAATATTTGGTCATCTGTGACCTGTGACCAACTATTTGGTGTCAGTGACCTAGCGATTGTAATTTTTTTGGTATCTGTGACCTAATTTAAAATTGATAATTTGTAACTAAAAAAATAATTTGTGACCTACAAAATTTTTTATCTGTGGCATCAAAATAATCTGTGATCTACAAAATTTTTGATTTGTGACCTCGAAAAAATCGCCGGAGTTGTTGCCAGTCACCGGAGTAGTCGTCGGAGCAGAGGTGGCAATAGAATAGGTTAATTATATTATATTACAGTTTAATATTTAATTTAATATAATAATTGTGAAATATAATTAATTAATTTTTGAAAAACCTGATTTTTGAAAATCCAAACGTTCGGACCTTATTTGTGATTTCGTGAAAGTAAATACCCGACCCCATGAATTTTTCCCTTATTTGAAAGAGAAAGATTAGTGGGGCGCGAATAGGCCCAACTAATTTCTCACATGTCAATCAATTATCAGCTTTACGCGTATCTTTGATCCAATTCTTTAGGAAATAATAATTGTACCGAGGGGTTGACAACCCCCTTGACCGGCCCCTCACTCCACAGCAAAGTTCAATTCTTTAATGAGTTACCTATTATTAATTTATAGAAAAATATCATTTCTAAGATATTAAATATGTGTCATTTCAAAAATAAGAAAACAAGTTTCAAATTTCAAAAATCAGATTTTTTGTAAAATTTTTATTTATGAATTAATAAATTATTAAATAAGTTTATTAAATATTTAATTCTAATATAATATAATTAACGCACCCCACCCCACCGCCACCACCCCTACTACTCCGGGGGCTATTCCAGCGATCACTCTTATCCGGTGACATTTTCGACGACTGCTCAAAAATTTTATAGGTCACAATTTGTTTATCGGTCACAGATCAAAAATTTTGTAGGTCACAAATTATTTCGAGATCATAAATCAAAAGTTTTGTAGGTCACAAATTTGTTCGAGGTCACAAATCGAAAATATTATAGGTCACGAATTATTTCGAGGTCACAGTTCAAAAAATTTATAAATCACAATTTGTTTATCGATCACAAATCAATAATATTATAGGTCACAAATTATTTTATTGGTCATGGATAAAAAAATCACAGGTCACAGATTAATTTTTAGTCACAAATTGTCGAATTTTAAGGTCGCAGATAGTCCATTATACGACCACCGTCAACACTTGCGACCATCGGTTCAACGTTGTCTCTAACAGCATCACCACCACCATCACCGCCAAAACAACCACCACATTTCACAAATTAACCAAATTATTGGTCACAAATCTCAATCCAAATAGTTGGTCACATACGCCCTCCACCGCCACCACTACACCAACAATACCCACGCAACCACCAGATCCACCACCATCACCCACCTCCACCGCCGCCAGAAACCACCATGACCATAGCCACCACCTCTACAGCACAGCCACCAAAAAGATATCCACCATCAGCAGCTGATCCACCACCACCTCTCCTCCACAACACAACCACAAAATCAGGACGCAGAGCACACCGCCACTGCCAAATCCACCTCGGCCACCATAAAATCGTCAGAGAAACATCACAAATCGGGATAAAAATCACGATGCAAAGAACAAACATCATCATCACACTCCACCTCAGCCACCACAAAATCGCCGGAGAAATACCACAAATCGGGATCTGGAACTGATCTCCAAGAGGCGGATGCGCCTGTGGTTCTAGTGTTGGGTGAAGGCATGGGTGCGGCGAGCGGCGAAGAGAGAGAGGGAAATTGAGAAGAGACAGTTTTGGCCGAGGAGAGAAAGAGAAGGAGAAGAGAAAGTTAAAGAGAGAAGACAGTGAGAAGAGAGGAGGAGGATGATGATGATGAGGAAAATTGAAAATGGTTGCTAGGGTTTGGGGGAATTAATTAGGATTGGGATGAAAATTGTATAATTAATATTTAATTAAATATGAAATATCTGATTTTTGAAAATTGAAACTTTTGATCTGATTTTTGAATATGAATTTTGAAAAGTATGATTTTGTGTAATTTCCACTTAATTTATTAGCAACGTTAGTTTGTAAAAGATTACTTGTTTTCCCGGTTATATCCTTATCTGTCACGTTTTTATTTTCTTGAAATTCATGATTTTCTTCAGTGACATAAACTTAGCCATTGCTCTCCATTATTTCCAAAAATATATTTTTTTCTCTCTTATTTTCAACGACACATTTATCAATAAAATAATATTATACGTAAATCCAAAAATTTTCTTATTTTTTAACCACACATTCTTTATCAAATCACTATTCCAAAATACAATTTTTTTACTACAAAATGGAGCTCAAACAAACTTTTTAATTGCTAATTTTAATTCTATGACATATTGTGGGCCCCATTTGACATTGCTATTAAACAGCCAAAAGTTGATTTGAAAATTGAAGTTGCTTTTGAACATATTTGAATAATTTTTTGAAAATTTTGTCTATCTAAAAGAACTTTTAATTTCCTAATAGCTCTTCTACAAGATTCAAAAGTAAAAACAGAAACTCTGCCAAATAACCATTATGTAACATAACTTGTTAAACTACAATTCAATACTTACTTGAAACATATGATATTTTTCGACGATGTGATTTTGACCATGTGCAATGAACTTTGCCCTTGTTTGAACTTCATTATGTTTTAAGGAAAAATATATTTTGGAATAGTGATTTTTTGGAGATTGTTTGGTTAAAAAAAAAAAAAGGAAAAGCTTTGAAATTAAATGTTATATTATTTTATTGAATAATGTGTAATTAAAAAGAAGAGATGGAAAAATATATTAAAATTAAAACGGAACCTTTGTACCATAATATGTTATAATTTGATTAGTGTAATGTAATGGAAGATTATGTGACATGTTATATTAAGTGACAATTCGTGGTATAAATCTTACTCATCATTTGCCACATAACACACATGTAACATAATCTGTCAAGGATTTGGGATGTGTGACTCTCTCTCTATTTTTACTCGAGCCGAACCCGAGATCTCGCGAGCCGGCTTGGCTTGTTGGCATGCCTACTGCCAATATCCTAATTGATTCACAAAATCTTAATATGGTGAATATTTGGAAGTTGAGTCAGTTTACCTATTTTGGTAGCCCATATCCATCAACTTTTATTTGATTGAGGCTAGTTTCGGTTTTTGCTATTATAATATCTAATTTGTCTGGGTGGGCTATATAGCTTGTTTCCATGTTAAATTTGATAGGTTGGTTGCCGCTCTGAGAAATACTTACATGGTGACTACTTTGCATCCTGTAAAGAAATCAGCTGGAGAAGGTATTTAGTCATAGCCTTTCCATGTTGGAATTAGCTTTTCCGCAAACTGACTGTCCCTAGTAAATTGATTATCAAACCTATGTAAGACGAGTATCACAGTTAGTGACGGACGTCTTAGTGTACTTGCTGAAGTTACTCGGCAGAGGGGAATGACCAAAAGAAGCTGATAGGAATGGCCTGAGCTACATCAGACCATGCTTTCGATGCAACTATTTCGGATGTTCTTGTTCGGAAAAGCCCTCATTGAGAAGCTTATAAGAGCACTCTTGCAACAGGACATTGGAAGTAGGGAATAATTCAAAACTAAGGGATTAACTATTCACAATTCAAAAATCAGGTTTTATGTTTGAAAGTGCAAAAATCAGGTTTTAGTTCATTAATTAAAAATATTTATTAATTAAATATAATAAGACTACAATTATGTAATTAATAGTCACATATACATAATTAGAGGTCACGGGTCACATTTTTTAAAATTAATTGGTCACAAATTATTTCGAGGTCACAAACCACAAATTTTATAGGTCACGGATTATTTCGAGGTCACATATTTTTAATTAGTCGGTCACAGATTATTTTTGAATAACATATTAATAAATTTTTAGGTCACAGTTAATTAATAGTCACTTATTATCCTACCTAAATCAAGAATTTATAGGTCACATTTAATTTCACTGGTCACATATTTTCAAGTTTATGGTCAAAGATTATTTTAAAGTCACATATTCTCAAATTTTTAGGTCCCGTGACTCGACTACCACTCCAGCCACCAACATCACCACCAACAAATCCACCACCACCGCCTATATCCAACCTAAATCTACCGCGCCACCACCACCGTCAACACCTCCACCTACAAAACCAACAATACCCAACCCACAACCTCACCAACAAACCAACGTCTCCACCGCCAGAAACCACCACAGCCACCGACCACAACCACAGCCAAAAACCCAACCAAACACACACAAAAATGCACCAGCCCCACAAACTCACCAAAACCGTCGTCGATCCACCATAGCCCCCAACACATCTACCTGCACAGCCAACAAAAAACACCTAAAAACTCCCCAACACCACTAAACCACCACCACAACTCCACTGCCACTCCACCATTTCACGCAAACCCAAAGCACACAAATACACACACACCACCCGTCGCGACGCTGCTGTGAAAGCGTCGCACGGCAGCTCGCGTGACGCTACCGTTCACTGCAACGACGGTGGGTTAAATACTAGATCGCGAAAGAAAGAAGAGAGGGGAATGGCGGAGGAGATAGCAGATCTTTGACGGAGCATCTGTGAGGAAGAGGCGTGTCTGTGAGGGAGATCTGGGCAATGCCGGTGCTCCACTCCGGCGGCGGTAAGGGCAGTTCGAGCTTCGCCGCTATGCAAAGCCCAGCTGCTGCAGTCCATTCCATCACAGCAGTTCGAGCTCCGCCTCGTCGCTTCGATCTCCTTCCATCACAGCAGCACACAGTCCATTCACAAAGAGGCGGGAGAGGAGGGGAGGCGAGATAGAGAGAGAGAGGGGAGGGGAGGGGAGGCGAGATAGAGAAAGAGGGGATGGAGTAGGTAGTGAAAAAAAAACCTAGTTTTTTGATTAAATAAAAAACCTGATTTTTGATTAAAAAACTTTTCCACTTGATATTTGCACAGTGAACTTGAAAGGCCTGGAACCATGTAATTTCCTCTTGGAAGTATGACGGTTGTCGCAAATATTGGATTTTTGAAGTCAACACTGTTTTGGACATATGAGCCCAGTAACGGCCCGCGTGAAAAAAAGCCCGCCCTCTACGGGTTCCGAGACGATTCCGAGTCGACCCACAAATTTTGGACTACAACCCAGACCCACCCTCTGACCCATCCGGGTCGAGCCCATACGGGTCACTAGTTGTTGCAAGAATTTTTTATATTGATAGCACTTTTTTTTTTTTTGTTAAATGTAAACTAAAAATTGAATAAAATGATAAATTCATATTTATACCAAAAAATGTTTACATAGAATTCAAATTTAATAATTGAAATTTAACAACTAAATGCATTTCTAATTACATGAAGGTATATATTTATAGTAAAGTACATCCCAACTAGATTGTCACATACTTTTACTATAATTTATAATTTAAGTATATCCAACTAGCTTATCACCTGCTTAAGTCTTAACTATTAACTATAATTTAGTTGTTGAAAAATTATATATTTGTTTATCAATCAATCTTCATGAACCGTAAGATTTTTGAAATCTTCAGCAGCATCATCATTAATTTTATCTTGCATCCTTCAATCCGCGAATATCCAATTTTTCACGCATATGCGAGCTTCCAAAATATCTTCTTTAAGTCTAGATCTTCGTTCGTTCAATACCCTATTACCTGTACTAAAAGCAGATTCAGATGTCACTGTTGAGACTGGAACTGTTAATATATCTCGTGCCATTTTAGATAATACAGGGTATGACCGCTCATTTAATTTCTACCATCGTAAAATATCTAACTTATCAACTTCATCTTCAGGTATTAAACTATAATGATCAAATTGATAATATCTTTCTAATTCAGCAGGTGTGGTATGTGGATTTGCAGTTGAAGTTGAAGTTGAAGTAGTAGATGAAGAACCAAGAACATTACGTTTCTTAGCTATTATGGAGAAAACAGAAGATTTGTCTTTAGAAGTTTTACTAGAGATTGGAGTTTGTCTAGGATCCAAATGTCCCGTTTCATTTAGATGTTTCTCTTTGTGTTTCTGTAGTGTGCCGGTGCCTTGACCATATCTCCAAACATAATCTTTTTCGCAGATATTGCATACTGTTTTTCCATCATTTTCATTTACTGTAAACATTTGCCACACATCTGATGTTTTTTTCCTTGCATTTTGAGATGATCCAACTTCTACAACGTTATCATCTTCTAGATTTATTGGAGAGCAATTATCATTGAAAATAAGATATTGAGAAGAAGAATCGCAAGAATCCATAATATAGTAGGATTAAAAAGTTTAGTAGTAACTAGTGAGAACTGAGAAAAAAGAAATATAATCAAGATGATGATAGTATTTGCAATTGAATAATTGTAATTATAGTAAGGTAGTAACAAGTATGAAGAAATGAAGTATGAAGTATAAATGTATAATAACTAATGAGAGGGTATTGTAAAAATAATTATAAGAATGAACTGAAATTTATAGATGAAGAGGATGATATTACCGTTATAAAAATAATATTACCGTTACTAAAAAAAATTTAAAAAACTTTTTTTTGACGCTGCAGGCTACGCTTGCTGTGCCCTTTTTTTTTTTAAATTTGTTTTTTTTTACGGGCCGCAGGTTAACCGCGTCCCGTGGGGATGCAACCCGCAAAGCCCGCGAGTTACACCTTCTTGGTCCGTGAACCGCCCGCACGGGTCACGGGTCAACCCGCGGTCCTGGTTTTCACAGGCCAATTTGCACGGGTATGGCCGACCCGTCCGTCTTGATACCTCTAGTCAACAGTCGTATAATAATCAATCAAGAAGAGCTTGTAATTGTTTTCGATGAGCCATTTATTGACCAGTGCTAAAACAATAAGATGACAATGACTCATAGTTCTAATGTCCATTTCTAAGACAGTTGTGGAATTCCACCAGAATCCAGAGGGCATCAAAGGTATGTTTTGGTACTCAGAGTGTTAAGTGTGCTCCATTCAGCAATCATCATCACTACTAACTAGGCTTTGGCATGGTTTGGGTAAATTCCGCCTCAAAACGACTCAATCCAGTCCGAACCAAATTAAACCAAATCGATTTGGAATTGGTGTATATAATATAAATGGTAAAGAATCGATTATCCCAAAATTATATTTGTGCTTTTATTATTTTGTTTTTTACGTTAAAAAAGATGAATTTTAAATTAAAATAATGTATTAGCAGGTTAGATCAGCCTGACTTTATAATGGTTAAAATTAACCGAACCGACTGGATTTGATTTGGTAAGTTTTTCGGGTTTTTTCCGCATCCCTAGACTTGTATCCGTAATTAAAGGTTTATTTATCGGCTCCAATGATGTCAACATACATGTCCTTGGACCCTTTTGTAGTTCAGCATGTTCAATGTTAATTCCCATCTCAAATTAAGCAAATTACGTAGTATGCAACATCATATTTTGAAGTGCAATTGCAAGCGTAAATCCCAGTACGCATGATATTTTGTATAATGCTGTTCAGACTAACAAGGGACGACAACTGAATGAAACTGGTAGTGCAACACCATAATTAACACTAACAGTAAACAAAGTTTGAAACTAACTTAACGCTGTACGTTAATCATATACATTCACAGCCCAACTTGAGCTCGACAGTAAATCAATTGGGTACAAAATGAGCTACTGAAACCGTGACAGCAGCCAACTATAATTTCGAATAAAGCTACCGATACTAGGAACCTAACTTTGACATATTGCCCCTGCACCAACTAAATCCTAGCTATACAACGGCCAAAACCTGTGGAATTATATGTGAAAACCACATGCTTACTCATCGAGTTAAGTGAACAGTATCAGCAGAAATTGTTCCAAGATATGGGCATCACAATCTGAAGTTAGAATTTTCAAAAAGGATAAATATTTACACGAGGATGTGGGCTAATATTTCTAAATCGATAAGAGCAAAACTGATTGCTTCTGGTAAGGAAACCAGAGTAGTTACCTTGGAAACGCAGAAGGCCAATTATAATGGGCCACGTTGAAAGTGCTCTGAAGATGTATCCTTGTTACGTCTTGACTGGTCAGATACCTGGAACAAAAATGTAAGATCTTCCACTGTCAGACGAGTTGCAGTGCCGCCACTTTGATCATCACCAAAAGCGGATGCAATCATTTTTCTCTTGTCCTCCTGAAGACACAAAATAACAGTTAAAGAAGACTCGACTTGTAAAAATGAAACTATTTAAATGAGTGCATATAAATGAGAAGAATTCAAGAAAAGCTTAAAAGATGACAAGCAGTATCTCTATTGGCATATAAATGAGAGAGTGCATTTATTTGGGCTCTTATCTCATTTCTAACAGCTTTAAAATCTACTTTGTTAGCATATGCCTCAGATTATAATCTACCAACAACCCCTTCCCCACACCCCTTCTGCCCCCAACAAATTAACGGGCAAATCTAAAAAAATCCTCTTACCAAAAGGAGAAAAAAGACGAGCTGTCAATCTAATAATCACATTTTTTCCAGCTGATTTAGTTCCAAACCAAGTCAAAACTGACCTCAGGTCTTGATAAAACAGGAAAACAATAAAATATCAATATTAGCATATCCTTGAAATGGTAAAAATCCTATAGAAGCTAAACAAACAGAAAATTGATAGACATGATTTCAAGACATTGAACAGACTAATTCTGCACAAGAAAGGAGCAACCCCAAGACATGCAATGATCAAATAAATACCATAAATTTTATTAATTGAAATACAATTCTCTATGCAATATAGGAGGCCAATTACTCTACTTAGAGCAAAATGGAAGAAACAGACATATTTCAGCCTAATTATGGAGTGAGGCTCAGTTGTGCTGGATTGAAGTAATAAGCTCTGTGAGAAGATTAATTTGTGATATATAAATGATGTGGTTAGAGAAAAAAAGGATCGTCATTCAATAAATGAGAATATTAAAGAGCGATGTATCAGTCAAGGATAGATGAAATATAAATCAGGAACGAGCGAAAAATCCAAAATTATCATAATATAACTTTTCTCCACTTTCTTGCATAATCTCGAACCTCCACACTGGTATGAAGCCAACAAGTGAATGGATCAACTGGTAAATCATACAAAGCATTTACTACCTGAAGAGCTAGAATTCTATCTTCCACAGTATCCCTAATGGTTAACCGCGATACAGTAACCTCACGCGTCTGTCCTATTCTGTGGGCTCGATCAACAGCCTGATCTTCAGTTGCAGGATTCCACCAAAGATCCAAAAGGATCACGCGACAAGCTGCAACCATGTTTAGACCAAGATTTCCAGCTTTCAGTGACATCAACATAACCGACACCTGCAAAACCCAATTCTTATGTGAAGAAACGGTCCACTGGAGTCAGCAAAGCAAGATCCAAAGACAAGATCAAAATAAGATGTGGAACACCAAGGAAACTGATGTAGTACATAATCATGATTAGTAGTTTCCTATTATAATTGTGATTTATCTTTTCTAGTTGTGTGGATATTTTCTAATAAGTTTTATCTTTTTATTCTTATTTATTGTTTAGAATATGATTTCTTTTCTTTATTGATTAAAATAGGATTTCTAATTAAATTAGGATTTTATTAGTTTCATTATTTTAGTTTCATATTATTAGTAGAAGTAGAAAATAATTTTGCCTATAAATATAGAAGTATTGTACACTCATTTGATAACATCAATTATTATTCAACAATATTCAAGCAAGTTATTCCAATATTGTTCTTAAGTACTACATAATTCTTATTTTGCAAAGGTTTTGATTCCGACTAAGACAAAGGGAAATGTGTCTGAGGATGCTAGTGAAAAGTCTGCTGCTGCTGGGGATGTACTTGGACTTGCTAGTTCTGCCTCAGATGAGGAGATCCAGAGTTCTGGTAAGCTAGAGTCAAAAGAAGACTCTTCACATGAGCAATCAATTTCAAGCAAGCTTTCGATAGGAACATCTGCTGTTCAGCATGGTGGTTCGAAGGAAGAAGCTGTTGGATGTGGTAATATTCTTGACAATGCAGAAACTGATGGTACTGGAAAAACAAAGGCAAACACTACGGGTGCAAATCTTGGTGCCGCAAGTACAGTGTTGTATGATGATAGGGCAGCTAGAGATTTGGCATGCAGTGATAATCAACGCTCCTCCGAGACAGAATCTGAAGTTGCAGAAGATGAAATGCGACATGTCTATGATGCTTCCAAGTCCAAGAAGACTCTACTTGGAAAGGCTGATGAGACAGTTGAAAGACAATATAGAAATTCAGATGCCAGAAAGTCAACAAGGGATGATTCAACAAGCCGAAGTACAAGGCATAGGTCAGAGGATAATAAAAAGAACCATACACAGAAAGACAATGATAGGGTAGTGGAAAGTTTTAAGGAATGGATAAGGGGGATGAGGACAATAGAAGGCATGAAGAAAGGCATGCAAAAAATAAAAGTTCCGTTGATCTTCTCTGCTGTCCAAATGCCAAAGAATTGCATAAACATAAAGAATTGAAAACTCCAACTGCTGATATGGATTCTTTATCCATGGAGAGGATAAAAGATTTGAGCCCACCTATTATTGAAGTCGGGGGATTCCAAAACTTGATTGAAGCGCAAGTAAGAGAGGTGAAAGAGAATGTTGGGACTTTAGTTCCACTATACCAATGTAGCGTGGATTCTTACAGAAGATTTGATGGTTCTGTCATGTTTACTAGGGTCGCTGAGAAACACCGACACCTTCGTAATGCGTTTGTGAAGCAGAACCCTAGCTTGTTTGAAAAATTGCTCTCTATGATGCTAAAAGCTCCCAATTGATTGATTTTTTTCTTCAAGAAAACTTGAGGACGAGTTTTATTCAAGTGGAGAGGATTGATGTAGTACATAATCATGATTAGTAGTTTCCTACTACAATTGTGATTTATCTTTTCTAGTTGTGTTTATCTTTTCTAGTAGGTTTTATCTTTTTATTCTTATTTCTTGTTTAGAATATGATTTCTTTTCTTTATTGATTATAATAGAATTTCTAATTAGATTATGATTTTATTTATTTTCTTATTTTAGTTTCCTATTATTATTATTAGTAGGAAATAATTTTGCCAATAAATATAGAGGCATTGTACATTTTTTTATAGCATCAATTATTATTCAATAACATTCAAGCAAATTATTCCAATATTATTTTTAATTACTACATAATTCTTATTACAAGAATTTTTAAACGCTTTCGCACCAAAAACCATATTGGCATCTCAAAGCATGCCTAGTAGAATATGTCGAGATAACATATAGATGTTAATTAGAGTCCATTAACCATCTAGATTAGAAAATGAATTTACACAACAAATGCCGCACATGTACCAAGGGGTACCCTCGATGAAGATCCCCTAAATGGGTGCATGAAGCACATGAGTACAAAAACTTTTAAGAAAAACTAATTTATGATCACACATTTTTTTATTTACTAATAAGAAAATTCTAAGGCCAAAAAGACCATTAAAAATGTTTATGCCACAGTGAGAAACTAATTTGGAGCACACAGTAAGGTTATAAGAAAATGATCACGGGAACGAGTGTTTTTCTAACATCTTGGCAACTTTCCCAAACAGAATAAAAATATACATCAATAATCATGTTGTTGATACATGCCAGCAAAATGGTATTGCCAAGAGAAAACATGGACGTGTTCGAACTCACATGGTGCCTTGTGTTTACAACTAGGGTACCAACAATTTTGGGAAGAAAAGATTATATAGCTTTTTTGATTAAATCGCATGCCTAGCCACATTCTAAATTTTCAAACCCCTTTAATGCCTTCATACATATCTATCCCAAAACTGAACTCTTCACTTCTAGTCCTCCTAAACTCGTGTCAATCATCTTAGAAAAATTAGACCATTGGCTATCAAATGAATTTTTTTTGGGACACTCTCCTAGTCTAAAAGGTTATAGTTGCTATATCTTGAGTCCAAGATTGTTAGTCCCCTTTGAAGTCACTTTCTTTGAAAACAAGTTTCTCTTCCCCAAACTTCTCTTCGGGGGAAGAGTTCTGAAGGAAATCAATTTTGAGAATGAGACACTTGACTCTTGGGTGCCATAAACTATGACCGAATAACATGCGGCGGAGGACACCATTCAAATATCCCAAAAAATCCTTAAAAATCCCAAAGAGAAGTCAATATTATATTCATATCCCTCAAAATAGGATACCATCTACTCTCATCTTTTAAAGTATAGTTACTCCAACAAATTTCCTTCTGTTTATCTTTGTTCTTACCAAAAAGAACTACACATGCCTTTGCTTTCCAACTTGATCGCGTTCTTAGACTTTTAAAACTCGTCAAACTCTGAAATAACCTAGAACTTGCATCTCCCTCTTTTAACCATCTAAACTTCAAAATTTATTTTGTCTCCAATCAACTCCTTGAAAATTATCTCTTCTAGGCTTTTTTCTCAATAGAAAATGTTCCTTGTCGAGCTCTTCAGTCAGGTTTCCCTCATTCTCTAATTGATCTACAATCACCAACCTACATAAGATATTGTCCTTAGGCTCTATCAATCCTCTGATTCACATTCTTCATTTTAAAACTTGAGTCAATTTCCAAACAGCTTCAATTTTGAAATTTGAGGCATTCCAGCAATCTGAAACCTTTCGCCACACTACCTTCTAAATTTAGGATGTCTTAACCACCTGCTTGCAAATCTGAAAGGAGTGGGCCCTAATGAAAAAGTAAGAATTGGAAATATCTGGTTACTGCGCTCACACCTACCTCCAAACTTAAATCTAGGTACAATTCCTGACAACCTAAAGAAACTACCTATCTGATTTACAAGAGACCACATTTTCTCTGACATTAGACCATGTGAACTTGGAATTTCGAAAAGGTATACCCTAAGTTCATACTCTAATAGAACAGCCAAAGGTTTTCAAACTTCTAGGCACCCTATGTCCAAACCAGCCCGGTCAATCATTTAGGTCACATATCTCACTCTTTCGCCCTTCTCTTTTTCTACCCATGATCCCATTAACAACGGCCTTATAACCAGGAACTCCACAGGTCTAGCCTTCTCATTTCTCAAGAGCACAAACTAAAGTTTCCTGACGAACAATTCATCAATTGACAGAAAGCCTTAGGAATTCGCAGAGTATTGACTACTGCTAGCAATTTATTGTAAACCTAGATTAGACCACGGGAACCACTAACCAAAAACCTAAATACTTTATGAACAAGGATTAGTTGGTCAGATAAAACAAGATTTCACTCTTATAATAAGCTTAGGGTGACAAATGACTATCATTCCATAGCTCAACATCATTAATTTTGTGATACCTACAGCTGATCACACTTCAAAATAGTTAAGAAGACTGAAATATCCGAGATATGGAAGAAGTTAATATTGCCTTACCAAGTAAAAGTCATCATATACCACTGGATGAAGTTATATATGCAAATAAACAACTATTTAACAAGACCTCTTCTATTATTAGTCTAACACCTCTAAATTCCCATATGTTGCCTATGCATCTGACGTTGAAGTTATACTGTAATTTGCCACTCAAAGAATGGACCATGGGTTTATCCAATGTATCCTCAATGAAAGATCCTTGCATTTAATCAGATTTATTTTCCAAGTTAAAGAATTTAATGACAAATAGCTATATTTGTTAGCTTATCAGAATGTCTCAAACCAAAACATATCTTTAGTTTAAAGATCATGTTGTTGGTTCTTATGCATGCAAAAGGGCAAATGTTTGATAATACAACAAGCTATTTCAATATTAAGGGAAAGGATCAACATAATATAAGAGCTGACAAGTGACAACTATATGTCCAAGCAGATACAGATGAAAAATTGATAATCTACTAATCCACATCAACCGAGAAGGGACAATTCCAAGGCAGCAAATCCACTGAATTCATTAAAGCTAGAAAGAAAATGAGTAAAGAGACAGGAATCCAACCTCAGGTATGGTATTAAAATCTTTGACAGCCTTGTCTCTCGCAAGTAGAGTCATTGTACCATCAAGCCTCCGGTAACTTGTGCAAGAATCTTTCAGGGACTCCTCAACTAAGTTCAACATGCCAGTCCACTGGGAGAAAACAATAGCTTTTTCAGGTCCTTCGGTATCTGAGTCTAGGTAACCTTTACCGGAAGATGAAGCACCATTGCTGGTCTTGGGTTTGCAATGTGACTTGAGAATCTCTAAAACCGCTTTGATCTTAGAGGAGATGTACTCATTGCGAAGAACCAGAGAATTATCATCAAGTTCTGATGAGACAGCGATGTCATTGTCAGTATCACTAGAGATACATCTCCATAAGGTAGGTTTCGAATATACAACATCAGCACCAAGTTGTTCTTTACATTCGGGGGCTGGGCATGTACTGTCTTCCCCTGTCAAAAACTCGTTGACACACTGATAGCAGAAAACATGTCCGCACATGGTGACAACTGCATTTTCAGGAGGATCCTGTTGAACATCAAATTATTCAAAAATCACATCAGGCTGTTGTGCAGCATACTTCTGGTACTTAAGAGAACAAACAATCACAGAATAAGAAATAAGCAAACATTTAACTTTTTATCTGAAAATATATTTGGAACTTACAAACATTTTATTGTTGTCCAAGAGTAGGGAATACCACACCGTGTATCCCTCATCTCAATAGATGGACAAATCGGGTATGTATGCGATTGTGAACCAATGCAAAATGTGCGTGTTTGAAAAGAACTTTTGGAGAAAAACACAAGAATGTGATCTATGAACTGCAAATACAGGTGAAAATGAAGCAAAAGGCAGTCCCAAAAGAAGGAAAGGTGCTTCAAATATGGTAACTCCAGTCTTTCGCAAGACTTCCCATTCCTTTCTTTCAAGGAAGACCATGTGTGACACTAGTGGGCAGCATCCCAAGTCCCCTTTGACCTTATGCAAGTAAAACGTGACTTCCAGCAATATGAG
This sequence comes from Fraxinus americana, assembly GCA_035079005.1. Lineage (NCBI taxonomy): Eukaryota > Viridiplantae > Streptophyta > Magnoliopsida > Lamiales > Oleaceae > Fraxinus > Fraxinus americana. The sequence goes on along the minus strand of CM068711.1, from coordinate 29,199,643 downwards.
CAAACTTAAACATGGAGTCTGATGGTTCAAAAGGCCCCACAAAAGAGAAAATGATGTGCTAATCCCACCATGGTAGCTGAAGTCTATTCAATCCCTTCTCCATTCTAGAGAAAATTCACTACTTTCTAGAGAATATCCATTTGATCTTAAAGTTTTATGTGGCTCAAAACAAAGAAAGTGATGTACAAAGCATCAAAGTGCCAAGCCATCACTAAGCTTCTTAAGATAAAATCACAACTGAAGATTCTTGGTATGCTACTTTATAAATTACAGTGCAACACAGATCAATTTTATTATCTATTCACTAAATTTAAAAAAGAAAACAGCATAACAAAGATTGGGTGGGGGTGGAGGTGGGGGCATCCTCAAACAAGTTAACATGCACATCTGGCATGTCAAAAAGTTTACTAGTATGCAAGCACTAAATGCAGCAATCATGATACAAAAGGAGTTTGACAAGGGATAACATACTTTGCATACAAGACATATTGCCAATGAAGCTTCTAAAAGCTTTAGTAAATTCACTAGCAGTTCCTTGGGGAGTGTCTTCGCCATGTCAGAAGACTCTTTTCCAACAGGATCTGAGCTGAGTCCTTTGACAAGTAGAGGGTGATCACAAGCCTGGCGAAGACGGAGAAGCAGCAATAGAATATTTGCATAATTTTGATTCACAGTACCAGCAGCCGCATAAGCCTGCATTTGTGGTTAATCAATTTTGCAAAGATCAGTAAACTGAACATAAGATAAAATTATAAGATTTTTATCATATATAACATAATGATTTTTTTCATAGACTTCCAAAGCTGTATATGTTCCAAGGAACACAGCACCAGTTCTATTCCTATGAAAATGAAACGTTAAGAGGCTACTGCACTAGCATGAAAATTATCTGTCATTATACAGTAGACATGAATCCATTAAGAATTTAAAATAACTAAGGAACTGTCATTACATTGGAGACAAACAACACCTAAAAAAGCGGACATGATAAAACCATATGCAAATGCTTCATGAGGCATTAATAAAATCAGCACAACTCAGACTAACTAAGCCATGTCCCACAGTTATATGGGGTCAGCTACATGGATCCTCTTCTTACAACCAGCTCTATCAAGGAAAACGTCTAAAGTTAAATTTATTACACAATTTTAACTTCAACTATGCATACATGCATGTGGATTCAGTACATTATAGATAAGAAAGTGAATGGATGGATTGGGGGGGCGGGGGGGGTGTGAGGGAGAGAGGGACCTTAAACTGTGAGCGTGATTGTGCTTCAAGTCTGTTATAAAAAGCTCGTTCTTCTGCAGAGAAGTCCACCCGACTCAAATATGTTGTTTTGGGGGGTAAATTTATTATAGGCTCACCATCAATCAATGTACCTACGCCACAAAGGCTAACGATAATCAGCACTGCCAATATAAATGATTCAACTGATTTTGCGCACACAAATAATGACACATCATTTGAATGAAGTAAATTAACAAACACAGTAAAATTTAGTCGACTGTGTGGATTAGAGTCCACCACAATCGAACCAGAAAAGTTATGAATGATCAGGTGGAAATATGTCAAATCAAGAAGTGTTCTACGCCTGTATGATAAATCGGTTTCCCAACCAGTATATGCTTAGCATATCAAATTCAATAAAAAAAGGAATTTCTGTTGATGCACCACCCAAACAGGAAAGGAGAGAAATCAATGTAGAGAAATAAAATCAGTTTACTAAAGGAACCAATAAGCAATGTGAGTCAACAAGTTGACACTTCCAATATGTATCATAACAAAGCAGAGAGAACATTTTGTATTCATTAGCACAAACACTATTTATTGCAGTGCAGGATATAATACTTGTCCCGTAGCACATGAATACAAATTATATCATCCCCCCAACCCCCACATGTATTATACTTTTTTATGACACAGAACATGCAATTGTTGGACCTGCATTCCCATCAAATGTGACTTACAACGAGGTTTGATGACATTTGATCAACCAGGTGATGATTGAAATAAAATTCATGCTGGTTTGTAACAAATATATGAAAGAAGATACATAACAATCAAATATTCTCTAGATCTAAAAATCAGTTATGTTTGTAACTTGTCATAAAGTTTCATCAACAAGGTTCTAGGAAGGGGAGATGTACAGCTCACAAGATACAAAAAGAGTTCTATTAACTGTAACAAGTCAACAAAGCAAATATTTGGAAGAAATCCAGTCTCGATAAATGCTTCTCTAGATGGGCTTTTACTTCCCTTTCCTAATTTTATTAATCAATTATACAGATGCTCATGTTTGCTAGTAAGTACAATGATATAATATCCCGATGCAGACTATCAATAATCAAATTCTTGCTGCCTGTAAAATAACAGGGTTAAAAGGTACCACTCCCTTCGTGCACCAATATGAACTCATGATCATTCACTCACTCGGAGTGCTTTCTTTTTCTTGTGCCTCTTCTTTGCCCATTCCCCTTCTCGCGATGGCAATTTCGGGATTCTGGAGTTCATAAAGAATTTACTTATCTATTTATTGTTCCATTCTATCTTCGAGTTTTGAAGAAAATAAATTCTAAGATTGTTAAAATTCACTAGTGCACCAATAATCTATATTTACTAGATTAACAAAATGGAAAGGAAAAGAAAAACTCAAGCATAGAATTCAAATCTAGCATAAGATAGGGTGGTCAAGCATAAAAACTACTCTTCAAAGTAAAAGATGAACTGGTACTTCTATATATTTCTATCTGTTGTTATTAGTTGCTGCGAATAGCCAATTGGTATTATCTGATTATCAGAAGGTACAATGGCATTCTCTAAACCATGTTAACTTGTTAAAGAATCTTTATCATGCACAAGAAAGACCTGGTTTAGATTATAAAAAAAAGGAAAGAAAGAAAGAAAGAGGAAAAACACAAACAGCTAATAAACTATGAGAGTTCAAAAAAAGGGAAAATAAGGGAAATATAAATATCCCAGGCAAAGAAAAGGATAAATATTAATTACTAAATTAAGGCCATTGTTCTTGGTGTATAAAAGTAGATGTTCCCATTTCTGTCAATGATCGAGAATCTCTTTCAAAATTCAGCTGCTTTAAATCCTTTAGGATGATCTTCGCGTCTTATACCAAACAAATTTCAGATTTTAATGCTTATCCTTTAGAATCAATGTTGCAGAATTGCAACTGGATGGTGCCACAGTGACTATCTAGGTACTTTTACAAGCAGTACATGATGCTTCACACCTAACGAGATCAATCTGTGACCAAAACAGCGCTTTCTATAACAACTGGTTCTCAATCATAGATCTTTGGTTGATCATTATGACTTCTGTGTAAAAACGATACATCAAAAATCATCAGAGAGATGACACCCACAAGCAACAGTGCCAACAGGAACTATACTACGAACACAAGGATCACCCACTCCACACTGTTAAAAAGTAAAAGACCAAGGATTTGGTCAGTGTTCGCAGATATCAGTTAGAACACTATCCGCATGATTGGATTACTGCTGGACAGTTTCATGTGAGAACAATATATCTCCAGCTAGACAATCTAGCACATAATATTAGCACACACACGCAAAGGCTTGTACAATAATCGAACCTTAATAGGAATTATAGATTGGATATAAATAAACAGATCAGCTGCTCGGTATGCAGCATAAGAATTAGATTAAGCAATCAACTACCATATTCCTATCTTAGAATCCTTTCTACTCATATTATCTTGAGCGAACATACAGGTGATGCAAAAATCATAGAAAAATCTAATAATGAAAGCAATCACCTTTTGTTCGGCGCAACATGATCTGTCTTAAGATGACTTGAAGTTTCTTGTAACCATGAACTGCATTCCTAGAGATTGGGAACTTGATGGAAGCACCAAATGATTTCAATTTATCATATGGTTGATATCTCAGAAACCTGAAATAGCTGAAGACTTCATCAATTGAATTTTGTATAGGTGTTCCAGACAAGCACCACCTTCGTTTTGCTCTAAGGCTGCAGCAGGCTCTAGCTACCTGTGTTCTGTGATTTTTTATTGTTTGAGCTTCATCTAAAATTACTCTAGACCATTTCACCCTAGCAAGTGTACCACAATCAGTATCAAAAGAAGAGACATCAATTTCATTTCCACCCTTCTTGCGGCTCTTCTTAACTGATGACTTTTTTGGTTTCTTGTTTATGGAAAATTCAGAAGATAATCCATATCTTGCTGCATCTTTTTGTTCATCGTCGTCCTCTTCAACCAGAGGTCGTTTAGGAACTTCATTCGTTACAATGGAATATGTTGTTACAACCACATCATACCTTGCCAACGCAGCAGGATCTTTTGTCCTACTTCCTCCATGATAGACTAAAACCGAAAGTCTAGCTTCAGATGTAACTTTCTCATCCAACTCTCGAGCCCACTGTCGAAGAACACTGGCTGGACAGACAACAAGTGTACCTGCTGCTGGCCTCCTACCACGGAATTCACCCATCGAACGACTTGATTTTGGAAGTGCCGTAAAATCATCAGATCCTTGAGTCCGATTTTCTTCATCAAGCTTAACAACACTAATTTCATCATCATCATCCAAATTCAAGGGTTCAGCTCTGAAGCTACAAGAATCTTCAGGTTTGGATTTTGCTTCTAAAAGCCTCTGCATCTGTATGAGGGCAATCATTGACACGGTCTTACCAAGGCCCTGTGGTAAGTATAATTATGACCTAGGCTAGAAAAAGTCAAAAGTAAAAGATGAAATCGACCATGTTACTGGCTCTGACCTGATCATCAGCCAGAATTCCACCCAAACAATTAGTACTTGATTCCTTCTGGAGCATCCATGCCAAAGCGATTTTCTGAAAGATGAGATGCTACAGTCTTAGGACCACAAATACCTAACACGATTAAAAGATATTTAATACAAAGACGTGGACCTGGTGCCTGAGAAGAGAAACTGTCAAGGTACCATCACGTACATTAGCTTCAGTTTTAGGCTGATGAAGGTCCTGCAGGATAAATATTTAAACAGTATGTACATATCAAATATCCACTAAATAGAAACTAAGTAGTCAAAGATGCTGCTGCAACACACTTTTTCCTAATATAATTTGGTAATGAGCACATTTGGCTATGACATCATGACCTCTCTAAGATTTTTAAGGAATTAGGCAGTATTCTAAGCGAATGCGATAATCACGTAGCCAACTTCAGTGAAAACCTCAATGAGACTAAACAATATTATCAGTAGTCACTGTCCTAGGTATACAGACCATAAAAAGAAAATTGAGAATAGCAACAAAACAAAAGAGTATGTTTCAAAAGTGTCCATAGATGAGAAGAAATATCCGTGTTAAAAGTTAGTACAAATAACGTAACGGTTTTACAACTATTAGTCTGTTTCTGATCATTTCTGTTATGCCCAATGTTAATAGGAGGCACATCCAAGTTGGATGCTATATACCTTATAGCATCGTACTACTTTAACCATAATGTAGAATCAGATCTCAAACTACAGGTCAAGTGAAGTAATATAGTAAACAAACCAAATCATCAAAACCTTGTCCATCGGACTCCTAGAAAATCGTAAGTATCAAGTGAATCTAATTTTGCGTACTAAAGAGATAAAAGATTAAATTGGTTATCCTGAACGTATTATAAACGACTTTAACAGGAAGAGAAAAACAAATTATCACAAATCACCAACTCCACCAGATTAAGGATGAATTACTAAAATATCCATATGGAGCAAGAGTCTCATAAATAGCTTACCTATCATCCCTGTGATGGATGAGCTGAATTTATCAATCAAACTTGCAAAATTCAATAACATCCAACACTTCAATTCGAAATTCAGATCTCAATTACAGAAAAGAAACAGAAATGAAGAGAGAGAGAGTTCAGAGATGGAATCCTCAAATGATACTTCACACCTTTTCCCTCTCTCACCTAACCTTATAACATAAAATGAAATTGACTGTTTGGGAAACACATTTTTACAAAAAGCACTTAACCTATTATAATTAATATTCAACATCCAACGACGTCGTACAGCATTTGAATTTCAGTTGGCCGTTGAAGTTCCTTCTTCATTCCTCTTCCTTGCCCTGGCACTTCTCTGTCCTTTGCTTCCCCAGTCCAGCTGATATTCCCCCTTTGTGCCTCCATCATGACATCCCTCCCCCTTCGAAAGACCTTGTCCCCAAGGTTTAAAAGTTGGCAGTGCCACAGATGCAACCTCTTTCTCCCCAATTTTTTTCTTAAGCAACGATACATAAAAGATTGGATGGATCTGAGCTGCAGAAGGTAATTCCAGTTTGTAAGCCACAATCCCCAATCTCTGAATCACTTTATAAGGTCCATAGTACTTCGCCGAAAGCTTCTTGTTGGTTCTTCTGGCCACAGTTTGTTGTGCATAAGGGTGTAACTTCAAGTACACCCTATCTCCTATTTGAAATTCTCTTTCACTCATGTTCTTATCTGCATAAAACTTCATCCTAGCACTGGCCTGAGTTAGATTCTCCTTCAGAGTTTTGTCCATCTCGTGTCTTTCCTGCAATACCTCATCTACTGAAGTATTGATGATCTGTTGGTTGGGCCCTAAGGCCAGCTAAGGCGGTTTGATACCATACAAAGCTTCAAAAGGTGTCATCTTAATGGCAGTGTGCAGGGTGGTGTTATACCATGCAACTTATGGATGTTATCCAAGAATAATTTGGCAATAGTTGGGACTGAGAAGGGATGGGATAACAGTAGGAAATGTGCATACTTGGTGAATCTGTCCACTACCACTAAGATTACATTCTTACTCCCTGAGGTAGGTAGACATTCGATAAAGTCCATGGAAATGTAACCCCAAACATACTGTGGAGTTGGTAGAGGTGCCAAGATGGATGGGCCGACCAGACCCTTGAAAACAGGCCCGGATCAACCCGGGACCGCGGGCCGACCCTTGACCCAAGCGGGCGGTTCACGGGTCAAGGAGGTGTGATCCGCGGGCTTCGTGGGTTGAACTGCTGGTCCGTAAAAAAAAATTTTTAATTTTGAAAAAAAGGGGGGGTGCCAACCTATTTGGGATGTACTTATACTATAAATATTTGAAAATAGTAATTAGAAATGCATTTAATTGTTATTTGTTTAAGTTAAATTTAACTTTGCAATGTTATAAATAATTCATGTAACATTAAATTTGAATTCTATGTAAACATTTCTTAGTATAAATATGAATTTATCATTTTGTTCAATTCTTAGTTTACATTTAACAAAAAAAAAAATTTTGTTATAAATATGAAAAATTTTATATTTTTATAATATATAATTTTATTTATACAATAATACGGGCCAAATCGGAACAAACTGCGACTTGCGCGACCAGTGACCCCCGCATGGGCTCGACCAAGATAGGTCAGCGGGTGGACCTGGGTCGTAGTCCAAAATTTATGGACCAACCCGGAACCCGTAGCAGGCGAGCTTTTTTTCACGTGGGTCGTTACCGGACTCATATGTTGGAGGGCCGACCCAGCCCAGACCACCCGGATTGACACCTCTAGGAGTTGGTAAGGGTTGCAATAATCCAGGGTAGGCTACATGTTCATCTTTGCATCTTTGGCAGGTGTCGCATTCCAAGACTTCCTTTTTGATGTCCGTGCTCATCCCTAGCCAAAAAAAATGTTGCTTGGCCTTATGAATACTAGCCTGTATCCCAAAGTGTCCCCCTTCTTATAAGGAATGTATGGCAGCTACCAACTTCTTCCTGATGTCATCACCTGAGCTAATGTAAACTCTGGTTTTGTACTTATGTAGCCCATTCAAGTAGTGGTAGTCCAATTCTGAGTTGCTATCAAGTAGTAATGCAGTAATTTTAGTCTGAGCCTCCCTATCTCCTTGGTAGCTGGTCATCACCTCCCTTATCCACACTGGTGTGACTTTTGTAATTGCCATGCATTCTGGACTCTTTTCCTCCCTTCTAGATAGAGCATCTGCCACATGATTTTCCACCCCTTATTTGTATTGTATTTCATAGCTGAGCCCCAACAGCTTGGATAACCATTTTTGTTGTAATAGGGTAGTGACTCTTTGCTCCAACAGGTACTTGAGTGATTGGTGGTCCGTTTTAATTATGAAATGGTGGCCTTCAAGGTAATGTCTCCACTTACTCACTGCTATAACTAATGCCAGTAGCTCCTTTTCATAAATCGATAGGCCTAACTTCATGTTGTTTATGCCCTTACTTAGATATGCTAATAGCCTCCGATTTTGCATTAGGATAGCCCAATCCCTCCATAGCATGCATCTATTTCAATTATGAAAGGTAAAGAGAAGTTTGGTAACGCTAACATGGGGGTGGTACTCATAGCCCTTTTTAATTCCTGAAAAGCCAAATCAGCAGCCTCACTCCAAATAAAATTGTCTTTCTTTAGTAATTCAGTCAATGGTTTTGCCATGGCCCCATAGCCCTTTACAAACCTCCTGTAGTAGCCAGTTAGGCCTAGAAATCCCCTTAACTGTTTGACGTTAGTTGGTTTAGGCCACTCCTGCATAGCTACAATTTTTGAATAGTCAGCTGCTACCCCTTCTGCTAAAGATGTGTCCGAAGTACTCTATTTTGGATTGCCCAAAGGAACATTTACTCTCTTTAGCAAAAAGCTGGTGGTGTTCGAGGAGCTCCAATAACTCGGTGACGTGTTCACAATGTGATTTCAAGTCTTAGCTATAAACGAGTATGTCATCAAAAAATACCAAAACAAATTTCCTAAGGTGATGTTTAAATACTTCATTCATCAAGTATTGGAAAGTGGCATGGGCATTGGTAAGCCCAAATGGCATTACCCTGAATTCATACAAGCCATCATTTGTTTTAAAGGCTGTTTAATGGGTGTCTTCTTCTGCCACCCTAATTTGGTGGTATCCAGCCCTTAAATCGATTTTTGTAAACCATCTTGCTCCCTTTAGTTCATCCAATAACTCATCCATGATTGGCATCGGGTATTTATCCTTAATGGTGAGACTATTCAGCTGTCTATAGCCTACGCAAAACCTCCATGTGCCATCCTTCTTTTTTACTAGCAGGACGGGGGAAGCACAGGGGCTATTGTTGGCCCTTATGATTCCATTTTTCTTCATTTCCTTCACCATCGTTTCATTCTCCCCTTTCTGAACATAAGGACACCTTTATGGTCTGATTTTAAATGGCTATACACCCTCCTTCAGTGGTATATGATAATCATTAAATCATGTAGGTGGCAATCCCTTAGGTTCCAGGAAAACCATAGGAAATTAATTTACCACTGCCTTAAGTTCAGTCAGCATGGGTTCCTATTCTTTCTCAGTGATGGCAAGAGATCTGAGCCACTATACCATAAGGCTGCTTCTTGAATTCACTCTTCTTTCCAGTACCAATCATCATTTGGAATTCTCCTCTGATCAATTCATTCTGAAGTTTAATTTCTGTACGCTCATGATTGAAGGTTATACTTCCTTTAACAAAATCAAACAACACAAGGCTGAATTGGCTTAGCCAGTCCACTCCAAATACCATATCACTCCCTCCCAATTTAAGCACCCTCAGCTGGAACTGAAATTCCAGATTCTGCATCCTCCAGATCAGTGGATTACACACAGCTATACTGACCAGTCTCCCTACTCCCCCCCCCCCCCGGCCACAGTTACTTAAGTAGGTTTTGCCTACTGCATCTTACAGTTGATGAACTGAGCCAATTGTTCGTCTATGAAACTATGGGTGCTCCTACTATCAATTAATATAGACACCTTCCTTCTTTTAATCATCCCAAGAAGTCGGATCGTCTTTACCGTAGGGCTGCCTTCCTACCAATGCATTGATGGATATATGCATTACTTCGTCCACCACCTCCTTACCCATCTAATCTTCAACCTCATCCAGTGGTTCCTCTGCCTCCCCGCCATCTTCATCGTCCACTAGTATAAAGTTGAGCATCTTATTCCTGCATACGTACCCTTTAGTATACTTTTCATCACATTTGTAACACAATCCCAGCTCCATTTTGGCATGAAAATCTGTAGGGGTGATAGCTTTAAATTTAAGAGGGTTGTTGGAGTTTTTGGAAGGAGGGTGTTAGGCTTATTTGTAACTTCATTTGGCTTGGGGTTAGGATTTGGATTGGTCCATTTCGAGTAGGGGTGTGGTTTGAAGGTTTTGGGTCCTTTGTTTAAGGCTGATATGGTATTCTCCTGTAAGAAGGCGATCTCAAAAGTTTTGACAAGGGTGGAGGGTTGAATCATTTTCACCATGGATGTGATCTCATCTTTCAGTCCTCCGGTGAAAATCGAAATATAATATGACTCGGGTAGGTGGGATAAGGATACCATTACCTGGGATTTCAGCTCCTCAAATTGTTCCTGATATTCCATGGCAGTCCCCTTCTGCTTTAATTTGTCGAAGACTTCTGCTACTTCAACTGTATTCTCAGCAAATCTCTTGCAAATCCCCTTCGCAAAAGCATCCAATCAGCAATTGGGTGGCTGGAGATGAAGCCGTAAAACCAAATGTCAGCCTTACCTTTTAGATACATCTCTGCGATTCCCACTTTCAACTCATCCCATACCTGATGTATTTGAAAGTACTTGTTTGCTTTCCTCAACCATTCCATTGGCCCTTCTCCACTAAAATAAGGGAAATCTATCTTTGATAATTTGGCAGCCATCTTGATCTCCCTACTTCTGTTGGAATTACCAAAGTGGATTTCATTTCCCTTAGGGCTGTTCCCACTGGTTAGAGATGATGACCCATATCCTTCAGCTTGTTTCTCCTTGTATTCAGCCTTATTACCATCCAACTGAGCTAACATTAGCACCATCAAATATTCAACACCCAACGACGTCGTACAACATTTGAATTTCAGTTGGCTGTTGAAGTTCCTTCTTCATTCCTCTTCCTTGCCCTGACACTTCTCTATCATTTGCTTCCCCAGTCCAGCTCATATTCCCCCTTTGTGCCTCCATCGTGACAATCCCATACAAACTTATGCAATGGGACTTTATAACTTCAGAGAATTTCTAAGTTCGTTTCTTTTAGGACATTTTCAGACAAGAAATTACCGGAAACTTACCCGCTCCAACATGGTTCTCCTAAGAAAATCCGAGATTCCGAACTGACCAAATAATTTAGTGTAATCCCCAATACACATCAAAAAACAAATGAATCCAACTAAAATTCCCAAAACTCACGACACCAAAAAAAAAAAAATCTCATCATTCTTCCAAATATCGCAATAACACCATCAAGTAGCCTAAATAAATACTATAAAATATGAGAGGATATTAGATTCTTGATTCACTAATAAGTAATAACTAATACAATTCTCTGGTAAAGCCTTAATTAGATATTTAGATTATAAAAGTTCTGGTCAAGCTTTAATCAAAATATCTTGTTAAGTTTAGCAAGCTACTGCCAATATAGCTTTCATGTGTTGTACAGCGCCATCGCTAAAACACAAGAAGTGTATAGTTAACCCTATAATGAAAGTTTCGTAAAAAACATGGTTAATCCAAATGATGAAAGTTTCTCAAGGGGACACGAAGAAGCCTTTCGATAAACAAATGAATATTTATAATAGCTTTTATGTTGATCCTTCCATTGTGTTTGTGTAGCTTCCCCTCATGGGTTCTCTGCCTTATTTCAATTTACATGAAATTAGATACTGTTCTCCTTTATTTCATACATATCGTATCTGTGTTATCTGCCACCTATTTGAGTAAATTCACCATTAAATTCTGTTTAACAAGAAAACAACATGGACTCGTAAAACTCAACACAGAACCAACAGGCTACAGCAGTAGGTAAATTTTCTAAATTAAATATGCCTGTGTTTATGCATAAATGTATATCTGTTGCGCCTGTACTGCATAAATATCAGCAGTAATTCCACATTACATTTACAAGTTACATTTACAAGTCAAGAATCCTCCTTATTCGAACAGAAATTGCATAATCTATTAGTAGGTAGTTTTTGCTTCTATATAGTATACAATTTTCTCTTTCAGTTTCTTCTATTTCGTAAAAGCAGAATCAGAAGAAAAAGTCACTACAAGCAATCAAATGTTGATTTTTCCACTTCAGAAGCAATTCCAAAAAGGAGAGGGAGCAATAAAGCTTAAAATAAAAATAAAAATAAATAAATAAACCCATGGTATGAAAAAACCCTGCTGAGCCCGCCTCACTGTGAAGCGCAACTTCTGTGCCTCGAAGCTCAATCTGTGAGGCACAAAAAATGAGGTGCACGCCTCTACATATAAGGCAAAAAAAATGAGGCGTGCGCCTCATTTGAAGTATTTTTTTTCAGGTTTTTGAAAAGGAATTAAAAAAGACCATTTTTAAAAAAGAGAGGGACCCATTTAAAAGGGCATTTTGGGCCAAACAAAATATTAAAATATCTAGAATACAAAAAGGCAGCCAGAAATCCTTCTACATAGCAGACAGAAATCTTCCTAGATGGCCAGAACTACACTGCAGTCAGAAATCTTCCTAGAACTAAACGGCAACCACAAAACTTATCATCAATCCTTCGCTTAAAAGAGGTCCTCAAGTGCTGCTTCTATGTCTCTTTTCTCCTTTACTTCTGCCTTCTTTTAGTGACTTACAATTTAAAATTGTTTCCCTAGACTTTGCTTGGCTTTTATCTTGTTCAGTGCATCGTCGACAGATTGCACCTATTTTGTTTGGCAGATTGCAACTGTTTTGTTTGTGGTGAGGCTTACGCCTCAAAACGTTTTGAGGCTTACACCTATTTTGTTTGGCAGATTGCACCTGTTTTGTTTGTGGTGAGGCTTACGCCTCAAAACGTTTTGAGGCTTTCGCCTCGTCTTATAACAAAAAAAGGCCTCGGTACCCATTTACGTTTTTTCAAACTATGAATAAACCTTAAAGTCCACAAATCAGTCAAACTGGAGTTAAAAGGACTCGTAAAATTATCAAACAAGTGTCAACAAAAGGTGGAAGAAGACTTTAAGGAATACCTGCAAAGCTGCTTGGAAAATCAATCTCTCATCAGCATCCGTAGTCTTTTCTTCACCAACCACGGGATGTAGAGAATCGTTTGGACCAGCATACGGATTGGCTGATGGAGATTTTCCAAGAAATAGAGATGGTGGTAATTGTCTATTGCCTCTGTTTTCATAGAGTGGTGATTCACTAAGATTTACCCCGATAAAATTGTCAGAGTTCTTGCCATTAGAAAATTTTGACCATGAAGATTGGTTAAGTTTTGCATAAGTTTCAGTAATGGCATTCTCAGCTAAATTGTTGGATCTTGCACTAGATGAAGAAGGCTGAAAGGTTGCAGGAAGGGCTCTTTTCAAAGCTTGTCGAGAAGGAGGTACTACAGCATTTATACCAAAACTACCTTTATTATTTGGATCTCGAGACATGTTTGAACTAGAAGTTCCAACTGTTTCAGCATTACTCAGATGCTTATGGGGTTTTAACGAAATTTCATCAGAAATCTTCAAAGATGGAGCCTTCCACGAAAGATCATTGTAACCTGAAAATTGTTGGAGGACATCTGATCAATGACTTACATTCTACCACGCTAGGCAGGTGTTTACATTCAGGAATGTTAATTTTTACCTGTCAAATCAGGAGTAGAAGATGCCCATGGTGGAAGGACCCTAGAACTGGAAAAAGAGGCAGTATCCCTAACAGGAGACTCATCTCTATAATTGTCTATTTCACGTAAATCTGAGTCGCTGTCTGATGAACTGATATCTATAAGATCCACTGATGCCATTATAGCTAAAAGATAATCTTCTGATTCAACTATCAATTCAGAAGAGTTGACAAATGTAGAACCAACCTGCAATTGGATTCCAAACACTCAAAGATGGCATAAACAGATTTCAGATATGCATGATACCACCATGCTAGATGAAGTTTATGTACTTTTTATCTGTAAGGAATGTCTCAAAATCTCCCGTATATCACCAAAAATAGAGTAACATTTCAGAGTAAATTTTAAAATACAACGCAAAGGATCCACATGGTCAAGCATCCAAGAAAGTTAAGTACATCAAATTCCAAGAACAAAGAAAAAGAAGAAACTTAGAAAGGATAACGAGTCAGAATTGGAAAATATATTTCAAGCCCACCCAACCCCATACTGGCGGCTTTGATTCCTAAGGAAGGGAAAAAAAATAAAGAAAATAAGGAAGAAAAAGAAGAAAGTTCAAAGTTAACAGATGGAAGCATTTACGAAAGCAAGATAGTTTTATGCGTAACTTACTCAAAAGAAAAAAATATGCGGAAGGGGAAGAAACAAAATAGGACAATTAAAATTCAACAAGGCCTCCACTCTTAAGTCGAACATCTCATGTAACATTAACTTCAGTAAATAATTATGAAAGAAGAATGGCTACTGATGAACAGCTAAATATATGGATCAAACCATGATTCAATTGGCATACACGGAGAAAAGGCAGGTTCAAGGCAAAATCTCATATTCAAATGAAAGAAAATGATCGAGAAAAGAAACCTTAATTCCAACCCGAAATTCAAATTATACAAGTCCCCAAGAAAACTGCTCTCCAAGATTTCCTTGGTTTTCCTTTATATAGATATAAAAAATCCCAAAAAAAACAAAAAAAAGAAAATGATCGAGAAAAGAAACCTTAATTCCAACCCGAAATTCAAATTATACAAGCCCCCAAGAAAACTGCTCTACAAGATTTCCTTGGTTTTCCTTTATATAGATATAAAAAATCCCAAAAAAACTAAACGAGAAACGAGAAAATTTATGGGTCAACGTCAAATAAGTTTAAGTGCCAGTAATTACAAAATAAAAATGCATAGGCATGTGTGTGATATCTTTCCAGGACTCGTATGGAAATGTACGCATGTATGTGATTTCAGAAAGAAGGGGGTGGGGTATTCCGAAACCTGGTGTAAGATTCCAACATTGATTCTGGGAGTTGAAAGTCGAGTGCAGAAGGGTTGAAATAGATCTTACTACTCTTCCTTGTTTGGATTCTTCAGAAAAGCCCTAATTGCTCGCCGAAGAGAGCAGCGGGCGGGGACTGAAAAACCTTCTTCAGTTCTCAACTTTTTCTAGTTCCTATTTTTCGCTCGGGTAATATACAGTACAGTACCTATTTGGGTGAGGGAAAAAGTTCCAATTGGTTTCAATTTCGTACTGTAGACCATTTGTGTAAAATTAAGGTAAGGGTAAGTTGACACCTTCAAAATTATTTTTATATTTTCATTTAGGATTAATAACTGAAAATCCCTAGAAAACTTATTCACGTGCAATATACCCATACTTATTCAAAATCACTAAGGGTTCGTTTGATTGCAAATGTAAAAATTTGGTAGAAAAAATATATTTTACAGGAAATTGATTTGCCTATAAATTGTTTTACTGGAAATTTTAATTAATTGTGTTTGATTGGTATAATTTTTCATGAAAAATGTTGAAAGTTTGGTATCCGTTTGCCTTCGTTTTTTATAAAAATTGACAATTAAAGTGATAATATTTTCTACCATTTGGTCTAAAATTTGTTCCAATTGTAAAAAAAAATAATAATAATAAATAATCATACCGAATATCATTTGTTTGGCTTTGTTTTGTATGAAAATTGTCAATAAAAGTAAAAAAAAAATTTACTATTATGTCTATAATTTTTTTCAATTGCAAAGAAAAAAAATTGGAAAATATTTACCCACCAAAATATCAAGAATTTATTTTCCGTGAAAAATTTGGAAAGTTGGAAAATATTTTTTGGGGAAAATTTTGCCTATTAAACACAACAAATGTTGGAAAATGGAAAAAAAAATTCATTTTCCATGGAAAATATGTGCTATCAAATGGGGCCTAAAATTTTCTTGATTGAAACTTTTTGTTTGAAAACCTCCTACCATCAATATCCATTAGTTTAACTGTTAAAAACAGTAAAAATTGCTCAAAATTAAAAAAGAATAATTGCAGTTATAATTTCAAACTTTTTATTTTTCATAAATTATACTCAATTTTTTTATATGCGGCTATCTCAAATATTTAAAACTTTATTTTTCGCTCCTACCCCATCTTCATATTAATCTACCTATTGTTAGCTAGGGATTTGGGATTTTCTCAAGTTTAAGCTTAGCACCTGTTTGAGCCATATTAAAATTTTCATTCTCATTCTTCTATTCATTTTAAATCACACATTCTTCAATAAAATAATAATTAATATTTAATTATCATTTCACGCCATTTCTTTCTATTATAATTCGTCTCATCTATTAATCTGCCTATTGTTGACTCTGAAGGCGACGTCGTTGGCTGCATTGATGATGTAAGCGTTCCCAAAGAAACGATAATGACGTTGTTTGGAACGATGGAGTTTGGGAGTGGGGCAAGGAAGAGTTGATTGAAGGTGGTGGGAAGCAAGGGCGGCTAAAGGATGGGTTGGAAGGGCGGCAAACCACAGCGAGGAGTCGATGGTGGTGGCGGTCTAGGGCTAGGCTAAATAAGGAGGAGTTTTCAGTGAGGGAGTCGTTGGAAAGAAGGGAAGCTGCAATGCTGGCGTCGGATATTGAGATGAATTGTTTCTAATGGAAGGACCCAACAACGAAGTGCTCCGACTTTTGGTCCCATGTGAAGGACACTGGGTAGAGATCTGGCCACCGAAAGTTGATGACATGGGGCTACCAACGATGAATTGGGCAAAGTGAAAGAATCAAGGTGAGGAATATGAGAATTTATTTGAACATGGTTTTGCGGATCGGTATTTTTGTGTATTCTGAGTTATAGGATATGAGAGATTAAGGTGCCCTTTTTGGGCCATTTTCTATTTTCGATTTTCCAAAATGGGGAAAACGTGTTCTCTTTACTATTTCCAAAAACGTGTTTTCGAAAACGAAAATTTTTTTACACTGAAAACGCAAAACGGCTTTTCAGCCGTTTTGGCTGTTTTCCATCAAAATCAAGGCAAAATGGAAAATGCGGGAAATTGAGTACTGTTCATTCTCCCTTCCACAATCTGTCTTTTCCTTAGCTCATCTCACTGGTTTCTCTCTTCCAACGCCGATGACCACCACTGCACCACCACTGCCACATCCAAACATCTCTCCATCAGCCAAAAATCGCACCACCACCGCCGCAGCCAAAAATCGCACCATCACCACATCCAAATTCGCACCCAACCACAGCCAAATTCGCACCCAATCACCGTTCACAGAGAGAACCAGAAGCAAAATAAAAAAGAAAATGGAGAAAATGAGTCGCACCCAACCACCGCCGCAGCCAAAAATCGCACCACCACCACAACCAAATTCGCACCCAACAACCGTTCACAGAGAGAACCAAAAGCAAAATAAAAAAGAAAAGGAAGAAAAGGAGTCGCACCCAACCATCGCAGCAGCCAAAATGGCACCCCAACCACACCCAAAATCGCAGCCAATATCGCAATCAACCACCGTTCACAGAGAGGGAAGGGGAAGAAGAGAGGGAGACACGACGGTGAGGACGTGAAGAAGGAAGAGAGACGCGACGAGGGGGGGGGGAAGAAGAGTGAGACGCGACGGAGCGAGAGAGATAGGGTGGAAGAAACAAGCGACGGGATTTGGGGAAAAAGAACGCATTTTCCATTTTTAATTTTTGGAAATGATTTTTCAAAATACCAAAAAGAACACATTTTCAAAAATTTCAAAATAGACATTCAAAACAAAAAATCAAAACGAATTGAAAATTCAAAATATAAAATTGAAATACGAAGAGAACGGCCCCTAAGGTTTTGTATAGATAGGTTTGAATTGTTCATATAGGTTTTTTTGTGAAATGTTGGACACTTTCCATTTTCATTTTGAACTCCATCTGAGTTGTCAGAAATTGGCCACTTTTTCTCATAGGGTTTCTTGATGGTCACATGCCGGCCACCAAGTTCGGCTGCTTAAGTGGCGGCATGGTAGATTTATTGATGGTTGAAGGTGGTGATTGGAGGCGGTGGCATGGGTGTAGTTGAAGTGGATGGAACTGGAAAATAAAGTTTTAAGATTTTTGATTTTGTGTGGCACATATTAAAACATTGGATTTAATGTGTGAAAAATAAAAAGATTGGAATTGTAACTGCAATTTTTATTTTTTTTAATTTTGGACAATTTTTGCTGTTTTTAACGGTTAAACTAACAGAACTTGATAGTAATGATATTTTTCAAACAAAATGTTTTAAATATGAGGTTTATGGGATTTTTAATAGGTAGGGAGTATATCATGCATGAACAATTTTTTAGGGGGGTTTTCTGTTATTAATCATTTTCATTTATATCTGATAGAGCTAAATCTAAATCATACACTAATGAAAATATTTGAAAAATTTGTATGTAAGTAAGTTGGTATCTCTGTCTCTCATGGGTCCTACGGATAGATATAAAAATACCTTAACACCAATAATTTTTTTATTTTTATATTACAAATTCATATTTGTTAATTATATTTATTATTGTACAATTTTATTCAAATTGAAATTGTTTGAGCACATAGAAAAGAGTGTCTTACATTATTATTATTATATTAATAATGAAGTGCAATTTAAGTTAATTTAAAAATTAAATAAATGAAAGATTGAGATGAAGATTACACTTTACTTTGCTTGATCCAAAATCAAATAACCGATGAGACAAATATTTGGAAAATGGTTTTTGCTAGGTAATTGAACATTTTTTGATATCCCATGCTAGAGTATGTGCTACCATTTGAGGGATGTGCATCTATAAAAGGAAAATGACTTCTAAGATTCCCTCTATTGGCCTTTTTGATTCCAGTGCATTCATCCATTGATGTAGTTAAAAAATTTTAATAAAATTGAATAATACAGGAGAATAGCTCGCTTCACTGGTTAGCAGTTAAATTTGCCGGTTCAATGATTTTTAATGGTTTTATTATATTTGGGATTTGTCTATCATTGATTGTTAAAACTCACCATTATATTTGTAATAAATATGTCGAGGTAGGGGTTTAATTTTTTGCTTTTAGTTATGTAAAAATCAAAAACTTCATATTTGATTAGTTTAGGGTTAGAGTTGGTGTGTTAAAAAAAAAAATCCGTGAGCACACGGAGGCACATCGAGTTTTTTTTTTAATACAAATAACAATATTTCTTAAGGCAATCAACAATGTTTTTTTTTTTAAAGTCAATTTTTTTTTCCATTACTACCAATAACAATGTTTTTTCACTCACATTCTAAACTACCTGTAAATCCATTTCCTTATAATTGGTTACTCGCTACATAAAGTGTACTTTCTTCTGTATATTTATTGTATTTTTAACCTTTCCAATAGAAATATGAAGTTCGAAAGCATATGACACGCCCATTTTCAGTTCCTGTAAATGTTAGAACCAGAAGCTTAATGCAGACAGATTCATATGGAAGTTTAATAAGTGTAATATCAGCAGTCCAGAGGTCTTCAACAAATGACAACGCCTCCCCGATATATCCCCTGAAAGAGAATGTGTCAACATCTGTATATGTTACTAATTCTTTTAAATGTTGAATCCAATATTGATATCCATATTCAGTGAAGCACATTTCACTTACGTGGTTAGACATATTAGCAATGGAAGCACTATACTTAAATTCTGAAATGACCTCATTACTTTGTTCTTTTTCATAGAACATTCGTTTCGTTAGTATATGTTTGTGTTTATTAGTGGTTCTTTTCCTTCCGATAAAATTTTGAGTTTGTGCCTGATCGTGTAGTGAATTAAATTAATTATTCAGCTATCTCAAACTTGAAACATCACATTCCTAATGGTATAATCTATTTGTTTATATCGGTTTTTATTTTGTTTATTCTCTTTATTTTATCAAATTAATTTATTTTTTATTTATAATATTTTCAGCTGCATAATAAAATCAGAGCTTAAATTAACATGGATTCATTCCAATCATCAATTTATGAATAAATCACCAGACAAACCTTAAAAATATTTTATGACATAACTCAGAAGGTTCTTTTATGATTTTCATTAAATCTAGAAAATTGCAATTTCTTAAGTTTTTCCCTGCGAATTTATCCAAATCCCACCCATGTTAATTCCATGTTAATATTTATTTGTATTTCTGATATTTTAATTATAAACATGTTCCTATTTTAAAATTTTTATTAGATTAATTCATTAATATTGGAAATTTTCAGTGCCCAAGTACAATATGATCTATAGTTCGATGCTTTCTCGACCTTAATGTCAATCCATTATTTTTAGTCTATGCAGTGGTAATGATGAACTCAATCCTGTTTTGAATATGTGAGAACCTTTATGTTACATATTTAAGATACTTGCATCAATTAACAACTGAATTTTATTTGACTTGGCTGCCCTGCTTGTTGTTTGAAGCCAACCTTGCAGTAATAATGGTTAGCCGATTTATTTAATCTCTCATAATTTATCTTTAATTTTAGCATTTTGCTCTTTTGTAGGAAATACTTCAACTTGCACTATGCAGAGCTCCTTATGATGAGAACCTATTTTTGGATCGGGTAATGATTTTCACAATCTTAATGTGTCTTCTATATTGGTTTTGACACCCAATTTTCCAAGTCATGATTTCAATTAAATGTTACCCAAAGATGCATCTAATACCTTGTGGAAACAATGTTCCTTCAATGCACACGGTGTGCTTTCATGTGGGAATTTATTTTTTCTTTCGTCTAGATGTAAAAGTTTGTCATAGTTTATCACCAGAGTTGGAAAGAGATAGTTACTATACGGATAAGATTCATAGCATTTTCCACGTTCACTTTCGCCATTAGTTAAATAGGCATGATTTTTTCTTAGAGAATTTGATTCAACAAATTGTAAATGCTATCAATCTTATCTCTCTTTTCAAACGTACTTAACTTTGTCTATAGTGAAACGGTATTTAGAAGTTCCTGTATGAATCTGATCACACATCTTCAGTATACTAATATTATTTGTTTCTCGTTGAAGGTGTCCAGATATAAATTATCTATTTATAATGTAGATTGTGGGTACCATTCAATTGAAATGTAACTGTAAGTACAAGTTAAATAATGGTTTCATTAGCAATAGCGAAACTTTCCTTTTGTATATGACAAGCCAGCTGTCCTCCTTCCTTTATGTCTTACTTAGTTTTTTTTTTCTTTAGCTGGTTGGTGATTGAGGTTTGAAACAGAGAATGCTTCACTCTCCTGCTAAACTATTTTAATGCTTGATGCTGGTGAAGCAACCAAAGTGAGTGATTTTCAAAAACTTGAAAATCAAATTCATACTTGCTTTGATTATAAAACGTGTATCATAAAAATCTTATTTATGTTGTAGAATGTTCTAGTTTAAGATGTCAAATTTTAGAATTAGGAAACTAAGAACTCAATTTTTCTAAAGTATATAATGATTTGCCTCTCAGATTCATGTAGTTGCTAAGAAGAAACGCAAGTTTGGAGACTCTGTGGCCAATGATTCAATTTTAAAAATTTCGAACATACCAATTGCTGCTTTCTATTCTCGTGTTCATCTTGAAGAAAAGGCTCTAGAAACAGTGAGTTTTAATTCTACGTGTCACTTTTTGCATATAACCCCATAACTTCAATCTCATTTTTTAGTAAAAATTATCTAAATGCATTTTGTATAAATAATTATAGTCGATATTATATGGATATTTTTTTGTGACTTAACAATAACTTTTCAACAAAGCTGCATAGGAATCCCAATATTTTCAATCTCTAATTTCTTAACGATTGTATATATTGTTTTTAAGAAATGGTAGTTAGATTATATAATTAAAAATGACACAAAAATAACAATCAAAATTCTCATCATTAGAAGTTTAAACTAATGTAATTAGGTTCCTAACACAAACAATTTGAATCTAAACAGATAACTAGTTACATTGTGCCAAGTATGAGTAATTGACTCTTCATTTAAGCTCCTAAAACATTTACAACCTAATATAAAAGAAAATCATTAAATCGTTGATTATATTTATTTAAGAATACATTTGTGACGAAACCGTCAATACATTTAATACCAAATATTCATATGGAGAATCGAAAAGATACAAAAAATATAGACGAGTTCATTCGAAATAACTTATGAATATCTTTTATGTTTCCGAATGAATTTCTCTAAAATTTACATGCATTTATTTTCAACATTAAACAACTAACTAACGTGCAACGTACGTTAACCACACTAGTTCTTATAAACACACCACCCTTTAATTCACAGTTTTAATTTATCGTTACAATCATGTCTCTACCTTTTCATCATCATTATTCTTAACATTTATCAATTAGCAAATATTGTCATTAATGATGATTTTCATCCAGAAAAAAATATTATTTTAAAACGAGAAACAAATATTTAGTCACAATTTTGTATATATTTTTTCACTTATTTTAATAATTCTTAACTAAAGTTTTGGACATAAATCGTAATTAGGAACCAATGTTCCCAATTAATTAATGATTGAATAAAAGAATTTAATGAAAAAAAGTTGGCGAAACACATGTGACAAGGATTAAAGATTATGAACCTTTTACGTTGGTGTGAATATATTTATGACGTGAATTGAGATTCAAATTCACTTATTTAAGTAGGTTTGGGCCTGAGCACTTTGAAGTTTTGGTCTACGTCAAGGATTTTTTTTTGTAAATTACCAAAAGACATGTAGTGTAACATTATGAAAATAAAGAAATCATTATTATTAATATTATCAAACACTGTTACTAATTTTAAGAAATTTCCATAGCTATTCATAAATAAATAATGAATATTTACAGATTTTTTTATTTTTTATTTTTACATCCACCAAAAAGAGCAAAGTCGGTACTAATCTTATTTTTGTCCATCCCGTCGAAGTCAATTAATTGTACATATCACCATTAAGACCCTCTTTGGTTTAAATAAAAATCAAATTATTACTAGATTTTGAAAATGTTGATGAAATATGCAATTATTATTTTTCCATTATATAAGATTAGTATTAGTTAGTGACCCCCTTAGAGAGTCCTTCCTTTCTTAATGAACTTTTGGCACAACAAGTCCTACATTTTGTCTTTGTAGATCGAGGAGAAAATTGACTCGATGTATACATGAAAGAAGCAAGGAGGTCAACCTCTTTTAAATATACAACATTGATTCTGGCAATGCAATGTAGCTGAACTCTCATATCGATCCGAATGAATCATTCTTTTGGTGCAGGTCGATCTTTGTCGGCTAGACAAGAAGAGAGCGAGTTACAAATTTCGTCTTGGTAGAATATGTATTTCTATTATTATGAAATTTAAAAATGAAGTAGTTAATGGTAAGGTTACCATCATCCTTCTTGTAGTCGCGAATCTTGTATGTATTATTAAGAAAATGAATTGGTCTATTTTTGAGGTCTCAAAGGGCATCGAAACAAGTAAGAACTCTTGAATGAAAATGGGAAAGACATGTTACTCTAGTTTCTTTAGAATCGTTAATCAATCCTAATTTCGACAGAGACAATTGACAATTTAATCCGA
The DNA here is from genome assembly GCA_035079005.1 of Fraxinus americana. Classification (NCBI taxonomy): domain Eukaryota; kingdom Viridiplantae; phylum Streptophyta; class Magnoliopsida; order Lamiales; family Oleaceae; genus Fraxinus; species Fraxinus americana. The sequence goes on along the minus strand of CM068711.1, from coordinate 29,176,177 downwards.
TATTGGTCATCACTGTCATATCAGCAATAGTGCGAAAAGAAGGTCAGACTCCAAATTATTCAAGAATAGTTCGAGGAAAATTCAGAAAAAAAATAGTGCAACCCAATTGCTACTTTTGGATGAAGCACATGCAATAAAGTTCTGATAACGCAGATGGTTATAGCCCGATGCAGTCTTGGAACAAAATGGGTGTGGTGCTAGAGTGGAAAATCTATACAAAATTCAATAGATGAAGTCTTCAGCTATTTCAGATTTCTGCTTTTGAAGAAAAGCTCTCGAATCGTAAAAGCTCCTCTAATGAAAGAAAACAATTTTAAGCCATGTTCTAAAACGCGCGAAAATGCGCCGCCTAGGCGCGATGCAGGTCGAAAACGCGTCGAATTCGAGAAGTGCGCGAAAAATGAGGCCCTGTTCTCTTTGTCGTTTTCCAGCCATTTTCTGTTTTTAATTTCTCAAAACAACGAAAACGCGTTCTCTATCTTATTTTCGAAAACACATTTTGCAAAATGGAAAAAAATTTATAACTGAAAACGGAAAACAACCAAAACCTCGTTTTGTAAAATGGTAACTAGAAATGGCCTAAACTACAAAACACGCGAAACGCTCTCACCCTCATCCTCAGACCCGCTATCTCTCAACTCTCTCTTTCTCAACTCTCTCTCTCTCAACTCTCTCTCGTCACTGTGTATCGATCAACGGCGGCGATTCCCAGTGCAAATCGTCGGCTGAAATTACGGGACGGAGCTTGAACGACCGGATCTTCAAAATTTGGGGATTTTGTTCCAGTCAAGCGAAATCGGGGGCTGCAATCAAGATTTTGCTGAGCTAAATCAAGGTTTGTTTCTTTGCTTGTAATAATCTCTAGTTAGTCTCGAGCATTCAATTTTCGACTTGTTGGGTTCGATTTTGTTTCTGTTTGTTTATGTGATTGGTGCGAAATTTTTGTTTCTGTTGGGGCGGTCAGCCGGAGGTGGGGGTGGAGCTGGTGGTGGAGGTGGATAGGTGGAGCTAGCTCTGGAGGTGGATAGGGTGGAGCTGGCGCTGGCGCTGGAGGTGGTGGAGCTGGAGCTGGCGCTGCAGGTGGTGGAGCTGGCGCTGCAGGTGGTGGAACTGGCGCTGGAGGTGGTGGAGTCAGCCGGAGGTGGGGGCGCCGGGGCCGGAGCCGGAGCTTTGGGGTGGTCGGTGATACCTCCGCACTTACCCCTGGCTCTAGCCTCCCGCATTGTGAATAGGGTGAGTCGAAGGTGGTGATTCTCGCGAATGATTTGAGGTGATTCCTGAATTATTCGTTGATAGTGAGTCGATGCGATCGATTCTGTGGTGTCGAAGGTGAATGATTTTGGAAATTTTCTTTTCTTGGTGAATTAGCTGTTTCCTCTCTGCGCTCCCTTCTGGGGAAAGTTGTGCAATAATATTGGGTTTTTGAATACTTCATAATATATGTCTTGTTCTAATTTGTCGAGGATGAAGATCTTAGTTGGTTCTGATGAGATAAGGAAAAATTATGAAGAAATGTGTTTAGTCTTGAGCGTTTGTTTGAACTGTTTCATGGAGAATAGATTATGTAACGGTGATTGGAGAACGTTTGGTTAAAAAGTAGGGAAAATGATGCATGAGCGTATATATGACATGAACAATTGAAGATTTTGATAAGAAAGGGGTGCAAAGTAGGGAAGAATTGAGGGCAAAAGAAGATTCAATTTATCCATATAATCAAGGGATGTGAATTACAATTAAGAAGCCATCTATTTATAGAGAAAGAAACTGAAATGAATTTATAAAGAATGGGCTAAACGAATGGAGAAATGAATTTATAAAGAATGGGCCTCAAACATGGGCTAAATGATAAGGATAGATTTCTCCAAATACGTGTACAAAGTATTTACATTGTTTAAAAATATTGGACTTGATATTAATTGTAACTGCATTTATTCTGTGCCAAATGCCTTAAATTTATACTTCGCCATTGAACTAGTTTGTGGAGTTGTGATTTGTAATGTCCTCATTTTTGAAGATGACTTCTTAATTTGTAATGTCCTCATTTGTAATGTCCTCATTTTTGGAGTTTCAAGGTTGTTTGTAAATAGTCTACTCTTGAAGTCCAAACTCATGCTACCTATTGTAATTATTATTAGCAATTTTGATTTTAAAATGTGTGAAGTCCAGATGCAAGTTTTATACCCTAATATTTCTCGTCATTAATTAGAGTGTTGAAAACATTGTTTTACAATCTAATAACTTGTATACTTAGTTCATTTTCAGATTTATATGCATCATTCGTTCGAGTAATGTGTTCTTCAAATAAAGATTGGTTTTTGGAACCTTAAAGTAACTTAAAGAAAAAGAACTTGTCAATAGGATTGCAAATGAAAAGGAGAAATGATTATTCTTAGCTTTAAGGGGGAGCAATGGAGTGGCATTTGGCCCTACCAATTAAAGAAATAATTACTTAGCAACAAATGAAGTTGTGATTCTAATTATTTTGGAGTTTGCTTTCACACGTAATTTGATTAGAGATGTTTGATTCTGTAATGGTCCCTCTAATGTGATAATTGTATGTATGTTGAATATAGAACATGGGTGGTCACAGAGTTAGGAATAAGGAACCAATGTCATGGTCGGATGAGAATGAACTTACTTTTATTGAAATTCTGTACGAAAGAGTGAAATCAAACGCATTGCAATGTTCTACGTTCACAAGAGATGAATGGGGCAGAATCAATGAAACAATGGTTGCTTCAACCAAAATGGATTACGGGATAGATAGATTAAAGGGAAAGTGGAATCGTTTACGTAAGATTCACCGTATGTTCTCCGAACTGTTGGAACATACTGGGGTCACATGGGATCCCAATACCAACAAAGTGAACGCTGCAGAGGAAGTTTGGCAACACTTTTATACGGTATATTTATTTATGAAAGCATATTTTCTTTCATCATTTTTTGAGAGTTTCAATTGTGCCCATTTTCTAATGTGACTTCTTTTGTAATGCAGATTAACCTACGATTACAAGTCGTTCAAAAAGGAAGGTTGTAAACACTATCACACTCGGGGGAGATATTCTGGGACCATGCACTGGAGGATTAGGCAAAGGCCTCCACTCACCTTCCAAACACATCGAGGAAGAAAGACAAATGAAGATGACTTCTTGAACAGGGAGGTGCATGTACGTGTGGGAGAACGTGAGACGAAGTGGATGGGGTTTCTAATATTCGTCGGCGTTAGAGGAACCGTACGTCGGGTGGCGTACGTAAAGAACCGAAGATCGCAAAAATGATAAACTCGAGGCCTCGCATGGCACAGTGCTGGTCATCTACCGAGTATGAGGAATGAAGAACCGAGGTTCTACACCGTACTTCAAAGAAAAGCTTGCGAAGATTCAAGGAAAAATCTCAAAATCAATCGGACAATGAAGTTGGTACCGATGAAAGTTATTCCAGTGTCACGCATGGACATTTTAAACAAAAGATGGGAGGGGTGTCAAATGAGGTTTATATGAAAGCAATAAAGGCTTTGATAATCACAATTTTCGGTGTCCTTCATGAAGATGCCGACGAAGGAGAAGACCTATCTTGGAACTACTTTGATGTTGAACGTTGTTTTAATTTCGCTACTATCTTGTTGTTTTCATTTGTGATGTGCAATGTTGAACTACTGTATTATTTTCCCAACTCCTATTTCACTTGTAAACTACCTTGAAGATATTTGGTTTTCATGTATGAACTTTTCGATGTTGTTGTTGATTGCAGAACTGATGTTTGTTTATATGTGAAGTAATGCTGGTTGTTATGAGAATTAATGTGGGTATATTTTGTTCACAGTATGGATGATAATGTGAATGGTGACGATTCCATTGTCAAGATTCTAGTGATGATGACTTGTTAATGACAGATGATTTTGACGTAAATTCCATCGACAATGTGATGATGCTTAATATGATTGATCTTCACAGAGAAACTACCGTTGACAGTGATACCTTGTAGGACATCAATGCTTACGGGAAAATGTACGTTCTCGAAATTCTAAATGGACATCCTGGATGTATGCCATCGCAATTTTCGTATGCAAAACATGTGTTCATGAATTTTTGTGATATTTTGAAACACAAAGGGTTGTTGGAAGATGGGAAAAAAGTGAGTGTCGAGGAGGGTGTTGCTATGTTTCTGATGATTGTTGGGCACACTACCCGATATAGTATTATTGCGCTTTATAGGTTTCAAAGATTCGAACAACACAATACACAAAATGGGTTAAACGAGTGATAAGTGGTCGTTTGTGCATTTGGTACGTAGATAATCCAGCCACAAATCAAGATGTAGTGCATGAACGGATTTTGTAAAAATATCCTTTCTTTAAGGATTGTATAGGCGCAATAGATGGAACACATGTCGCAAAGATGGGCACTCGCATCGAGACAAACATCTTTCGTGGAAGGAAAACAAATGTAACACAAAATGTGATGTTAACATGTGATTTCGATATGAAATTCACATTTGTGTATTCCGGTTGGGAAGGTAATCGCTAATGATTCGCGAGTATTCGTTGACGCAGTTACAAGAAGATCGAACAACTTTCCAATGCCACGGGGAGGTATATTCTTGCACTACAAATACTTAACACAAATGTATCTATAGTATTACACTATGTGAGTTTTTTTTATTTTAATGTAGATCAATTTTACCTTGTTGATTCTGGCTACCCAAACATGCCTGGGTTTCTTGCCCCTTATCGAGGTCAAAGATATCATCTGCGTGACTATGTTGGACGGGGAAGACTACGTGGGAAGGAAGAATTGTTCAACTATCGACACTCCTCGTGTCTAACATTATTGAACGTTGCATTGGAGTTTTAAAGGCAAGATTTCCTATATTGAAATTGATCACCAATTATCCTCTTACTAGACAAAGACAAATACCTACTGCATGTTGCGCAATACACAACTTTATTCGCCAGGAGCACGCTTTAGATAGATTGTTCGCTGAGTATTCAGAGGAGAATATGGTGTTCGATGATATACCGGAGTCAAGTCAAGCGCAAGAAGCCATACATTTTGATGCTAGTCAAACAGCTCAAATGGGACAAGTTCGAGATCAAATTGCGACACAAATGTGGAATGACTACTCAAGACGTCGTACTTGACGGTGTTTATTTATTTTGTATGCAGTTCAGTATCTGCTTATGTTGTCATGACAAGTAAACTTCTAATTGTATTGATGGAACACTGTTTCATCAAATGTAATTTATGTTCTGTTTTTAATATCTTGAAGAAAAAAAATATACGTATCACTTTTTCAAATGTATAGGTTATTTAGTATTATATTTAATCCCTGTTTGACACCCATTTTGGAGAAATAATGAATTTTGAAATAGTGATTGATGGAAGAATGTGTGTTTAAAAAATAATGAGAATTTTTTGGGTTTCTGTATAGTACTATTTTATTAATAGAATGTGTAGTTGAAATGAAGAAAAAAAAAATGAGAATGAGAATAAAATGTGTGTCAAACGGGGGCTTACATTAAACAATTACAATTTATTGAATAATCAGTTTTTTTCAATAAAATATTATTAAAAAAATTCTCAAAATTTCAAAGTAAACGCGTTTTCCATTTTTCTGTTTTCAGAAACTGTTTTTCAAAATGGCAAAAAGAACGCATTTTCAGAAATTTCAAAACAGACACTCAAAACACAAAACACAAAACAAATTCAAAACACAAAACACAAAACTGAAACACGAAGAGAACGGCCCTTGAGTTTTTCACCTGAAAGGCAGGAATAATGCACGCATTATCCCGCCTAATCCCCTTTTTTTTTTAATCTATTTTTTTATGATATATTAAAAAATCTATTTTTTAATATAAAAATATATTTAATGCCTTAAAAATATGAAACACATTATGACGCTTATTCTTCGCATTGACATGCCTAAACTTGTAATTCTTGATTCTCGATCTCGACGCATCGTAACGCATTACGTATTTTAGAACACTGATTTTAAGAAAGTTATCCAAATAAGTAAAAAAATATAACATCTCCAAGAGATTTTTTAAACATAAAATTCTATTTATTTTAGATAGTCGGTCCTTAGAAGTATGCTCTAATAAACTATTTAAACCAATATTTTAATTTAGAAAGTAATTCATTCTCTATAATTAAATACATTCAAATTTTCAATTTTCAATAGACGAAAATTATATAATAATTTGGATGAAGGCCAGTGAAAATAAAAGATATTGAAAAACAATAACGATTGTGTTACACGTATATGTTGGTTTACATACACATGATGTATTGAGATATGATTGAGTCGAAATTTTTTCAACCAAATAAAAAAAAAACTTCACTCTCTTTTTGACACTTCATTTGCACACAAATCATTATTTAACTATATTATGTACAAGTAGAATTATTCAATCAATAAATATTCTTTGGGAATAGTAAAATTAAGCGTTAAATATAAAGAGTATGTTGAAATACTTAAAATTTTTTACTCTAATTTATCGATGATCTCTAAATTGCATAATATGCTCTTTAAAAATGGAGAGTACCTTGGAAAATTTCTTAAGTCTCTGATAAGTGCATTTTTGTGAACTTATTGAAAATTTCTTAGTCTCTGATAAGTGCATTTTTGTGAAATTATTAAGGTCATATTACTAAGTTTTTGTGTTGTTTTAGTATTGAATTTTACTTAAGTTAGACTTATTTTATTTTATTTCAGTTTTGGACCCGTTTCTAATAAATTGAAAAAGAAAGAATGATCAATTGGCTAGTGGATGGAGGTTTGGGGACTAATATGCATTTGAGTAAAATTTGAAGCACTAAGATTGAAGTAATTTGATGTGGAAGACCAAAATGGAAGAAATGATGAAGAAAATGGCTGAAAGGAAAATTCGTAAAATTTTTATAATTAGGTAACCGTCCAATTATATTGGTCGAGCGGCCGCCCGACCCTAGACTTCAATAACATGAGCCAATTTTTATGCCTGGGCAGCTGCCCCATTTTCTACTGAGGGCGCCCAGGCTAAGTCAGGAAAAATTCTGTTTCCTTTAAAATTCGAATCCAACAAGTAAACTTCCGTTTGAACCATGATATGCACGATTTTTGGAGATCTTTTAGGACTCTTTAGAGAGATATAAACACCAACTCTCAAAAAATAATTAGGGTGTGGAGAATTAATTGCAAAATGAGGCAAAAAACACATCAAGATCAAATCCAAAAAGTTCAAGATTGAATTCAAGAATTTCCGGGTGATGAACAACATTTATATCTTTTGCTTTATTCTTCACAACATGTTAGACTAGATTTCTTTGTGCTAGGAGAACGATGGACTATGTGTTATGAGTTTTTAATTTTTAGTTTTATATATTTGACATTCAAAACACGTTTTTGAATATTGAATGATTTATATGATTTTATTTTCTCCACAATTATTGTACACGGTAATTGTGTGAATTTGGTAACTTTTTTTATGCATTCGAAAGAAGAAAAATACGTTCGACATATATAAATTGTCATAGAGTCCGATAAGGGATATAAATATACCGCTATATCTTATGTGAATCTTTAAGTGTTCATAAATATTCATGCACTTTTATATCTTCACATCCATCATCAAAAATATAGTTGGGTCATATATAAAAGTAGGTTTAACATTACTCGAGAGAGATTATTAAATAAAATAGCAACATTGATTTGTCAAATTCAATCGTGTTTCCCACGTGTAAAACTAGGGTTAAAACTGATTATTGCATGGAAATTCGAGATCCTATTATATTTGTCATTTATTAAACAAATTAACTTGCTTTCAACATAATTCATTCATAATTGCATAAGTGGGTTAAGTTAGATATAATTCAGTTATAAACACATCATATTATTCTTGTTTCGGTTAAGGTCGGGAGTATTTCAAATTGAACTAATCAATCTTTGTGGGACGATACTTGGACTTAAATCTATTTTATTACTTGTTAACGTACTGTACACTTGTGGTGTGTTTTATTCGAAATATATTTTCGTGAACAGTCTCTGAATCACCTTTCAAATTTTTAAAGCAATGCCAATTAAGCTCATCAAATCATCTCCATTCACACTATCTTGAGCAGACACAAAGGAGATGCTAAGATCCTAGAGAAGATATCAAAATTGGCCTCTGTTTTACACAACATAATCAGCTTCTTGTAACCATGGTTTTCCTCTCTATTTTTCGTTTGCCCCAACTGCTAGCATGAATCTACTCGACCGAGAGTCAAGTTTCCTTACCAAGGTTTCAATTAACAATTTCAGCCTGAAGATTTAATTGTTTCAACTAAAGTGCCCAGAAAAGTTTAAGAAGTGGGGTTCACCAGTCTTTATGAATACCTTTGTTTGGAAAAGCAAAATAATTTGGGAGAAAAAAGAGGAAAGACAGAAACAATAGGAAATGAAAAAAATAATTGAAAATTAACCTTTTACGTTGTGTATTGACACATCAATTAAAGGTATTGCATAATTGACATGCCTTTCTCCTCAATCAATGCAAATAATTATCCAGAAGACTTGCTAAAAACGTAAAATTACAAAAGAGGGAGACTTGTTTTTAATGCCACTAGGTTCAAAATTTCCTTCTGTGGTGAAAAATGAATTATAGCTTGGGCAGAGTTTAAAGCATAACACTTTTAAGAGTTGAATGTTATTCGTTGAATAGGATGGCTTATATAATATTAGAAAAGAATCTTCGTCCACTCCAACGTAGCATGCCAGACATGCATACATGTCAAAATCTAACTTGACCAAACTCAAAACTCTATCACAGATTAAATTAAATGAATCACATGACAATTTATTTAAGTGAATTTATCATTTAATGTCATGCAGTTATCATCTAAACTGGTGCTTGAATATCATTACACTTTCTTTGTCGAAGATTGATCCAAGCGATCAAATCCAATAGACTGCATTCAAGTATGTGAATAACCATGCTCGATCAGCTTGGCCACCCACAACTGGATGAGTATACCTTACTCACCCGTTACCAATCTGTTTCTGGTTTTTTTCACCCCCTTAAAATAAGGGAAAAACTGCACTGGTAAGTTCCACAATGCAGTTTCTGATATTGCTAATGACATACTATTTAAAGCCAATAGGCAGCAACAAGCTGCAGATATACAATACCAACAGCAAGATACAGAAACTCTATGCACGATTATAGCCAAGATACAGCAGGATTGAATAGTAATTAACAGTATTAAGTAAGAAAAGCCAACAATATATTGTCTTAAAATAGAATCTTGAATAATACACAGGTGTTATAACAAGAAGATATCTACAAATCAAGCCACTTCTTGTTGCTATGTTTTATCAACAATAAACATATTTTCACATTATATACTAACACAAGAATAAATCCAATGAATGGGTTCAAGAGCCAAACATCACCAAAACCTATTCTAAAACCATCTGGGGACACTTTGTTTCTTTTTGTTTTCACCCCTTCCTGGTTTTCTGTTCAAGAAATTAAGGGAAAAAAAGAAAAAAGAAAACACAACCAAAAAGCGAGAGAACCTATTTTCTTAAATTTTCAATTAGGTAAAAGCATAATATATATAACAAGAAATAAATTTAATTATTTTTAATTTGTTTTCGCACGTTTCATTCCACTAGTAGTGAAAACTGAGGGGCTGCCACTTGGTCCAGGACTATCTTCTCTGAAACTTGAATTTAGCATGGCCAGTTCACGTAATTGCTGCCTCTTTATATAATCCTGAGTCTCATCCTGCAGAAACGTGAAAATAAGAATGCAATTAAGCCGACTGCCATATCTTTAGGGGAGGGAGGATAGATATTATCAAAATGATACTTGATATCAACAGAAGGTTTAGGCATACTATTAACTTTAATAAATTGGTGTCTGAAGAGCTGGCAAATATTGGTGTTCTTAGATAAATGGGGTACATGCACCTCAATAGAGTTCAAACTTTCATTTCCAAGATATTTCCGTCTTTGAAAATTGAAATTGTAGAGAAGGAGAAGAGATAATTTGGTTTGAGATGAATACCACAGGCTTGAGCAGTTCTTCTATTATCTCCTGGGCTTGCCTCAGTCTGATGTCAATAATATTGGCAGGTAAATCAGCCTCGATCAAGATGTGAAGTGGTTCATTCAGGTGTTCATAGCCAGGTCGTCCCCGTAGCTTCTCCTCCTTCAAATTGACACGAACAAAGAGAATTAAAATTTACTTAGGGCGTGTTCGGTAGAGATTAAAATCGGATTAAAATTGAAAAACTAGCCGTTATTGTTGACTTTTATTAGATGAGTGACACCCAATAACGACTATATTTTCAATTTTAGTTGGATTTTAATCACTCCCAAACATGCTCTTAACATTGCAGACAGAAATATACCAGTTGGCAATATACATGACGTTTCTTTGTTAACGATCAATTGCATAGCTGTTTCACAATGAGCTCATCTTTAATGAATATGAAAAAATGAATGACACTAAAAGTTGTACCTTGTCTGGGTCCTTTATTGAACCTTTTCCTCTAATATATACACGGCATCCTGTTGTGGCTTCCACTCGCTTCAGTGAATTTCCTCTAGGACCCAACAGTCGCCCAACAAAATTGAACTACAAAAACCCAAAAATGGCAAATTAAGCGAGGAAGATTCAAATCTTAAAGAACAAAAGTGAACTATGATGAATTAATGGAAGTCAGTAGGGAAAACCAGAATAGTAAAAATTCTTACATTTGGAAAGTTATCTACAGGAATATCTAGGCGCATGATCTTTTTCACAGTGAATGAACTAGGACTTGCTGGAGCCCCTTGCCAGTCCATTGTCATTCCAGGAGGCCCACTCATTCTCTGCCATTCAATGAAGAATCGCAGGAATCCGCTTAATTTCGAAAGGTTAAAAAATAACTATCTATAGAAAGAAAAACAGCATACAGCGGGTCGATGAATTATTGGACATAATAGAATGAACTAAATGCATTAACTTCTGTAGAAAATGATTAAACAGTACAAATTCTAGCTCAAAACAAATGAAACAATCTTTCTTTTTCAAAGATAGAAACTTTGTTCAAACAAAAATCAAGAAGTTCAAGTTTTATACAAGTAGTCCTCAGTTTACTATGCAAAAAGTGAACATTGACTATGTTGCTTCCCAATAGTAAAGCAAAACTGACAGATTCCAAGATACTGTATCAGATATGTCCATAGACCATAGAAGGCCAAAAAAGCATCTCTACAATTTGAATAGTGAAAATGAAGATTGTACAAACAAGCACAAGGTCAGGTAGGAGTCCAGCAACATCCCCAAAAGTCACAAATAAGCAACAACCAGCAGAGGTTCATAATTTACAAGATACAATGAATATGTCCTGATAAGGATAAGATATAATTAATGACATTATTAATACAATATGAAACATGATGTATCGACTTGAGAATTCAGAAAGCGACTCCAACTGCGACTTGAAGTTTCTATTCATGACCATGAACACGTCTAGTTGGCTCGAGAAATAATTTTTCAACTTTAAAAAAAAAAAACAAATATAAAGACATAGTTGACTCCATAAATTGGCATAGGTCCTTAGAATTGTTTCAATGTTGTCAATATTATGCTTCAATTCAAAGTTTGTAGCTAATTCAACAGGATGAATCCAATCAATGAAATAGTAAGTCGTGATAGATTGGTCGATCACACCAAAAACATATCAATTTTTTGGTGGCAGAACTTATGACCAATCCTTCCAATTCTTCTGCTTCCATAGTTGCTGCTAATTTTGTAGTAAGGTTTGCTTCTAGTGCAACTGGAGTTGGTCAAGGGACTGTTTTGAGTCAGGTTGTAGAGTGGATTACAAGGAAACTAAAGGCGGAGGGAAAAACACGAGATTTTATAACGTTGATTATAGTATTGAATTCTACATTTTTTGAGTTATTTATTGATTGTGTGTTTTTTTTAATAGTATATTAAATTAGTGATACTTGATTCGTTTATACATAACATTATCATTTTCTTTGTGTATGTCTTTAATTTTAGTGAGAAATAATTTTTCAACTTTAAAAAAAAAAACAAATATAAAGACATAGTTGACTCCATAAATTGGCATAGGTCCTTAGAATTGTTTCAATGTTGTCAATATTATGCTTCAATTCAAAGTTTGTAGCTAATTCAACAGGATGAATCCAATCAATGAAATAGTAAGTCGTGATAGATTGGTCGATCACACCAAAAACATATCAATTTTTTGGTGGCAGAACTTATGATCAATCCTTCCAATTCTTCTGCTTCCATAGTTGCTGCTAATTTTGTAGTAAGGTTTGCTTCTAGTGCAACTGGAGTTGGTCAAGGGACTGTTTTGAGTCAGGTTGTAGAGTGGATTACAAGGAAACTAAAGGCTGAGGGAAAAACACGAGATATTCTATTTGCTTAGCAGTTGTTAATTTCAAGAATAAGATGGATTCTACAGCAATAACTTTTCTATAATAAACAGGAAATAAAATTGCACAATTTCGGGAAATATATTTTGAAGAACTAACAATTAGACTCACGAGTCACATTAAGACGATTAAAGAAAACTGTTTGAAGTCTAGAGACAGCCTGGTACACTTCTACAACAATGATAATTGATAATATAGTCAAATGACTATACTTCATATAAAACACTCATCTCAATAAAATGATCTAAACTACTTAACTTAAAATTAGATATTTTCCCTCCTCTGTCAAAAGCGGAACTTGCAACCTATGTCTTATGCAGAAGAACTTTTGGATTGGAAGTAAGGGAGAACAAAGGAAACATATTGTTTCTTTAGCAAGAGTCGATCTAGTATTTCGCTTTTGTGTGACACAAATACGTAGAAAAAGATTTGACAACTCACCCTAAATAATGAAGCATCAGAGCTAAATAAATCTAAAGATACATGTCTCGTTCACAAAGGTTTTACACCATTCACGAGTTCTGAAATGAATGGAAACATCAACCATTTTCATTAAGCAAGCCATTAGATAATAAAAGAGAAGGATTTTATGTATCATTCAAAATTCAGAATGCATTTTCTTTTTCGCATCAATTGTCCCTAGTGCAAATTCACAATTTGGTGTATATGACACTCACGTCCACACTGTAAGCACTCTAAAGAAACACAAAAAACTCAAGTAATTGCAGCGTCTTTTTGGCTATAATGTCATTGCTAAAATAGGAAAGGAGAAGTCCCAAGTCAAGTACAACAGCTTCCAGAGAGCACGTGCCATTGAATCCTCATGCATCCCATTTGACATTAGAACTTCTAAACCTCAAGCATCAGTTTGACAGAAAAAAAAAACAAGGGGTGAATCATTAAGGATGGATGCCTCCACCCTCCCGACCCCATAGGCCCATACTCTAAGCAGACTACAGAAATACCAAATGTAGATCATGCTATTGCAGTTTCTTTTTTGGTACAATGCCATTGCATCAACTGAATACGGCTTATAAGAGAGAAAGTAACTAAAGGATTAGAAAACAATCTACCTCCTGAGGAAGTCCATTCCAGCCAGATAATCCTGTCCCCGCAACATTTGATAAAAGATTCGAAGAAGCCATGGGACTGGGACTTCTTTGTCTTAATCTGTCAAGTTCATTGAAACCTTGGTTTGGCATCATTGAGGAAACTCTTATAATCTCTGAAAGAATGCACCGACAGTGAAATGTAAGAATTATATACTTCAAGATCACTTAGACAAAAGCCGTTGAAATCTTGTAGCACGTGATTATTTCACAAGAGAGAATACTGCATTACAAAGAGATTCCTAAGACAAGGTAATTCCTGACTCCAATATGAACACCACATGTAAAAATCACTCCGCTCGAGCAGAAAATCGTTAAATGCTACTATCACCTAAAATAAATATTAATTAGTGTCTGAAGCACAATGCCAAAATGTGCCCATGGAAAATGCACCACATACTGCCAAAGTTAAAAAATAAAAATTGAAAAGATGAGCAAGTTATGGAGATTCCTTGGTCATGGATATTTACTCAAAGCTTGAACTACTCTGCTGGAGCTTCTCATGATAGGAGAAGCTCTAATTATCAGTTTTGGCACACAAAATTGTGATATCATTGTCAATCATATAGTTTCTCTCGTCTGGCAAGTCCTTACTCAATGAGTATTTTAACACATCTCCCTATAAATAAGCAAATATTCGTTAGTTATGTGAATAGCTTTAATATCTAGCTCGATAAGGGAAATATCGACCAGTGTCTTTGCTTCAAAATAAGTGAAATTTAACAACATAATTGGAGTCTGTTCTAAACCTTCGAAAACAATTCTTAGCCACTCGTGATAGGGTATCGGGAATAGCTTACAAACTTAGGTAACATTATCTATTCACATATATGTCCCAATTACACACTTGTGTCTGGATTCACAGCACAACCCCACCCCAAATGAAAAAAATTGGAAGTGCATTGGTTAACTCTTAAGCATTTGGTTCCCCTGATTCCCCACTGCACAGGATTATATTCAAAGTCTCCAAATTCAAATTACACACAATGATTTGATTTAGTTTCATTTCATTACCAAAAAGCTCCAATGAAGATGAATATTTCACATGGATGAGTGTACATCTTTACATTATGTGTTCACTTGGGCGGCCAGTGGCTATTACCAAATCAAGAAATATAATTACTCATAAAGAACTAATTTAGATGCAAATGATAACAAAAGGCAGAGACTTTATAGACGAATGTTGAATTGCAGAAGGAACAGCTAGAAAACTTGCTGGTAAGTGACAGGAGGTCGTTTATTCAGGTACATAAATATATCCGATTGAACTAGTACATCTAGAAGGAAACAATTACTGCCAAATCCCCCAAAATGCAAGAAAAACCACTCAAAAACCCAGTAACCTAGATCCAACACACGCTGTAAGTCTGTCAGTATCAAAAATCAAAATTCACCTTGATTCAAGAGTCTGCTACAGATGGGAAGAACCTGCAAGAAAGGCCCAAGCTTTTGATGCTCCGCCAACAGCTCTTGCAAGTACTGACTACAAATTTTTGTTTAAAAGAAACAACAAAATCAAAATCCCACATCGATCAAATCATCAGAACCAATTCAAAGTTACTAATTAACTTAAGAATCAAAAGATAGTAAAAACATACCCGTCTACATCTGAAGGGTGTCTAATATGTGGAGACACAGCTCTTGCAGGAGAGAAGTTGGGATTGTAAAGGCCCGACATAACTTAACAATCAAATCGTTTCAGCCTTACAGAGCTCAGTAGAAAAAATGAAATAGAGAGAGGAGAGAGAACCTTCGAAAAGGGTTTGTGTAATTAAAATAAAATAAAATAAGTATCGAAAGGTTTGTGAAATTTGTTGAAAGGAAGACCCAAATCTTCCTTTTTTTTCTTTGTTTGTTTACTCTCACATAATTACGTCAAATAATTCAAAAAATAATTTCGTCCTAGACAGCGTTGCACGCTCCTTTCTTAATATACAGTACAGAAAATAATAATCAGAAGAACAGTAGATTTTTAGTAAAGACAACGACTTGATGGTATGAGTGGCAGTGGTGAAAGGGGATAAATCTTAGCGGTGGCGCGTGGGAGATTGCTAGAAGTCTCTTGAGAGCCGCCGACACGTGTCCTACATGCAGGAGAGGGAGTGGGACAGGGCCCCATTTGGGAGCATGCTGCCAGTGACGATTGATGGTGCCAACGAAGTCTTAGCTGGATCGACAATTGCTAAAACGGCGCCGTTGGGCCGAGATGCTACAGTGTTCTATGTTCAATTCTTTTTTGGTCTTGTGTTATGTTCATTAGCATCCTAGCTGTACTCTTTGTAAGGGCACGTTTGGTATGAACAATTTTCTTTTTTCTTTATTTTTTAATCTGCAATCTCACTGTTATTTTTAATAAATAGCATTTATTTCAATTAAATCTATTAAAATTAATATTTCAATTGATTTCTAGTGAATTAATGTGAATTTTCTTTTCCTTTTTTTTTTTTTGTGTGTATTGATGTTTCTAATTTTTATTTAATTAAGACGGATTCGATATTACAAAGTCGAGAAGAATAAAAGTGGAAATTTTGTTTCACTTTTTTTTTTTGAGAAAATTAAATTTTGGAATATTGATTTATAGAAGAATATGTGGTTCAAAAATATTTTTTTTTTGGGATTTCGTGCAAAATATTTTATCGTCAAAATGTGTGGTTGAAAATGAAATTAGTGGTTGTCAAATAGAGCTAAAAGTCATTGTATGATCAAATTTAGTGCTATTTGTATCAATTTTGCGGTCTCTTATTCGTTCAGGCCCAAGTTCAGAGTCCATAGCGGGGGTGGAAGAACTGGGAAAGGATAATTAGCAGGGGTACTTGTCAAAATGACCTAGTCAAAGGTCCCTAATTCCATTTTGACTTTTCCAATTGACAATAATCCCAAAATGACCCATTTGGTATAAAAAGACAAAAACACCCTTAAGTGACTAAAACAATTACAAAACATGTTTGTGTTAAAAAGACAATACTACCCTTTTAGTTAACAAATAAAACTACTATTACGAAAAAATAATAAGACAAACAAATTTGAAAATTCGGATGTTAATGGTCGAAAAAATGTTATAATAGTCAAATCTCGATTAACAAATAATTGACCGTTATGATCGAGATTTCGGCTAGCTAATAGTTGACTTTTTCGTTAAATGCTCATATCACCAATCTGACTGTTAAAAAAAGTTTCATTGTTAAAGCCAGAAATGTTTTGAGTATTTTTATCATAACTTTTTGTTTCCGATATCCAATTAAGCCGATTTAAAAGGCGTTGGAAAGATAATTCAAAAGGCTACAACTTTGCTAGAAATAGCTTTTTTTCAATTCGAACGTTTACTATGCCAAAAATGGATTTCAATCTCCAACTAAAATTTGGACATCCTTTTATGCGGTGGAAAATTGATTTGTTTTCACTCCTTTTGATCTTTAGTTATATCTATTTGACCTTTAACATGCTCGAATCTTCATTGTGAGTTTCGACACAACTTTTGAGTACCTTGATATATAGAACAAGCTAAACGTTGATTCATCTCGATAAGATATGGTACTAAAAATTCAATTCAAAGATCATTTGCCATTTTTAATTCAACATATGAACGTTCATCCCGATATTAAAGTGAATTATTTGTTTAAGTTGAACAAAACGTAAATGACACTGATTTGCGTCACTTTAATGAATATGGACAATGCGCAAGATAGAAATTTGCTAATAAAAATATTTAAAAAAATAAGAATAAGTATAAGAATTTGCTAACATGTTAAAAAATAATATATATTGTTTACTTAATTTAAAATTTTCATTTTGTTTTAATTTTTGTATAAAAAATGAAATAAATAATTTTAAATTGATAATTATGAAAATAAAATATTATTTTTTAATGTGTCAACAAATTCTTATTTTTTTTTCCTTTGAATATTTTCATTAATATAAAATTCTTTAATTAAATATAATTTGTAAACTAATCTTTCATTTTTCAAATATAATTAAATAAATATATATTGTTTACTTAATTTAAAAATTTCATTTTGTTTTAATTTTTGTATAAAAAATGAAATAAATAATTTTAAATTGATAATTACGAAAATGAAATATTATTTTTTAATGTGTTAGCAATTTTTTTTTCCCTTTCAATATTTTAATTATTTTAAAATTCTTTAATTAAATATAATTTGTAAACTAATCTTTTATTTTTCAAATGTAATTAAATAAATATAGATTGTTTACGTAATTTAAAAAAAAACTCCTTTTGTTTCAATTTTGATATAAAAAGTGAAATAAATAATTTTAAATTGATAATTACGAAAAATGAAATATTATTTTTTAATGTGTTAACAAATTCTTATTTTTTTCCCTTTAATATTTTAATTAATTTAAATTTCTTTAATTAAATATAATTTGTAAACTAATCTTTCATCTTTAATATCAAAATTAAAACAAACAGAATTTTTTAAATTGAGTAAACAATTACATTTTGAAAATAAAAGATTAGTTTACATTTGAAAAATGAAAGATTAGATTCGACTACGTAAAATATTTAATTGTATAAATATTTATTTCATATTCAATTTATTCAATTATTAATAACATTTAAAGAAAAATAAGAAGTTATTAATATGTTAAATGATAATATTTAATTATTAAAATTAATTATTTAATTATATGAATTTTTCTGATTACGTAAAATATTTAATTTTATAAATATTTATTTCATGGTCGATTTATTCAATAATTAATAATATTTAAAGGGAAAAAAAGAAGTTGTTAAAATGTTAACATACAATATTTAATAATTAAAATGATTTATTTAATAATATTAGTAATTATCAAATTAAAATTAATTATATAATTATATAAATTTTTTTAGATTACGTCAAATATTTAATTCTATAAATATTTATTTCATATTCGATTTATTCAATTATTAATAAATTTTAAAGCAAAAAAAAAATAGAAGTTTCTAATACGTTAAAAGATAATAATTAATAACTAAAATGATTTATTTAATGATATTAGTAATTATCAAATTAAAATTAATTATTGGATTATATAGAAAAATTTCGATTACGTAAAATATTAAATTCTATAAATATTTATTTCATATTCGATTTATTCAATTATTAATAAAATTTAAAGGAAAAAAAGTTGCTAAAATGTTAACATATTATTTAATAATTAAAATGATTTATTTAACAATATTAGTAATTATCAAATTAAAATTAATTATTTAATTATATAAATTTTTTTAGATTACGTCAAATATTTAATTCTATAAATATTTATTTCATATTCGATTTATTCAATTATTAATAAATTTTAAAGCAAAAAAAAAAAAAGATGTTGCTAATATGTTAAAAGATAATAATTAATAATTAAAATGATTATTTAATGATATTAGTAATTATCAAATTAAAATTAATTATTGGATTATATAGGAAAATTTCGGTTACGTAAAATATTAAATTCTATAAATATTTATTTCATATTCGATTTATTCAATTATTAATAAAATTTAAAGGAAAAAAAGAAGAAGTTGCTAATATGTTAAAATATAATATTTAATAATTAAAATGATTTATTTAATGATATTAGTAGTTATCATATTAAAATTAATTATTTAATTATATAATTTTTTCCAATTACGTCAAATATTTGATTCTATAAATATTTATTTCATATTCGATTTATTAAATTAAGTACAATATTTAATTATTGAATTACGTAAATTATTTATGTAATTATATTAATTTTAATGAAATAGGTAAAATATTTAATTATATTACTTTTATTAAATTAAGTAAAATATTTAATTATATAAATATTAATTTATTATACCATTTATTATATTAAATTATTAAAAGATAAAAAATATATATATATGGGCCGGCTGTTAAGTCGGCCCAGAAATTTAGTGATCTGGGCCGTATGTGGCCCAAGTGACAGCCGGCCCATATCTTTGAGTGAGATCCTTTGATAAAGTTAGGGTATTTTGGACTTTTTCCAACAAAAGTTATGTTTTTAGTATTTTTTATTTTTTTTTAATTTTATTTGTTAGTCAAAGGTCATTGTGGAATTATACAAGTATGAAAAGGTTATTTCCTACTATTTCCTCTTAGCAGTAGAGGATTGGGAAGTAGCGAAGCCATTGAACTGTGCGAGTGTGAGAGAGAGAGAGAGTGAGAGTGAGAGAGATGGGGTTGATCTGGTTGGAAGCAATGTTACCGTTGGGGATCATAGCAGGCATGCTTTGCGTGATGGGCAATGCTCAGTACTTCATCCACAAGGCTGCCCATGGCCGAGTATGTGTCCATTTTTTATGTATTTCGATTTGCTCTTTACTTTTTTTTTCAGATTCAATTGATTTTTCTTTTTTCCCATTCAGATATTTACTAAATTTATTGATTTATGGCAGCCGAAGCATATTGGGAATGACGTTTGGGACGTGGCGATGGAGAGACGGGACAAGAAGCTCGTGGAGATGATCTCTTCTCCTTCCTCTTCTAATTAGCCACTTTGCGTTGGTACTCTTTAATATTTCGTTTCCTGTAATTTGATATTTTTATGCATTCAGATTGAGGTTCTTTGTTCCAAGCGGATTAGGGTTTACTCAAATGATTATTTAAAGGTCGATTTCATTTGTATGGTATGAACAAACGGATTTGACGCAAACCTTCACTAAAATCTATGCCTCCTAGATTTTCCAGATTTAATGGTTGACTTTCTTGCTATTACGGGTTTCTTGTTTCATTTCCACTTGGAACACTTGAGACTTTGATTTATATTTAGTTTAATCATGAAGTTACTGAATATGGCCTTGAAGTGGCTATAATCTGCCTCTGCTCGAAGACTACTTTAATTATGTTCACAATTTGTGGATGTGAAGCATAATCACACGTGCAAGTGTCTGATTACTTCTAGGGAGCTGCTAGCTTTCTCATGTATTTTAACACTGGAAAAATACTGATTAATGAAGCTGAAAGAATTGAGGCATAAAACGATGAACGAGATAAAACTAAGACTAACTTATTATCTGAACAGTAAATAGGAGCTAGTTTTAATTCTGGGTAATAGAAGAACGGTAAGGTAGTTTGATTAAATTCTGAAATCTTGAAAATTACGATTTTTCAAGCTATTTTATTCATCAGCTTCTTATGGCATGTTTGGCTGGACTGGAATTGCAATGAGCAAGATTTTACATTCTTTTTCTCATTTTGCACTCTTCAATTGTGTCCAGTGTCCTGTACATTAATCAAGCGCTGAGACTCTGTGTAACATGGGAATGACCATATATTTGTCACTACAGTAATTTTACATTGGATCCACACACCACAGTTTAGTTTAAATGACCTGAACCTTGCTAACATCGGATGCACTTACTAAAGTAATTGTCTAATGTCAAAGAATTTCTTGATTGAAAAAAAGTTTAAAAAGAACATATGTCGGCTAGAATATGCAATAGTTGATACCCGGTCACCAGTTCTTTCTAACTGGCTGGTCTGGTCCAGCTTTTTAAACTTTTCTCAGAAAGGAAAAAATGAAGTTTTCCTGCTCTCCACCACCTGAAACCAAGTGTTATGAAAGATTAGAAATGCTTCTGAAAATCTTTACATAAACATACTCTAGGTCAATCTTTTCAACAGCAATGTGAAATAGCTATTGGTTTCTAATTCACCTATCTTTCAAGTTTCAACCATATAATTTCAATCAGTCCCATTGACGTTGTAAATTAACAGAAAAGGAGAAAATGCAAGTGAATGGCAGTATATTGATGCAAATTTCATAAATGAATTGATAGAAGAGCCCAGCATGCTTTCTAATTGGAAGTGATTCAGCAATAACATTGTGAACCATTTTATTTATCAGTTTGGAGGAACTTCTAAAAATCCTGTGTTGACTCTTTGCAAGCTGCTAAGTTAGGCACTTAGGCTGGATGAAAATTCAATCGGTGTTGCTCAAGATTGAATTTGGGGTTGAGGGGAGGTCTAAGTGATCATCATTTTTACTTGATATATGTTACTTGTCTTATTACTTTTTTCAGCTCGATTAATACGAGTTTTCTGGAAGAGGACTTTAGTTTCAATCCTGTTTTCCTTCTTTTCTTGTTCCTGTTTTTCTGTTTTCCTACTATTACCGTAGTTTTGGTGAAACTTTGTCACTTGAATTTTTTCTTTTTCCTTTTTCCTTTTATGGCAGGAGGACTACATTAAAGGGCTCGCAAGAAATTTTATGATATTCAAGCAGTGAACTTGTTTACAAACTCAGAGATTGTAGTTCTTTTGAGCTATGTGTCGCTTTGCTGTTTAACGTCTTGAACAATGTATGGAAAATGTCATTAGTGAGTTTAATCCTTGATGGGGCGAAAGTGATCTATGACAAATGCCCAGATGGTGCCTCGATTCTAGAGTTTTTTCATTAACGTTATATTCATATTTGCATGTTTCAATAATCTCTGCTCGGACACTTGCGTAAAACAAAAAAGTTGAAAACTGCTGAACTTAAAAAAGTTAAAGAGCTATTTATTCAAGGAGAACGAAAAAATAAAAAAATTGCAATATGTAAATTGCCTTTAGATGGATTTGCTTTGGAGGGAAGGAGTGCTAAGAAAATGAAACATGATAATGCAACTCTCCACATGTTCCTCTACATTGTGTGCAATCAACTACCAAGGACTATCTGAACTTGGATTTCATTATCATATTGTCTGTAAATTCATCGGTAAGCTACATAGAAACTTGATGGGTATGGAAGAAACCTCTTCTGTTTTAGCATGATCTTCAAATGGAATTTAAGGATCACATGTATAGATATTTATGAATTTAATGGCGATGTCAAGAAAGAACAAAGTTTTGAAGACTTGTGGTTGGGTTGTGTACATTCGAACACGAGAATCTGTTGATATCCAGACATTAAGATTGCTTGCTTAAATAATAGGATGTAATTTTCGTGCCTGGGGCCACTTTAAAAATCAATGTCATTTGATATTGTTTGATGGGTAGTAAATGCCTTCTCTGTTCAATACCATTATTCATTGCAAATTGATTACCAAATGATCATTTATAAATGTAAAGGTTGTACCAGCATTGCTTGGCACTTGAAAACAAGTTTTCTTTACCCAATATGTAAATGACTCATCAGTTCTCCAGTTGAGAATTTTATGTTTCATTGATAATATTTATTCTCTATTTGGTGGTTGGTACTATAGAGGCTGTTCTGATATAGTGGAATTCATGTTTATTGCATCATTAAAAAAATAGAATTCTATTTGGATTTTTTTTTGTTTTACTTCTGTGGTTGGCAGGACAACTGGACAAGCATATGATAGCCACTCCATTGTCAACTAATAAAGCATAGAAATGATAAAGGGAAGAAATGATATTTTGTCCTGTCTTTATCAAAAAGCATAGAGGTAAAGGATTCCTTTGCTAGAATGTGTATTCAATTATAAGATGCCAGGTTCATACCATCTTCGATGAACACCTACCGACAAGTCTAATAGACGATCAAGCTATCAAATCACTGACGGTCTTAACCTCGTCTCGCTGCGGCTGTATTCAATTATAAAATGTCAGGTTCCCTCTATTTCTTGAGCGAGCAGTTACTGCTGCCACATGCCCACATTTAAACGCACCCCTTACTGGGGATGTAAAGGTGAGTCAGACTGTTCAAGCCGAGGCAGTTCGACCCTTGTTCAGCAACAGTTGGTCCCTCTAAAGAAGCAGGCCGTGTAGTGTCTGCTCTTCAAAGCTCAGGGCCTGCACTGGTTGGCCCACTTGGGTTTTTTTTTTCTTTTTTTTTTTTTTAAATTCTTAAAGTTGACTAGAAATGAAAAAAAAAAATAGCAGAATTTGTTGGGCTTGTCTTACACGTCGACCAGCACCAACTGTAATAAATGCCAGCTTTAATGTGAACAATTTCTGGAGCTTTTTCGACTAAATTGGAACGTTAACATGCTACCAGCAAACTGGAAATTGAAGTTGTCCAATTACACCTCAAAACTCAAGAGACTTAGAAGTCACTTAACTACAGTCAGTCAGTCATCATTGACTAGCCAAAGAGAACAAGGGCCACTGAAATTTTTATTAATTGTAAATGGAACATGAAAAAATCAATCAAGAAATCACTCTGGTAACAACCTAGTTGAACACAAGTAATCATCAAACTATGGATGGTTGTTGTAAGAGGTCACAGATTATTATTTACAATAATAATCCTATATTCCTCGCGCCACAACCTCCAACCTACCAAGGAAAAGAACAAAACAATGTACCGGACGCCAAGAAAAATCGGTGAGATTTGGAAGAATATTCAAGGGCATGAATATGAATCGTGGAGGTCAAACCTATGTCGACTGAACAAATTAAGGCACATACTCAGTCTCGAGGGCTGGTTGAGTCCTCGTCCCAGTAGCTGCTGGTGCTTTTGTGCTTCCAACCCTAGTCATTTCCAACGACTCCCCAACATCAGCAGCCCTCTCCATATGCTGCATTTTCTTTGTCTTCTTGTACTTGCATGCCCAGAGTACTAGAAGTCCTAACATAATCAACAATGCCGATCCTCCTAGCACTGACCCAATGGTAATCCAGACCTTCGAATTGTTCTTCTTGCCGTGGCCACTTGGTATAGGACCTTGCTTTGGACCACCTCCAGGTCCTGGTGGTGCTGGAGACACAGGTGTAGGAGACACAGGAGCAGGTGCAGGAGCAGTTGACTCGACTACAATAGAGAAATGCCCCTGTTGGAATGTTGTACATGTCTTGTTAGGAGATACATTACTGAAACTAATCGTACCATTTACATCAAATGAAACACACTTCGGAGCTGGCCCTTCTGGCAATGATTTTATATCCGAAAAATTTATCGATATGGGCTGACCATACGCATGAATGTCAAGCTCAGGCAAGTTTTTAGCCATAAGGTCTGAAGCATCATAAGCTAGAAGACCCAATACAGGAGCCAAATACATGTAACCAGGCAGAGGATAGTACACTATAGACCAATTGCCCAAGTTCTGGTACACCAAAACAAGCCTCTCAACATAAGGATGCTCGACCACGCCATTAGGAATCTCAAACTCTTTGTACATGCTAACTCCATGTGTCCTTAAGCTACCACTCCTTAGCCTCATCGCTGAAACCATAATCCCTGTCAAATTAGAGGGTACAAATCCATCATAAACAACACCGGTCCTAGGGCGAAGAAATGCCTGATAAGCATAGTCTTGGAGGAGTGCATCAAGTGCCCGAGCTCGACCTGTCGAATTTGATTGGGACATGACAACTCTCAAAGAGCAAAACAACAGTATCGTGAGACTTCCAAGAAGTCCCATTCGATGCTTCAAAGTATTAACGAATCAGCGAGAATCTATCAATCTGAATTGACTCGTACAAATCAACGTCAACCAAGAAAGTGTTGAAGTGATTATACTTAGATCCAGAATAGGTAAGAGAGCATTACTAAAGACTAGATTTCCCAAATTGGTTCACTTTTATAGTAACCCAAAAGCAGGCTTCAAAATTACACCTCACGGACTTAAACAATTGATATATTTGCCAAGAATCTGATTCTGCATTCGTTAACAACGGTAAACTGTGTATCAAAAGATCCACATTTCTTGTCTTGAATGGTAAAGCAAGTATATACGAGAAGCTATAAACCGTTGCAAAGCAGCAGAGTCCGAGAAGCACTTTTTAACCCTTTAAATTTCTTTATTCTGAAAGAGACCCTCATAAAAAAGAACACAAGATTTTCTTCAATTCTCCGTCAAAATTAGTTTTAATAACCAAATTGCTTTTAGATTCTTCCCCTTCTCAACCCCAACTACAGATGATTGATTACAGTATTCGCGTCAATGTAGATTATTTTCCACGGATAAAAAAGGAAAGAAAATAAGTAATTATTCCTTTTCCCAGACCGAGAAAAAAAAGTACCTTATTTAGGATAGTTCGAAAACCCCAAATCTTCAGCAATGCCGACGATTAAAACACCACACGCTGAAATAGTTTGAGAACGATGATCTAACGCACTGTTTCTCTGCTTGAATTCCAACAATAAGCTGGCTCAGAAAACTGTAAGCTTAGAAGTTTTTACCCGAGATCCACCAAACCAACAAAAGCGTTTCACTTTTACGTACATATTTATCCCGAAAATTTCAACATACGTAGAAGCACGCCACTTGTATTAGAGAGGGGACTATACGAACGAATCCCTCTATATATATATAGGCTTGTATATATATGTGTGTGTATACAGTATATATATTGCGCTGTGCTTGAAGATGGAGTAGTGGAGTCTGTTGAATGAATGGACAGTCGCTGAAAGTGAGAGAGTTTAGAGAGGGAGGGTTTGTCATGTGAACAGGTGATAGAGAGAGAAAGTATTAGGTTGCTGTGCTGTCAAAATAAAGTCGATTGACGATTATGCCCTTGGAAATTATCAGGTTTTTTCAGTGTTCTGAAAGGCTGCCTAGTTGCGGCCAAAACGTCAAACTTAATGGGATAGCATCTTAATTGACGATCAATGACAGTTGTTTACCGGTAAATGCGCGCCTAGGCATTTTTTTTTACACAATTCTTTTGAAGTAAAAAATTATTAAATACTAATTTTTTCAGTTTGCCCTAATTTAAAATTAAAACTACCATTTGAACCCAAAAGTCAAGTGATCAACGAATCTTATTTACGGTAGATAATTTCTTAAGACACCCGAGTTATTTAAAAAAAAATGGTTGTTTAAATTTGAAACTTTTATTTTTGTTGAAAACTTTAAAAAAATGTATAAAATTCCTATAAATCTGTTTTAAATGTTTAGTATGTATTGTTTTTAATTGATTAAAAATTAAAATAATATTAAAATAAGAAAATGCATTTTTACGCTGTTTTACGCATATGCCTCGCCTAGCCCTGGACTTGGCTTCCAAGCATCGCCATACATTACGTTTTTTAGAACACTGAGTTTTTTTGGTAGGTTAAACTTTTTATGAGAATTTACATTAATAATAAATAATAAAAGAAAAGGGTCAAAAGAGTATCTTTGGTCAAACAATGTTATACCTTCATTTTTCATTGTACACTTTTCTATAATAATTAATAAGATATGTAATTGAAAAATTGTGAATTTTACAAAATTTGTGATTGAAATTAATTATTTATTTTGATTACATTAAAATTTTAATTTTAATTTTCACCACCAAAGATGGATTTATTAATAAATAAATGAATAAATATTTCAAACTTGTTTATCGTAACTTTTCGTTACTTGTAAATTTATTTTCGATCATCGTGTACTTCTTTCACGTTTAACTTTATGAAGTTCTGTTTTACTTTTCAACTTGGACATACATTCAAAAATACAAAGCGAGCCTTATAAACGGGGAACATGCAACAATTTGTTGAAAATTTTAACAGTTTTGTCCTCACAAATCGATTATGCAGAAAAGGGTGCTTTCATTTCTTTTGGCAACGAGATTTTGGTTGAGGTATGGTGTCAGATTCATTCAAACTATTCTTTGTTGGTCTCTGTCCCGATTCTATAAAATCAAGACTCCAAAACCCGCAAAGACTTTGCAATTTTCCCTTTCTTGCATTCAACTTGCGTCAGTGTTTGGAGGGTACTCAACAATGCTCGCTCGTGTAACAATTATTACCACTTTGACGTAAAGCTGAAATACCCATTGTTACGTCCACTTTAACAACCAATTAAATTTTAATTAAATTTTGCCATTTGCTTTTGTTTCAATGTACGGCTACTTTTCATTTTTTCCCCCCACCTGCTTAACTTCTGCGAAGTATTTTGATTAGCCCAAACAGATTTCTTATGATAATTGAATAGCCCATCATAATTTTTTCGTCGGTCATTGTTTCGTAAAGGCCAACCTGATCCTCTTTCCTGGCCTTCGTGCAGCCACTTCGAAGGTCAGGGTATGTGATGTGGTTTCAGCCTCATCGTCACTGGAGAGTTGGGTGCGCTTGAGGAGTAATCAACAGGCAGGAGGAGTATTAAAGTCGAGGTTTTTGAACATTTTATTTTATTCATATCAGAAAAGATATAAATACGAGGTTCAAAACAAGAATCTGCACATCAAGCATTCTATGTAACATGTAAAAATATTACTAACTGAACAAGCTATACTTTCTGTGGACCCTCCTTTTCAATCTGCTTAGAGTTGAATGGCCAAATTAGTATCTGAATCATCCACTGATGGCCAAGATTGATTGTTAAGGAAATACCTAATGCTTGATGATTCCCCTTAGTGCGTACTGTTCACTGTCCTGTTAAAGCCTATCGAATGAAGTTCAAGGATTCGTCCTGCTTCAAAGTCTTCATCTGATTTAACTGTGCTTTCAAGAAAGGAATATCAAGACAGAACTGCAAAACTGATGGGCTTCTTTAATTCCGAACTTGTCTGTATATGGCTACAGGCACTATCATTGTGTGCAATTGCAGCTGTAGTTAGATAACGTAAACCTGAAGTACGAGTGGCATCATTGAACTGGCTCGGGGGTTCGCTAGTTTGTGAGGTCCATGTTGATGGTACTGAGCTTTTCCTGTTTCTCGACTTTAGTTCCTGAAGAACCGAATGAGAATTCTCTAAAGCTAATATTAATGGAAGTACATTATCATCTGGCTTGCCTGCATTGACAGTAATCGTTGTGGATCTGGTGCAGGTCATGTTGATCCAGTAGGTTGGAGAATTCAAATCTCTTGGAAATGAATTGAACGAACAGGAACCCTTCCGACTTTCAGTTTTCTTCCTAGTTTGAGAAACCTTGTCGTGTTTGGAAATGCAACGAATGTTCAGTCCACTTTGCATTGCTGATTTAGCACAGATTTCGGTTTTTTCTTCCACTCGGATACTGTTATTTTCCCTTCGGTTTCTATCATTTGCCTCTTCTCCATCTTCAGCATCAGTCAAATCAATTATATTATCTGTTCTATGAAATGGCTGAGATCCAGGAATAAAGCCAAGATATTTCCCAGATTCAGTGGTGCTTATAGTATCAAAAGCTACCTGATTTACTTTGGAGACTGGCAAATGCTGAGGGAACCTGACATTCCTGAGACTGAAGCCAGCCATTTGTATTTGGTGTATGGTAAGTAAAAAAAATTTATGTCGTCCTAGGAGCTTCCATTTTGCGACCATTTGAGCTATCGATCCCAAATCTTTGATGAATGACATTAAGCTATCCCTGTAACTAATATATCCTCGATTCATCTACAAATACAAGAGCAATTTAGATCCCACACAGTCAACAATTTGGTAAGATGGATTGCATAGCATTGTATAAGTTGAAATACATATAGTTTTATTCTTAGTTACCAACTTGTAGCCTTTGGAAATTGTTAGGGACTAAGATGTAAATATCATTTTTTTCCTTTTTTGTTTATACTTTGTCACCACTCGTAAGTTCAATGATATAGAAAATTACACTCTCAACACTACATGGTATCAGAGCTCACGAGCTCTAACCCTAGTCGACGCACGCCCGTATCTGCCGAGTTCCGTCAAGTCGGCTCGGCCTCTTTTTGGCTTTCTTCTCGTCAAGCCCAGTTCCGTCAGCCTAGTCTTCCAGCCTTCGGAGCATTGGGCTTCTCCACTGATTATGGCCGGCTCCAAATACCGATTTTGAACTGGTATCTTCTGTCCACTTTCAGGTCCGCCATTTCTACATTGTCTGTGTAATTTTTTAGCTTCAGTTTCGTCTGTCACTGTTTTTTGGCATCCTTACTGTGCCAGTTCTATCTTGCTCTACTTGGTGTGTGGTGGAATTGGGTCTACCGTGAAGTTTTTTTTCTGGGTTGTTGAAGATTGTTTTTGAATTGTCTGCAATTGGTGGGTTTTCGTGGATTGTCTGCATTTGGTGGGTTTCCGTGGTCTCCAATTTTTTTTTTTTCAACAATCTATTCTCCAAAATATGGCCGATAACAAAGTTGCTACATCGTTAATTCACGAGACGTCACCTCTAATTCACGTTAAGTTAGATGGCACTAACTATCTGGTGTGGTCAAAATTACTGGAGATGTACATTATTGGCCGGAAGAAAAGAGCCCATGTTTTTGGTGAACTAACTGCACCGAAAGAAAATGATAGTGGCTATGGCGAATGGATGGCAGATGATGCTATCGTTAAGTCTTGGCTTATCAATTCCATGACAGATGCTCTTATGATTCACTTTGTTCAGTTTGACACATCCAAAGATATGTGGGATGCGGTTAAGAGAAGTTACCTTGATGTCTCTGATTCGTCACAAGTGTATGAACTAATGAAAAAATCTTTTCAGTTGCGGCAAGAGGGGCGGCCTCTTGTCACGTGCTACACTGAAATGAATTCTATTTTCTTGGAGCTTGACTATCGCAGACCCAACCCTATGAAGTGTGCAGTCGATGTTAATGCGTTAAAAGAAAGGTGTGCTGAAGACAGAATTTATATGTTTCTGGCGGGGCTAGATCATGATTTGGATCAAGTGCGTAGTCGTATTTTAGCTACTACACTCCAAGCTTGGAAGAGGTGTTCTCGATTGTTCGCCGTGAGGAACAAAGACAACTCACCATGGGGACTGAAGGCCATTCTGAGACGTCTGCATTAGTGGCAAAAGGGTTCAATCTTCGATCTCGAGCTCCTATTCAGTCTACTGAAACTTGCTCATTCTGTCACGTTAAAGGGCATACTGCTGACAAGTGTTTCAAGAAAAATGGCTATCCGGACTGGTATTTAGCAAAGAGGGCGGAGAGGAAGGGTGGAAGATATTCTCAGGCACCGCATTCATCCGCTGCGTCCACTCATGCACCTACACCTACATCTACTGTTTCCCATGTCACCCGTTCATCTCCTGGGGAAGGTACTTTTGGGTTGCAATCTACTTCTACTACATCTGATTTTTGGGTTATAGATTCTGGAGCTACCGATCATTTTACTTGTAATCCCACTACATTTGATTCCTTGACACATTCGCCTGTTCAGTTTGTTCAAGTGGCTAACGGGACTCCTGTCAAAATTACTGGGGCAGGAAGTATCTCGTTTTCACCTACTTTTTCTCTCTCATCTATTTTACTTGCACCTACATTTTCCACTAATCTCTTATCTATTAGTAAAATTACAAAACATCTTGATTGCTCTGTCATCTTCTCACCTACTACCTGCGTATTTCAGGACAATCGAACGAAGATGACGATTGGCACTGGTAGAGAGAGAGGAGGGCTGTATTTTTTGGGGGAAACAAGACGTTTGCAAACTAAGGATAGCCATGGTCTTCAAGTTGTTAGTAAATCCTCTCCAAGAGGTAGGATCATTTTGTGGCATTGTCGATTAGGCCATCCTTCATTTACTTACTTAGAACACTTGTTCCCAAAGTTATTTGAAAATGTTTCTAGTTCTAGTATGCGGTGTGAACAATGTATTTTTGCTAAAAATCATCGTGTACCTTTCAAAGTCAGCCTTAATAAAAGTTGTGTTCCTTTTACTTGTGTTCATACTGATGTTTGGGGGCCTTTCTCTATTCCATCTGCTGCAGGTCATAAATATTTTGTCTCTTTCATCGATAATTGTACCAGAGTATGTTGGGTATATTTTTTAAAATCCAAGGGTGAAGTACTGCATGTTATTCCAAAATTCTCAAAAATGATTGAGACACAATTTCATGCACGGGTCAAAGTTATTCATTCTGACAATGGTCGTGAGTTTGTAAACCAAACCCTTAGGAACTTCTTCTCGACTCACGGCATTGTCCATCAAACCACTTGTGCTTACACACCTCAGCAAAATGGCATTGCAGAGCGAAAAAATGGACACATTCTTGAAGTAGCTCGGGTTTTATGTTTTACTATGCGTGTTCCAAAACGTTTTTGGGCTGATGCGGTAACAACTGCTGTCTTTCTCATAAATCGCATGCCTTCTCGCATTATTGACTTTCAAACTCCCTTAAACGTGTTGTCTCAGTTTCACTCTATTCCCTCTGTTCAAATATCTATTCAAAAATTTTTGGTTGCGTGTGTTATGTCCATGTGCATTCTCATCTCAGAGATAAATTTGATCCTCGTGCCCTGAAATGTGTCTTTCTTGGCTACTCAAGCTCCCAGAAGGGCTATAAATGCTTTCACCCCCTACAGGGAAATACTATGTTTCTATGGATGTGGAATTTTGTGAATCAGAATCCTTTTTTTCTGATGACGTGTCGTTAGTTCCTCTTCAGGGGGAGATTAGTAGTAAGGAAGAGGAACGAGTGTGGTTAGATGAAAAGAAAGTGTGGATTTCTAGAAATGAGGGAGAGGGAAATGAGGGAGAACCCCAAGTTGAATATCCAGTTGAGGATGATAGATCGCCAAGCCTGTTCCAAAAGTGTTATACAAGGAGAAACTCAGACAATGCTTGCCCTCCTACATTACCCTCTTCAGACCCTGACAACCCTCCGATTTATACTACAGTGACATCTGATTCTTCGGAGATTGAAAATGAGGTACCTACTTTGCTTACTCCTACTACGCCTATCTCTGTTTCTGATTCTAATCCTGAAACTTTAGATATTGCTGATTCTCAGGATAGGAGATATCCTCTTCGAGTCCATAATAAGCCTGATAGGTTTGGTTTTTCAAAATCTTCTTCTAATGCTATCTTTCCCATCTCCGATTATATCTCGTACCACCGTTTATCTAAGACTAATTTGGTGTTTGCCCTCCAACTATCTTCTGTGTCTATCCCTAATCACTTTCAGGAAGCTCTTGATCAACCTAAGTGGAAATCTGCTATGGTAGAAAAAATGAATGCTCTCCAAAAGAACTCTACTTTGGAGATGGTCTCATTACCACCGGGAAAAAAGATTGTGGGATGCAAGTGGGTGTACTCATTAAAACACAGGTCAGATGGAACTGTTGATAGGTATAAAGCTAGATTGGTTGCCAAAGGGTACACACAGACTTATGAGATTGACTATCAGGAAACCTTTGCTCCAGTAGCTAAGATGAATACCGTTAGAGTCATTCTATCTCTAGCAGTTAATCTTGATTGACCATTGAGATAATTTGATGTTAAAAATGCATTCCTTCATGGTGATTTAACAGAGGAAGTGTATATGGATCCTCCTCCTGGTTTCACTCATCCGGGGAGTAATGTGTGTAAGTTGAAGAAAGCCCTCTACGAGCTAAAACAATCTCCAAGAGCGTGGTTTGGAAGAGTGAGCTGTTCAATGAAAAAATATGGTTTTAAACAGACCTTGGCTGATTACACTTTATTTTATAAGAGAGATAGTCATGGTATTACTATGCTTATTGTGTATGTGGATGATATGATTGTTACTGGCAGTAATCCCAGTGAGATTGAGAAACTCCGAAGTCATTTGACAAATGAGTTCGAAATGAAGGATTTGGGCACTTTGAAGTATTTCTTGGGCATTGAGGTATCACGATCCCAACAAGGACTTATCTTATCTCAACACAAGTACATCCTTGACCTTCTAGCAGAAACTGGTATGTCGGCTTGTGTTCCTGTTGACACACCCATTGAGGTAAATCATAGTCTATCTATTTGTCCTGATCAGATTCCCACAAACAAAGAGAAATACCAGATATTGGTGGGAAAGTTGATCTATCTAACCCACACGAGACCTGATTTATCATATGCAGTTAGCGTCGTGAGTCAATTCATGCATAATCCCAGTGAGCAGCATATGAGCGCAGTTAATTGAATATTGGCATATCTGAAGTCCTCTCCAGGTAAGGGCATTCTGTAATAAAAAAGGGGACATTTAGATATTATGGGCTATACAGATTCTGATTTTGCTGGTTCGAGATTGGACAGAAAATCTACATCAGGATATGTATCGTTTGTTGGAGGAAATCTTGTGACTTGGAGAAGTAAGAAACAGAATGTGGTCTCACTATCCAGTGCTGAGGCAGAATATCGTGCATTGCATCATGCAACTACTGAGCTCACTTGGCTGAAACTTCTCCTTAGTGAAATTGACTTTGGTCCAGACAAACCTATGTTACTTTTCTGTGACAACACTGCTGCTATTAAAATTGCAAACAACCCCGTGCAACATGATAGAACAAAGCATGTTGAACTTGATAGAAACTACATCAAAGATAATCTCGACTCCAAAAATATAGAGGTTCCATACATCAAGAGGACAGAACAGATGGCTGATATAATGACACATGGAGTTGCTGGTGGTTC
Organism: Fraxinus americana; assembly: GCA_035079005.1. NCBI lineage: Eukaryota > Viridiplantae > Streptophyta > Magnoliopsida > Lamiales > Oleaceae > Fraxinus > Fraxinus americana. The sequence goes on along the minus strand of CM068711.1, from coordinate 29,142,498 downwards.
ATTCCATACAATGATATCCAAGTTGGGCATGTGTGATATCTATGCACCAACTTGAGGGGGAGAGTTGAAATACATATAGTTTTATTCTTAGTTACCAACTTGTAGCCTTTGGAAATTGTTAGGGACTAAGATGTAAATATCATTTTTTTCCTTTTTTGTATATACTTTGTCACTCGTAAGTTCAATGATATAGAAAATTACACTCTCAACACTACATATAACAATATAGGGAAGAAAAAGAAACGAAAAAAGGAACAATACAAATAAAGATAAGAGAAGAAAAAAGAAATGGAAGTTAACGAAGAACATTTTAACACATAAATAGGTAGAGAAATAAAAAAATAAACAATACACCACCCACGATCAGCATATTATTTTAAAGGGAAAGAAAATTCGAATATAAGTTCCACTGAGGGGAACTAACAAGAATCAGTGGTTTGGAACCAACAGAGTCATCCTTATTATGTAAAGATGACCTCCATTGTTGATATGTGGAACAACAATTGATATCAACAAAACCGGACATTCTACCATCTCTACTGCCTGTTATGGAAAGACATACATGTTAGTACGAAATGTCAATTTCTCGTTCTCCACTATGAAATTTATCAAGTTTCAATCTGGATGATACTACATTTGTTTATCCAAAGAATCAGGGTTTGAGAGAATGCAAGCTTGTTGATCCATATGATGTTCAATATGAGGAGAAAAGTTCGAAGTTTTTACACGTACAATTGGAGTTTTAAAAATTTTCGTGACGAGTCAAGTAAGAGCAAAAATCAACATGCAGTCCCTTGTGGGGATTGAATATTCAGGTAAGGAGGTACATTTTGTCCAGACGGGGCTGCCTCTTAAGGATCCTACCCTCTCATGGTATGTAGAATTTATCAATCTTACATGAACAAACAATGGATTGTATAGCTGATCAGTAATGTACTTCAAATCTATGAATTATATTATTTAAAAAGAAAAAATAATAGAAAGGGTCCACTCGGATACTCATCTTTAACACTTTCAAAAGGAATTCACCGTCCAGTCCAGTATTCTTCCGTATGTACTGGTATTAAAATAGTCAAATGTAGAGAGCTTAAGTGTTACCAGTAAAAGAATTATAATATCCTGATTCATTATGAGCAGCAACTCCAGTACATCCAGGATTTTCTTTGGTGGTTCTCATCAGTACTGACGGTTGTGATGAAGAACACAGTCTTCTCTTTGAAGAAACTTCACATCGTACATTACTTACTTTGACATTCGATTGACTTGAATCCTTGGCTACACTCAAGACTTTTCTCATAGATCTTCTTCTTGTCCCCGAAAATTCGGATACAAAGTTTTCAGGGTTGATTCTAAGAATATGAAAAACCTCCTTGGCTAATTTATGGATAGCCCAAGCCTGTATGACATCAGAGCTTGGCAGTAAATTAGTAAAGGGTATGATGACCTTAAAGGCAACCCAAAGTGGAATTGTAACTACCCAGCCTGTATGAAATCAGAGCTTGGCAGTAAATTAGTAAAGGATATGATGACCTTAAAGGCAGCCCAAAGTGGAATCGTAGCTAAAGATAATAATTTGAATGAAATACCTGTCTAAAATAAATGGTAGCTCTGTATTTGAAATGCGTTGCATTTCTGATATCAAAATACATCATGCAGCATAGTTATCCAAAAAAAGAAAGAAAAAGATAGCACAAAATAATCAAACAACTAGAAAAGCTACATAAAGAAAATCCATGGAGGGTTAACTACAATCTCACTTTAGCAAGTACAGAAACGAGAAGGAAACAGAAATTTTGGAGAAAGCAACAAACCTCAAACTGTTCGAGGTTCTGATACATTCCTTCATGAAGTTTAGCCCTCCTAGTGGCGAAGTCCATAGGCTCTTTAATGATATCACAATAATCCCCAACCTTCAGAAACGAGGAAGTTGTTAAATGAAGAAGAAATAAAACATTCATGAATTGATTGGTGAAATCAATGCCAAAACAGACCTCATCAGCATCGACTGGTTCAACAAATATTTCATAAGTATCTCTCCTAAACTCCAAAAAAAAAAAAAAGAAATTTGTAAGCAATAGTTAATCATGGAAATATGTGTTGATATGTTGTTTAAGCAATTCACAATGTGTGATGCAATGACATACCTCAGTATGCTACAAAATAATATATACAAACATATGAACGTATTGACCTTTGTAGTATGTCAATAATGAGCTCTAGCATACGCTTTTCTGGCAATTTTAATGTTTTACCTAATATTATGAGGAATTAATCATATTAAAAGGGGAAGTAATTAAAGCTTAATATTGGAGTTATGATTTAGCAGTTTGAAAGAGAGTAGGCCAACCATTAGGGATTTCACGATCATCATGTTTATGATTTCCGTTATTCTTTTCCAATTCACTATCAGTTGTCCATCTGACTGATATTATAAATAAACAAATATTATCTCTACCCTGCACATGACCGGAAACATACTCTCTAATTAGATAAGGTAGGAGCTAAAAGGAAAATGGAAGAAAAAAAAATATTCGTTTTTAAGACTATCAGAGATGATCGATTGAATCTCTTAAGGCTCAGTAAAGATATAGAGTTGAAGTTACAAGTATTATTTACTTCAACAAACGTAGCAAGACTTCATAATCTCAAAATTTTCTACGAATTCCTACTACATTACTTTTTCGATTATTTAGTCTAATGTCCTATATGTCAGAACACTTTCCAGGAAAATAAAGGTCTTTGACCAATATATGATGGAGGTAATAACAATAAGATGGAAATGACTGAAATTTTATGCTAATCGGTCTTATAGTTTCTGGTATTTTTTTCACTAGTACACACTATGATTCATGCTTCCAGAAACTTTGTAAAACAAGATATAACTAGATAAAACCCACATTTGCAACTGCGATTTAACAGGAAGAACTGAGTAGTCTTGTCTTAATTATCATTCCTAGTCTTTTAAAATTTGAGATTGCAATGGTCACTCATTGCTTTCACAATTTCAACATCCGAATTAAATTTCTCCTCCTTGCTCGAATGTCAAATTTTATTGGCAAATAGGAAGCCAGTGAATGAACGTTCAGAGGACTACCTTCCACGCTTGTTTGTGTACGTTCGAGACTGAATTAAATGCAGCTTCACCAAATCTTCTCTTCACCATTGTCCTTGTCCTTGAAGGTTCCCCTTGATCTTCCCCCAAACCTCTGAACCGAAGGGCTTCTGCTGAATTTCCTTCCGTGCATCCGAGGTTGATATTCGTGGGCTTCTCCTCCTATGCCCATCTCTCCAATTCGCTTTGTGAGTTTTCCTACAGCAGAAACATTCCACCCATCAAATTACTCAAAAAAGGAACAAATATACAATATATTGCAATTTGATGAAGAAATAAAATGATAATTCTTACCTAGACATTGATACAAAGTGTGATAGACAAGAATTGGGCATTTGATCTCAATATTAAACCAGTCAAAAAGTGCAGCTAAGGGGAAATCAAGAGATTGTGCAGCTTTAAATAAGAACACAGAAGATCTGAAGACAGCAAGAAATATGACTGATGATACATTGCAAAATGGGTAGGTTTTTTTCTGTATTTGGACAAGGGAGAACCAAAATTTCCAGAAAAATGAAATACGGACGTTAAAAATAAAGATGATGCGGCTATAATCTTGATTAGGGCTTAACAGAGAAGGTTTTGAAGGGGTAATCAAGAATCCTCCATTAAATGTGAGGCTTGAGCATCCATGGCAAAATACACAAACAAGCCCTTCAAATTTAAATGCCAGAAATTTTATTACATGAATGAGCATCAGAACTTTCCTTTTAAGAATGTATGAATATTGGATTTTCTTCTAGCTGGCATTTGATATGCATTCAGTTCAAGATAATGTTGCTGCAGCCTCGAGTACTCCACCTTCGTCTACCCCACTTTTTCCATCAACATTTCCTCCTAGCAAGGACCATTAAAGAACTGCTGAATAACAAACAAAGATAAATAAATTCAAAGAATGGAGGCTTGAACAGACACTATTTCAAAATGCATCCTTAGCAAAAAATGGAGGCTTAAACAGGTACTAAAACAGGAAAATCAAAAGATTATTTCATGTCGGGCTAGACTGCCATGTTTTGGTGTTTATTCTCTTTTGGGACATCAAATATCAATGCAGGCAAATCTTTCTATCGAACGGTTTGAAACACATTGGTACTACGTAGAGGAGAACTCCACACAGAAATTTATGGTACCTTTGTCAAGAAAATAGTCCCAATTTACGTGTAGAATATGATTTTGCATATTAATTTAAACAAAGGCGACTTCAGTGTGCAGCAAATAGTATAAATGCATAAGTTAATCCAGGTAGAGTCCGGATAATGGTTATTATATCTCCCATAGCAAAAGCTTCAAAAATTCACCACCTAAGAGTGATACTGCACTCAAGCACTTTTCTTCACCTCAGCAGACTTGATAATGTCGATGAATTCGGGCTGCAGAAAGAAGTTAGAAACAGTTAACATCATCTTTTGTTTATAAATTTTCCAATCTCTAACAACAGTCATCCTCTAATCATTAGATAGTTAGCAAGCCGACACGCCAAACCCCAAGAGGAATAGTAGCCATCATTACCTTGAGGGAAGCACCGCCAACTAAAAAGCCATCAACATCAGGATTTGCAGCCAATTCCTTGCAGTTGGCACCACTCACGGAACCTGCATGCAGTTTATTTAGAGCAAGCTGTAAAATGAGTACAACAAACAGGGAAAAGACACATTTATCATGCAATTTAACCAGGGCCATCGTTCAAAGAGTACAAGGCCTCACAACTGTTCATTCACCTTGAAAATGGGCTATCATGCAATTTATGACGCAGAGACAGAATGATGGCTTCTATTCATGAAACCCTTCTATAGAACCGAACCATCTCAAGGCTAAAATTGAAAGGTTCCAAAATCTTCTTGTTTAAATATAAAAACTAATAAAGCTAGCCAGAGACAAAAACAAAACGTTACCTCCATAGATGATCCTAGTTGATGCAGCAACTTCATGGCTAACATTTGCATGAAGCCATTTCCTCAGTTCAGCATGTACCTATGATCAGAAAGGTATCCCTGCTGTTAGACTTGCAGCAAGATGAAGATATAGATACCATTATGTTATTATTAGAAATTGCAATGATGATCCCCAACAGATAAAGCCCCAGTTCGTCTCCCATTTCTTAGAACTCATTTTTCCTCAAACTTATTTTCAACCACACATTTCAAGGGACCCAAAACTTTAATCAATTTTTTATCCACACATTTCATCAACTTCTATCAAAATTTACTTAAAATCTCATTTCTATTCAAACCAAACAGGGGCAAAAATAAATATAGATCCAGGGATATAATGTAAACCCAAAATAATAATAAGGAAAATCTCAATTTAGATGGATAGATATTTATTAATGGTACAAGCGTAATCCTGGATGTGAAGTGGTCAAGTGATAGACTTCCTATTCATTGTACATATATGAGCAGGGGAACGAAGAAGAATGCTGCTGGTACAGTAGGGAATCAAAGGGAAGAGCTGTGAGCTACACCAGTCACTCAGGCTTCAGAAGGTTCTATTGGTGGTTACAAGTAGTTGCAGATGGGGAGTTGGGTATTTCGGTTCAAAGCAGTTGGCTAGTGGGTATTTCAGTAAGGAACGGTTGGAACTCGAATAAATAAGAGATGGTAGGCTTAGAGAAAGAGGGGAAAATACAGGAGTCTTGTAGGAGAGAACCAGCCTCTCAAAAGTTGGTACCATCTTTGTAATGTCCTTTTCACTTTTGCAGTGATTTGTAATACAATTCTTTCATTTTCATATCAAGTAATAAAGTACCACACAGAGTTTCCTTTTTATTTCCTTCTGTTTCTTTCATTCAATACAAACATAACAGCATATTATACAACAGATACCTATCAGTGACCAGTGTTCATTTTAACCTAAAAATCAACAGGCATGAAATTCACAATCTATGCCTTTTAGTAGAATTGAGAAATAGATATTTCAATTTTCGTATATCTAATGTATTGTACTAAAAAAAAGACGAATGAAGCCCAACTTACTTCCTGAGCCTGAGCAGGAGTTGCAACCTTCCCAGTTCCAATAGCCCAGACGGGCTCATAAGCCAAAACAACATTAGTCCAATCAGAAATCCGTTCTGCAATATATAACAAAATGAAATTTAAGGTAATGACTTTTATGTAATTTTCGAAGTGCAAAATAAGTATTGATAGAGTCCATAATGGATACATGACGAATAAGAATTCAAAGCAGCAAAATAACAATGTAAGATATTTTGATACACAGCAATAATTCATAAAAACTAATACAGCAAAATATAAGAGAGCGATTAACAATGGCATCTAATCACCAAGATCTCAATAAATTTTATGAAAAAGAAAACGATGGCAAGATTTGATTTTAGAAAAACAAATTCGCCCTAAAACTTAAATACTGGTAAGTGTAAGGCACAGTTACAACTCATATCCACAAAACAGGATAGTTAAAAACTTATGTTACTAACCACGAGAAATGGGAAGCGAAAACAAGCAATAGTTATGAAGAGTCGAATTGTGCAAATAACGACTTATGTACCAGCAATAGCCTTTGTTTGTGTAGCAACAACATCCACAGTTGATCCTGCTTCTCTCTGCTCAAGAGTCTCGCCAATACAAGCAATGACCTTTAGACCTTTAGAAAGAGCATATGCAACCTTATCTCCAACGAACTGAAATCAAAATTGCAGTAAGATAATCAATGGATATAGAAATAACTCGGATCCCAGGAATCAATGTGTAGATTTCATATTGAAAAGGAAATACCGCCGGACAGTAAGTACCTCGTTTGATTCACCTAGCAAAGCCCTCCTCTCAGAATGACCAAGAATAACCCAAGGAATGTCCAAATTGACGAGCATCTCAGCACTGCACACAGATATGAGCAGTCAACTATAGCTTTATAAAATCCAAATGATTAGACTGAACCACGATCATTGCTGCCTCCTCCAAAATACAAATTTGAAGAACTGATGTGAATGAAGCTATACAACAAAGGATTAGGTACATTGTAATACCTTGCAGAATGTGGAAAGAAGGCCTCTCAATGTAAACATGAAACAGACACAGTTTACTCAACTTACTTGTACTTTACCAAATGGCAAAACAGTGATTTTGAGAGCTAAATACCATTGCTAAGGTGTGCAACTTTAAAGAGCAGAAACATCAATATAAGAAGATGTACCTAACCTCACCGGTGAAAGCACCCCCTTTCTTTACCCAACAATTTTGGGCTGCGACATGGAATTCAGGTCTCAGTGAACTTTTAACAACCGGAAGAAACACAAATGGAGGGCTGACAACAACCTCTGCAAGAACAAAAAAATTCAAACAATCACATCATATAGTAAGAAAATCTCCTTTGCACGAATCAAGGCTGTTTCTAGGTCATAAAGCACAAGGGGAGAGGGGATTGTTTAATTATTCATTTCTTCAAGTGGAATTCTGAGTTTAAAATTGCATTTTAGAAAGCAAAAAAAATTGAAGCACTGCAATTCTCCAAGTCAAATTCTAGAACCCCAATTTTACATGCACACAAACACAAAAAAGCCAGTCTAATAGTATTTACACCAACATTTCATCCTGAAGTTCAATTGAACAACTAAAAATACAGTCCATTTATGTGACTTCATCTGTTAATTTTATTTTTATTTTAGTAGGAGAAAAGAAAGGAAATCAGTATTCTCAAGTTTTCCTTTCCTTTCTTCCTTACCTTCACTAAAATCCAGAATACAAACGGACGTACATTAAAAATTACAAAAAGATAAAATACACTAACCCACAACATCTGGAGATGGAACTTGACCAGCATTGAGTGTTTCCACGATCTTCTTCACCTCTTCAGTGGTCCCATTCTGCGGTAAAATTTCAACTTCATGGATAAATCGGCTTTCATATTCCAAATATATATAAATTTGCTTAAATTCGGCGATGTGATAGTGAGAACTTATGAAATTATATTTCAAAATGTCAAAAGAATATTGGATCTATATTATAAAGCAGTGCTAGCACATTCAATTAGGTATCGGAAGCAAAGAAAACAAACATGGTTCTTCAACTAAATCGTACAAGTTTGCTCGCTATTAAACTAAAAGGAATTACTTTACTGACTGCTCGCATAAACACAAATACATACTTAACCAGGTACAACCGCTAAATCTTTCATAAATTAAACAGATCAGTAGATCGAAGAATGCGATTCTTAATTATTGCGCAGATTGTGAAAGGCCGAAATGAAGATTAGAGGCTTACACATTTCCAGTTGCCGCCGACGAAGAATTTTCTGCCCATTTTCTCTACGAAGATTACGATTAGAAGAAAATATTTAGTGCTTAGCAATTGATCTTCAGTACGGGTCCGAGATTTATATGGATATTCATTATTTACGGATCACGGCGGATGTGCATTTGAATGGTCCATAATATCCTCATCCATAAATAATAACAGAATATTCCACGGGCTCTTCGGGGTTTTTTACGGAATCTTTCTTGTGCACGCTTGGGGTAATTTGGTAAATGGGGCTTGACCTTTAGCCTGGACACTCTTTTTTTTTTTCCCATTTTCTTTTCCAATTTTTTTCTTTCTTCATTTCAACCACACATTCAATCAATAAAATAATATTACACATAAATTCAAAAATTCTCATTACATTTTAATCACACAATATTCCATTAATCACTATTCAAGAATTTATTTTTCTCCAAAATGAGTTTCAAACAATATTTTTATTTAGGTCTAAAAGCATAGAATGCCCTAAAAACGTTTTGTCTATTATATACCTCCCAGCTATTGAGAATTGCAGAAAATCCTTCCATTTGAAATATTTTGTGCGAAAAACTCTTCTATCATTAAATTTGCCGTTAAACATAGTAAAAATGTCAAAATTAAAAAGTACTAATTGCAATTTTAGTATCCAAACTTTTTATTCTTTTACAAATTATATCCATTTTTTTATGTACCACCCACAATCCCAAACCTTTGAAATTTTATTTTCCACGTCAACCTACTTCATTTTCTTTCCTAAAAGTTTATTATTTTATTTAATCCATTCCAAAACCCTCCTAAATTTCTCATTTTTTCTTCTCATTTTTAGTTCCACATAATTCGCTTCCTTTACAAGCTCCATTCAATTGGAGTGTCCACTTTTGTTGTCGAAATAATTTGCAGAACCTTTTTTTTCCTGTCATGCCAAGAAGAAATGGCTCGTCCACCGTCATGAGGTAGTAGCCATGTCAACTCTTAAGGCGGATCACAGTGTGTTTTGCCTTTGATGAATTCAATTGTCCATGTGTGAAGCACCGTTGCATATGTGTGAGGACCTATCTTAGGAATGAGAAGAAGAATGATGAACTTGGGTGAGAGATTTAGGAGGGTTTCGGTGGAAAATAAAGTTTTAAAAGTTTGAGATCGTGGGTGGCACATAAAAAATTTGGGAATAATTTATAAAAAAAATAAAAAGTTTGGATATTAAAAATGCAATTATTATTTTTTACTGTTATTAACGGTAAATTTGACGATATGGAGATTTTCGCATAAAATGTTTCAAATAGAGGGGTTTTCTGCGATTTCCAATAGAGAGGAAAATATATCGCAAATGAAAATATTTCTAGGAAGTTTTCTGCTATTAATCTTTTTTTATTTACGTGAGATAAATGGACGTCACAAAAAATGTGTGGTGATGAGCAGCTCATTTCCCACTCCACCACTTCCATGCGTCATTTTTCTATTATCTAAAATAGTTTCATTTTAAAGATCATTTTCCACTTTTGAATTGATTTTCATGTTAAAATTTACAGAAAAAAATTACTTAATTTTTACTCAATGACATGAGAAACGCAAGATTCAACCTTACTACATCTAGAGGAGGGGTGATTAGGTGTAAATGCGGAATTAAAACTTAATTAACAGGCAACAAGTCACAAGTTAATTATGTTTAGGTGATTAGTCAAACAAATCAATTTAACATATCTTGAAATACCGCAATAATGCCAAAGCAATAAATAAAGCAATAAACAATACCAGAATTGTTCACGGAGAAACCCAACGTGGGAAAAACTCCGGACACTTTGCCAGTCAAAGATCATTATGCACATAGATTTAAGACAATTCCATGCACAATGAAGACTCATCTCAAATATTTATTACTGCTATATATTTTCGAGGAATACATGCTACTGTGCATATAATACATGAAAGATTAAGAGTAGAAAATAAGCCCCCAAGTTCTAAGGCCACATGTTTCGTTGCTATTTATGCACTTCGGCTATTCATATAGTTTCATTCTCTTCAGAGCATCACTTGCATCAGAAAACTTACTTTCTCTTTTTATTAGACCTATATCATAATCCACCAAGCTTGTAAAGTAACAATTCAGAAAATGGAAGATTACACATTCAAGAGAATAAGTTTAGCCTATTTCAAAAATAAGAAAACAAGTTTGAAATTTCCAAAATCAGATTTTTATTAAAAAATTTTAAAATTTTATTTATGAAATAATATATCATTAAATTAATTTATTATTAAATATTTAATTCTAATATAATATAATTAACCCATCCCACCTTGACCATCCTTACCGCTCCGACGATCGTTCTGATCATCGCCCTACTCCGACGAACTTTCCGACGACCGTTCCGGCGACTTTCTGACGAACTTTCAGGTGACTGTCCAGCGAACTTTCCCGGCGACTTTTTCGATTTTGACAATTATTTATATTATTAATTAAATATTTATTTATTTTATTAATTAAATATAATGGTATTACAATTATACAATTAATGGTCACATATACATAATTAATTGGTTACGGATTATTTTTGAGGTCCCAAATCAAAAAAATTATAGGTCACGATTTTTTTATTGGTCACAGATCAAAAATTTTGTAGGTCACGGATTATTTTGAGGTCACGAATCAGGTCACATGTTATTTTATTGGTCACGAATCAAAAAATTACAGGTCACAGTTATCTATCAGTCACATATTTTCAAATTTATTGATCGCAGATTAATTTTTAGTCATAATTTTGAGGTCGCAGTTATATTTTTTTTGTGACCACCCCCGTGACTAACCCTATCGCAGATTAATTTTTAGTCACAATTTTAAGGTCACTACCACCGAATTCTGTGACCACCCTCATGACCACCACAGACTTATGTGACCACTCCCGTGACCACCACTGATTTCTGTGACCACCCCCGTGACCACCACCGACAACTGTGACCACACCCGGACCACCCATCAACTTTTGTGACCACCCCCTGACCACCACCGACAGCTATGACCACCACTCATCACTGCCACCAGCCACGTCGTCGCTACCACCACCACTGAAATACACCAACATCACCACACCAGCCCACGCCATTTTTGCAACACCAACATCACCATACCACACCGCAACACAACAAAACCACCTTGACCATCAGTTCTACAATCACCACCACAAAATCGCCACCACACAAACAACCATCAAAACCCTTCCTAACCGGCAGATCTACCACAGAAACACCAAAACCCTCTCCAACCGGTAGATCCACCACAGAAACACCACAAAACCCTCACTAATTCTGCTTCGCGCACGCTGGTGTGGTGCTTCGCTGGAGTGGGTGTCGCAAGGTTGCGAAAGGTGGCAGGGTCGTTGAGGCTGGGGACGCTGAACAACTGCGTCGTCGTCGACTGCTGTTCGAACAGCAGCGTCGCCCGAAGTGGAAGAGGGTGGGGATGCTGTCGTTCGAACAGCAGCGTCGTCGTGACGCTGCTGTATGAACGGCAGCGGCAGGAAGGTTGAAGGTAGAGAAAGGCAAGGGAGAGACGGGTAGGGGAAGGAGGGAGAATGGAAAAGGTTGGAGTTCGTGGTCGGCGGCGAGGTTGAGAGAGAAAGAGAGAAGAGAACGGTGGGTTAGAGAGACAGAGGCAATGGGAAATTAATTAGGTTTGGTGAAATTTGTAATATAATATTTAAATATTAAATATCAGATTTTGGAATTAATAAAACTTGGATCTGATTTTGGAAGTTGGATATTGAAATATAAGGTTTCGTGTAATTACCACTTCAGAAAAAGATAGAATGCCCATGACATGTTTGAATATAAAAAAAAAAGGAAAAAAACTCGAAAACTTATTCTTTTTTTTTTTTTTAAAGTAGGCGGGTCGGGTTGGGCGGGTTTATTCGGTTTTTATGTGTTAACTCATAACCTAACCCAACTTGCCTACACAGCCACCCACCCAACCCATGTAAAAACAACAAAAAAATCGACCCGATCCGATTGGGTTGATTCAGGTTGGGTGGTTTGGTCGGGTTTTGCCCACCCCTATATTTAATCCCTGTATTAAGAGTTTGTTGGCAGAGTTTTTGTTTTTTTAGAATAACCTTCTCTAAAACCAAATAAAACTTACCTTGTTAAAAGTGTTACCAAAGACGAGACTCCTACATGATCTAGGATTCCTACATGATCTAGGATTCTCAGGTTGGGGCGTTCGTGTAGGGTTAGGAATCTTCTGGAGTGAGGATCGGCGACACTTGGTTAGGAATACGCGGGTTTTATCTAAGTAAATATCCCGGGGCCTTTATTCCCGAGAACTTCCGGAGTGATTATAAGGGCAAACTGGGGTGGTCCTTCCTCGAGATGTCTCGAGGACGTTTTATGCCCGAGGATTCTCAACTGGTGGTCAAGGAAGTTGAGCTACTTCTACTCGTCGTGCTCGAGGTGATATATTATGACCGTATCACTGGCCCCCGTGCATCCATGCTCGAAGCTAGAGGATGGGTGCAATGGTGCTGTGTGCTCGATGCTGAACCGTTCGCTTAAGTTTTTGATCACGTGCTAGGGTTACGTAATGATGACGTCAGCCCTGGTAAAAAATGGCGGTTAAAATTCTCACCCCTGGATGGGTGACGCGTGGCCGGATCTAAGGGCTGAGGAGGCGACCTTTGGTCTCCCCCTCCAAGAGGGCTATAAATAGTTCTTTTCCCTTTCATTTTTCACCTTTTGCCTCTCAGTAACTTCTTTGGCCCTCCTCGAGATCGAGTATTAAGGTAAGTCCTCAAGACCTTTAGTTGTTTCTTTAGCTTGTTTAAGTTAGTATGTCGAGTAGCGATAGCAGTAGCTCATTCTCTTCCTCGGGTTCAACACCTGAAGGTCAGCCTAGGTCAATGATCCCTATGGCCGAACCTCTGAATGTTCAGCCTCGAGCTCAGGTTAGTGCGATCCCTTTTACCTACCCCGACCAAAGACTGCACGTTTAAAGAGCATCTAGCAGTGGCGTGTGCTCGGGAGTATAAGGTTATGCCCGGTTGTGATGTTAGGTCTCCTGAGCCTAGGGATAGGATGGTAATTGCTCGGGAAGGGGAGTTTGTCATGTTCAGGGATTCCTTAAAGGGGGGTTTTAGGTGGCCCTTACATCCCTTCTTCCTCGCACTACTGGTCGAGTATAATATGTGCCCGGGTCAGCTGGTGCCAAATAGGTGGAGGATGATAACTTATTTTTTTATCGCCTGTAGATATCTAGGAATAGTTCCATATCTCGACCTGTGTCGAATGTTGTTCGACCTTAAGCAACTTCCCCAATTCACTTTCTTTGCATACCTATCAACCCGGGGAGGTTTTAAAGTCCCGAGGTTACCTACTTCCCTGAAAGGTTGGAAGGAGAAGTGGTTTTATGTTATTTCTCGGGATGATGTTCTTCTTTTCAGTCCTCGATGGGGGTTTCCTGATACGTCGAGCTTTTGTGAGGGACAAGCATATTTTGAGTCTCTGGAGAGGGATAGGCTTAGATTAGAGAATCTCGAGCCCCTTGTTTATAACACAGATGACATTCTCGGGGACGACATCCTTGATCTGGCAGAGATGCAAGGCCTTGAGGGTAGGACTTGCTCTTTTGTGTTGTTCAATTTATTTGAGGACTTTTTAGCTCGGGCTCATGTGGTTATTTTGTGCAGAAATGACATTCGACCCAAGTGCCCTGCGCCAAGCTGTTGGGAGCAAGAGTAAGGCTCCCCAAACCCGGGCTCCAGGGCAAAAGAGAGGGAAGAAAAGACCCCGGGATTCTAGGTACGATCACCCTGCTAGCGGCCCGGGAGAGTCATCGAGGGCCGACGTTACGATCCCAGGGTCGGGCAAACCCACAGATGCTCGCGCTCCCCAGCCACCACCTCAAGGAACCTCGACGCCAAGAGCAGCCACGGTTGTTGATCTCGAGAATGAGGGAGCTCCATCGTGCCTCGAGCAAACCGGGGATAGGGACATCTGTCGCCTTGTCCCTGACTTTTAAAAAATTATTTAAATATATTCAAAAGTAAATTTTTAATCTCAAAAGAAGTTGATTTTAATTTTAAGTTAAAGTCAGCAATCAATTTTAACCACAAATTCATGAAACACACAACTTTTCAATCACATTTTTTTATTAATTTCTATCAAAATTTATTAAAAATTCGATTTTAATCACTACCAAACATCGTCAAATTCCTTGTAAAGGAAAAAAAAAAAAATTCGGTTTCCCTGCAAAGGCGCGCATATATAAAATTTCCCGCCACCTTCCTCGAGCAAAGTAGGGTTCACACTTTACACTCGGAAATTCACCCTTTCGAATCATATTCAATTCTCAAAACCCATACCTTGTGGTTGCTTTTCCTTTTTAATTTACTGCAGCCCATCACCGAGGAAGACGTATTTCAACCCTAAACACTTCTTAAATCGCAGAAATGGCCGCCTCATCTGACTCCCAGGCCTCCGCATTTTCGGCAGCCGAGGTACCATCTTTTACCCTATTACACAGATTCACCCCCTGTTAGTTGATATTTATCGAGTTAATTGTGTAAATGTACGTTTGTTCGGTTGTATATTTGATTTATTAATTTAGAATTTCTCGTGAAATTTCAATGTTGCAGTTGGAGTTTCTTGCAGAGGATGAAATGATTGAGATTGTACCAAATATGAGGATGGATTCACTCAATTTCGTCTCTGTACGATTTCCATTTTGAGTTTTTTTTTCAACATATGGACTGTTATATTGGAGCACATAAATTTATTTTTACCTTCTTTTTTTGGTTAATTTCTAGGGGGATTTTGGTCCTTTTAGACCACAAATAGCAACGCAGGTGCCACTGTGGTTAGCAGTAGCGTTGAAGAAGAGAGGCAAGTGCATGATTCGGCCCCCCGAGTGGATGTCTATAGGTGAGGCCATTTGAAAAAAAAGCTTTTTCCACTTAGTTCTCAATTACACAATGAGTGGTTAAGTCTAAGAATTTATTTTTATTTTTTTCGAACTAATTAGATGGTAGAATTTTTTGGGTATAGAATTGAATGCAGATCCACCCGTGTGCTATTTAGATTCTCTTAGCTATTTTCTCAACGTCATAGAATTATTTCTCTTTTGCCAGCTTGAGCCATGCTACACCCATGTATGTGCAATTTTCAGTACTTCCTTTTCTCCATGTTTTAAAAGTTTGGCACTTTTAGTTGACTTAGGTTTCCCGCTTAGTCAGTAACTTTTACAGTTTCAGTAATTTGAATTATGCCAAGTTCTTCTACTCCAACTCTTCATCTGCAAACATCAAAATGTCATCTCTATCCATGTTGGAGTTATTTATATCTTGACTCGTTGTGAAAGGGTTGTCTTTCTGAAAGAGAAAAGCTGTATTAATGCAATTTTTGAATATGAATCTGCATATGCACTTCATTACGGGTCTTGACATGCTGTATCAATCTACAAGTTTGCTTTATTTATTTTCAATTCCTAACACTAAGCACAAAGCTATAAGATACAGATTTCTTACTGATTTTGAATCCTGTTTTTCCCACCAGAAAAGTTAACACAAGTGCTGGAAGCAGAACGAGATTCTGAAAAGTTTCAGCCTCTACCATTTCACTATGTAGAAATATCAAGGCTTCTTTTTGATTAGTAAGTAGTTTTACACCTAGTAAGTACGAACTATATTCTAGTTTATTTTAATTGGTCTTGATTCCTGTTTTTCATTGATGTAGTGCCCGAGAAGACATTCAGGATGTATATATGGTTAGTCAAGTAGAATTTTTATATATTTCTTTGAGCACCTGATAATTTCAGGAATTTTGATGATTCATCTCCTAACAGGTAAGGTCTCTAATTGAGGACATCAAGGATGTGCGTTTTCACAAAATTGGAACTGGCTTGGAGATTATCTCGAGGGAACGTACTTATGCGCTGAGGGTATGGTTCTTCTATCCCTTGAAAATTTTCTATAATGAACGTGTCTGTGTAGTTTTGATTTGTATAATGAAACCTCATATTCTTGAAAAGGAAAAGGTTGGGAATTCTTCTGGAAGCAAGTTCTCCTCTGTTTTAAGATAGTATCATTTTCTTTTTAACTCTCATTAAGTCATAACATGGTGAAAAAGCAAATGCAACCTTGGTCGAGGATCAATTTTGGTTGATAATTTTAAAATTTGGTTTTATGTAGCTAATAGCTAGTGTTAGTTATTACTTATTTTGGAGCATGTCATCTGCTTTTCAATATAAGTCTAATCTCTTCATTACGGGAACGTGGAAACCATATGCAATTGGGTGGGATCACTTGCAAATCCAGAATGATCTTTTACCTTCTGCAAGGTCTCTTTATATAGGCATCTTTCTTGGACCATATTTTAGTAAGTTGTGTAGACTTCCATCAATCAAGACTAGTTGCCATATTTTCTTGAATCCTTTGAATTTACCCCAATTAGGCTTCTATTCGGTTCTATTATTCCTTTGTCGGTGACATATCCTAATTTGTTGTCCATTACTTATTGTCCCACAATTTGTGTGGATTTATTTATGGCTTAACATTTCCAGTTTATAAAAGCAAAGGCTCTGGAAACAATTGTTGGCCCTCGTTGAAAATGTCAGTAATGCCATACATACCCAACCCATAGGAAATATTTATGAAGGTATATTTTGTAATTAATGAACTAGCAAGCATTATGATTTAGAACATTTTAGGATATATGGTCCAGGACTAAGAGAGTCATATATTTGACGACGTTACAGTTAGCTATACATTTACACACTTTCTTTACTGAGCTGTAACCTTCACATTTTGCAGCTTAAAAATCTATCAGCTATGGAAGCAAATATAGTGCGTCCATTTGTTACAAGAGCTCTGGAGACGTTTTATAAGCTCAGCAGTCCTGAGATGATACAAGAATCAGACCACCTATCTAATAGACAACCTCAAGTAACCAATCGTGGGCCAAGAGTAAGTTATTTCTTTTTGCCTTCTGTTTCTCTTTTCTCTGAGTTCCTTCTGATTCAGAATATACGAAAATATCATATTATACCAAACAGGAGGAAATTTATTTCTTTCCCTGTCATCACTTATTTGCACACCCAAACACATGGATCATATTATTTTACCCCTCTTTCAATGTGCAACTGATGGAGCCACAAAGAACTTTCTAGTTTATGGATTATTGAATGGCAGGACTAGTGTTTAACAAAAGTCGTGGTATTAACATTTCGTGCTTGATTTTCAGCGGCAACTGAAAGATAGATGAACAAAGAGATTACAAATGCCTTTGCGATCATCTCAAATTACATCTCAGAGGTAGCTAGCTCATAAGCTATCCCAGAGGTACTCCCTACGCCTCTAATTTATTTTGGCAATGTTACTGCTTTCATGGCTATATATTGCAAAAAATTGTTAGAGAGCAATATTCAGCTTCTATTCAAATTTTAAATCTTAGAGGTAGCAAGTTCATAATGCTTTCCAGATTGTACTCTTATGTCTCAAATGTATTTCGGGCAAATTTAGTATTGCTATTTCTAATTCTAGTTATTGAAAGAAACTGTTAGAGGGCAATGCTTGGTTTCTATTTAAAACTTTACGAGCCAGTGAATATTTTCATTGGAAAAGACCATGCTACTTCTAGGCTGCTTTTGATTGTGAGATGACTTGATTTTCAGTTGAAAAATCTTGATCTTAAGGCCATTAACTTATGTACATAATGATCCGTAGCTATAATGTTGCACTATTTGAGATTTTAATAATATAATCAATCCATACACTGCATACTTGTCAAATCTCCCAAAAAAAGGTTCATTGTATTTTGTTTGATGTTAACACAAAAGTGTCAAGTTGGTCGGGAAAAATACATGAAATATCGAACGATCAGTGCACAGCCCCTAGCTTCAACAATTTTTTTTTTTTTTAAAATAAAAATATTTGCTTGTTTTTTCTAATAAAAACTAAGAAAATAAAAGACTCATTCAAAGCCTGGAGAGCTAGGCCTGACATAGATTGCCTCTCTAGACTGATATACTCTTTCAATTTTTTGGTTTTTTTATTTGAATCTTCTTTGTAATTGTCATCTTATAGTTATTCAATACCTGCAATTTTATTATATTCCAACCAGAACTGCTGTGCTATTCATTAATCAATTGATCCTAACTTAAATTTTCAATCACGTGTGTAATTTCCATTCTGCTTGGTTGAATTAATGCTCTTTTTTCATCTTCCAAAGCAATTAATTATTTACTTTAATTTCCTTTATTTTGTTCACATTTTGTGCATCTACTTTATATGCAAAGTTTCCAAAGCAATTAATTATTTACTTTAATTTCCTTTATTTTGTTCACATTTTGTGCATCTACTTTATATGCAAAGTTTCCAAAGCAATTAATTATTTACTTTAATTTCCTTTATTTTGTTCACATTTTGTGCATCTACTTTATATGCAAAGTTTTATCTACCGTCATAAGATCGTTCATGTTGGATCATCAAGAACTAATTAACCAAAAGCGGAAGCGTACCTGGATCGGACATGATTATCGCAATGAATAAGTCCTGCGGTTTCAGTCTTCCAGATCAACACGTTGTTCCTTAGTTTCTCTCTGAAGATGGGAGTCAGAATAGAATGAACAGAACGTGTGATCCGGGGACCATAACCGTATATTTATACTGATTGCCTATTGACCTAATTCGGCCCATCATGGAATTTGGAATAGGCCCGGTCTCTACACATATGAGCCCATACTTTAATTAGATGCTTCAAAGCCCAAAATACCGAAACCTTATTAGATCACTTTAAATGGGCTTAACCGAAATTGATAGCCTTTAATTTAATACACAATATTTCACATATAAGCCCACATGTTTGATTAAAAATCCTTACAATCTCCCACTTGGGCTATATCTGTTACCTTATATTTGTGCATTAAATATAACCTTATGAGTACTCAGAATTTTGCTATCATTACCGAATGCATCCCCGAACAATCCGGTCCATCAATCATATCAACATAGGATCAAAGCGGCTTTCGCTACTTGTATCGTAACTAAACCCATCAATGGTCACGTATATTGACATAACTGAATGACATGGATCAAGCATGGATGTGTAGCATGAAAATTTCATGTGATGTGATCTTAACATGCCTATTTCCAACTGGTCCACCTTAATACCTTAGTGAGATCATTTTCAAATGAGTTCAGAGATAATAAACCAAAAAAACTTTATAACTGAAAATAACTTTAACCATAAACCATATTCAAAATGACAGTATATGTGTCTAATATGAAAAGCACATAAATACAAACTCCCACTGAAACTAGATATCTTCAAGAGATATTACACCCATATGAGCAGTATGCTCACGAAAGACCTTGGGTATCAATCCTTTAGTAAGCGGATCCGCAACCATGGAGTTTGTCCCGATGTGCTCTATTGACACCTGTCCACTCTGAACTCTTTCTTTAACAGCCAGGAACTTGATCTCTATATGCTTTGACTTCGTCGAGCTCCTGTTGTTATTGGAATATAGTACTGCTGATTTATTGTCACAAAATAACTTGAGTGGTCTTTCTATATTATCCACAATGCGCAGCCCAATGACAAAATTTCGCAGCCATATTCCATGATTTGATGCCTCATAACATGCTACAAACTCCGCTGCCATGGTGGAAGTAGCTATGAGTGTCTGCTTAGCACTCTTCCAGGATATAGCACCTCCAGCAAGCATGAAGATATAGCCTGAAGTGGATCTCCTACTATCTTGGCATCCCGCGAAATCGGAATCAAAATAATCGATGATCTCCAACTGATCCGATCTCCTGTATGTGAGCATGTAGTCCTTTGTTCTCTGTAAATACCGCATGACCCGTTTGGCTGCTTTCCAATGATCCATTCCCGGGTTACTTAAATATCTCCCTAACATCCCAACAATGTACGCTATATCCGGACGCGTACAAACCTGAACATACATCAGACTCCCTACAGCTGAAGAATAGGGAATCTTCTGCATTTCTTTAATTTCCAAATCATTTTTGGGGCATTGACTTAAACTGAACTTGTCTCCTTTAGCCACAGGGGTGTCACCTGGTTTACAATCTTGCATGCCATATCTTTTAAGTACCTTTTCGATATAGCTCTTTTGTGATAATCCTAGAATACCCCGAGAACGATCCCAGTGTATCTAAATTCCTAATACAAAAGAGGCGTCACCAAGATCTTTCATCTCAAAATTCCTTGCTAGAAATCTATTGGTTTCGTGCAGTAAATCTATATCGTTGCTGGTAAGCAATATGTCATCCACATATAAAACCAGAAAAATATACTTACTTCCACTGAACTTGTGGTATATACAGTCATCTACCAAATTCATCTCAAAACCATACGAGATGATCACTTGATGAAACTTGTAATACCATTGACGAGAGGCCTGTTTGAGTCCATAGATGGATTTCTTTAGTTTACAAACCATTTGCTTTGCATCATCCGACACAAAGTTTTCTGGTTGTACCATATAGATTGTTTCATCGATGTCACCATTGAGAAACGCTGTTTTAACATCCATATGATGTAACTCAAGATCGAAATGCGCTACCAAAGCCATAATAATCCTGAAAGAGTCTTTCGAAGAAACCGGAGAGAAAGTCTCTTTATAATCGATGCCTTCTTTCTGTGTAAAGCCTTTTGCGACAAGACGAGCCTTATACCTCTCCACATTACCTTTCGAATCCCTCTTGATTTTAAATATCCATTTGCAACCAATGGGTTTCGCACCTTCAGGCAATGGAACGATGTCCCATACGTCATTGTCCTTCATGGACTTTATCTCTTCATTCATGACATCGAGCCACTTTTGAGAGTTAGAACTTTCTATGGCTTGACGGAAGTTGATCGGATCATCTTCCACCACTCCAATGTCAACTTCATGTTCTTGGAGAAATACGATGTAATCATCTGGAACCGCACTTCTCCTCTCTCTAGTGGACCTTCTTAATGGCATTAGTTCTTGAGGCTGTAGAGTTTGTTCTTCTGGAACAAGTTGACTTTCAGAGGAAGATATAATGACATTGTCTTGATCCGGAGTTACTTCTTGAACAATGTCAGGAATAGAAACCTGATCCTGATCATTGTCAATGGCAATTAGAGGGATTTCAACATATTCCTCATCAAAGACAAAGTCTGTAACCCTTTCTCCCCCCGCAAACTCAACATCCTCAAAGAACCGTGCATTTCCTGTCTCGAAAATTGCCTTAGTCGTGGGATCATAAAACTTGTAATCCTTTGACCTTTCAGAATATCTAATAAAATAACAACTGATAGTCCTTGCGTCCAGTTTCTTTTCATTTGGCCTATAGGGCCTTGCCTCAGCTGGACATCCCCAAATGTGTAAGTGCTTCAAACTAGGCATTTTACCCGTCCAAAGCTCATAAGGGGTTTTATCAGTAGCCTTAGTTGGAACTCTGTTGAGTATATACGCTGCGGTCTTTAATGCTTCATCCCAGAGTGATTCTGGTAAGGTAGAATGAGTAATCATACTCCTCACCATGTCCTTAAGCGTTCTATTTCGTCTTTCAGCAACACCATTCATAGTGGGCGAACCCGGCATAGTGTATTGTGGGACGATACCGCATTCCTCTAGGAATTTAGCAAATGGTCCTGGACGTTGCTCACCTGAACCGTCATATCTGCCATAGTATTCACCACCACGGTCAGATCTGACGCTTTTAATCCTTTTGCCAAGTTGATTTTCAACTTCAGCTTTATAGTTTTTGAACACGTCCAGTGACTGTGATTTTTCATGAATGAGATATATATAGCCATATCTTGAAAAGTCGTCTATGAACGTTATAAAGTATTGTTGACCATTCCAAGAAGCCGTAGGGAATGGTCCACAAATGTCCGTATGTATAAGTTCTAAGACGTCCGAAGTCCTGTTGGCTTGAAATCTCCTTTTGTTGGTTTGTTTTCCCTTTATACAGTTAACACACATATCATAATCTGTAAAGTTAAGGGGATCGAGAATTTTGTTAGACACAAGTCTCTCAATTCTCCTCTTGGAGATGTGACCTAATCTCTTGTGCCATAACGAGGCTGAATTCTCACAGGTTAATTTTTGCTTTACACATCTAGTACTTACATGCAAGGATTCATTAAAAGAAGCAATTGTATCAATCAAATAAAGATTATCGTAACCTGATAAAGAACCGGAACCAACCAATTTTGAATCATGAAACAAACTAAATATTCCATTCCCGAATGAACAAGAATAACTAGATTTGTCCAAAGCAGAAATAGAAATCAAATTCCGTCGAAATGACGGTACAATAAATGTCTCATCAAGATCCAAATAAAATCCAGTCTTTAACAATAATCTAAATTTTCCTATTGCTTCTACTTCCACCGTCTTGCCGTCACCAACATAGATGTATCTTTCACCATCACTTGGTTTTCGGCAACTCAGGCAACCCTGCATAGATACACTGATGTGAGTTGTTGCACCAGAATCTATCCACCATGTGTATCTAGCTACCGAAGTTAAATTAACCTCAGAACAAACCAAATTAAGAAAAATACCTCTCTTGACACGCCATGCGTGATAGTTGGTACAATTCTTCTTCCTATGACCTGGAGCTCCACAAAAGAAACAACCACCCTCAGTTGGTTCCTTATGCTGTTTCTTTTGTAATATTGTACCTACAGCTTCCTTATCAGCTTTCCTTTTCTTGTTCCTTTTGTCCTTAGAGGTGGTGGCTAAATGAGAACTGTTCATCTTGTCATGCTTCAATCTTTCATCTTCCTGGATACAGTGTGAGATGAGCTCATTAAGGGACCATGGGTCCTTTTCATAATTATAGCTCACCTTAAATTGACTGAATTGTGTCGGAAGGGACATCAAAACCAATTGCACTAAAAGCCTTCAGATACATCCATCTTGAGTGCCTTCAATTTTGAAACAATGTGAAACATTTCCATAATGTACTCCCGTATGTTTTCTTTCCCTTTGTATCTCATTGAGATAAGATTTGCCAAAAGTGTACTAGTTTCAGCATTTTCATTCTTGGCAAACTTCTTCTCAAGATCCTCAAGGAAATCCTTAGCGGTAGTCACCTTATTGGACATAGTACCCCGAAATGCTTCTGGAATAGCACGCTTTATGACCATCAAGCTTATGCGGTTAGATCGTTCCCACTTTTCCATATCCCTCTTGTCATCAGAGGTACTCTTATTAGTAAGTGCAGTAGGTTGATCGACCCGTAAAGCAAGATCCAGATCCATGACTCCGAGAACAATCATTACGTTCTCTCGCCAAGCCTTAAAGTTGGTGCCATTAAGCATTGTAATGGAATTGATGTTAGCGGAGATATTAGCAGCAGAACTCGAAATCGAATTTAGAGAACGATTAAGTTGAAGAGCTCACAATCCTTAATATGCAAATAATTATTTCAAATAGTGGCAGGGCCCATCACAAGATACCCAGCACAACATCAATACTTAGTTTTTGAACAGAAATATTAACTTGTAAGTGGTATTCTTGTTGTAGTGATCAAACATGACAATAAGGAAACATGTCAATCAATAAACCTGTCTTTGGACCGATTCATTGATCACACGTTAAATCAAATAATTGCCACATATTTATCACCATTGTGTATGTGCAATTCGCCAAATATCGACCTTCCTTTGGGCCGATCAAGTATTCGCATGAATAACACACACAAACACCTTTTAATATTCTAAGTAGATTAATTTTCACAAGAGAGGTTGCTTTGGCAACATGTTGCTTCAATTAATTCACTTTCGAATATTATATCTCTCAAAAGAGTCCTTTGTACCAAAATTTGAAAAAGGAATCACCAATTTTGCATATTTGAGTAATTTTGAAACTTTAGGGACCTTTAGGTTAATAATTCAGAACTTAAGGGATCAAAAATTAATTATCCAGAACTTTAGGGGGTCAATAATTAATTATTGGAAGCTTTAGGAGTCAAAGATTAATTATGCAAAACTTTAGGGATCCAAAAATTAATTATTTCAAACTTTAGGGGCCAATTTAAATTAATTATGAACTTTCAGGGGCTTAATTGCAAATTTCAAAACTTTAATGGCCCAAATTAATTAATTTTCAAACCTTAGGTACTGAATTATTAAACCCGAAACTTTAAATGGTCCAATTGAGTGAATTATAACCTTAGGGGCTTAAATAATCAAAGTTACAAACTTAAGGGGCTGAGGCTGTAAATACTAAACCCTAATAGTAAATTGCAAACAAGGGCCCAAAGACTTCAAATTTCCAGCCCATACCCCCGCCTCCAAATTCACCCAAACCCTAACCCAAAAAAAAAAAATTTTTTTTTTATTTTTTTTATTTTATAGAATAGAAACTGGGGGCGGTGCCAACTTTGAAAGCGGCCGGCGTATGGCGGCAGACCGACTAGTCATTGTCTGTGTTCTCACAGACGAAAGCAGCTATTGTCGCTTAGATTCAAGACGGCCATCACAGCATTTATGCAAAGAATAGGCGTCATTGCAGCAGCGCGCCGTCGTATTGGCGGCGCCGATGCCGCCACCGCCACAAAAAAAAAAAAAAAAATTTTTTTTTTTTAAAAACCTTTAAATCTGAAAATCCGAAATTTTAACCAAATAATTTTCAAATCTAACAAAACTAAATCCGGTATTGTTAAATTCGAAAATAATGAAATTAATACAAGAACGAAATTAAAATTTCGATTCTCAATGATTCAACATGAAGAGTCTCTGATACCACTTGTAGGAAATAAAACCATAATGTTTACCGTCATAAGATCGTTCATGTTGGATCATCAAGAACTAATTAACCAAAAGCGGAAGCGTACCTGGATCGGACATGATTATCGCAATGAATAAGTCCTGCGGTTTCAGTCTTCCAGATCAACACGTTGTTCCTTAGTTTCTCTCTGAAGATGGGAGTCAGAATAGAATGAACAGAACGTGTGATCCGGGGACCATAACCGTATATTTATACTGATTGCCTATTGACTTAATCCGGCCCATCATGGAATTAGGAATAGGCCCCGTCTCTACACATATGAGCCCATACTTTAATTAGATGCTTCAAAGCCCAAAATACCGAAACCTTATTAGATCACTTTAAATGGGCTTAACCGAAATTGATAGCCTTTAATTTAATACACAATATTTCACATATAAGCCCACATGTTTGATTAAAAATCCTTACATTATCTCCTATAGTTCATGGTAGAAACCCTTATTCTGTAATTTGATCAACATCAAATTAAGCAATTAGCATGGAAGCAGCAGAGTAGGCTTTGGCAATTAGAGGTTTAATGTCTATCTTCTGTATACCCTACATGGCCCATGAGCTGAGCCATGCACCTTCGGGCTATTTTTTAAAACAAGGTAGTGATTGTGGTCAGTATTTTTTGCCTTTGGGGATTCTGATGGTTTTATTTTTTTCAGAAAAAAATCTTTTTATAAAATTATTTGTCCACGTGAGTTGAGCCAATGCTGGTTTGGTCTGGAAAATTTCATACCTGTAGCAATTTTACCTTTTAAATTGACGAATTTGGTAGTTTTGAGTGGTTTTTCGTTCTCATTCATGCATAGGGATGTCAATGTGGTTCGTCGGCTCGGGTGCCCGGGCCGAGCTCTATTTTGGGTTGTCAACTTGAGCTCGATTGAGTCACACGGGCAGACTCGTGTCACTGACCATTTTCGGTCCCGACAAGCCGATTTTAAAAAATAGACTGCTATCGTAGCTTTACTTTTTTTTTTTTTTTTCTGAAATTTGAATCTGAAATTGAAATTCAAATGTTGTTGAAATGGATACATTTTTTTACTATAAATATGCGAAAGTTTTTTGAATTTCATATTAGGCTCCGTTTGGTAATCATTTTCCCACAAATAATACATTTTTTTGTGTCAAATCAACCTGATTGGCTTCAGTAACTTTGAATGATTTCACTGCCATGTGGTTACGCTTTCCAATTTTGCCCTTGCAGAGATTGCAACAGTAATGGCATAACGGTTGGATAAAGGGTATAATTGGAATTCGCCTCTGATTTCTCACTACTTGTACAGTGAGCAGTGTACTGTAACTTCAGGCAATAGTACACTAACGGTACAATTTCTTATACATTTTCAGGAAAAAAATTCTCCCAAACAGAGGCTTAATTTATTTCAATCAATCTCTAATTTCTTTACTCTAATATTCAGTATAGTCTCCAATTTAGTTGAGTTTCATAAAATTTTGCAGTATTCTAGTTTTAATTTCAATCTTCAATTTCTCTTTTCTTAGGTCCTGTTTGATACAAGCAATTTTCCTTGGTAATTGGAAAAGTTTTTCTATTTCCACAAATTGTAGTGTTTGATAGCACCAATTTGACTTGAAATTAGTTTTCCTTCCGACTCTCAAGCGCCTCATTTCCGCTTTTAAAGGAAAATGTTTTCTTCAAGTTTTGATGGGAATAAGGATGGCAACGGGGCGGGGCGGGGGCGGGGATGCCCTCCCCGTTGAGAAATTCATTCCCCATCCCCGCCCCGTTCCCCGTTTAAGGCGGGGCGGGGCGGGGCGGGGCGGGCCGGGGTCGGGTCAGGGCGGGGCGGGGGTAGGTTTATTTCCCGTTTAAATTTTTTTTTTTTTTTAGTTTTTGGTAATTTATTTTTATTGTCCATATTTATTATATTTAAACAAATAATTTTAGTTGCTATTTTCTATTAGAACTAACGAAAATGTTCATTTAAAATATTGAATTCTTAAAAAAAAAAAAAAATTTTTTTTTTTTTAACGGGGCGGGGACCCCGTTACCTGTCCCCGCCTCGGGGAATAATTCCATTCCCCATCCCTGCCCCGTTACTCGTTTAAGCGGGTTTTCCTCTCCCCGTTCGGGGCGGGTCCCCGCAGGTATCGGGTTTTTTTGCCATCCCTAGATGAGAATTCATTTTTTACTTTTTTTTTTCTTTTGTGGCAATTGAAAAACATTCTAGACACAATGGTAAAAAAAATTATCGCTTTTATTGACAATTTGTATACAAAACAAAGCCAAACGAATCGTATTCGGTATGGTAATTTTTTTAATTTTAATTTTAATTTTTTTTTGACAATTGGAACAAATTTTAGACTCAACGGTAGAAAAAATTATCACTTTTATGAATGTTTTACATGAAAAACAAAGCCAAACGGGCACCAAGCTTTCAATATTTTTTAGTGAAAAATTATACCAATCAAACACAATTAATTACAATTCTCAGTAAAACAATTTTTAGGCAATTCAATTATCTTGAATTCATTTTCTTTTCACTCATTTTTCACATTTCCAATCAAATAGACCTTTATATTCAATTTCTTTTACTCTAATATTCAATATATTTTGCTATAATGTTTATAAATGAATTTTACTAGTAATGAGATTAATCAGTTTCAGGGTAGTTCGAGTACTTCATTTGGTTTTGATGCATCTCAAAATATTCCAATTGATTTGGAGGATTTCGAAAATGAAGAAATACTTGAGATTAAAAGGTCAAAAAAAGAATTATCGAATTGTTGACAACATATGACATGTAAAAAAAAGTATTCAAAATGGAGTTGATATTTGTAAAGCATGTTGCAATTATTGTAGCAAAGAACTTAGTTGGAAGCTCGGTTCAAGCACAACGCATTTGAATATGCACATATTAAGAACATGCAAGCGAAATTAGTCAGTGTTGATCTGAAACAGGTCGAACCCTTGTATGCTTCTTATTGTAGAAATATTCTTCGTTCAAATACTATAAAATTATATAACAAAAGAAAACAAGCTGCTATTGAAAGTTTAAAAACTTTTGATAGTGTTATATCATTTACCTCTGATTTATGGACATGTGTTAATAAAACTCTAAACTTTTAATAAGAGTATTTCTACAATAAGAAGTATACCAAATAAAGTATATCGACTCTATCATCGTAAGCGACATTTTTGCTACAGCCACGTATGCGACCACTCATTCACGAAATCTTTCACGTGATTATATAAAGGTGAAAAGAGTAGGACCAGAATCGCTAAACATTAGTTCGGTCTGTTTTTGGTCAACATCGACTTGTTTCGCTTTGCATGTTCTTAATATGTATCTATTCAAATGTGTTGTGCTTGAATCAGGCTTCCAACTAAATTTTTTGCCACAGTAATTACAACATATTTTTCAAATATAAACTCTATTTTGAACACCAATTTTTTTACGTGTCATATTTTGCCAACAAATTGAGAATTATTTTTTCGACCTTCTAATCTCACTATTTCTTCTTTTTCGATATCTTTCAAATCAATTGAAACATTTTGAGATGCATCATAGTCATATGGAGTACTTGAACTACTCTTAAATTGATTAATTTCATCACTGGTGAAATCCGTCTATAGCTATTATAGCAAAATATATTGAATATTAGAGTAAAGAGATTGAAATTAGAATACTGCAAAATTTTATGATACTCAACTAGATTAGAGTAAAGAAATTAGAATACTGAATATAAGAGTAAAGAATTTGGAAATTGATTGAAGTAAACTAATATGAAATTCAAATTTTTTTCGCATATTTATAGCAAAAAATGTATTCGTTTCAACTACATTTTAACTTTCAAAACCATGACCAGTATTCGTTTCATCAATGTAGGCAGCTATGATTGGTATTTTTTTTTTAAAACTCGTCACGGGTCGAAAATGGCATGTGTGGCTCAACGAGCTACATTAATATCCTTTACTACAAATCTAGGAACTTCAGTTCAATTCTTGAAAATTTTCAGATAAAAAAGGAGGTTTAGCTTAAGGATAATAAATTAAGCCCCTTTTCGACAACTACTATTTGGAAAAAACAATGATTTAAATAGTGATTTTTAGGAATATGTGGTTAAAATATAGAGAAAACTTTTGAATTTGTATATAATATTTTATTGTATAAATGTGTTGTTGAAAAAAAATATGTAGAAAAACGAGTTTTTAAATAATGGTTGTCAAAGAGGGGCTTCGAAATGGAAGTTTCATCTGGCAACCAATTCAAAAATATTTTATAAATTTAGTTCAAATCAAATATTAATTTTAACTACACGTTGATAGTTACTAATAATCTATATTGTATGAGAAGCTGCCATTTTTTTAATAAATGATTTATAAGAGTGTGTTTGATGCACATTTTTTTATGAGAGAATGTATTTTTTTTTATGATGTGATGGTGAATATGTGGTTGAAAAAGAATGAAAAATTATTGATATGATTAAAAATATTATTTTATTGAAAAATGTGTAATTAAAAATGAGTAGAAAATTGAGAATGAAAATGAGATTGTAGCTCAGAGAGGGGCTAAATTTACCATATGTAAGCATTTGAAATTTTGTAGTGGGACCAAATGTCGTACAAAAGTTACTTTAGTGATCTTTTTATAATTCCTTCTATAAACTTAAAAGCAGAAATAGTCCATTGTTGTCCTTTTCATTGATGATGTTTAATATTAATTGATAACATTAATAGTATTAAATTACATATTCAATTAAATACAAAAAATGATGGTCTATTTAATATAACATATGATATGATGAAGATACATTTATTGGTGTTTAATATTAATGGTGTTAGATAAAACTATTTTTTTTTTTGTCAAGAAACAAAATTCCATTTACTTGTGAATTAATGTACATCAATGTTATATTAATCACCTGTTTGATCTTCATTATTTTTAAAATATATATTTTTTCTTTTATTTTTAACTACACATTTTTTAATTTAATAATAATATACGCAAAATTTAATTTTTTTTATTTTTTAATCACACATTTCCCATCAAAATACTATTTCAAAATATATTTTCATAAAAAAAAAAGTCGCTTTTTCTCAGATTAAATTTGTAGGTTCTACAGAGTACGATGAAACATAATTGCGAAACAATGGTATAAAATTATCAATTACATTAGTAGTTTATATCAAGATGTTTGGTGTTTCTCTGGAGTTGCCCTGTAAGATTCTGAAGTGGGGCTGTTCGTCCAATTATTCCTCCCAACGACACGTTTCATTATTGGATAATAAATAAAAGAACTATAATAGAGTTTAGAATGACTTTTGAAATGATTGGATTCTACATTTAAGCTTTGCTGTTGCTTGTCCTGTAACGAAGTTGCATATCACATGAGGTGTAAGTGATAAATGGACCACATTTTGTCGAGGTCGACAATAATAATATAAAACAAACATTGGAAACTACGAGGCCAATTCACACGACAGAGGAAGGTATCTCTACCAAATCAATACTTCTAAATAAAAATGAAATTCCTGACACTGAAAACAACTATCTAATCAAATCACATCACATGGATAAAAGTGTCAAAAGAAGATCGAGTGGTCAAGGTATGAAATGGCCCAACACCTTTGGAGAGACGGTTCACCCCAAGCCAAGATAGTTAGAATCCATTCGATCTTTCTTTCTTTTCTTTTTTTTTTTTTTGATATCCAGGTATCCTAACTTACACTAGACTATATCCTGGACCACCCATCCCCGACCCCTCAGTGATGGGTGGAGGTTAATCGCGGGATATGCCCAAATTGACCAGGGTCTGTGCACCCTTTATACTCCTGGCCCCAAGGGAGCCTTCCTCCATGGATATTACATCACCAAGCTGCTCCATCCAGAAATCGAACTCCCCACCCTGAGGTTGCAAGCCCAGCAGTGCCCATCCTTTGCCAACTTGGATGTGCCCCGAGGGGCATCTTTCTTTCTTTTCTTAATTTCATGGGGAGAGGTTTTTATATCTCGACTTGAAAACACCCGTTTTATCTAATTCTATGGCTTTCACAGTTTAGACCTCGTAATTTTATAGTTGGAAAGTTAACAAATAAATTGGACATCTACAGAACATAAGATCTAAATTGTCATCAAGATTAACATATTCTCGTAAAGTAAGAGATGGATTCGAAAAGCAGCATCTCGTTAAATAAGGATGACTTTTTTTTTTATGTAGAACTCATTTTTTAATGAATAGATAGAGTCATGATAATTATTCACAAGTTGAAAGATTTCAGGCTTCTCCGTAAACATATGCTACAAGCAAGACCAAAGAAGCAAGGGTCAACATTGTGTAGTCGGGAGTTGCCGATAACCTTTAGCTAATAGGTAACCTAAGACAAAAGATAATAAAGCAGAGCTAGAGAGCTATTGGCATCTCGTTAAGCATGCCATGACTCAAGATCTCTTCAGTGAGGAAGAATTGATTTTTGAATAGTGATATGATGGGAAATGTGTGGTTGAAAAAGAATAAAAAATTATTGATGTGATGAAAAATATTATTTTATTGAAGAATGTGTGGTTGAAAATGAGAATTGATTTACCTTAGAATCAAAAAATAAAAAACAAACACCCCGTTAATGTTACGCCTTATCAGTGAGAGTTTTGACCGGTAGTAGTACCTCCACTAGAGGAATGCTTAACAAGACTTGATTGAACAAATCAAATGTAAGATCTCAATCTCGATTAAAGTAAGAGAAGTATTACTAATTTAGTTGCACTCCTGGGGTTCCCTACAAAGTCTATCTTAATTGGTCCTTACCTGCCCTGTCCATCCTTTCTTCAATAGGTCAGTCAGATGCTTAGCAATCTTTTCAAAGTTTCTCACAAGTGTCCTATAATGCCAACTACACAATCATCAACACTGGGATCGAGACACGACACCTTGAACTAACCTTAAGATATGATGATTTTATATGATTTCTAGAGCAATTGGTCAAATTTGTCTTCTTTTTTTGTAGTAGTAGCATTAAGCTTCTGATAGCTATTCATTATGCCTAACATTAAAGGGATTGGGATCAAACTTACTAATATCTCCAATCAATGATGGGATTGATCTAGTCTTAGTAGTTAGCTCTTGATCTTTTCAGTGAGGCAATACATTGCTAAGACAATAATTATCAGCTAGTCAAAGAGTGTGACCAACTACACTAAGATGGAGACACATCCTAGACTGCTAAGGGAGACGACAACAGCGAGGAATTTTCCGCAATGGCTGATGTGTTGAATTTTCCGTAATGGCTTATCTACAACTATTGGATTTTATACGTAACATCATTGCCTTATCTTCATCATCGAGCTTGATCTCAAATCACAATAGATCTCAAATAATCTGATTGAACACGTTGCTGTGTTGAATCAGATCTGTGCCATTTAGCATCTTGAGTCTGTAGAGCAGTTGTTTCAAATGCAACTTGTTCGTGAGAGACTTTGACATGTAACAACTTTCTAATTTTAGGCAAACCTCTGTTGGAGACTCAACGTCCACGATGTGATACATGATCTTGTCCGCCAAAAAGAGCCAAATTGTATATATTGATCGCACCTCGAGCTCTTCTCAATCAGCAACTGACGTAGCCTCTGGCTTTTTCCCAAATAGCGCCTTCACAATCCCTTGTTGTGCCAACAAATCCTTCAAACTTTGCTGCAACAATCCGAAAAACCCAGTTCCGTCATCACATCAAATTTTGCAATCAAAGAACTCGCCATCTAGACTCGATGCTCTGATACTAATTGTTGGATTTTATACGCAATAATAGAGAAGTGAAAGAGAGAAATCAACATATGGATTTAATGTGAAAATGTGCTTACATCCACAAGGAGTAAAGTAGTGAACTTTTTATTCAATATGAATAATAGGGTTACATTATACCCATTCGGCGTCCCTGGCATATAGACAGTAAATTAAAACCCAAGAGGCCAATACCATTGCTCTGCTCCGCTCGCTCTACTCCACTCCACTCCATTGTGGCATCAACCTTTTCTTCCAGTAAACATGTTTTTCACTCTATATGAGCCACATACACAACAACCTCGAACTTTTTCTAGAGTATGATTGAATAACAACATTGACAAACATGGCGTATTTGTATTTGGCGGAGTGGGTATACATATTCATGAAGGAAATTATCTTTACGTGGAAATGAAAAAATCTGTATTCTAGTTCCTCTCGAGAATAGCATAATGAGCCCAAGTTACGACAGATCCGAATGAATGGGGAATTTGATTTTTTCCTCGTTCCCTTTCAAACCATTTCTACATTTAGGTAAGATTTAAGAAAACACTTGAATTAGATTTGTTTCTCCTCAACAAATATTGCTCACCTACAATCACATTTTCATAGTTTAAGCTGTTCCAATTTCACTTGTCTTTATAATCAAAATCACTTTAAAATCGTCCACATTGCAATCACCCCCAAATATACACTTCAACAGAAAATCACGTAAATGTATATTAAAAATTGGTAAAATGAAATATTATTTTCTCAATAATATCCATTAAACACACCTTGATCATTTTGTTGAATTCAATGGCGTACTCTTTGTCGGGCCTCTTGTTATTTTTAGACAACTAAAGAATGTAGATGGTAATGAAAGAACTCTAAACAAGTCATGTGTTAAGTTATTTTTAGGCTCTCTTTTTTTTCAACCTATTTCAAGTAAGTGGGTCCCTTTGTCCAGTTAATATTTGGATTTTGTTATTTATACACCAAGGTTGACACAAGTGTACAGACTCCCTCATGAGAGAGGAGCCAAGACCAATAAAAAAAATTGTGGATCCCCTTTCTTGCGAGGAGTCCGAACACACTTAGCAATTCCCTTAACATTTCTTCCTTCAAAACTAATTATAGCCGGTGATTGAGAAAAAAATATTATAACATAATTAATTTATCACAATTTCAAATGTTATATGAGACTAAAACATCTGAGCATAACTTTTCGGTTGGAAATTGATTTGTGATCATCTTTTAACTAAATTTGATTCCATTGACATCTTCCTTTGTCCAATTGATTTCGAGCACTCTCAAATTTTCATCGTGAGGTTCGGCACAACTTTTAAGTATTTACATTTTAGTCCCCGAACTTTGGATCCCTTACAATTTAGTCATTTCTCCAAAATTGTCAACTTTTGCTTATTTTCTTCGATCTTACCAACTTACATCACAACATCAAAATCACACATCTAATTATTTATCAATTACATAAACATTACATCATTAATTATTTAATTAACCAAAAAAATTACATCTTTATTAATAACAAATTAATTCTTAAACAAAACTATTAAATATAAATTAGGCAAACGTGCATTGCACGTTGCTTGCACTTAGTTATTAAATAAATGCGGGAGTGTACATACAAGATAATCTTGACGTGTACTCTTTAACTAGGGATGATATATATTTTTAATAATTCTTAATATTTTATTCACGTCATATGTTGATATTGGGTAGAAATATTTCTAAATAAATTGGTATATAAGTTGTTTAAACCTTATTTTTGTTAACACAATAAATTAAGCCCTATTTGATTTAAATAAAAAAAAAGATTTTTATTAAATTTTGATAAAAATTGATGCAATGTACGATTGAAAAGTTGTGAATAACATAAAATGAGTGATTAAAATAAATATTGACTTTGAATTGAATTTTAACTCACTTTTTTCGTGAAATCAAATAGAGGCTATATAAATAGTTAAAAAAAAAAAAAAAATTCTTAGCAAAAAAGTATGTTACTTTTTCTCATATTTGTATTTACATCTTCAACTTCATTTGATAGTGTTTTTATCTATAACCCTTTATTAATTAACACATTTTGTCCATAATAACAACAAAAAGAACCATTAGATGGGAGTAAAAGAAAATTATTTGCCTCTCATATTTTTAAATAAGCGAAATAAACAATAAATACATAAAATCGACAAAAATATTTTACTCAGAAACATAAATCGGTATCAAAGACAAGACGTGCCAAAGATAATAATATGACAAAAAATGGGGACAGTGAAAAATAAGCAAAAATTAAAGAACTTTGTTACATTTATAATGTGGTGCTAACGTGAATAATTATTCAAACCTAGCTATTCTTTATTTTTTTTATTTGCATGACCATTCTACAGTCAAGTTACATTTATAATGTGGGCCACATCCTTGACGGTCCCATCTACCCGTCATGGATCTTGGTGAAAGAGGTAAATCGCAGATTATGTCACGAAGGGCACATGGTAAAAGGCTGATTGTACACTTGTACTTACCCAGAGCCAAATCCATATTTCAGGATTCGAACCCTTGACTGAGACTTTTAAGATTATTAATTAGTTGAATAAAATTCTTGTCCGCTTGAAATTTAGATCAAATAATTAATAAGATTTTGAATTTCGTAACTTAAGAAATTTCGATGAATGAAATCGACTTTGTTCCCACTTTAATCTTCTCAAAACAAAATTATTCGAAAAAAGAGTGAAATTAATTTACACTCAATAGAGGCACAAAGAGCGACTAGTTTCACATTCTCATCTCTACATGACTAAACTTTCCTTCCAACTATGTTTGAGATGACGATGGACGGGACGGGACGGGACGGGACGGGACGACACGGGTGCAATACAAAATTAATCACAAATTTTATGCCAAAATAGAAAAACGTTATAAAATGGCCTGTAATAAATGAATCAAACGAACAAAAAACGAATATCCCCTGAGTACCGTCCACATTCATTTCATCAAATTTTCACCTCATCCATTTCCCACGGATTTCCCGTGATAGTAGAAATGTTTGCTTGGTCATTACGAAACACCAAGCCCTTTCTCGTCATTTTACATACACGGGAAAAAAATATAAATATCTCTACGACGGACGTTCCTTCTTCTTCATCCCTTGGGTTGTCTGGCAACGGACGGAACTTCTCTTTCCCTTTCTTTTCACCCCTTTGGATCATAAAAAATCCCTATTTTGTCCTCATAATTCCCATAAGAAAACCCTTTCATTCTCATTTCTAGTTCAATTTTGTTTTCTGTTTTCTTGGTTAAGTTGTAGTATGTTTCGATTTTTTTCATTAATTGTTTGTTTCTTGGAAAAGCATAATTCAAGAACACAATTCATGTCGTTTGACAGCTTGTTCGGCTGAAAGTTTTGTTTTTTCATCTAATCAAATGATTTATTTGTTCCATAGATTAATAAAATTCAGAAATTCAGAAATTTGATTCACACAGAATTCTATAATTTTTCCTCGTCTTAATTCTTCGAACTGCATTTTTTTTCCCTGATAGATTTTTGTTTTTGGATCGAAAATGGAGAATTTCGAACATCGATTTTTATAGCGAAAATTTAAATAAATTTTATCGATAGGGTTTTGGCTTTTCATTTTTCTTTTGGAAAAATTGAAAGTGTGGAATTTTTATATACGGGCTTTCTTGTTGGTGTTGGTGGTGGGATGGACTGTAGAGTTATAGCTCCGATGGGTGACCCGTGGGCCATCCTGGCGGCGGGCAGCAGTGGCGGAGGCGGTGGTTTCAGCCAGGAAAGCGAGCTTGATTTGGCAATAATGGTGAGTGATTTCTTGGAGAATGAACATAGTGGTGGGGCCGAGTATTCAAGTAGCAGCGATAGCGATTCTGCCCTCTCAGATCTTGCGCAGCTTGCTGAGAAAATCTCGGTTAAGCCTTTTTCTCTCTTTTCTTTTCCGTAATTTGTTAATCTCTTGATATGAATTTGGAACTGCGTATTCTATTTTATATTCTTATTATACTATCATTTTCTTGGTCTTTATGGGGGCTTTTATAATGTTTTATATTTGATATTAATTTGGAAAGAAGCAACCATATTTACCCTCAAAAGTTGAAAATGATGTACTTAATTTTATCCTATTGAGCATAAGCTTGCAGTGATAGTGAAAATGAATAGTTGAGACTTGCCCTCTGGCTGAGGAAAGCTAAAGTTTCAAATTGAAGAAGTTGTAAAAAATCTGTGCAGGGTTCTATGTCTATTGTTTTTACGTCATGTCAGTTTTTATGAAGCTTATGTTTTCCTGAGATCCTAAATATATTTCGTGGTATTTTGCAATATGCATAGTATTTTCATTGTTATTCTGGGAGGAACACTGAAATTCTAAGACCAGGACTCCTGCTTTCAGATGTGTGCATGTTTATATGTATGAATAATTTTATAACGCTACCGATATCCGATATCCGAAAATGTTAAAATGGGAAACTTGTAAATTGGTTTTCTCTACATATTCCAAGTTGATCAGGTAGACTATGTAAATAACAAAGTAGAATAGGCTGAGTAGCAGCTTGTTCCTTTTTTCTTTAAGTAAATAATTTCGGAGAGAGAGTGCAGACTAGTCCTCAGACAATTGGATGTCTCAACTTAGAGAATACTTTCCTTTCGTTTCTATCTTTTGAAAGAATTGCATTTACAGTTTCCTTGTTTTTGGAATAGTTTAATGCATACTTATGGTACATAAGTTACATCTTTCTGTAAAAACACTCCTTTGAGCTTATAGTCAAAGCGTCTCTCTCCACAGAGAAGATTTTGTCAAAGCAACATGTTTTACAACTTAATTTTTTTTTATAATCTATGCGATAAATAAAAGTGCACAGTATGGTCAATATTATGGCTAGTAGGTGTTGTGTTGTAAACGAGTCTCGAGTTTGCATCCATGTCTTTGCATTGTCATTTTGTTGTACCACTCTGCACAACTTTTTCTTATACTGTAAATAAAAGTATGGTAGGTTTTAATAATCGGTAGTGAATAAGTGGGTAGTTCTTGTCAATTCCACAAAATGTGTGGATAAAAAGTAGGTTTGATCAAAAGTGCTTATATTTTAAACACATGCCAAACAAGCATTATCATCAAATAGTTTGTTTATTCTCACTCTGACGAGTTTGATGTGATCATTCAGTATCACATGTTGGTGGCGGATCATCAGCAGCATGACATATTGTCGGTGGTGAACTCACTTGCGCTTTCGATCACCGAGAGAGATCTTCACAATGTGAAATCAGGTCTTTGTAATGCTAGCTGCATCAGGTCCTCTCTGGTGAAGCTTCTGAGGCTTTCTGGTTATGATGCTGGTGTGTGTACATCCAGGTGGCTAGGGAGCGGCAAGGTTCCTGGAGGTAAATAATCTTTTCTGTCAACTTAGTGTATTTGAGTGCGACTACAAGAAGATGAGTAACCTGTCATAAAAAGCAGATCTGCTCTTGGCAAATCGGCAAGCTAATTCGTATGAAGGCAGTAATTTTTGCATTTCTTTGATAATCATGGAAAGGAAATTAACGTGTAATCTTCTATATCTTAAAAGTGGCTATGTAACGAAATTTCTTGTTTTTAACAGAAAAACTAACGGAATTTGTTGTTTTAACGGACTATGTAACGGAATTTCTTGTTTTAAACAGGCAGCTGCACCTTCTTTCAGTATTTTTATCATAACTTTGTATTCCGATATCCGATTGAGGCGATTCAAAATGCGTTGGAAAGCTAACTCATCTGGCTACAAATTTGATTCAGACATCATTCTCCAATTCGATCACTTTCTATGCCAAAAATAGGTCTCAATATGAGACTAAAATATCGGAGCATAAGTTTTTTGTTGGAAATTGATTTGTGATCATCTTTTGACTAAATTTGATTCCATTGACGTCTTCCTTTATCCAATTGATTTCGAGCACTTTCAAATCTTCATCGTGAGATTCGACACAACTTTTAAGTATTTACATTTTAGTCCCCGAGCTTTGGATCCCTTACAATTTAGCCATTTCTCCAAATTTGTCAACTTTTGCTTATTTTCTTTGATCTCACAAACTTACATCACAACATCAAAATCACACATCTAATTATTTATCAATTACATAAACATTACATCATTAATTATTTAATTAACCAAAAAAATTACATCTTTATTAATAACAAATTAATTCTTAAACAAAACTATTAAATATAAATTAGGCAAACGTGAATTGCACGTTGCTTGCACCTAGTATAGTTATTATGTGGCATTACCTCACCAGAGGAAAACCCCCGAGTGCTTAGAAACAGTTCTGTAGACTTGGTCAGTGGGATTTTTTGTTGTGTTGTGTTATTGGGGATTGATCAACATATCTCTTGGCTTTGATTCCCTAATGAGTTGCATCTTATTTAAATGTAGCGGAGTATGGTCTTTCGTTAAAATTCTGATACAATACTTTTTAACTTCATATTCAGGGGATCATGAATACATTGATATTGTTGGCTATAATGATTCTGGATGCCGATTGATTATTGACATAGATTTTCGGAGCCACTTCGAGATTGCTAGAGCTGTTGAATCCTATGACAGTATATTGAATTCTCTTCCAGTCATTTATGTGGGCACTTTTACCAAGCTTAAACAATACCTTCAGGTAATGGTCGAAGCTGCTAGATCTTCTTTGAAGCAGAATTCAATGCCTCTACCTCCCTGGAGATCTTTGGCTTATTTGCAAGCAAAATGGCAGTCTCCTTACGAGAGGAAGTTTGGTCCTGACGTGCAGAATAACCTTAGCTCCACTCTAGTTGAACATAAGAAATGCATCGGACACCTAAAGAGACTGCAGTCTTCACTTAAATCTGAGATTGAATCAGAACTCATGTTCAAGCCTGTAAACAGTGATAATTGGAAGCTTAAATGTGGGAGGCAAAGGTATAAAATACATTCAGAACCCTTTTGAGGTATAGCTCCGTGCCATGAAAGTAACCATGGATAAGTCTTTATAATCCGAAAAAATAAGCAATAAAATCTTTAATATGGAAAGAGCAAAGGTAATTAACTTCATATATCCTGTACCAGTGATGAATAACGTGCCAGATTGTGGTCGGGAAGCTTTTTAACTCCCACCCTGAACAAGGCAAGATTATCAGGTTCCAAAGCTTCTATACCACTATTTCATATCATTTTGCTGTATTAAGAGGATCATACTTGTGCCACGGAGTATTTGTCTATAGAGAGTAGAATGGATCTTTTTTTTTCAAGTTCTTGGTGAAAATAAGTTAATGCCATCTATTGGCATAAAATTTTGCTCCCTTTTTCGTTTAGCATGTTTACTACGGTAGTGACAGATATTGTATTGCGTACTTGGCGTATTTTTCTCAACTGCTGTTGATCAAAAGGTTTCCTTGGTGCCATTTCTATTTTCTCTTCTGTGTGGAGTTGTTCTAATTGATTCGTGTTGTCAAGTTTGAGAGTGATGATTATGATTTCTTTTTATATAATTGTTTCCAATAAAACATTTGCTACTGAATATGGATTAATATTGGAATACGATGATGATTTGTTTTTGGGAAGAAATCTGCTGCATTACTCTTGTTGGAAGAATCAAGTGGGTGGAAGATTAGATTTAAGACGAGTAGCTGTTTACCGACTTCGATGTTAGTTGAAGGGCTTTACATTATGTTTTGTATGTGAATTGAATAGCTATGGAAACTGTTAAGAAAGAAAAAGGAACTAAAATTTATTTTAATGAGAACAATCTTGTAACATTCTAGAATTTTCTGTGATAATTAGGATTTATAGGAATTATGATGAAGTCGTGACGTTAAAAATGTGATTAATGACATTTTTGAAAAAAGGGGTAAAAACTACTCCGAAGATTAGAAAATGTAAATGAGAGATATGTCGAAATTATAGTCTAAGTGTATGTAGAAAATTATAGGGTTTATGATTTTGAATTCTTCCAAGTTGTTGGAGACTATTACGGACACAATATTGTGAAAGGATAATGTTAGAGGTAAATAAGCATCTACATAAGAGTGTCTATAATGTTAATGTGGCATTTGATCTCACATTTAATTCAAATCTGACACTTACACATCAATGACTGAATGATTGCCACATCAGCATTATGGATATCCTTATGTAGATGCTTATGTACCTCTAACATTATCCTTTGTGAAATCTTGTAGCGATTGGGATGAATCCACTAACAAATTGGCACACCGCACTTGCTTTTGTAGGCTGTAAAGTTTAATTTGTAATTGACAATTTTGTAGATTTATATTATAATTTAATTATATTGTAATTAAAGTCAAATTAGGATTAGAAAAATCCAACTTATGGTAAAATTAGTATGGGACTGATGGAATCCAAAAAGAAGATCAATGTTTGAACTTGAAGAAGTTGAAATCGAGTAGGACGTAACTTCACTAGTCATCGCCCAGCCGGCGTTTGAGCAACAGAAATATAATCACTATCGTTTGCCTAGTGCTAGACTGACACTAGCACTAGAGCGACGGGTCGATATCTAGAATCCTATTTACTTTAAGACATGTGATTTTCATCTCTATTTCACCTCAAACACTTCCCTCTATATATATCCTACCATATATACGTTTAAAAGGATGTTGGATCATATTTTTCTATAGAGCTCATTCATTTGAAAATCCAAACACATTCATTGATTCAAAAATTCAACTACCATAATATTTGAGTCATATATTCTTCCAAACTTTGATTTGTCGATTTACCCATATTGTTTCACATTGAACCACATATCAAAACACACTATCTTTTGATCAAACACTAAACCACTTAATCCCGGAAATAAATCGATACTAGGGATCGAGAACTGTTGCAAAAGCACAAATTCAGGACTAAGTTCAGATACTAGTAGTCGGGATCTAACGTCGAAGCACGTGGTCCAGGAGGGCTAAGATATAAACCAAGAGTCGGGATTTGTTTTAAATGAATACATATCGAGTAGGATTAAGTGAGATTGTAGAAATTGATGTCAAAAGTTCTACGAGATAGAAGAGTCTGAACCGTACTGTAAGTTTAGTTCGATTTATAGT
The DNA here is from genome assembly GCA_035079005.1 of Fraxinus americana. Classification (NCBI taxonomy): domain Eukaryota; kingdom Viridiplantae; phylum Streptophyta; class Magnoliopsida; order Lamiales; family Oleaceae; genus Fraxinus; species Fraxinus americana. Next base: position 29,100,576 of record CM068711.1, on the reverse strand, counting down.
GGGTTACTAACTGGAGAAGTGTTCAAAGTTTTTACCCCGTGATCAATTTGGTGTTCTTTACTGCTTTCGTATTACAAATTGTGGTAATTGAATATATAGGATAAATTGACGTGATTAAACAATCATTTAGAAACAATTAAAAAGTGATTTGTTACTTTTAATTGTTAATTTAGTGATCCCACTGCTTATCACATACAGTCCAAACTAGTTAATTAAAATCGATTAGCGCGCTTGCTTTCATAGGCATTCATATTTGAGCTCATATGATACACACTAGTAGGATTAGGGGCTCAAGAGATTAAAAAAAACGAATAATCTATAAAATCTATAAGTAAGTAAAGATATTAAGAATGCTTGAATTTTGAATGAATTCATAATGAGAGAAAAAAAAAGATAGAATATAATGCATATGTAAACATATGTTGACCTTGGTAATGTAGCACTGCTCTGATTTGTAAACATATGTGTTCAAGAGGATCTTCTGTATCCTTTCGTAGAACCTGATGTCATGATAATTCTGGAGGATGATTATGACATCTAGTCAAATGTGGAAGTTAGTTTGTCTGAATGGCGGATAGATGATCAGAAGTTGAACATGAGCTGGCATTAGATTGACATAATCCCCCGCTAATATCGACTAAGCAGGAGATGGTTGCTCAACTGGAAGTGTTGCTTCCTATAGTGCATCTTGAACTTGATTTTGATTCAAAGCCATTACCCTAGCTGTTCTCTATTCTCTTCTGTGTTGCTTGAAAGTTAATTCAATCTCGAGATCTATAGGGAGAATCTCAATCGTTTCAAGAACTTACAAAAACCGGTAGAGGCGAACTTTTTTTTTTTTTTTAAATCGAACTTAATACAAACTACTAAACTAAAATTAAATCTGATATTCCCCGACAACAACGCAAAAAACTTGTTCAGTTGAAACCCGTAAGTGTATGGAATCGTTTACAAGTAATAATAAAGTGAGTAGTGAGTTATCGTCCTACGATGAATAATGTTTAATCTTAGTTCACTAGTTACTACTGAATTCGATGTTCGTGACACAAAATAGGTGATTTTGTTTATGTAAATGATTGTATTGGATTTTGAATCCCCCTATTGCGATTTATTTAAATTCTTGATTCGTAATTTAGTCAATTTCATGCTTTCGTGACAATCAATTATGCTAGTGTATTTAATTCTTTTTTCCAAGACAAATTATGTTTATTCTAATCATGATCTAGTCCTATTTCTGGTTCAAATTCATATGACCAAAATGCATTAAACTATAGATTATCATGTGTGATTGCATATGTGATAAAGATTATTCCTAATTCCATCTACATATGTTAATTTTGCAGTGTTCTAAACTTATTGTGAGTCTTATAATACTATAACAAGCAACTAATTATTCAATAGGTGGTCAATCAATTAAATAATGTAATGGGTATGCAAAATCAATCAAAAAAATCAAGAAATAATTAAATTACTAGTTTTAAATCAAAACAAATATGCAATTGAGTTCATCATTCATCCAATACAATATGAAAAACTAGTCTAACATTCTAATGACTAAATTATATAAGAAATATTGGAAAAAATCACCCGGAAAGAAGAAATAATGAGGGGAGTGGAAAAATTCATTTTCTTGATTTGAATCTTGAAAAGTGATGAATATTTTTCAATAATCTTGTATAATCTGCCTTATCTTAATGCTTATCCTCGTTCTTGAATGATTTTATGATATGAATCAAAATTTTGAGATGTGAGAGATATCTCCTCCAAGGGCTTCCCCGCTTGAATTCTATATGATGAAATTAGGTTAAGATTTACATTGAAATTGCGTTCCAAAAGAGTTTCAATCAAATAAGAAAAGTTGTCTTTGCGCGAGCATGATTTTGTCTCTGCACAGTTTTCAGTATTTTGGTCATAACTTTTTCTCCTGATATCCGGTTGAAATGATTTAAAGTGCGTTGGAAAGGTAACTCAAAAATTCTTCTAAAAATAGGACTTTTTCAATTTGAACATTTACTATTCCAAAAATGGGCATCACCCTGGTTGAAAATTTAGAATATACCTTGTGCGGTTGGAAATTGATTTGTAAATATCTTTTGATTATATTTCATTCCTTTTTGAATTCTTATTGCATCCATTTGACATCTAAAACTCTCAAATCTTCATCGTGAGGTCCATCACAACTTTTGAGTAATTGCACTTTAGTCCCCACACTTTGGATTTGCTTCATTTAAGCCATTTTCTCTTGTAATATTGTTCCTTTATCTTTCATTTGTATCCAATTAAATCTTTGGCATCTTTGATCTTCATTTTGTCGTCCGTCTCATCTATGGATTATTTTCAATTTAGTCCACAATTTTTGGATTTTGTCATTTTTCCCACTATTTTTGCATTCTTTTCTAAAAAATTCTTCATCAAACATCGAATTTTACCTACAAAATGTAATATAACATAAGTTAGGTAGTATTTTATTTAAAGAAAATAAAATATCATTATTTATGATCTCGAATAAGTGCAGAAACTACACTTATTGCAGTTTGATCATTTAACATCTAAATAGATGTTTGTAATTAGTTGTGATACATACCAATATTATTAAAAGGTTGGAGATATGAATATCACAAATACAATGGTAAGGACCGGGGGCAGAGTTAGGATTGTAGAGTTGTGGGGGCAAATTTCTATAACTAAAATCGTGGGGGCAAAATCCCGAAGTAAAAACTTGTAATTGTGTAGCAAAATTAACATAAAAGGTTGGAGATGGATATTCAAGAGTTTAAATATTTAGAGGAACTTTTTGGGAGTGCCAGCTGCCCCTATACTAATCCGTCACTGATAAGAACGTGAATATGTGTTTATGAAAGGTTAGGACCACTAGAAGAATTTACACAAAAACTTTGCTGGTTTTGTTTTTAATTTAATTTAGTTGCGTGAAATGAAAATAATTCTCAATAATACTAGTTTGAAATCATAGATTTTACTAGAAAAAAAGTATAGCAGCATTTAGTCTCCAACTTGTGTTCTTTCCAAATGAGTCCATCACTTCAATATTGTAGCAATTGGATTCCACAGTGAACCAATTGAGTCCCAATAAATCGTTTAATTCCCTCGACTACTTGAGAAAGAAATTTTAAAGCATAACTTAACATTTAGCGAAAAGTGTTGTAGATGATAAAATTTATTAGTAAATGACAATTATACCCCTGCAGCTTTAATATTTTTTACCATTGTGTTCCTACTCTCTCCCTATAAATATGAGGTTTTGATTCTCAATAAAATATACAAGTTGATCGCCTTCTCTTTTTTTGTCCTCTCTTTTTCTCTCTAGTTTATAAATCGTTATCAATATGATTTTCTTAAAATCCAAGTGAATTAATTAGAAGATAATAATTTTAATAAGCATAATAATTTATCACGTGTACCGAAATTAATTTGGTGACATGTGAATTTTTTTCTATGTACATATGCATTAATTCTCAATATTTTTATATACATGTGAATTTTTTGACATATATATTAATTCCGCTACAATCATTTCATTTTGATTCATGCCTTTAATTCATGTCTTTTGATATGTGGAATTCAGGCCTTTAACTTCTGTATATATGAAATTCATTTTGAAGTTATTCATCTAAAGTTATTCTGATTCATGCCTTTAACTTCTATATATGTGAATTCACATGTTTAATATCTTTTGCATGTTGGTAAAAGATTTAGTCAATTATGTTAACTTCTATATATAAAGATTTTATTCCTAATACATGTTTGGTAATTAATTTTTATATTATATCTTGTTTGTATGGTAATTAATATTTTTAACATGATTAAATATTTTTAGACGTTCTTTTATAAACTTTAAATTGATAATTCATCATATTGTTACCATTGAACTTGCACAACATCATAATTTTCAATATTTTAAAAGAACATTATTTACTTCTGAAGAGTATAAATTATAATTTTCAATATCCCAAAAGAATATTATATCACTCTTGAAAAAGTGATAGTAAGATATAACGTGCTCACGAAGTAACAAATTATAATTCCTATTAATATTATAGTTAGATTCGAAGAGTATAATAATATAAAATCTAATATAAATTATGTTTTTACTCTTAAAGAGTAAATCTTTGTATAATTTATTATAATAATATTTAATTTTTCAAAAGAGTATATATAAATTATAATTTTCAATATTTCAGAAGAATATTGATATATTACTTTTAAATGTGCAATTATAAAATACAACATGTTCTCGAAGTAGCACATGTTTCAAAGAATGTATAATTTTGAATTCATGTTATCTCTTAAGAAAATATATAACTAATGTCATGATGACATTGATTAGTTTGATTACTTGAATGATATATGATTATATGATATTTAATCATATTTTTTGAAACTAAATAATTAAATTATATCTTATATTGAACAAAAAGTTTAATTTGACTTTATTGTTTGACATGATCAGTTGGACCATTACTTGATTAATAATTATGCGAAATTAAAAATCCAAATGGATATTCAATGAAGAACAAGAAGATTCTTCAATGAAATGAAATCCTATATGATATTTATTTTCTTTATCGAAATTTCATCATTAAACATCACTAGCAAAAATGGGGTAGCGACTAAATTCCATATATTTTTGAAAATTAATAAGGGTAATAAATGGGGCCTTGTCAAGCCGTCATCTTCCACGTTGACCATCTAGATATTATTTGTATTCAATAGATTTGATACATCTACTAATGATTGCATGGTATTCGCAACTTGAAGTTTACGAAATTATTGCTCAAATTTTAAATTATGAACATAATTTTCAAATTATATACTCAAGATTGTGTCTTGTTAATGGTGGTGGGCATAAATCTCAACATTTTAATGAAATGTGAATAAATGATTTAACATTGTTGTTTGTTAAACGCCTCTAATTAGTTTAATAGAGAACAAAGAACTTCCTATTTCTATTTAGGTAATGCAATTACACATCATACCAATATCATAATTCTTCCCATTATAATTGGCTTATGTTCATAGCCTAATTCTTCATCTAATTATTTGACAGTGTAATTAATCCACCACATTGCACCGAGTGAAAAGTAAAGAATTTTGAGACGAAATGAGTGGTTTGAACTTTTATACTATATCTCAAATCCTAACGAGTGAAAATTTTATAACGCAATTTATTGATTGTGAATTTGATTTTACAATTCTTTCAGCATTAAAGGGAGGAATTAAAAAACTAAAAATAATGTACAAATGCATCATTATCTTAGAAAAAGATAATTAAAAGTGTGAAAAGAAGCGTCCGAGGCACTAACATCAGAGGAATGGAAAACATGGGTTATATTGAAATCTTGGACTTGAACAGAGGAAATAGTCATTGTCCAAGTTTAGTAACTGCAGTAAGCTCGTCTCTCCAATCTTGATCTAAAACTGGAGTGTCAAGAATTGTGTCAAGATTGTTGCCTTCCATACAAGAGATGAATCGCGTTGTCAACTCCTTTCCTCTTCTTTTCTATTTGAAGTTATTGGTTTTTGCCCACCCAAGAGTTCAACAAATACAATTCCAAAACTACAAACATCACTATTTTCCATAAATTGACTTGGGGATCAATATATCCAAATGTTCCTTTTAGTCGGGTAGTCAAATGAGTTTGATCCACTTCAATTGACCTTGAAATTCCCAAGCCCGAAACTTTTGTTATATACTTTTCACCAAGATATCCAAATGTTCCTTTTGTTAATGAATTGCTTTACTTGCTTTTCATCTACTTTGATTTTTTTTTTTTTTATTGCTACAATTTTTTATTGACCAAGTATTCGGCTTTCATTGAAGCGGTCAATGATTTTGTCCAATTCTTTAGAAGTGAAAAGTCTTATATTACTGGGTATATCTTCATTTTATTGATATTTGTTGTTGCAACATAAGGCCCCCATTTCATTTGAATAATTTTTCTCTGTGCTCTTTGTTCTTTCTCTTCATTTTATTGATATTTGTTGTTGCAACATGTAGAGTAATTCAAAATTTATTGTGTCATCTGAATTTTCTCTACACATTCTCTCCATGTAAAGAAGCGATTCAAACATTTTGTAGATGGACCATGCCAAATGAGAGTAGAGCTGCAGTGGACTTTGGTGACCTGAATCATGGCCTATAATTCAAAATTCCTTTTTTTTTTTTTACATATTCTTTTTTAACCACACATTCACACATAAAATATTCTGCACGTAAGCCCAAAATTTTTCCATACTTTTTAAACACATTCTCCAAAAATTCACTATTCAAAACATTATTTTCCAAATAATGGCCATCAAACAGGAGCTCAAACTAAAACAATTTATTTTGTCCAAATTAAATTTTAGAAAAATACAAATAAGAGAAGAAATGTAATTTTATATTATAGCATAAGAGAAAAGTAAATTGAAAAAAAATTTATATTAAGATGAGAAGTTTCTGTAATCAATAAAGTAAGATGGAATGTCTCTGTCTCTGTAATTTCATGAAGTTGAATTTGTTAATTAAAGATTTCACATAGAAAAATTAAATGAAAATACCTATGGCCACTTTTTTTCAGGGACCCCGGCACTTGAAAACGATTGTCACCATTTCTCCTGCCATCGCCCAAATAACAATCGGGACATGATCATTTATAAGAACCTGGAGTATTGGTGCATATACCATTTGAGTCACATGGATAATTGTTGCATTCGTTGATATCTGGCCCTCCCAGTCAAGCGATACAACAAAATCGTTAAAAGTTCTTATGCTCGATTGTACAATAGATAAAATTTTAATTAACAAATTAGTAAAGGTACAACTAACCGTGGCATCCTTCCCTGCACCTACAACGATATACTTCAACACCGGTGTCAGAATCAATGCAATAACTATATTGTTGACATGCATAAATTCAAGACTTCCAACTCACACCTCTCGCCTCTCGTTCTCTTGTGTCCAGTGGCAGTGTCTCTTCAGTTCCTCATTCCTGAATCAGTGAATCCTGTCCATTCGACATTCAATCATCTTTTCGCCGTTTCCTCTTCACTCTCTAAGAGAGTCTCTCTTCAGTCTTCACCATTTGTCTCCAGTCGCCACCGCCGCTACATCCGTCTCCGGTCTCTCTACTCTCAAACCTCCGCCGCCAGGCTCGCCACCATCCGCCAGTTCTCGGCTAAGCTTGCTGGAGTCTGGAATTTCAGAATTTGGTAAGTATTTGCATTGCAAAATAAGCTCCAGATTCGAAAATTGTATAGAGGAAGCTAGAATGTCAGATTTCCATTTAGTAAAATTCAGCTTTGATTTTTTTTTTTTTTTGTGGGATTTGAGTTTAATTGGATGGAATTATGGAATTGGATTAAACAAATGTGATTGTTGAATTTATTGCTCAATAATCAATATGGTGAATGACTGAATGTGGTAGGTTGGACTTGGATTTTGTATGCCAGATTGCCAGTGCCCAGTTGAAATGTTGAAATTTGGATTGTGGTTGCATCCATAGGCACTGTATGGAAGCAAAAGCGGAAAAGCCCCCCATTAATTTGCTGTAATAGAATTATTTATTTATTTTATTTATTTGCTCAATGTAGACTTTGTTCTTATCCTATGTAACTACATATTTGCAGCTCATTTATCGTTGTTGAGTCCTTTCTTTTTGGAGAACTGGAGAAGTTTGAGAATTTTCACACACATCAATCAGGTTCTATTGTTCTTTGTTTATAGGTTATGTCTACTAGAAAATTTGAATCTGGATGTGCCAAACGAAAAAGGAAACAAAAGGTTGAACAATTGATTAAATCTCAAGAGGGAGCACTTGATAAGTTTTTTAGTAGTAATAAACGAACACATAACGAGAACTTAGTCATTGAAGAAGAGTTTAATGAGAATGATAATATAAATAATACAATTGAAGAAAAAAATTGTTTGATCAATGAAGAGGACCAAGAGGTATCTACTGACAGAGATAAGGTTGCTTTTTCCCTTGACCTTATTGATCCAGCAAATTGGGGAAATATGAATACGAATTTAAGAGATTTAATTGTAATGAAAGGTCCTGTAAGAGAAAATGATGTGATTTTTTCGAAAGATGTAGCAAATTGACACTTCTCATCTACACATTACGTTCGATGATTACCTGATAGAGAAAAACATGATAGAAAATGGTTGATATATTCAAAAAGTTTGGATAAAGTATTTTGCTTTTGTTGTAAGCTATTTAAGAATGAGGGAATCAGATCTCAATTGGCACATGATGGAGTAAATGATTGGAAAAATATTGGTGAAAAAATTAAAATGCATGAAGTAAGTTGTGACCATTTCAATAACATGAGTAGATGGATTGAAATGGAACTAAGATTTGAAAAGAGTGAAACAATTGATAAAAGTGTGCAAGAACAAATCAACAGAGATAGAGAACATTGGAGACAAGTATTACTGAGAATAATATCTGTGGTGAAAACTCTTGCTGAAAATAATTTAGCGTTTCGTGGAGATAATGAGAAGATATACCAAGAAAATAATGGTATCTTCTTAAGCATAATTCAAATGATTGCTGAGTTTGATCCAGTAATGCAAGAACATGTTCGTCGAATCCAAAATAAAGAGATTCATTATCATTATCTAGGACACAAAATTCAGAATGAGTTGATACTTATGCTAGCAGGTGAGATAAAAAAAACAATCATTAAGAAACTCAAAAATTCTAAATACTTTTCTGTTATACTTGATTGCACTCCCGATATGAGTCACGAAGAACAAATGTCTATAATATTGAGGTGCGTAGATATTTCAGCAAGTCCAATAAAGGTTGAAGAATTGTTTTTAGGGTTTTTATCGGTGGATGATACATCTGGTAAGTGATTTTTTGATGAACTTATATGTGCTTTGAATAATCTAGAACTTGATATTGATGATATAAGTGGTCAAGGCTATGATAATGGTGCTAACATGAAAGGAAAACATAAAGGAGTTCAAAATAGACTATTACAACTAAATCCTAGAGCATTCTACAGTCCCTGCGGGTGTCATAGTCTTAATCTTGCACTTTGTGATATGGCCACTTGTTGTTCAAAAGCTGCATCTTTCTTTGGTATATACACTTTATTTTCGTCATCTACTAAACGGTGGAAAATTTTCAAAGAAAATGTAAATGGTCTTACCCTTAAGCCTTTGTCACAAACTCGTTGGGAAATCCATATTGAACGTGTTAGAGCAATAAGATGTGCTCCACAGATAAAAAAAGCTTTACTTCAATTGGCAAATGTTGATGATCTTAAGACAAAAAGTGAGGCGGAGAGTTTGGTAACATATGAAATTGAGAATTTTGAATTCTTGCTTGGAATGATTATTTGGTATGAAGTGTTGAATAATGTTAACAGAGTAAGCAAACATTTGCAAGCAGAAGACATGCATATTGATATTGCCATAAACCATTTACAAGGGCTCATTTCATTTTTCAAAAGTTATAGAGAATCTGGGTTTGAAACGGCCATTGTTGATGCTAAAGAGATTGCAAGTGAATTAGAAATTGAACCGATATTTCGTGAAAAGCGGGTTATACATAGAAAGAAACAGTTTGATGAGATTTCTTATGAAGAAATAACACAAACAGCTGAAGAATCTTTTAAGATCAATTATTTCATATATATAGTCGATCAGGCTCTATCATCACTTCAGAATAGATTTGAGCAATTTCAAAAATATGATGATATTTTTGGATTTTTATTTGATGTGAAAAGACTTAAATCTATTGATAATGATAGTTTGAAGTGTTCATGCATTAACATTGAAAATTATTTGAAGCATAATATGGTTTCTGATATTGATGGGGTAGAATTATATTCTGAGTTGAAAGTTTTAAGGGAATCGATACCTGCAGAAATTATTGGAGCAATTGATGTGTTGGATTACATTAAGAGAATGGACTATTGTTTTGCAAATGCTTGGATTGCTTATAGAGTATTATTGACTATTCCTGTCACAGTTGCCTCTGCTGAAAGAAGTTTTTCAAAATTGAAGTTGATTAAGTCTTATTTTCGATAAACCATGTCACAATAGCGATTGAATGGATTAGCTATGATTTCTATTGAAAAAAAAATATTGGAAAAACTTGATTTAAGTAGTTTGATTTTCTGATTTTACATCTCAAAATGTGAGAAGGTTAAATCTTATGCTAGCCTAATCTCTCGGGTTGTGAGAGAAGTTTTAACTTGCTACTCTATCTTTTGAATTATATAAAGTCTTCTTATTTAATATAAAAGTGTTATTTATTTAAATATTTAAATTTTGCTACACTTGTGAAAAAATGATTATGTTGAAGGGCCTCAAAATAATTAGTCGCCTAGGGCCTCTAAATTCTTAGGGCCGGCCCTGGGAACATTGTCGAATCATTGAGGTCATATAAATGAAATTTGAAACTAGGACTATCCATCATTCCACTGAATGCAAAGCTACAGCAGGAAAGTTTGGTTGCTGCCAATTACCATGCACGTCGGACAAGTAAACATCGAGAAATCTTTGACCTTTGGGTATCAAGGCCAAACAGGGGTGGAGCCAGCCCGTTGAAGTAGGGGGTCCCAGAGTTAAAGGGGTGGGGGCCCACGGGCTGCCCCTGAATTTTTTTTTTGAAATATTATCTCTTAAAATAAGGGAAGTTGGTACTTTGTGATGGAGAAAGGAAACAAAGGAATATAAATTAACGTATATTATTAACAAAAAAATCAAGAAACGTATAAAAGAAAGTACTAATATTTAATTTAGCAAAACCATACCTTATTACAAGCGCTCCTTTCGAGTTTTCATACTTTGATAACGTTGTATAACTACATCATTATCACTCATGTCGAATACATCATTCTCAATATACACAAGCAAGCTATCGTTTAACCATTTATCATTCATTCGATTGAGCAATTGATTCTTTACATAATTCATTACAGAAAAAACCCTCTACCGTAGCAATAGCAACTGAAAGAATTAATGCCAATGTCAAAAGCTTGTATACTAACGTGTATTCTTCATTTTTTTTTTTGTCACAACCAACTTTTGTGCAAGTTCACCAAGCCTTTGTAATCCTCCAAATTCTTCATTAGTGCGCATATCAATAATGTATGTGTCAATTTGATCATCAAGTTCCATCACTGCCATTTGCATTGATAAATTTTGTGCTTTTGCTAAAAATATGATCTTGCTATATAAAATGGTTGGACTAAGCTCAAATTTCTAAATGTTGGGTAAACTGGAAAAAGATACGAAAACTGTAGCCGAAAACTAACTTGCCCTAATCGGACCTTTGGAAGATACAGCTACTTGGTTGGATGAACAGCGCTCCAGTGGAAAACTTGCTAAAGTCTTTGCGACATTTGATAGGTAACTCGCTAATCATAACTTGAAAGATCACTACACAACTAAAAGATCTTTACTGAGCTTCACTGGTGTTACATGTTTCCTGTAATTTCACAAGCAATATTAATTAGTTGTAAGTTCATAATTAAGTAGATGGTACATTGGATGTTCTATTTGTGATCTCAAAGATCTCCCTCATTCGCAATATTTGTTCTATTTTACAGCTACAAAAAATGAACGTTCGTTCAATCAAGTGGTTTGTATCACGTTTGAGGAGAGCAAAGGTTTTTTGAGTTGTTATACAAGATATTACACATATTTACAGAAGGGAATGTAGTGACCGATTACATTGCAAATGGAGACAATATCTCCATTATTAATGGCACATGTTTCTTATACTCATGTTTACCATTTCATTCTCTCTCTCATTCATTTTGTGTTTCTTTATCTAATGAACGTGTCTTATTCAAAAAATAAAATTTTTTTTTTGGTGAAAGTATCCCCCTCATGTTTTTACTGAGGTGCACTCGATCTATTTAAAGTAATTCTCACTTCACTTGTCCCTTGGACGGGAAGAGGCAAAAAAGGGCTCTAGCTCTCACTTGAAGTACAGGCTTGACGGAAGAAACTACTCGAGTTTTAGCAAAAGCAGCTCTACGGGGTCGGGTCGATTGGTTGAAAGGCCTGAAAATTATCGGTCATAGGTAAAGCTCTCGCTCCCGTCCCCCTACCCAAACTGTCACTCAAAGGAGACTTGTTATAATGAAAGCTATGTGAGGGGAAAGCTAATTTCTTTTTTTCATCGAGATTGGGCTGGTGTTCAGTGTACCGCAGATCCACTCCCTCCGCCCCAGAGGCCAAACAACAGTTCCCACTAGGACATGATCTAGTATCGTCTGTGATAAGTGTGTTTTTACACACTTATTGAATGCCTAAATATAATTAATATTGATTAAAAGAACAAATTTTTACTTACAATTATTTAATTATTGCTTTTATAGGGCCAAACCCACCCCCAATTAAAGAAAAACAAGGCAAAAGGGAAGAGAAAATGAACTAAAAGCGTACAAAAACTTGAATTTGGGGACCAAGGTGTAAAAGTGCTGAAAGTTGAAGAACTTTAGACGCATTTTATCTAGAGCATAATCTAAAGAAAAGTCAAATTTTGAGGACCAAATTGTACAAGATCAAAAGTGAGGGACCTAGCTACCATTATTGGAGGACTTAAGCTGTAAAACGGTGATGGCCAAGGTTCCCATGTGCCTTTGGGGTACCCTGCGCGCACACCATGTATTTGGAGCAGAATTTTTGGCATCGTTTTTGTAATTTTTGATTTGTTTTGGGGTTTTTTTTGGACTTTTTTAGGGTTTCGTTTTAGGTTATTCAAATAGCCAAATTGTAGCCATTAGCCCCATTCTTCATTAACTCTTCCTTCCATACTCATTTTGGAGGAAAAAGGGGCAAGAACTAGGGCACAAAGGGAGGGAAAGAGTAAAAAAATGTGGAAAGATTTTGAGAAAAAATTAAGACCAAGCCATTGCTGTTGGAAATTTACTTAATCATGCACAGCGGAAATAAAATAATTTTCAATTCCCACCAAAAATCTGTAATGTGTTTAGATAGAAATTGTGATAAAAATTATACATTTGATGAATTCTGTAAACTCCTTTGTTGATTCTCGAACTCCAATGATCACGATCTGCAATCCAAGCTATCCAATTGTCCAGTCTCCAATGATGATCCACACAGAAAACAAGAATGACGGCTAGGGTTTCTTTTTTTGGGCTAGCAAGAATAATGAAAAATTCCATGCATCTTACAAACCCTAGCAGCTTATTAATATAAGTCCAAATGGGCTTGGCCCATCTCTAAACTTAACCCGGTCCGATTTTTAATTAATCAAATTAATTAAATTCGGTTCATGAATTAATTAATCCAATTAATTAATTCGGACTTATTAATGAGCAATCCAATTAATTAATTATTCAACACTTGTCAATTAATTAATTGGTAAATCTCATTCTTCTAGTTCTCTTTCGTGTGTGACCCATTAAGTTCCCGATCACGATATCTAACGACGTGAATTATTATTTTGATCTAATCAAAATCGATAAATTAAAACACCCCTTTTAATTTATCACTAATTCACATTCGTCGTCCCAGATTGACATCTGGCAATGTGTCAAGGCAATAAATGTGATGGGAAATGCCACGTGATGTGATAAACCAAACTTGTTCGTTTACCGTGAAATTATAATCCTTTCGTCAATATGATCCGATCAATGATGAGATATGGATATATGTCAATCTCAATTATTGATCATATCTTTTATCCCACTGTTAAGTTAATGTAAGTTGAAAACTCTTTTTCGACTTGTGAGTTCACCTTTGCCAAAGATTTCATTATCAACTTAACTGGATAAAATGTAGATCATAATCTCTTACTATCTAAGAATGACGAATTCTCTATCGAACATTCACAATCTTCATATGATTCTTGACATACCCGAATGATGCTGTATTAGCGACCCTTGACAGAGCAACGTCCAACACCATTAAAGTATGACTGTCATCGTATAAAGGTACTATGATGACCTCAAGTCAAATGACTAATTCCACTATCGAACGTTAAAGATTAACCACTAACACTCAAATAGTTATCCGTGTGGAATCTCCCAGCGGGTCTCCAATATTTTGTTCTATAACAAAACATTCACGTGTTCATTCAAGTGTCACCACACTTTAGCTTGTGAGTTTAGCTACTTACTTCACAAGTAAGAATGTCACATGCGATGATCTATCCGTAATAACGATATCCGTATTTCGTTATTACTACGACCACGGATGATTTAAGATTCGATCATATGTAATTTGTATATCACAATCACAACTCCTTGTGATTAACAAATCACCAAAACTTGAATTTACGGATTCTATTATTTAATTTATTAGAATATTAATTCAATTAAATAATAGATATTGCTATACATATGCATCAATTATATATATTTAAAGTGTTTATGTCCAAAGTTGATTGGACCTAGAGCATAACACTTACAATTGCTACATTCAAGAATCCAACCAAAAGACGAATTTTATCTTTAGTCTTGTATTCATCCACTATTTTCTCTTTTCTATAAATCTTCTCTTTTTCATCATTTATACAAGATGTGTTAAGTTCTGCGTTGGAATTTATGGTGTGATTTGACCTAGCTTTATTAATTGCAATATTTACTCTTTAATGTTTAAGTACTTATTTTTAGGCTTATTTGTTATTGTATTTTATACTATTCATTTATTTGGCCAATAAATAATATGTAGAGTGATTTGTGCAATCTTTGAGAGAATATTGTGTATTTTAGACCAAGTAGTAAATACTCTAGGTTCTTATAGGAGATAGGGATATACTCTTAACCCTAGGTGGTTAATTGAGCTATTTTTACAAAGAGTTAATGTCATTGATTGGATTTTAATCGACATAGAGATATAGTATGTTAAATTAATTAATTAGAGCTAATTTTGCTCGATAAAGATAATTAGTTAAAATAAGAAAATCGGGTCTAACATACTTAATGAGTAATTTGTTAATTTACGTGTGGAGAAATTAATTAGACGACGATTAAGTGAAATTATTTTACTCTCCCGATTTTCCATGATTTTTAGATTTGTTATTTTTCTAAAGTTTTTAGTATTTTCATTATTTTTAAAATCAAAATTTTATTATATATTTCATTGTTAGAAATAAATTAACTATTGTGTAATCGAATAAACATTCTTTTAGGATCGAGAACTCGGACTCATTTGTATACTTTATCACTTGTACGAGACTCGTGCAGGTGCGATACATTATTTTTAGCGATCAGTTTGATTCTACTGGAATGCAACAGTATGATAGACAACCACCACCAACGTTACTTGCATTCGATAGAATTGGGTTTGATACTCTTTTTACAGTGGCTAAGTCATCACAGCCAATGAACGTGATCGGATTTGCATCTCACAGTGTACAAAGACTATCAAGTGAAAAATCGATACTTATTTCAGAGCGTGTTCGGCCATTCATGATGCACATTATGATGCCGTGCATGCATCGAGAAGAGATGGCACAGCTATGACAACAAACAGATTTTGTTGAATGGAGTGAATTGTTGTATGCCCTACTGATTCATTGTTGGCTCTTCAAACCATTGGTTTCAGTAGTGACCACATGGCATGTGATGTTTGGACATAGAATTGAGTACTTGTAAATAGGCAATGCCAGATGCTCTTATTTGTTAATAAATAAGTAGCGATTAATTTCAATTAAGACATTTATCTACTCTCATTTTATACTAAAAGATTTGATCAAAATTTTAAAGGGTTAAAAAGTAAACATAAATAAATTTTTATTTCAACAATTAGTAACTCATTGTTATGCAATAGGCGACTTTGTTGGTCTATGTATAATACGCGTTTAACTAAGATTTCTAGAAATATCATTGTACAAGAGTGACATGTATTCTTGGTCTTCACACGAAGTCAATCCATTTAATTTCCACAAAGTTGAGTATATAGACAAAAACATCAATATCATTTTGAAAAATTCCTATCGGCTTGCAAAAGAATTTTCAGGTTATTCCTTGAGCTATCTATTCTTTGACGAGTTAATACCCTAATTAGTCATTAAACTTTGCTAAAAACTCCTAGGAGGTTACTGAACTTCAAAACTTCTCTAATTAGTCACTGAACTTCGCAAAAAGTTCCTAGGAGGTCACTGAATTTCAAAACTACCCTAAATAGTCACCGAATTTTTCCAAAACTACCCTAATTAGTCACTCAACTTTGCAAAAAATTCCTAGGGGGTCACTAAATTATTGATGTATGAGGTCACAATTTGCAAAGTTCGGTAACCTCTTAGGAAGTTTTAGCAAAGTTCAGTGACTATTTATGGTAGTTTTGAAGTTCAGTGACCTCCTAGGAACTTTTTGCAAAGTTTAGTGACTAATTAAGGAAGTTTTGAAGTTCGGTGACCTCCTGAGAATTTTTGGCAAAGTTCGGTGACTATTTAGGGTATTAACTCTTTGTTTGACAGTAAATGTCATTGGTTGTTATACGTATGTTAACTTCTAATTTTCATTTCAACGGCATATTAAATTATTCGTCGAAATCTAAAGGCCTATTTGATTCTCATTAATATATTTTATGGTTTGTCATATGATTATTTTCAACCACATATTCATACAATAAAATATTCTACATGTTCTCTCAAAACTTTTCCTAAATATACCATTCAAAACTCATTTTCTTTCTAATGGGATTCAAACATGCACTAAGTTATTAGAGGGATGATATTTATTTATTTAAATGTAGAATTTAGCATGCATCACACGTGCATTCAAATTCTTTTATTTTTATGATTTTTATTAATGACTAAGGGTAAGACATTTTATTTTAAAATTTGAACTTTTAAATAAATCATCCAACATGCATAAATACGCAAGTTATTTAAGTTAGCATCTATTTTTTATTTGAGCACACTACAAAAAAAAAAAAAAAAAAAAAAAGTGGGGGAAAAAGGAAGGAAAGAGAGAGAAAAAATTTGAAGCATTACCTCGCTTAAGTAATTTTTGTTATTTTTATTTTGATTTTGATTTTGATTTTTTATAAGTACGTTCTAGGGTTTTGGTTGTCATCCGACTTATATCATTGTTTCAATTTGACTATCGAAATTTACTTTGTTTCCAATTAGTCTCTAAGATTTCATTTTGTTTCAGTACTTTAAGCTATGTCCCTCACTTTGTGCTAAATTACCAAAAAATAATGCTGATGTGGCTAATGGAATAAATTTGTGTAACATGAAAAATCCATTTAGTGCATTATTTTTATCCACTGGCTAAATAAAATCCATAAAGACTTTCTTTTTCATTTTATATTATATTTGCTATTTCTTTTTAAAAAATGTAGTTGAAATTGCTACTAATCTAACAACACGTATTTTGCACTATTAGATTATTAAAACAATAGACCATGTCATATTGTTACTTGATGAAATGAAAATGATAAATCTCACGTCAAATAACGATAAAATAAATATACCATGCATGTCATATAAAAACTTGAGTTACTCATCTTAATTATTTGACTTTCTGATGTACAGGGTGCAAAAGCTCTAAATGACATTGATCTTAAATATTCACATATAGTAAATCTATAAAGATATGATTACTAAATTGGAAGGTGATTGCGTTTTTAGCATTTTGAAGCACCAAATAGACCAACAAAAAACAGTTGAAAATTTGACCTCAGGAAGTATGTACTTCAGAAGGTCAACTGGTCAAGAGTTGAAAACTTCCTTTTCTTCGGAAGAAAAAGAGGATATGTTGGAAAAATACTTTATCGTCATATTGATCATTCATGTTGGATCATTAAGAATTTGTGAACTGAAGCGAAAGCGTACCTCAATCAGACATGGTTCTCACAATGGATGAATCCTGCGGTTTTAATCTTCCACATCAATACGTTGTTCCTTTATTTGTCTCTGAAAATGGGAGTCAGAATAGAATGAACCAAAACATATGATCTGGGGACCATAATCGTATATATATACTAACTGCTCATTAACCTAATTCGGTTCATTATGAAATTAGGAACATGCCTGATTTCTACACATAAAGGCCCACACTTTAATTGGATGCTTTAAAACCCAAAATACCGAAATCTTATTAGATCACTTTAAACGGGCTTGACCAAAATTGATAGCCTTTAATTTAATATATAATATTTCACATGTAAGCCCACGTGTTATTTAAAAATCCTTACAGGATATGAACAGAATCAATGAAACGAAAGAAATTTGAGTTAATGGAAAGGAAAAAACACATGATGAATTTCACTTTCGATTCATATAGACATGCTCCAGAAATAGCCCAGCTTAAGAAGATTCTTTTACGACAATTCAAAATACATATCTGAAAAATGGGAAAATAAAGACCTCATTGATTAATAAAAAAATAAATAAGTTACTTCGAAAATTCGATAGATTTATGGAGTCTATTGTTATTTCTCGATTTCAAAAAAGACTTAAAAGTTTGTTGACAATTTGAGGATGCAGGAGATCTGAATGCAACTAATTTTATTAATTCTTTACCTCAATTTCATCAAAATCTTCCGTGAATTTCAGGTGGAAAAAAAAATAGCATTGGTATATATAATTGTAACTGTCCTTTAACAGGAAGTATTGTTTTCATTTTTGGTTAATATATGATCTAAAACTGAATATTTTGCATGAAAAATTGATAAGTGCGTTTTTACATATTTATTTGATTGTCAAAACATGAGCAATTATTGATTAATATATTGGAATATAGCTTAATTCTATGCAATTCATGTTTTGCAGGACAAGTGATGAATGTAGTGGAAATAAGGAGAAATAAGTGAAAAATGACTAAAATGGAGGAAAACAAAAGTTTAGGGACTAAAGTGAAAGTACTTTAACTTGTTTCTAACCTTGTGATGAAGATTCGAGAGTGTTAGAGGTCAATTGGATGAAGAAAGGAGTCAAAGGGATGAAACATAGCCAAAACATTATCACATATCAACTATCAAGTTGAAAAGTTTTGCACCGATTTTCAACCTCATATTGAGACCAGTTTATGACATGGAAAAAGATCGAATTCGAAGATGGTATTTGAAGTACAGTTGTAGCCATTTGAGTTATCTTTCCAAACCATTTTGAATCAGCTCAATTGGATACCTGTAGAGAAAGTTATGACCAAAATACCGAATGTTGTTCGGAGACAAACCTGTGCTTGCGCGCGCACGGGCATGAATTTCACTTACCGAGCCTAAAATCAATGAACGGAGCGTACACAAGGAAATATACCCCGCGCCCGCACATGCATTTTTCACAGATGAATTTTCAAGTTTTCTTCTACAACTCAAACACTTATGGTAACTTATTTTGGCACGATTTCTCAACCCTAAAAGACCCCAGAATGTCCCAGAATGCCCATTCTTCATTCTACACCATTCTTCCATTGATTTTGGCTCAAGAAACCCATGAAGAACTAAACCATTGGTGAAGTTAGGGAGGAACTCTTTCGGAATTGGTGATTTCACATCTATTATTCACGTATTTTGGTATTTTCTTGTTGAAAAACTCTAGAATTTATAGTTTCTCTTTCTGAATTTGTAATGAGATTTATTTAACTTTTATTAAATTAATCATAGATTCATCAGACTTTTTCTATCTTCGAATTGAAATATTTGTTGAATTATCTCGTGAATGTTATTAGCTAGTGTCAACCTCATGCTTTATGCTATTTACTTGTCATTAGGTTTGGGTGAGCTGAAGCCTACATTTGTGGCTTTACAATTAGCTGATAGGTCCAATGTTAGACCTATGGGAGTAGTTGAGGATGTCTTGATTCAAATTGATAAATTTTACTATCACGTGAATTTCTTGGTGTTGGATGTAAAAGATGATATGAATGTTGACTCTAAAATTCCTATCATTCTTGGTAGACTTTTCCTTACTATTGCTAATGCTCTGATTAATTGTAGGAATTGTCTCATGAAACTTTCATTTGAGAATATGACTTTAGAAATCAACATTTTTCATGTCACTAAGCAGCTAGAAGAAGATGACGAATGTCATCAAACACACATGATTGATGCACTCACTCAAGAGGTTGCTGATAGTATGTTCCTTGGACCAGCACAGAAAATTCTAGAACCGGATGGAGTAGACTTCATCATCAATAAACATTTTGAGATAGATGATCAAGGGTCAGGTAATAGTTCTTATTTTACATTACCAGTTTCTAATGAGAGAAATTTAACTTTTGTTTTGCAGGTCCCTACTCCTGATTCTGAGCTCTCCTCTGGTTATCCCATGCATGTATTTGATGGAGGAGGATGAACATCACCAGTGCTTATCTCCAAGGAGCTTAGTGCATTACAAAGAAGATTGATACCATACTTACTGGATGGAGGTTAGGGAGGAAACATTGGGTCGAGCCAAAGACAATAAACAAAGGCGCTGCTTGGGAGGCAACCCAAGGGGAGTTCATTCATTTCTTTGCTATTTACTTTTACTTTTACATTTATGTTCTAGTTTATTTTTGTCATTTTCTTTACATTACCAGTCCATTGAGTACTTTCAGGCTCCATATCATTCAAGTTTATGTTGATTCACTGCATAATTTTTGTGATATCTTTTCATTTGGCTTTCAAGTTTATGCATTGAGGACAATGCAAAATTTTAGTTTGGGTGAAGATTTGTTGGATTTTGTTGTGAATTACATGTGATTTGCATAAGTATCATGAAGTTTCAATTAAGTTTGGGGGTAGAACATTCATCATTTTACTGCAATTTTTGCATGATTGCGTGTTAAAAAAAAATTTCGTTTATTTTCAGCTTTTACCTTTTAGCATTAGGTCATAATTATAGTTTTGTATACTTGTGTGGGTTTAATAACTATGCCGGCTATGATGTGATTATTGGAATATGTATCAGTTGTGAATGATGAAAATAGTGTGTTATCAGATTAGTCTATACCTGCTTATGTGAGCTTGACATGTCCTATGCACGCCACTTATGTTAGCATTTTGAGTTAGTGATGCGGTTCAGTATGTAGAGGATAGTGAAATTTAGTAATACAACCTAATAATCTCTAGTGTCGTATTCCATAAATCCAAATATAGGCTAATTTGGAGAAGATTGAATTGTTAAAGGGAAACACTGAGATGAGTAGGGATTCCATGTATGAAAACCTTGTGTGGATTGTCTGAAACTCATTGAGATAAAAACGAGGTGAAAGTTTTAAGTTAGATGTTAGTTTTAAAAACTGGATGTCTAAACGAAAAGGAGCATTACACTAATCTTTGAGTACATAAAAACATGTTTTCGAGCCTATATAACTCGGGTAATTAAGCCTATGAGGGTGATTTAAAACCTGGTGCCATATGGTCATTTGACTTGGGAGTTATCGGCCTAAAACTCGCTATATGGGTTATATAGAAAGCAAATGAAAAGATACTAAAAAAAGGAAAAATGAAGAAAACATGAAATGAAAAGAAAAAAAATTCTGTCCATTCAAATGCATTGATTAAGCCCTAGACATCTAGTTGACAAAACTACACCTCTGATTAGAAGCAAGTAATTTAGTCTAGTCTCAAGGGTAGAAACAATAAAAAATATAGGAGAATCTCGATTTGTTGAAGTGTGAACTTGTAAGAGTAAGATCTATCCAAACTACGAGAGGGTAAATAATAGAATTGAAAAGTTGAATTTAGGATGCACCCTAGGAAAATTGAGGGAAAATCATGAGTTTGGGTGTGTGTGTATCTCTCAAGCGAGGAAAGGATTTATTGGACTACTTTGGGACAAGTGTTGAACCAATTACAATTTTAAGATGTTGACATGAGTTTTCACACATACACACACACGTCAGGTTATGCATGTAACAGGTGGAGACTGATTTAAATTTTGCACTGTTGTAATTGTTCATTTGTCCGACTACCAAATTTCAAACCTGAGACACGACATATTGTTAAACCATGTTGTTCGTAGAGTTGAGTTATATTGTTGTTGTTTGAGGACAAACAATAGTTCAAATTTGGGGAAGTTTGAAAAGTGCGTTTTTACATACTTATTTTACTGCCATGAGAAATTGTTGATTATTATGTTGGAATATAGTTTAATTATATCCAATTCATGTTTTGCAGGACAAGTAATGAATGTAGCAGAAATAAGGAGAAACAACTGAAAAATGACCAAAATGGAGGAAAATAAAAGTTCAGGGACTAAAGTGCAAATACTCTAACTTGTTTCTAACCTTGTGATGAGGATTCGAGAGTGTTAGAGGTCAATTGGATGAAGGAAGGAGTCAAATGGATGAAACATAGCCAAAACATTATCACATATCAACTATCAAGTTGAAAAGTTTTACACCGATTTTCAACCTCATATTGAGACCAGTTTATTATGATATGGAAAACGATCAAATTCGAAGATCATATTTGAAGCAAAGTTGTAGCCCTTTGAGTTATATTTTCAAATCATTTTTAATCAGCGCAATCGGATACTTGTGGAGAACATTATAACCAAAATATCGAACGCTATTCAGATACAAACATACGCGCGCGCACGGGCACAAATTTCACTTACCAATCCTAAAATCAATGAACGGAGCACGTGCAAGGAAATATACCGCTCGCACGCATAGGCATTTTTCACAGACGAATTTTCAAGTTTCTTTCTACGACTCAAACACTTATGGTAACTTATTTTGGCACGATTTCTCAACCCTAAAAGACCCCATAATGTCCCAGAATGCCCATTCTTCATTCTACACCATTCTTCTATTGATTTTGGCTCAAGAAACCCATGAAAAACTAAACCATTGGTGAAGCTAGGGAAGAACTCCTTCGGAATTGGTGATTTCACATCTATTATTCACGTATTTTGGTATTTTCTTGTTGAAAAACTCTAGAATTTATAGTTTCTCTTTCTGAATTTGTAATGAGATTTATTTAACTTTTATTAAATTAATCATAGATTCAGTTAGACTTTTTCTATCGACGAATTGAAATATTTGTTGAATTATCTCGTGAATGTTATTGGTGAATTGTTGACTACTTTATACTTGATGTATAAAGCCGCTTTTCTGATCTTATTCCAGCACATGAATGCGTAATTGTGTTATAGGGAAACTAGATTCTAGAGTTACAATTAAAATTAAGTTGATTTAATGGTTTGTTTTCCTAATCATGAATTGATTTTGAGTTTGACTTAATTTTTATTAAATTGGTCATAGAATTAGTCATGCTCTCTCTATATATTAATTGAAATAATTACTTAGATTTTAATCTCAATTATTTAAGTTTATTGGTGTGATTCTCTACTGATTTATGCTTTAGTATATAGTCGATTTTGAATCTGATTTCGATAAACCAAGTGTGAACATTGCAATAGGAAGATTAACCATTATAATCACGTTAGAATTAAATTGGGTTTAAACGACATATCTTTCGATTAGAGTGTCGGGACGAAAGCCTCTAATTGTGTTATAAAATTGGAATAATTGATGTGATTGATCCGATCCGATTGAGAGAATCCCGACGCTTCACCATCTCATTCATTGACTTTAATTTTCATATTCTCAAAATTGATCTCGATTCCGTGACAAACAAATCTATTTCTTATCATCCGTGAGAACACCCATCCTTTTTGTTCCTTTAAATATTCTTCCATCTCCCTATGGATACGACACCCCATAGTTACACTACAACTACCGCGTTATTCTTTGGGCGTAATCAAAAATCTTATGACGTTCTGCTTCGGCCATGGCTAAATTCTGCTGCTCAATTGAAACAGAGCATCGGACCTTAAATCAAGGATAACTCCGCCAAGCCAGGGGGTATTTCTTTTTTCTCTCTAGTTTATCTTCTGTTTAAAAATTTAACGTGTCTTGGACAAATTAATTATGCTTCTTTTGTGAAACTCGACAAGGAGATTCAAATCAAAAGTAGAAGATTATTTATTAGTGAGCGAAAGACTGAAGTTTTCTTGTTCATTAGTTAGTTCTTATGCAGCCTGAAAATACTCGGAACCTAAAATAACCTTTACATACTTAGAAGCGAATTTTCTCAACTCCCTCAATTTTCATGTTACTCAACATCACTCCTATTCGCTCAAAGACTGACTTTACAGGTCGAATTAATTTTTATATATCTTTCTTAGCTGGTTTGAAGAAGTAAAATAGCCAAGAGTAATATTTATTGCATGACATCATTTGGGTTTGTGCTACTAATAATTGGCAGGTCGTCTTCATTTTTATTAGAAGAATGCTATTCATCCCCACTGGGGTTGAACCCCAATTTATGTGACAATTACATGACATTAAATGATAGACTTAATTAAATGAGTCATGTGACTTTGTATTTAAATGAACCTATCATTTAATGTCATGTAATTGCCATATAGACTGTGCTCAACCCCAGTGTGGATGAATATCATTACTCTTTTTATTATTATATATGAACGTAGACATGACACGCAAGGCCAAATTAATTCGTTTAATAACTATTGAAAACCATCGAAGAATATTTAATTTATCAGATGATTCTTGCTGCTGCATCTCAAGAGATTGAAGAGAAAAAAATAGCCCAAACTACATTATCAAAATGTTAATACAGAGAATACGTGGAACTATTTGATAATGGGAAATTTCTAGATAATGTTATTAATTGCTTAAATAAACAATTACAAAAATAAATAGTTGCTAAAAATGAGGAAATTGTTTAGAAACCACTGAATGGCATCAAACTGTGTGAATCTTTCGAGGAAATGAGTCTAATGATGGTATGGTGTTGTTATTAGTACTTGTGCATGTGTAGTCATCATCCGAGAGCAATATTGATTTGGACTTGTGCAGTTGTCCACCCTGATTTTTAGTTTCAGAAGTAGTCGAGAGGGTTTGAGACATTCTAACACACTCTAATTCCATGGCTACTTCTTTCATTGTTGGCCTTTTCTTTCCATTCAAATTTAAGCACCTTTGCGCAACTTTAGCCACTGCAATAAGGTCTTCTTTTTTACCTTGCTGTAAAACTTGGGCGTTAAGAATTGTTTCAGGATTTTTTCCTTCCATGCATAACAAAAACCTTGTTGCTAAACTTCTTTGCTCTCCGATTCTATCAAAAGATATTGGTCTTTGTCCAGTCAAGAGCTCGACGAGAACAACTCCAAAACTGTAAACATCACTCTTTTCTGTAAACTGACTTGTCTGAAAGTACTCTGGATCTAAGTACCCGAATGTCCCTTTTACTAAGGTAGTTCGATGAGTTTGATCCACCGAGATTGATGTTGAAGTTCCAAAGTCGGCGACTTTTGCTACATATTTTTCATCAATAAGTATGTTGGATGACTTAATATCTCTGTGATAGATGGGAATAGAAGTTGCAGAGTGAAGATATGCAACTGCTTCTGCAACTTCTACAGCAAATTTCAAACGCCGGTTCCATGATAATGGGAATTCATCGCTCTCATCATGGATATGATCGAAGAGAATTCCATTGGAAATGAATTCGTAAACTAGTAAAGGAACTTCTGTTTCTAGGCAGCATCCTAATAACTTAACAATATTCCTGTGAATGATTTGTGAAAGCATGACAACCTCGTTGATGAATTGCCCCACTTGGTTTTCATCTATTAAGATAGATTTCTTTATTGCTACGATTTTTCCATCAGATAACATACCTTTATACACCGTCCCTTGACCTCCTTTACCAATTATTCGACTTTCATTGAAGTGATCAGTTGCTATCTCTAGTTCTTTAGAAGTGAAAAGTCGTGTTTTTTCTAGAATACCTTCATCACTTGATATTTGTTGTTGTAGCAAGAGTCCACCATTACGTTTAAAAAATTTTTGTTTGCGCCTCTTATTTTTTCTCTTCTTGTGAAACTTGTACAACCAAAACCAAGTTGATAATAGAAGTAGTAATCCAATTCCAGAGCCCAAGCCTACTCCTGAAAGTGTCAACATATGCAAATTAATTCAAGACAAGGAAATCACATCTAATTTGGACTTCAATCACGTATAGTTTTCCCCAGTGGGAAAATTTTTCCTTTTTGTTTGTTTATTTATTTGATATTGAGAGAACAAGATAGTTATATTAAGAATTCCAACGACAAGTTTGAGAGTTCCTCTACTTTGTATAGAAGAGCTTCATCAGGAAATTAACTCTTCCTCTAATGCTATTCTAAACCGACAAAGTACTTCCATAAATTATTCAGACATGTCCTAGGAGAGCTACTTAGTGTCAGAAGTAGTTTTTCGCTTTTTAAAAGTGTTGTCAAACATGTCCTAATACTTAAATTTGGAGTATAGATTTTCTGAATGTGAATTGCTATTCATCATATTATGATTGATATATTGGGTTGTCAAATTTAATTACTAGTGCATGATAGTCAAGTTAGTAATGGATTCTATCTATTGCTGGAAAGTTGAGCATTTTGCATATTATGCCTTGGACATGGTATTATTGTGATTTTAAGAAATTAGCTTTTATGATGTGTCAACTAGCATTTTTTACAAAAAAAAAAATAATAATAATAACTTGTAATTTAAAAGGAGGAAATATTAAGAAAAATAAATTGTAATTATTTAATATGCAAAAATTAATTGAAAGTTACCTATTGTCACTTTGCTATTAGACACAGACTCTTGTCTACAACCAAATCCATTTTTTTCCCCATTACCATAGTAACCATCGCGGCAAAAACAACTATAAGAACCCAAAGTATTGTTGCAAATTCCATCGGAGGCGCACGGATTATTGTTGCATTCATCGATATCTACCATCCACCCATCAAACATCAAAGCAAATAACTGTTAGATTTCTTGTATCGAATTTGGATAGCTGAATGCATGTCTTTTAATATTTGTAACAGTAACTTTAAAACTAACCTTGGCACCCTAGGTAAGGATTGCCCTCGTATCCTTCATTGCACCTGCAGTAATGCCCTCCATTACGGGCATCCCAGTTAGTGCAAAAGGTATTCTTTCCACATGAAGTTTCGGTGCAATTCGAAAAAGGACCAATTCGCCATTCCAACACCAATGGCATATCTATAATTTCTTTATTATTTTTTAGGAATGCTGTTGAATCATTGAGATCAGATAATTTAAATGTGAAATTACCAAGAACGCCTATCATTCCGACGAAGGCAAAACTACACCGAAAATTTTTACTCTTTTTGCCGAAATTAGTATGCATGTCGACCAGTTGAACTTGGAGAAAGTCTGTTCTGGATATGGAGGTTTGGCAACAGCCCACTCCGGGACATGTTCCGACGTAATCTCTAATGTATGGACAGAACGACAGACAACCAATACCGCCGTAGGTATTGGTTAGGTGATAAAATTGTTGTACCATAGCCAAGTCATCACAACCAACTGTTATTAACTGATTTGTATCTGACAAGGTATAAGGAGTAGTAAGAAATTTGATGTCTATAGTATAATTCTCCATATCATAGCATGTCCTTGCCAGCTGCAGCTCCGAGTTCTTAACATAGATTTGGGATTTTGAGATGTTAACAACCTCTATGTTAAGGACTTCTTCGAGACTCACATTAACAAAGGAGAGGTAAGGTTTTGGAGGGTTGAAAGAAGTATTGCAGTGGATGTTATAGTACGAGTTCATAGAACAATTCGGCCCGATACCGAACGGGTAAGGAATTTCTACGTTACCACAACTGCTTTGGCAGCCAGGTTTGGCAGAGTTGGTAGCGTTTGACGGTGGTGCCACTGCCAGTGAAAGCAAGAAGAACATATGGAGCAAATCATAACGAGTAACCATGTTTTTTTCTTTGCAATATGCATGTTAAGAGTGATTAGGCTAATCTGTATTTGTAGACAAACATATTTCACGTTAAGCCGGCATAAAAAAATTATTGGTCAACAATTAATTTTAATCATATATTAGAATTCATAACTTTTCAACTATATATTACATCAACTTTTATCAAAATTTATTAAAATTTTGTTTATTTTTAGCCAAATGCTTAACAAGTACGACAAATCTATTTGTGGTGGAAAAAAGTCAATATATATATAAAAAATCTAAATTTTGCTTTTAATGTGAACGATTGCGTGGAATGAAGTGACCCATTGTTGTATGCCCTACTAATACGTAGTTGGTTCCTTCTAAATCATTGGTTCCAGGATGACATCCATAGACTAAAGTCTGAACTTTTTGGCTTGACAAGAATTGTCTTATATATGTCCTCCAAGTCACACGTCGTTTTAACTAAAATGACTTTTTGCCTGAATTCATGCATTTATGTTTTATGGTAAAAAAAATATATCTTGATTTTCATTTCATATTATTCTCTAAACCTTTTATCAATATGAAGTGGTTGTAACATATTTGTTGCGTATTTTTATATTACAAGTGTACGATATCGAACAAGTAATATAGTGGACCTAATAGTCCGGATTATCGTTCCCACGAGGACTAACTTTAGTGTTTAAAATATTTCTCCTACTACTATTTGATGAAAATAAACGAACTCAAAATTCAGATTGTGATGAATGTGGATGTCTAGAATAACTAAATTCCTAAAACAAATGAAAATTTATGAACGAATATTGGAGATAAACAGATCGAAGATTCAAATATGTGAGAAGTATTAGGGCAAAACAATTTCACCTAATGATCACCTTAATTACCAATTCAAGATTCTAGCCTAATGTAGTGTTCGGTCGAATTCTCCTACGGTATTCAATTTACCCCTCTCTAGTTTTCATTGAGCCTATTTAACTAAATCAATTCCATATCTCTATGCAAATTCTCCTTAGTTAAACGAGTTAAAGCACTAGGAATTCATATAACGACCGCGGCACTTAGTATAGGTATCTCTACACGTTATATCTCGTTACCGAATTTTATTACAAGTTCTAAGTTTCGAACTCACCTCTCGACTTGTAAGAAACTCAATAAATCATCAAATTAATGGCCAAGTAATTTGAATCATTGTACACATAATAAAATCAACACATTGAATAATGGAAACTCAGAATTCATGAATTAAAATAACTAAGGGTTTCAAAAGATTACATTATTTGCCCTAATAATAAATTTAGCTACTCATGCGTAAAACAATGAAATAAATAACAAAATCTGAGTACATCACCGGATTTGATTGATACAAAAGATGGAAAGACTAAGCCCTTGCACCAAGATCTTCTTCCGCTTCCAATCTTCGATTTGAACCCGAATCCTTGATGTAATTCATCTCGTGAATCTCTCTTTTACTTGGTGTTTTTCTCTTAATTATTGCAAAGCGTCGAACCCCTAATTCGTGCCTCTCTTAGCCTATTTATACTTCCTCTACATCCTTAGTCAAGTTGGAGTCCTTTTCGTGGGCTTTTTCGTAGCCCAAAAATAACCTAAATTTTTTCGCGGCACAGCGCTTGAGCGCCCGACTGCAGCGCTTGAGCGCCGCGTCATTTGTGCAGGTGGCACTTGAGCGCCATGAAGGTGGCGCTTGAGCACCCAATTTCTGTTCGTTTTTTTTCCACTTCCAGGTTTGTTGTGGCGCTCAGGTGGCGCTTGAGCGCTATCTTGCTGTTGAAAATTCTTCTTTGTTCTCCAGCGCTTGAGCTCTATTTCCGGGCGCTTGAGCGCCATATTTCTGTTCCATTCTTCCTCTATTTTGCTCCAAAAACCATTTTTTTCTTCATTTTAACATTCCTTCAACCAAAACACTAGCAAACACATTAAATTCGTTCTATAATCAACAGATTAAGCATACAAATGAAGCTTTATTGGTATAAAATCCGTGTGCAAAACACACTAATCAAATACCCCCAAACTTAACATGTTGCTAGTCCTCGAGCAAACACATAGACAAAGAAAATCAACTACAGACAACAAGTCAAACACAACTTAGTCAGATAGTCTGCCGTTAAGCTCAGAACTGAGGTCAATGTATCACCTCTATGAATGACTTCAAAATTACATAGCAAGAGTTAACTTTCACTTATCCAATACAAATGGGTGTGTGTGTGTGTGTGAAAAATTAAGTAAAACGTCGAACATTCACAAGTTGGTTCAGTTTCCATCCTAAATGGACAATTCTTTCCTTACATCACTCGTTAGATTCACACACCCCCAAACTTATTTGTTTTATGCTCTCCCAAAGGTGTATCCCTAAGCTCTGTTTCATTCTTTCATGTCCTTACACCTCTCGCATTTGGTTTCGTTCAACAAGCAATATCTACAGTCTATTCATGTGATGATTCTCCCAAAAGTGAGTGTTCAACAAGCTAGCTTACGCTGAGTGATTCAAACCCACTAGTTATCTAAAACCCCCAAGAACTAACGTCAATTTCACATTTTTATTTGATCTCATCATCAATTTTTTTGTTAGTCCTTTATTGACCTCACCCATATTTCGCTTCTTGACCCCTGTATCGAGCTTTTAGTCGGTAACTCCCCGGCTTTTGAATGCCAAAAGGGTACCAGGTCATAAAATACCCTACAGACTTAATCACTCGAGTCAAAAAGGTGCTGGTGTGAGACATAAGCTAAATGATAGCAATTTTTTTAAAGCAATTATAATAAGGGGTTAGATTCCTAGCATACGGTCATCACCAAACATCTACGAGATAGTCAAAACACTCCACACAACTTTTAAATCATGCACGGAATCATCACAATCCTAAACTATTTCCTTTACCGGTTAAAACATTCCAAATGTAATTGTAGTCAAGGGATTTTGTGAATCATGGGGCACGAGGTTCAGTATCTAGGTTGCATTTATAATTTTAGCATGTGAACCTCATGTTCGTGTACAACGCTATACTCAATTGCAGTGCATTAGTATCATCCTATTTGTCATGGATAAGCGAGAATCAAGCCTCAAGCACATAAATTATCATCATCCACAATTAATCCATTCTCTCAGCTATATTCATCATAGAAGCACGACTACCCAACTCACAAAAGCACACAAAAACTGTAAAATCATAAAGAATATGCAAGAATAAATTTTTTTTTTGTAAAGCACGCAAGTCAATCACACAATCACATAAAACACAATGTAAACTAACTACGCACATAACACATAATCAGGCAATTACCCCCAAACTTAAGATAAACATTGTTCTCAATGTGAAAAAGAAGAATAGAAAGGGAGACTCACCTAAGAAGACACTAAGTACCTTCAACATCATCGACAACATCCCGAGGAGTGGCCGAGAGTGCAGCATGATCAGGTGGTTGAGGAAAAGTGAGGTCCGGATGCGTGGAGGCGAGAACGGTGTTGAACTCATTCTGATATTGAAATTGTGCAAACAAGGAAGTCTGCATTGCATTCATCTGAAGTTGCATCAAGTTCAACTGCGCGGCAAGGTCCGGGATAGAAGGGTCAGCCAGCCGAGGACGACGGGATCCAGAAGGTCGCTCAACAGAAACAGGCTGGAGAGCATGTTGGAGCCCTACGCGGTTGAAAAATCTCCAAGTGCGGTCCCGTGTGATAACCGGCTTCGGGTGAATGACCTCTTCAGATAGGTGGGTGACAATTCTACCTTTCAAGCATAATTCATATATCAACGATGGATGTCCCAGGCCACCAGTAGTAGAGCCACATAATGTGATTGTGGATGACCCAGCCCACATCAATTGATAACCCCCGCTGAATAGCAAACTTTAGAATCGCCCGTTCCTTGGTGACCTCGCTCAAATTCCTACTGGAAAATAGTTTAGCAAATATGAAGTGATGCCATGCCTTTCATTCTGCTAACATACCGGAAGACAGAAAATTTGTTACATCATCTCCCGAACGCTTCAAAGAGGTTCCCGGGTGAGCCAATAGGCGAATAACCTCATCAGGATCCACTCCCACAGTGAGTAGATGCGAGTACTCGTCCTCGTCAATGTCAGGCAAATGATAAAACTGATTAATAGAAGTGCGATCAAACGGTATCCATTTGCCTCGCACAAATGCTCGAAATTCCTTGTGCTCTTTAGCATTGGCAAAGAATTCCTAAACCACAGGAATTAAGGCAGGTCGGGGCTGCTGAGCAAAGGTCTCCCAATGGCATTGTTCAATCTGCCCCCGCATGTAATTTTCAAATCCTCGCACCAGAATACATGGCTTGTGAACCACCATATTGTTATACCATTCGGAGGCCTCCGCACTGATAAACTTGCTCCTATCAAAGGAACTGGAAGATGCGGAAGAGGATTTGGATTTCTTCTTTGGTGGCATTGTCCCTGAGAATTAAAGGATTGGAAAATCCATTAGCCCATGTAAAACATTCAGCAGGAACGAATAGAAAGGGCTTGACTAATAGGCATAAAAGTGTAGGAACGCGACCAATCACAGACCAAATAGGAAGCAGTCCAACTATGATACCATACTCGAAAAGACCCGACATTATACCCCGGAGAACATACTAGGGGACGTAGGTGAAAGGTACGGGGAAAATGGCCAGAATAGAGAAATAAGACAAATCACATAAGGTAAGAAAATTCATAAAGGCAAAACATCGAACACATATGGGACATAAAAATTATAACCTCTTGAAACCTAAATAGGCGCCCAATCCACCATCCCACAACAACATTCAAGCACTAACCACACAAATAAAGTGTGAATGGTAAGAAAAATACCACCAAGACAAAAGAAAACCGAAGCAAAATAATGTGGAAACATACCTTGAGGCTTGACTTGGTTGAGAAGCACCAAGAATACTACCTTCTATCTCAAAATTAAAGTGCCAAAAATGGTGAAAAGGAAGAGTGGGAGAGAGGGGTGAGGCGTGAGGCGTGCAAGGGGGGCGAGAGAGAGAGAGAGATGTTGGGGGAAAAAGAAATTAGGGATTAGGGGAGGTGGAATGGGTAGGTTGTTTTCAAAAAAAATTATGACGCAGCGCCTATGCGCTGCGAATGCAGCGCTCGGGACCTGCGTTTCTGTAAATTTTTTATTTATTTATTTTGAATGTGCAGCGCTCGAGCCCACAAATCAGCGCCCAAGCGCTGAAAATCTGTAATTTTTTTTTTAAATCGTTACCTCCAAGTGACCCCCATGAAGGTGTAAGCCTCAGCCCCGTGAGAATCGTCAATCCTCTGGTCTCCTGTAATCACCCCCAAACTTGAGTTGTGCCTATAATTCACCGAGAACAATTCAGATGAGAAAACAACGAATGAATGAACCTAGCAAGACAAATGAATGAATGAACTGCAAAAGAGAACAAAAGAAAGAAAGAAAAAAAAAGGGTTGGGTTGCCTCCCAAGAAGCGCTTCTTTATAGTTTATAGCTAGACTGTCCCTTGACTACTCTGGAATGGCTAGCTCAAGACTCTCTGTAGTTGTGGGAAAGTCTTCGACATAATGCTTGATTCGATGCCCATTGACTTTGAAATTGCCCTTCGTTGGATGGTACAACTCAATTGTACCATAAGGGAACACCTGAGATATCGTGAAAGGACCAGACCATCGAGATTTCAACTTCCCTGGGAACAGCTTGAGCCTGGAGTTGTACAGGAGCACTTGATCCCCTATCTTGAAAATGCGTTGCTGAATGTTTTTGTCATGCCACTGCTTTGTTCATTCTTTATAGATTGAAGCATTTTCATACGCTTCCCTTCTGAACTCCTCCAATTCATGAAGCTGTAGGATTCGTGTATCTCCAGCCTTCTCAAGATCATATTCAACTGCTTCAATGCCCAGTAAGCCTTGTGCTCAAATTCAACTGGTAGGTGACAGGCTTTCCCAAACACTATTCTGTAAGGAGACATCCCAATTGGTGTTTTGAAAGCTACTACGATATGCCCATAAAGCATCATCCAGTTTTTTAGACTAATCTTTCCATGAGGCATTTACTGTGAGATCAAGAATCCTTTTCAACTGCCTATTTGAGGTTTCCACATGTCCACTAGTCTGCGGGTGATAAGGTGTGGCTATGCGATGCTGGACCCCATATTTGCAAGAACAGCCTGAAACAGTCTATTACGGAAGTGAGTCCCCCCGTCACTGATGATGGCTCTTGGCGCTCCATAACGATTGAATATGTTCCTACGTATGAACTCCACCACTACCTTTGCATCATTTGTGGGTAACGCCTTTGCTTCCACCCATTTGGAAACATAATCCACAGCCACGAGTATGTACCAATTGTTATAAGACGACAGGAACGGTCCCATAAAATCGATACCCCACACATCAAATATTTCCACTTCCAGAATGTTGTTCAATGGTATCTCATGTCAGGCAGAAATGTTACCTGTTCACTGACACTTATCACAAGATCTGCAGAAATTGTGGCAATCCTTAAATAGTGTTGGCCAATAAAATCCGCACTGGAGCACCTTCGCTGCAGTTTTTGTTGGCTCGAAATGACCTCCATATGCCGAAGCATGAACTCTGGACAGTATTGATTTCATCTCATCTTCTGGCACACACCTTCTGATAATCTGATCAGCCTCTCTTCTGTACAAGTGTGGATCATCCCAATAATAAAAATTTGCTTCATGGAGAAGTTTCTTCTTCTATTGATAGGTAAAATCAGGATCCACATGCCCACTTGCTAAATAATTTACAATGTCAGCATACCAATGTGCTTTCTCCACCCGCAGAAGTTGCTCATCAGGAAAGATTTCATTGATATCCAAGCCATAAAACTCCTCCATTTGTTCCAGCCGAGATAGATGGTCTGCTACCTGATTTTCTATCATCTTTTTATCACGAATTTCGATGTCAAATTCTTGTAGTAACAGTACCCAACGAATTAACCTGGGCTTAGCATCCTTCTTCTCAAATAAATATTTCAAGGCTGAATGGTCTGTGTAAACAATCACCTTAGACCCTATGAGATATGAACGAAACTTGTCAAAGGCAAAAACCACTGCCGGGAGTTCCTTTTCAGTTGTTGCATCCTTCATTCAAACACACGGTCTCATGTTCTTCCAGTTTTCTCTTGTTGGCTAGGATCTCTTTTAGAAACTTTGCATAACTTGGCATCAGTGCAATTGCATCGGCAAACGGTATGTTGATGTGGAGTTTCTTGAAAATTTCAGCAAACTTAGGCGAATTGTTTGTCCAGCTTCCTCTTTTGCAACTTTTGAGGAAAAGGGATCGGTGGCACATAAGCCTTGACAGGGTTTGGTGCTCTAACTGCTTCTCTTCTTTCCTCTTTTTCTTCATGTGTATGTGTTCCAACTGTCTCTTTCTCCAGTATCCCTTCTACTTCCGTTTCCTTCTCTTGTCTGTCTGGCCTTTTCACATGTATTTCGGGTAATTGTACTCCACTTCTAGTTGTGATGGCTTGCACTTGCTCCTTAGGGTTTATCATGGTGTTGCCTGGCAATGTCCCTTGAGGTCTTTCTGCTAACTGCTGAGCTATCTGACCAATTTGTGTTTCCAATTTCTTGATCGAAGTCTGTTGATTCTGAAAGTTTGTATCAATTTGTTGGAAAACCTTATATGTCTTTTGCATGTACTGATTGAACATCTCTCCCAAACATGGTTTCTTCTCCTGCTGAGCATTATGTGGGACATGTCCTGGCTGAGTATCAGACTATCTGAAATTTGGGTGTTGTCTCCATCCTGGATTGTAAGTCTGAGAATATGGGTTAAAATTACGTAAACCATTTTGAATGAAGTTGACTTGTTCCTCTGGAAAACTCATATACATACAGCTCTCTGTTGTATGATTAGCTCCGCAATTTTCGCATGTTGGACTACTCATGTGCTCCTTTTGTCTGTGCCTTCACCAACAGTTCTACCTGCTTTGTCAACGTGCTATTTGAGCATTAGTAGATGTGGGATGATCCACTTCATACACTCCAGGTGCTCGGGGTGGTGCCACTCTTTCTGAAGGGAACATTGAGTTTGTAGTGGCAATTAGCTCAAATAGATCCAATGATTCTTGTACTGAGTTTCTTATGACCGATCCACCCGAAGAGGCGTCCACTTGAGCTCTTGCCAACGGTAATAGTCTGTTGTAAAAAAGACCCGCCCAATCTCCAATTTGAATTCCATGATGTGGGCATTTTCTCATTAGATCCTTGAATATGGTCCATACCTCATGAAAGCTTTCTCCATCACGTTGTTGGAAAGTTTGAATTTCCAACCTTAATCTGGCTACTTTAGCAGGTGAAAAGTATTTGTTGCAGAATTTTCGGGTGAGGTCTTCCCATGTTGATATACTAGCATGAGGCTCAGCATCTAACCACTCCCATGCAGCATCTCTAAGTGTGTAAAGAAATAGACGTAGTTTGATAGCATCTTCATTGACCCCCGGAGCATGAAAATTCTGATAATTTCGAATAAATCTATCTATGTGTGTATTTGGGTTCTCATGAGGCAACCCGTAAAATTGGAGAGTGTTACTCATCAGATTTATCCATTCTGTCCTTATCTGGAAGTTGTTGACTCCAAAATCAGGATACACAATACTGGAGCGCGCTGGTGCGGCAGCAGGTGTCAAGAACATGGCCATCGGTAAATGTCCTTGATTTATTTCCCTCAGCTCTTGTTGTTGATTTAGTTTACAGCCGCTCTGGCGGCAAATTGTCCTATTGGTTGAATTTAAACTGGAATGTTCTGATTATCCGCCATTTGATGTTGCTGTATTTGTGTGTGTTCTTTGCGTCTTCGTCTAAATGTACGTTCTATTTCCGAATCAAACGGTTCAAGTTCGTTGCCTTGGGTACGGAGCATGCAATGAACACCCTTTTCTATAAAAAAATAAATAAAAACAAAGCACTCAAATCGAATAATTAACTAATAAACAAATAAATAAAAGAGAATACACAAATTAAACAACGGCAAGAAAAATAAATTAAGACTAAAAATAAATAGTCCCCAGCCACGACGCCAAAAACTTGTTGCGTATTTTTATATCGCAAGTGTACAATATCGAACAAGTAATATAGTGGACCTAAGAGTCCGGATTATCGTTCCCACGAGGACTAACTTTAGTGCTTAAAATATTTCTCATACTACTATTTGATGAAAATAAACGAACTCAAAATTCAGATTGTGATGAATGTGGATGTCTAAAATAACTAAATTCCTAAAACGAATGAAAATTTATGAACGAATATTGGAGATAAATAGATCGAAGATTCAAATATTGAGAAGTATTAGGGCAAAACAATTTAACCTAATGATCACCTTAATTACCAATTCAAGATTCTAGCCTAATGTAGTGTTCGGTCAAATTCTCCTACGGTATTCAATTTACCCCTCTCAAGTTCTCATTGAGCCTATTTAACTAAATCAATTCCATATCTCTATGCAAATTCTCCTTAGTTAAACGAGTTAAAGCACTAGGAATTCATATAACGAACGTGGCACTTAGTATAGGTATCTCTACACGTTATACCTCGTTACCGGATTTTATTACACGTTCTAAGTTTCGAACTCACCTCTCGACTCGTAAGAAACTCAATGAATTATCAAATTAATGACCCAGTAATTTGAAGCATTGCACACATAATAAAATCAACACATTGAATAATGGAAACTCAGAATTCATGAATTAAAATAACTAAGGGTTTCAAAAGATTACATTGTTCGCCCTAATAATAAATTTAGCTACTCATGCGTAAAACAATGAAATAAATAACAAAATCTGAGTACATCACCAGATTTGATTGATACAAAAGATGGAAAGACTAAGCCCTTGCACCAAGATCTTCTTCGCTTTCAATCTTCGATTTGAACCCGAATCCTTGATGTAATTCCTCTCGTGAATCTCTCTTTTACTTGGTGTTTTTCTCTTAATTATTGCAAACTGTCGAACCCCTAATTTGTGCCTCTCTTAGCCTATTTATACTTCCTCTACATCCTTAGTCAAGTTGGAGTTCTTTTCGTGAGCTTTTTCGTAGCCCAAAAATAACCTAAATTTTCTCGCGGCACAGTGCTTGAGGGCCCGACTGTAGCGCTTGAGCGCCGCGTCATTTGTGCAGGTGGCGCTTGAGCGCCCAATTTCTGTTCGTTTTTTTCCACTTCTAGGTTTGTTGTGGCGCTTGAGCGCCATCTTGCTGTTGAAAATTCTTCTTAGTTCTCCGGCGCTTGAGCGCTATTTCCAGGCGCTTTAGCGCCATATTTCTGTTCCATTCTTCCTCTATTTTGCTCCAAAAATCATTTTTTCTTCATTTTAACATTCCTTCAACCAAAACACTAGCAAACACATTAAATTGTTCTATAATCAACAGATTAAGCATACAAATGAAGCTTTATTGGTATAAAATTCGTGTGCAAAACACACTAATCAATATTATTTAAGATTTGTGATCCAGACAATCCAATCTTCATTGCCTCGCAATAAAGGTTGGATCTAATCAAATAACTAGTGCTCCTAGTTGTCCACCTCTTCAAAACACAATATATTGAGTATCAATGATGGTGACCACATCTGTTGGCATGTGATATTTGGACATAGAATTGAGTCCTTGCAAATGGACAAAGTCAAATTCTATTATCTGTTTATAAATAAGTAACGAAGAATTTGAATTAAGACATTTATACTCTAATATTATAATAAACGGCCTGCATCAAAATTAATAACCCATTTGTTACGCAACCGATGACTTTGTTGGTCTACTACACGTCTAACTAAAAAAATTTCTAAAACAATATTGCTGGTCTTCAAACCAAGTCAATCCATTTGAATTCAAAAAAATTAGTATATAGAGAAAAACTTCATTATCATTTTGGAAAATTCCCATCCATTGCCTAAGATTTTTTAAGTTGTTTAGATACTTCTATTGCTTGATAATAATGTTATTGGTTTGTTATATGTATGTTATCATTTAATTGTCATTTGAACTGGATGTTAAATTACTCATTTAAATCTAAGTTATTAGTGGATCATATTTAAATGTAGATTTTAAAATGCAATATCATATGTTCATTCAAATTCTTTTATTTTTATCAAAGGCCTAATACAAAGATGATTTTTATTAATGACTAAGGGTAAGACGTTTTATTTTAAAATTTTAAATAATCCACTCCAACATGCATAAATACACAAGTTATTTAAGTTAGCATCTATTTTTTATTTGAGCTCAATACCCAAAAAAAAAAAAAAAAAATTGAAGCATTACCTCACTTAAGTAATTTTTTATTTATAGTTGCCTTCTAGTTAAAAAAAAAAAATTAAAAAAATTGGTTGTCATCCAACTAATTATATCATTGTTTCAGTTTGATTATGATTCAAAATTATTTTGTTTCCAATTAGTCTCTAATATTTCATTTTGTTTCAGTTTAAGCTACATCTCTCTCAATTTGATAAATTACCAAAAAAATAATGCTGATGTCGCATTGTTGCTAATGAAAGATATTTATGTAACATGAAAATTATATTAGTGCATTGTTTTTATCCCCCGGCTAAAAAAATTCATAAAGACCTTTTTCTCTTTTCTTTTTTCTTTTTTCCTTTTGTATTATATTTTCTATATATTTCTTTTGAAAAAAATACATTTGAAATTGCTACTAATCTAACAACACGTGTTTTTGCACTATTAGATGATCAAAACAAGTCATATCATATCATTACTTGATCATATGAATATGTTGATTTTTTTTAATTTTTTTTAAGCTACACGTATTTCTAGTCAAAGTGGCACCTCATATCCCACCACTCAATTCAGTATAAAAAACACTATTTTCTTTCATTCCCTGCACCAATAAAAGTATGATTAAAAAATTTCAATTTAGTGTTGTTTAAGTCAAAAAAAATATTAATCCAGAAGGCCCATTGGGCTTTTTTTCTTGCCAAACAAATACTCAAACAGGTCAGAGATCGATAGAAGGATTACATCCCTCCATCAGCCCCATCACCTGGGATAGCCATATTGGGCCCTCCACCACCACCTCTACAGCCTATTCTTGCATCAATAGATACACACGAATATACACGCCTTGCAGTAACAGGATGTATAGAAATCAATCTCTTTGAAATTGTGGTGTTCTCAGAAGCCCAATGACCCCTTGTGTTTCTCTAAGTAATTGATTAATTTCATTTGATGGCCTGCGTTCTCAATTCTTCATTCTTATCTTGAATTCTTCTATACACCCAACACATACCCTGACCCTCAATTTCATGTCTTTTGTTCGTGCAAAACCCGCAAGTGTATGAAATCGTTGACAAGTAATAGAATTGATGAGTTAAGAGCATCGTCCAATTGGAAATAAATTCAATTCAAGTTTACTAGTTATGTATGGATATATAATTACGTAAACAAAAGAGAGTTTTTGATTTGATTTTATGTTAAATTATCTAAGAAAACGATAAAAAATGTTTTGTATCAAATTATGATTGATTGTATTAGAATTCGAATCTGCCTATTACGATCTCAATTATGTAGTTTAATCATATTCATGCGTTCTTGACAATTGATAAAGCTAATGTATTTAACTTTCTTTTTCAAGATAAATTAACTATGTTCTAATCACGACTCGAGTCTACTCCTAGTCCAAATTCGAATTATTAGAAAACATTAAATTTCAAATTATCAATATGATTGCACACGTGATAAATATTATGCATAACATCTATTACACATATGTTAATTTTACCGCATTCTAAACTTATTACGAGTCTCTCAACACTACAACAAGCAACTAATTATCTAATTAGTGGTCAAAAATTAAATAATATAATGTATGCAAAATTAATCAAAAAAGCTAAAAAAATACTAAACTATTAATCTTGAATTAAAACAAATAAACAATATGATTCATTTCCATCCAATACAAAAAAGATCTAGCCTAACATGCTAATATATAAATTACAAGAAGAATAATAGAGAAATATCATCAGGATCATGAAATAATTCAAAAGATGTTGATCTTCAAATCCAATGTTGAATTCTTCAAAATCTTGATATAATTGACCTTCAATTCCTTGCTAAGGTTTGATCTCATCTTTCAAAATGTAGTAATTGACCCCTTTCTTGATGAATTTGATGATATTATTGTGTATAAAGAGGCAAGAGAGAGTTTTTTTTCAATGTGTAGCCCCCGTTCTCTGTTTATAAGAGCCAGAAAATAGGTTAAAATCGTATCTAATTTGGGTTCTAAAAGAGTTTGAATCGCGAAATGAAACTACTGATTTATATGCGAAAATGGCCTGTTCGCTCACACAATTATGCCCACCGCATGTAATCCATTGAACCACATGGCTCCCGAGTCATGAAATTTGTGTCGTGCTCGCGCACCATGAATTGTCCATGCGTGACAGTTTGCATGACATCACTCCTGAGCAGCTTTCGAAATTTTAGTTATAACTTTCTCTTTCAATATCCGATTGAGGTGATTCAAAATTAATTGGAAAGAAAATTCAAATAGATACAATTATTCTAGAAATACAATTTTTTCAATTCGAACATTTTCTATCCGAAAATGGGGTCTCAATTTGTAGCTAAAAATCTGAAACATAACTTTTTCTGATGGAAATTGATTTGTGAAAATATTTCAACTATATTTCACTCATTTGACTTCCAATTGCATTCAATTGATCCTATATGATCTTCAATAGTCGTTTTGTGGTCTGAATCAACTACTGAATGTTTACGCTTTGGTCTCTAAACTTTGGATTTCTTTCATTTTTTGCCAGTTTTTCATTTAGTTCTTCCAATTCCACCAATTTTCATTAAGTTCAACCTAACAAATATAATTAACACATAATTAAGCTATAACTCACCCAAATCACTATCAATTACTTTAATTTAATGGCCTAGATAAGTGTAAAAAAATACACTTATTATCTTTCTAGGAAGTGCACAATAATATGAAAAGCGAAGGAAGAAGAATCAAAATTCAGAAAACTCCAATTTAATTTTTTGAAACTTTCTATAACATTAATAGTAATTTTAGCTTCACTGTCCTAGTCTTCACTACCGGCTAAAGTGTGAAAAGAAGCATTCAGGGAACACTAAGCCTAGAGGAATTGAAAATATGGGTTAAGGACCTTCGGTGATATCCCATAGGCTTGCTTATAGTGACATCTTGGACTTGAAAGAAGAAAATAAGCTTAAGCATGTCATCAAGCCACCGAATGCTGAGTGGAAGCAGCGTCTGGAGATGGTTCTGGTGGTCTTGGAGGATAATAGGGTTGTTAGGATTGTTTTACCTTCTATTGAAAGTGATCCATACTTCTAGGAACAATGGGGTGAACTAAAGATTGGTGGAATTTGTGTTAATGCTTATAGTCCGCTATTGAAATTACCTGAAATTCCTTATATTGGGTTCTTATTTAAAATTTCAATATGGATGTTTTCATTGGTTAAGCTAAAGCCTTAGTCAAATGAGGCGTTGGAGTTGAAGAGGGTGAAAGAAGAGTTCAAACGGACG
Organism: Fraxinus americana; assembly: GCA_035079005.1. Classification (NCBI taxonomy): domain Eukaryota; kingdom Viridiplantae; phylum Streptophyta; class Magnoliopsida; order Lamiales; family Oleaceae; genus Fraxinus; species Fraxinus americana. The sequence goes on along the minus strand of CM068711.1, from coordinate 29,058,371 downwards.
AAAAGTGAGGAGTTGGAAAAATTTAGGAAAGAATGGAGATGAGAAAAAGAGGCTAGAAATGAAGACGGTCAAGTAGGAGGAGGAGTCGCGCCAGGTACCTAGAAGTTCACAGGACATGGCAAGAATGTGGTAGAGATTATCTAGTGATTCAAATGTTGCCAAAGCTCTTGTTTTGGTTTTTTGTATATATTTTATTGCAAGTTGTTCATAATTATAGGTAGCAGAGGAAGGATTATGAGGATAGGTTGAAGATAGAGAAAGCAAAGGTGGAACAGAAGAAGATAATGGAGTTGGAGATAGAAATGGAAATGGCTAGGATTGAGGATGATGATGACGACGAGGAAGAAGGAGGAAAGTCACGGGGATAAACCTTAAATGAAAATGGCACAACAATTCATGAACTCTAGTGCATGTGTTTAGAGGGCACACAACAAGATACTTCCACAATATTTGGAAAGAGGGATGGATGTTAAATTCCACAATATTTAGATTTGCTTAGATATGTATATTTTCTTTACATAGGAAATTTTATTTCCCTGATGAGCAGTAAAGCTGCAATTGTTGTATGCTTGATAGTAGGTTAACCTTGAAGGTCTTGTTAAGAAAGCTTAACTTGTATTTGCATGATGTCCTTTGTATTCAACTATGCTTTACATTGCATCTCATAACTGAACTGTTCAATGCACATTAAGGCTATCTTTATTTTGGAATTGAAGGTACATTGGAATGTACATATGCGTACAACCCTTCCATGACTTTTCCCTGAAACTCAGTCACATCCCTAAGACCCACTCGGAGCATATATTCAAGCACCATGTATTCATTACCCATAAGTCGGAGTGATTGATATTCAATGGTAATGGCACGTAAGAATTTGATACTCAATATGACTAGATCAGGAATGTCAAATGATCTCGAATATCTTTGAGCCCCGATGCGAAACAAATCCTACGGCAAGAAACACCAATAAAAAAGAGGGAGTTATTTCATTTAATAAACAAAAAATATATATACATAATAAATAACAACTGCAATATTACACTTACATTGTCGGCGAGACAAGCTCCCGAAGTCGTAATGTCCTGAAACCATTTATAAGCGCCTGGTATCGTCCTTTGAACTAACGTGTAGCTAGCTTTGAAAAAAGAAAAAGAAAAAATGTTAAAAGAAGTATAGATGAGTTAGCGAAGTGTATTTTACTAAAATCATAAAATACTTACCCGGGCATAATTTTTCTTCACTCTATCTCGGACGCTTTCCACTTAGCATAGTCTACCTCCCGGAAGAGATTGGGGTACATTACATCGACGAACATCCTCCTCTTCGCCTTAGCCGTGAAGGGAGAAATGACGTACTGTAAATGCTATCTCGACCTCTTGCCGATCACCTATTCCGGCACATCAACAGCACGCTTCTTACCCTCTGTAATGGTGGGCAAACTCTCCTCGTCCGCCACCCTCTCCGTCCTAGGGATCGTTACCCCTTTGCCTCGGGCTCACCACCTCATCGGTCATTGATGAAAATCGGTTTGGGCCAACTGTTAACCGTTGGGTCCGCCGACTGTTAACAGTCAGGTCACATAGTCGTCAGTTTTTTTCATATCTCTCGTCGAAAATCATCATTTTCGACTAGAATAAGGTATTTTATAACAAAGAACTCTTAAACCACGACTACACTCAATAATCTACCTAAATAATGAAGAATAAACATCATAAATGTTAAATTTAATTCACAAATTTTTGAAATATAAATGAAAAATCAATCTCATAATCTCAAAAATTAACATTGTTGAAGATAATGGTCATGTAGTGTGGTGGTCGACTTTGGGTTGACTGTGAGGATGTCGATTTCGACTGGATCCCCACAGTTAGAGACTGTGTGAGTTTTTTCTTTTTTCCTCTCCATTCGTATTTTCTTTGTTGAAGATGAGGGTATTTTTGGATTTTGATAAATAACTTTACGATTTCAACTTTTAAATTTTTTTAATAGTCAAAAGCCATTATGGAAATATGGCCGGATCATCAGCCATTTCCATGCATTTTCTGAATGTATAGAAATCAATCTCTTTGAATTTGTGGTGTTTGAAGTAATTAATTAATGGCATGCATTCTTACCCTTGAATTCCTCTGTACACCCAACACATATCCCGACCCTCAATTTCGTGTCTGTCTAGGAAGTGTAAATTAATATGTGAAGCGAAGGAAGAAGAATCAAAATTCAGAAAATCCCAATTTAATTTTTTGAAGCTTTCTGTAATATTAACAATTATTTTTGCTTCCCTGCCCCAGCCTTCACTAGCAATTAAAGTTTCTGAAAAGAAGCGTCCACGAAAAAAATCTAAGAAACTAAGACCAGAAAATGGAAGCATGAGTTAAGGACCTTCCGATGATTTCCCATTGGCTTGCTTATAGTGGCATATTGGACTTGAAAAGAGAAAATATCCTTTGTTCAAGTTTAGCAACATCCTTAAGCTCTCCTCTCCTATCTTGATCCAAAACTTTAGTGTCAAGAATTGTGTTAATATTGTTGCCTTCCATACATAAAAGAAATCGTGTATTTTATATAAATTGGCTTGACTAAGGGCGTGTTTAGTCGTGCTTAAAATTCAACTAAAATTGAAAATATAGCAGTTATTGGGTCTAACTTGTCTAATAAAAGTAAAAAATAACGGTTAATTTTTTAATTTTAATCTCTACCGAACACGCCATAAGAGTACTCAGATCAAGATATCCAAATGCCCCTTTTCAATTGGGTAGTTAGATGAGTTTGATCCACTTCAATTGACCTTGAAATTATAAAGCCCAAAACTTTTGCTATATACTTTTCATCAAGAAGTATATTGCTTGATTTGATGTCTCCATGATATATGGGAAGAGAAGCTGCAGAATGAAGATAAAGTGCTCCAACAACTTCTACATCAATTTTTAAGCTCATGCTCTATGAGAATGGGAATTCAATACTCTCGTCATGGATATGATTGAAAAGGGTTCCATGAGAAATGAATTCATAAACTAGCAAAATAACTTGTATCTAGACAACAACCTAATATTATTAAAACGCAAATACAGAGAATATGTGGAACTATTCGATATGCGAAATTTCTAGAGAATGTTATTAGCTGCTTAAACAAACAGTTACAAAAACGAATAGTTGCTACAAATGAGGAAACTATTTAGAAACCACTAATGGCATCAAGCTGTGTGAATCTTTAGGGAACAAGTGTCTGATGATGGAATGGTATTGTTACTAGTATTTGTCCGCGTGTAGTCATCATTCGAAATCAGTATTGATTTAGACTTGTGCAGTTGTACGCCCTAATATTTAGTTTCCGAAGTAGTTGAGAGTGTTTGAGACATTCTAACACTCTCCAACTCCATGGCTACTTCTTTCATAGTTGGCCTTTTCTTTCCATTCAAATTTAGACAGCTTTGTGCAACTTTGGCCACCGCAATAAGCTCATCTCTTTTACCTTGCTGTAAAACTTGGGAGTCAAGAATTGTTTCAAGATTTTTTCTTTCCATGCATAACAAGAATCTTGTTGCTAAACTTCTTTACTCTCCTATTCTATCAAAAGATATTGGTCTTTGCCTAGTCAAATGCTCAATAAAAACAACTCCCAAACTGTAAACATCACTCTTGTCTATAAACTGACTTGATTGAAAGTACTCTGGATCTAAATATTTGATTGTCCCTTTTACTAAGGTAGTTCGATAAGTTTGATCCACTGAGATTGACATTGAAGTTCCAAAGTCGACGACTTTTGCTACATATTTTTCATCAAGAAGTATGTTGGATGACTTAATATCTCTGTGATAGATGGGAATAGAAGTTGCAGAGTGTAGATATGCAAGTGCTTCTGCGACTTCCACAACAATTTTCAAACGTCGGTTCCATGCAAATGGGAAATCATCGCTCTCATCATGGATATGATTGAAAAGAGTTCCATTGGAAATGAGTTCAGAACCTAGTAAAGGAACTTCTGTTTCTAGGCAGCATCCTAATAGCATAACAACATTCCTATGAATGATTTTTGAAAGCGTGACAACCTCATTAATGAATTGTCCCTCTTGGTTTTCATCTATTAAGATTGATTTCTTTATCTCTACAATTTTTCCATCAGATAACATACATGTATACACAGTCCCTTGACCTCATTTACCAAGTATTCGACTTTCATTGAAGCGATCAGTTTCCCTCTCTAGTTCTTTAGAAGTGAAGAGTCATGTTTTTTCAAGTATAACGTCATCACTTGATATTTGTTGTTGTAGCAAGAGTCCACCATTTCATTTGAAGAACTTCTGTTTGTGCTTCTTATTTTTTCTCTTCTTGTGAAATTTACACAACCAAAAGCAAGTTGATAATAGAAGTAGTAATCCTATTCCTGAGACCAAGCCTACTCCTGAAAGTGTCAACATATGCAAATTAATTGAAGACAAGAACTTCACAACTAATTTAGACTCCACTCACATATAGTTTTCTCCTAGTAGAATATTGATCTTTTTTGTTCATTTAATTATTTGATATTGAGATAACAATATGGTAAAATTAATATTACTATGGACATGTTTGAGAATACTTTCACTTTTTCTAGAATGCATCTTTAGAAAGTTAAAATTCAAAAAAAAAAGTATTTAACCATATTCACAAGATGCTTCTAATTAGTGTCAACAGTATTTTTTGGCATTTCAAATGTCCTGCCAAACAAACGTAAAAATCATTATTTTAACGTTTGAAAAGACAAAATTGGTTCATTATTTTATTGTATAAAGGTTATGTTTTCAAAATCAAATCGGATCAGTCGATTGGTCAAAAAACATATGAATCGGTTCAACAAGCGGTTTGATTTGTAGCCTGATAATCGAAAATACAAAAATCACTAAAAATTCGATGAAATGTCCAGTTCGATCAGGAATCGGTAAACCAGACATGGTTTTACCAATTTTTTCGGCTAGTTTGCAAAATAAATAAATCTGTCCTACGAGAAGGAAGTTGTTGTTACTGTCGGGAAAAAAATTCTTTTGACTTGTGAAATGGCGCAAGTGTATAGGTTTATAACCTTATTTGAGTTTTTCTATTTTATCACCTGTTTGAGCCCCATTTTTTGAGAAAAATAGATTATGGCCCTGTTTGTTTCTGATTCTCAAATCAATTCTCATTTTCAACCACACATTCTTCAATAAAATAATATTTTCCATCACATCAATATTTTTTTCTTCTTTTTCAACCACACATTTCCCATCATATCACTATTCAAAATCAATTCTTCCCCCAAAAATCCCTACCAAACAGGCTCTATGTAATAGTGATTTTTAGAAAATGTGTGGTTAAAGAGTGTTGACCCCAAAAAATGGTCTATGACGTGGCCAACAGAAAATTAGAGACTCGAGCCCTTGTAGATTGAATCGCGATATACCCGAATCCAGCTACTAGCTATATTGATGGATCAATATAGGGAATGATTCACTGCATTTTATAGGTTGTTATTGCAATTGCTTGGTGCACAATAGGGAGGCCGGCCATTGAGTGTAGTAGAGAGAATCAAGGTTTTCTTTGAATGTGCAAACTTGCGTCGTCCCCTTAACGTATGGAGTGTAGGCTTTTTATATCTCCTGTTGAGTCAGCGGGGTCCGTTCGATGGTAAAAGATCTAATGGTTTTTATTAGAGTCAATCAATCAATCAAGCCAGTAATGCATAGATCCCCTTATCTTTTCCCCTGACATAGGACTTGACTGCGTAGGCGTATAGAGACGGCACTGACAGGGTGTTGTCTTGTCAATTATTTCATTAAGTCTACTGTTGGTTGACTTACCGCCTCTGCCAACGGGGATCAGATGAGCAGCGTTCGGACTGGGATTGCTTCGGCATATAGAGGGTGGAGTCGCCTGTTGTTATGCCACCTGTGGGCTCGTCCGCTTGCCACGTAGTATTTATTTTACGATTATTTATATGAGTAACAAAGAATAGTAAAGTTTTGGATTTATGTATAAAATTATTTTATGGAAGAATGTGCGTTGAAATGATTTTTGAAAAAAATGTTATGATAAAGATGAGGCTCAAACATAGGCTATATATATTATTTGGGGTTATGATATTTTTCTAGGCCCATTTGATTTTATGTGATGAAATGTGTATTAAGAATAATAAACAAATGTTAGAAATTTTATTTTTTTGAAAAAGTATATGTTTATATAATACTTTATTTTTTTTTTGAAATAGTACATATCAATATAAAGTTTTTATCTATTTAGTTAATTTAATTTTTGGATCGATCCCGATTTACTCTCGATTTTACCCTTTCACACATGGCACTCTTTCTTTTTTGAATCAATGTTCAGCCCGATTGAAAATAACTAATATAGGCATTAATTTTATTAATGTTCTGTTGCATTATTATTATCATCAATAGAAATATGTTATTCAAAAAAAAAAAAAAAGGTGTAACCTGATGATTTATAAATAGAAATTTAAATAATTAATTAAATTAATACTTGCTTAATAAAAATTAAATTAATTAAACATACGGAGATATTTAAAAAGAGAAAAATTAAGAAAAATAAACTCTAATTATTTAATATGCAGAAATTAATTAAAAATTACCTATTGTCACTTTGCTATGAGACACATGCTCTTGTCTACAACCAATACCATTTTTTCCCCATCACCATAATAACCAGCGCGGCAAGAACAATTATAAGAACCCAAAGTATTGTTGCAAATTCCATCGGAGGTGCATGGATTATTGTTTCATTCATCGATATCTACCACCCACCCATCAAACTTCAAAGCAAGTAACTGTTAGATTTCTTGTATCGAATTCGGATAGCTGAATGCATAAACAATAGTAATTTAAAAAACTAACCTTGGCACCCTAGGTAAGGATTGCCGTCATATCCTTCCTTGCACCTGCAGTGATATCCTCCATAAAGCGAATCCAAGTCAATGCAAAGACTATTCTCTCCACATGAAGTTCTGTTGCAATTCGAAAAAGGATCAATTCTCCAATCTAACACCAATGGCTCATCTATAAACTCTTTATTATTCTTTGGGAATGCTGTTGGATGATTGAGATCAGATAATTTAAAAGTGAAATTACCGAGATCGCCGATCATTCCAACGAAGGCAAAATACACCTGAAAAATTTGCTACTTCCTGCCCAAATAGTATGCACGTCAACCAGTCGAACATAGAGGGAGTCAGTTTTGGATATGGAGGTTTGGCAACAGCCCCAGAGAGGGCATGTTCCGATGGAATCATTTCGACGGTATGGACAGACAACCAGTACCGCTGACGGTTTGGACTGGGTCTGAAAATTGTTGTACAACAGCCAAGTCATCACAACCAAATATTTTTAGCTGATTTGCATCTGACAAGGTATAAGGAGTCCTTTGAAAATTGAGGAATACTGAATAATTCATCGTCTTGTAATAAGCATCTCCATGCCAGCTGCAGCTTCGAGTTCTTTACATACATTTGGGATTTTGAGATATTAACAACCTCTGAGTAATTGAGTTTTTCGAGATAGCGCTCTTCAGCATAGGAGAAGTAAGGTTTTGGAGGGTTGAAAGAAGTATTGCAGTTGATGTTGAAGTATGGGTTCATGGAACAATTTGGCCCGATACCAAATGGGTATGGAATTTCTACGTTACCACAACTGCTTTGGCAGCCAGGTTTGGTGGTGATGGTAGAGTTTGACGGTGTTGCCACTGCCGGCGAAAACAAGAACATATGGAGCAAAGCATAACGAAAACCATGTTTTTCTTTGCAATATGCATGTTCAAAAGGTTAGGCTAATCTCCTTATATAGCATGTTGGAATGCAGGGGTGGGGTGAACCGTATCCATTTTTATTTTTGGGCTGGCTTTTTTTTTTTTTTTTTAATTTTAATTTAAAGTTGTCATTTTACCCCTTTTAAAATTGGTTAAATCAATTTTTTGAGCTAACTAACGGTTAAATTAACGTTTTCCATCCATTTAGACTCCAGGTGCGAGTTTTTCAAAGGTTTGGTATCGTGGGTGGTACAAATAAACGTTTAGATCGAATCTACAGTAAAATAAAAAATTTTGATACTGTAGCTGCAATTCTTCTTATATTAAACAACTTCATCAAAATTAAACGGCTAAAAAATAAATATAAACAATTAATAACACATTTGTTACGCAATCGACGACTTTATTTGTCAATACGTATATTATTTTATTTGTTTAGGAAAGGATAGCTAACATTAATATAATAGAAGATGGGCTTAATTTTCACAAAGTTGAATTCCCATCCACTTGCAAATGAACTTTTAGTTTGTTCAGATACTTTCCTTGAACTTTCTATTACTTGTAATAATGTCATTGGTTAATATATGTACCTTAAAAATCTAATTTTCATTTCAACAGTAAGTTAAACTATTCATTTAAACATAAGTCATTAGAGGAATCATATTTATTTATTAAAATGTAGATTTTAACATGCATCACACGTGCATTCAAATTTTTATGATTTTTATTAATGGCTAAGGAGTAAGATGCAAAAAAAAAAAAAAAAAAAAAAAAATATATATATATATATATATATATATATATATATATATATATATATATATAGAAAAATAGAAATTTTGAATCGTCACATTGCTTAAGTAATTTTTGTTTTTTGTACAAGTACCTTCCAGGGTTAAAAAAATTGGTTGTCATCCAACTTATATCATGTTTTCATTTTGATTATTGAAAGTTATTTTGTTTCAAATTAGTCTCAAATCTTTCATTTTATTTCATTTTAAGCTATGTCCATCTCAATGCGCTAAATTACTAAAAGCTGATGTGGCTAATGAAAAATATTTATGTAATAGTACATCATTTTTATCCCCCGGCTAAATAAAATCCATAAAGGCTTTTTCTTTTTTTCTTTTTCATGTTATATTATATTTTCTATTTCTTTTAAAAATGCAGTTGAAATTGTTACTAATCTAATTTTCTGAAGCAGAGGGTACGAAAACCTGGTGCTTCTCGAATAAGTGGAATTGACATTAATCGTAAAAGGTTATATATAGCAAAGAAGTTTCATGACCGATTTTATCAAACTCAAAAGACCTTGAATAACCGGTATATAACGTAAATGTAATAGATAATGGTGTTGATTATAGATTCAAGTGCGTTGAGAAGTCTCTGTAATGAGAGAACAAAAAAAAAAGGAAAACAAAAATGGAAAAAATTGGGATTAAAATCATTCGATTCGCAAACCAGTATCAAAAATCGATATGTTTCTTATAGGAACCAATGTTAAATCAACCGATCCGATCTGAAATGATCCAATTCGGTTAGGTCGGTTGTTGGAAAAAAAACCCACCTCTACCATGATGTCTCACAACATATTTGTATTCCCATCAAGTCAATGCAGTCAAATATTCCTAAAGTTTAGTAGTGACAAGAATCCGACTATAAATAAACAGCCACACGATTGTTGAAAAATTTTCTTGATAAAGAAACTACCTATTTTCATGGAAAAACTTTAGCCTAAATATTTAAGATGTCAAGGAATAAAGATATTTAACAATATTTAAGATGTCAAAGAATAAAGATGTTTAACACGATTTCTCATGTCTAGGTTCAATTTATTTATTTATTAAATGCATCTCAAGTAATTTATTTATAAATAAACGAAAATGAATCTGAGCGAAGATAATTTATCTACTCTCTTGTTATATTGAATGGCTTCATCATGATAGAAAACATTAAAGGGACTATATATTCATATGCTTTAATCCAATCTTTTTCACATATAAACCCTAAATAAAACTTCATGTTGAAACTAGAGAAAATAACAAATAGCGGAAGCATAAAACATACTTATATCCATATCAATCTAATTCTTTGCCTGAATGGGTTAGGATCTTCTAATTGATTGGTGGTCTTCATTTCAATTTTGCTCTCTATTGATGGGGATGTAGATAATTTCAAGAATACACCAACAATTGGGGACTATGACCCCATATAATAAAAAGATAATGAATGGTCATTATCTTTAATTTGTTTCAAATTGGCCCATTCATCAATCTAAAACAAACATACGGTCTCTACACTTTAATTCCATGAAAACTAATTCTCATTAGTAAAAATTTATCTTTAGTGGATCACTTTAATTGACTAATTTTTTTTCAAAATAATAGCACCACACATTTTAATATATTACATATGGCCCCAAATATATTAGAATTTTCCAATAATCTCTCACTGGGACATACATGTAATCTTTTAAATGTGCATAACCTTATGAGCTCAAAATTTTACTATCATTATTATGGGTATTTCAAACAATCTCGTCCATAAGTCATATTGATATAGGATCAAAGCGATTTTCGCCCCATTTAACGTGACTAAATCCATCAATGGTCACATACACCTATACAACTAAATGATATAGATCAATCATGAGAGTGTAGCATGGAAATTACATGTTATGTGATCCAAACATATCTATTTCCAACTGGTCCAACCTTATTTCTTAAGTGAGATCAACCATAAACTTTAATCAGAGTGGAACTGAACTGAATACTTTATTTCTGAAATTAACCGAATATCCATGGACAAAATATGTGTCTAAAACAGACAACATCCAAATACAAACTCCCACTAAACTGACATATCATCAAAAGATGCAACACCCATGTGAGCATTATGCTCATGAAAGACCTTGGGTGGTAGCCATTTAGTAAATGGATCCATGATTATGAAGTTTGTCTTAATATGCTTTATAGAAATCTAACCACTCTGATTTCTTTCCTTACAACTAGGAACTTAATGTCTTTAGACTTTGACATCGTCATGTTCCCGTTGGAATACAAGATTGCTATTGTCAAAATAGTCTTTCAAATTCATCCAAAATATGCAGTCTTATGACAATATTTTGCAGTCATATTCCATGATCAGAATCAGAATATCCATGATCTCCAATTGGTCTGATTTTCCTAAATGTGATCATGTAACCTTTAATTCTCTATAGGTACTGAATAACCTCATGGCCGCTTTCCAAATTTCCATCCCGAAGTTAGTTAAATATCTGCCTAACATTTCAACAATGAATGCTATATCCAAATGTGTACAAACCCGAGTATACATTAAATTTCCAATTGCTAAATCATAGAGAATTTCATGTATTTCATTTTCTTTAAATTTATCCATAGGGCATTAATTGAGACCAAACTTGTCTCCCTTAGCAATAGGGGTATCACCTGAATTACAAATCTGTATTTCAAATCTTTTAAGAACTTTATCGATACATCTCTTTTGTGATAATCCAAAAATACACAAAGAACGATTCTTGTGTATCTATATCCTTAATACAAAAGATGTATCACTAAGATTTTTCATTTCAAAATTCCATATCAATGCAGACAAGCTGTATGTGTCTGTTATCGACATACAATACCAAAAATATGATTTCTCCCACAGAACTTGTGATATCCACAATTATCAACTATATTATCTCAAAACCAAATGAGATAATTATTTGATAAAATTTGTGATACCAATTAGGGAAACCAGCTTAAGCCATGGATGAATTTCTTTAATTTGTAAACCATCTGATATAACTTAAGATCAAATTATGTCACAAATGCCATAATTGTCCTTAAAGAGTCTTTCATAGAAATCGGAGAAAAAATCTATTTAATGACAATGTCTTCCTTTTGGGTAAAGCATTTTAGCTACAAGACGAGTCTTATATCTTTCCACATTACCATTCAAATCCCTTTTGGTTTTAAATATCCATTTGCAACCAATGAGTTTCACATCTTCTGGTAATGGGATAAGATCCCAAACTTTATTGTCTTGCATACACTTATACTCCTTATTCATGGCATCAATCCACTTTTGAGAGTTATTCCTTTGCATGAATTGATGAAAGTTGATTGATCATGTTTTCTTTCACCAATCCATGCCATCCTTATTTTCTTGGAGAGTGACTATAAAAACATCTAGAATTGTCTCTCTCCCTTTAATAGTGCATTTCTTTAATGACATATGTTCTTGAGGTTGTTGAGTTTATTTTTCTGGAACAATCTCTTGATTGTGTATAGGGGGATTTTGTAATGTAGTCTTGATCCGAAATTGCTTCTTGAACAAGATATGGAGTAAGAATTTGTCCCCGAACCTGATCATTATCAATTGCAATAGAAGAAGTATATACATATTCTTCATTCAAGACAAAATCATTAACCTTATAACCTTATTGCTTATCTTTTCCTTCAAACTCTACATCCTCAGGAGACCCGAAGAATATGGTTTACAAATTGAATAAATCCATCTATGAGCTCAAGTAAGCTTCCCGTCAATGTTACAAATTTCATCAAGTAATTATCTCGTTTGGTTTTGAGAGAAATGCTGTTGATGATTGTGTGTATCACAAGTTCAATGAGAGTAAGCATATTTTCTTAGTTTTGTATGTTGATGACATACTGCTTGCCACTAATGATATAAATATGTTGCACGAAACCAAGAGATTTTTATCAAGGAAATTGCTAAATTCCTAGAGGAATGTTGAATCATTCTACAGTACATCAGAATCTTTCTAGGTGGAAGCACTAAAAATTGCAGCTTAAATTCTCAAAACAGTTCCAAGTAAAGAAATTTTTAAGGGTTTACAATTTTTTTAAAGATCCTACTATTAAGTCAATTTTTAAACGGGAAATGTTCGATTCCTTGAGGATATAGAGTTTCCCGGGGGGAGGGGGGGAGGATAAGCAATAGGGTTATAAGGTTAATGATTTTGTCTTGAATGAAGAATATGTATATATTTCTTCTATTGCAATTGACAATGATCAGGTTCAGGGTAAATTCTTGTTCCAGATCTTGTTTAAGAAGCAATTTCGGATTAAGACTACATTACAAAATCCCCTATACACAATCAAGAGATTGTTCTAGAAAAACAAACTCAACAATCTCAAGAATAAATGTCATTAAATAAATCGACTATTAAAGGGAGAAAGACAATTTTGGATGTTTTTATAGTCTCTCTCCAAGAAAATAAGGATGACATGGATTGTGGAAGAAGACCTGATCAATCAACTTTCATCAATTCATGCAAATGAATAACTCTTAAAAGTGGATTGATGCCATGAATAAGGAGTATAAGTATATGCAAGACAATAAAGTTTGGAATTTTATCCCATTACCAGAAGGTGCGAAACGCATTGGTTGCAAATAGATATTTAAAACCAAAAGGGATTCGAAAGCTAAAAGGTTTTACCCAAAAGGAAAGCATTGACTACAAAGAGATTTTCTCTCCAATTTCAATGAAAGACTCTTTCAGGACAATTATGACATTTGTGACAAATTTTGATCTTAAGTTACATTAGATTGTTTACAAATTAAAGAAATCTGTCTATGGGTTTAAGTTGGTTTCTCGTCGAAGGCATCACAAATTTTATCAAATAATTATCTCATTTGATTTTGAGGTAAATTCAGTTGATGATTGTATATACCACAAGTTCAGTGGAAGAAATCATATTTTTGGTATTATATGTCGATGACATACTGCTTGTTTACAATGATATAAACTTATTGAATGAAACCAAGAGATTTCTTTCATGGATTTTTGAAATGAATAATCTTGGTGATACCTCTTTTGTATTAAGGATATAGATACACAAGAATTGTTCTTGGTGTATTTTTTGGATTATCACAAAAGAGATGTATCGATAAGGTTCTTAAAAAATTTGAAATGCAGATATGGAATTCAGGTGATACTCCTATTGCTAAGGGAGACAAGTTTGGTCTCAATTAATGTCATATGGATAAATTTAAAGAAAATGAAATACATGACATTCTCTATGCTTTAGAAATTAGGAATTTAATGTATACTCAGGTTTGTACACATTTGAATATAACATTCATTGTCGAAATGTTAAGCAGATATTTAACTAATTTCGGGATGGAAATTTGGAAAGCGGCCATGAGGTTATTCAGTATCTATAGAGAACTAAGGGTTACATGATCACATTCAGGAAAATCAGACCAATTGAAGATCATTGGATATTTTAATTCTGATCGTGGAATATGACTGTAAAATATTGTCATAAGGCTGCATATTTTGGATGGATTTGAAAGACCATTTTAACAATAGCAATTTTGTATTCCAACGAAAACATGAGGATGTCAAAGTCTAAAAACATTAAGTTCCTAATTGTAAGGAAAAAAATCAGAGTGGTTAGATTTATATAAAGTATATTAAGACAAACTCCATAATCATGGATCCATTTACTAAATGGCTACCACCGAAAGTCTTTCATGAGCATAATACTCACATGGGTGTTGCATCTTTTGATGATATGCCATTTTAGTGGGAGTTTGTGTTGGATGTTGTCTGTTTTATACACATATTTTGTCCATGGATATTCGGTGAAGCATAAAACATACCTATATCCATAGTAATCTGATTCTTTGCCTGGATGTGTTAGGATCTTCCAATTGATTGGTGGTCTTCACTTCAATTTTGCTCTCTATTGATGGGGATGTAGAGAATCTCAAGAACATGCCAACAATTGGGGACCATGACCCATATAACAAAAAGATATTGAATGGTCATCATCTTTAATTTGTTTCAAATTGGCCCCTTCATCAATATAAAACAAACATCCGGTTTCTACACTTTAATTCCATGAAAACTAATACTCATTAGTCAAAATTCATCTTTAGTGGATCACTTTAATTGACTAATTTTCTTTAAATAATAGCACCACACATTTTAATATATTACGTGTGGCCCCAAATATGTTAGAATTTTCCAACACATCAAACTTAAAGGAGTTAAAAATAAAAATAAATAAGTTTATATCTTTTATTCAACAATTTATAACACATTTTTCACGGACTTTGTAGGTATGTACATATACTTTACATGGGCAAGAATGACGTTTATCTTGGTCTTCCCCCAAGTCAATCCATTTAGTCAAAAACATCATGAATATCATTTTGCAAAAGAATTTTTAGGTTGTTTAGGTACTTTCCTTGAACGTTCTATTACTTGTAATAATGCCATTGATTGTTATATGTATATTAACCTCTAATTGTCATTTTGATGACGCGTTAAACTATTTATTTAAATTTAAGTTATTAGAGGGAATCATATTTATTTATTTAAATGTAATTTTAACATGAGTCTCACGTCCATTCAGATTCTTTATTTTTTTCAAATGCCTAACACAAAGATGATTTTTATTTATCACAAAGGGCAATAATATTTTATCTAAAAATTTAAATTTTGAATGAACCACTCCAGCATGCATAAATAGTAAATACACAAGTTATTTAAGTAGCATTTATTTTTATTTGAGCTAAATTCACGAAAAAAGAAAATTTGACTTTATTATTGACAATTATTTTGTTCGCAATTAGTCTTTTGTCCTTCATTTTGTTTCAGTTTAAGATATGCATGTCTCAATTTGCTAACTTACCAAAAATTAATGTTGATGTCGCTAATGGAAAATATTTATGGAGCATGAAAAATCCATTAGTGCATTGGTTTTATCCCCCAGCTAAATAAAATCCATAAAGTCGTTTTCTTTTCCTTTTATATTATATTTGCTATTTCTTTGGAAAAATGCAGTTAAAATTGCTAACAATCTAACACCACCTATTTTGCGCTATTGGATCATTAAAACAGTAGACATATTATATGGTCACTTGATCAAATAAATGTTTTTTTTTTTTAAAAAAAATTTGGAGTAAAAAAACTTTATCTTCTCCTACTTCTCGTACCCCCATCACTCAACTCAGAGAATATCAATTTATTTACCCCAATTAGGTAGGGATTAAAATTGGATTTTTAGTAGAATTTGATAAAAGTTAATGAAATGCGTGGTTGAAAAGTTGTGAATCTCATACAATATGCTGTTAAAATTAATTGGTAACTTTGACTTAGATTAAAATCTGAATTTTAATTTCTTCCCGACAAGGTTTAGACTTTAGAAATAACTGGAGTTTATTTCAGAAAGGATATCATTTTTTTGTTTCACCTCACCCATAAAAGTAAAAATTTAAAAATTACAAAATTGTGTTAAACTTAGAGGGTATTAAAAATATCTCACACATGAGTTTTAAATACTCCAACACGAATAGATGTCATAGGAGGAAAGTTCGTTAGCATTATATCTGATAAATTTATGGCACGCCTGAAGCGTGATGGTATTCGATTTTAATACAAAAAATTTCTAAACAAAAATGGAGTAATTAGTAAAGATGTCCCTATCTAGAAGACATACTTTTCGAAAGTACATAAACATAACAAAATGTGAAACCCCAGAAGAGGTTCAAGTATCCGAAATAGTGCAAATTGAGTTATCCCAATAAATTATGTCATTATAGGAAAAGAAATAGAATTGAAGAAAAAGTTGTTGACAACACTTTTGTAAATAATATATTGAATCACATTATGAATAGCGAGGATCAAAATGAACTTGTTGAAACATATTGATCGAAGTAATGATTTGCCAAATAAAATGGCGCGATCATACTAAAATTGAATTTACTAGAGAAATTCGAAGGTTCTGGGCACGATCCTAGTAAAATTAAATTTTCTAGCGAAATGTGAAGTTTTTGGATCTACAGTCCGAATACCTAAAGGTGTATACTTATGCGAAATGAACATGGTAAATGTAAAATTGTAATATGAAATGTACGACTTATTACATAATGAATTTCGCGAAGAGTTGTATAAATAAGCCCCATTTGATCTACATTATTATCTCATTAAAATGAAAAATATAACCGCTATCCATCACATCAACATTTAAATTCAAATTTTCCATCTCTTGTGTAGGCCCCAATAACGGTTATATTTTTCATTCTCATTTTATAATAATTTGGTTCAAACAAGGCCTAAATAAATTATCATATGATGGATGTAATCGCACGTTTCTATTTCATTAGCAAGACAATGCATGAAATTTGATATGAATGTAATAAATGTGATTATAGACAATTTATCTTTTATGAATTTGATACTATCCTACAAGGATTTAATATTTTTGAAATGTAATTCAAGTGATGTTATCATTAGAGGTAGAATATGCATTGTACTCTTTTTTCATTAACCAAGATTTTGTCCCATTAGATTTTCATGGCAAGGTTTTAATGAGATAACTTTTGTGACGTATTGAAAATAATAAATATACTCCTTTTCATTTATTAGAATATTTCCCACATTATTTTTCCTAAAAAGGTTTTAACGAGATATATTTTTTGTGTAATAAATGTTTATAACCTAAAAGATATTTACTTTCAAAATAATACTCTGATATGTATGAGACTCTCAAAAATATCAACAAGAGCTATTTTTCGAATCATCATGTTACTACAGTTACAAAGTTTGATAAATATCTCGTATGAAGACAGTATTATTTGAACACTATAACAAGACAACATGAAACGTGCTTCACCAGAATTGTAATATTGAAGATTGACGCAAGACAATGATGAATTGATACAAGAATTGAAATCAAGGGGAGTAACTATACTATGTTTTATTCGATCAAGTTTATCCCTCTGATTTTCTTTACAAGATTTTAACGAGTCAAATATTTTGTAATGTGTCATTCAAGGGATTAGTGAATGACAATTGTAATCCTACAATTCTAAAAATTATTATCATTGTATCTCTAATATTTCCCTATAAATATGAGACTTTAGTTCTTAATAAAACATACAATTCTATTGGCTTATCTCTTTTTTCCTTTAGTTTATAACAAAAACTTAATTTTAAATTAATTTTCTCGATTTTTGGTACAAAAAAATAACTTACTTTTCATATTTCTCTTAAACGAAAAGGAAAAAGCAATTGTAGTTATTTGTGCGATAAATGTTAAAATAAGTAAGAAATTTTAAGTTTGGAAAAATAAAATACCGAAATATTGTTTCTAACTTGATAATATTAGATTTATGTAAAAATAATTAAATTTTAAACACATACTTGTGAGTTCCAAAAATGTGTGGATAAAAATTATTTAACCAATTATAAATATATTATAAATAGATGCCTAACATGTGCTAAAAGCCTATTTGGAATTGATTTCTAGAGCCCAACCAGAAGGTGTTTTAAATGTCTGGTAAATTTAAAAAATGTAGTTATTGTTGTAAATTGTAAGTTTATTAGTGAATAACAATTGTACTCTGTTACCCTAAAAATTATTACCACTGTATTACTAATCCTTTCTTATAAATATGTGATTATGGTTCTCGATAAAACACACAAGTTTATTGACTTTTCTATTTTGTTCTCTCTTTTTTTCCTAGTTTATAACACGTTATCAGCATGAAAGTTTAATTCCTCAAAGTTTAGTGAATGTAGTAATTTTTTAAAACTTAATCATCCATCACATGACCGAAATTACTTTGGTGACATGTGAATTTTTTTAATATACAAGGCAGCTGCTTTTACTCTTGTGCTTTAATATATGTGTACAAACGTGAATAATTTGTTTACGATTACCGTTGCAACCCTTTTTAATCCATGAAATCGGGTTGAAATTTTTTTAAGTATAATTTGGTAACCATTAATTCTTGTGAATTGGTTTATGTTAATTCATAATGTTCCGCAATAATTGGTTTCTGTCAATTACGTTTACATATGCATCTAACGTGTTTGAAGTTTGCCTTACGTTTTCTGTATGAACCATGCTTCATGTACAGAAGCATGGTTCTACATAACACCACCAGATACACACAATGCAAGGGGTGGGTGGGTTTTTTTTCATTTTTTATTCAGATGGGTCCCACACATGTGAGTGGGTGTAAAACATCTGTAAAAAAAATTTCTTTACAAATGATTTTTCCCTTTCTGTATATGTAAGCTTAATTAATTAATTTATTTATTTGTCAAGCTTAATTCTTTTTTGCCTTATGTGTACAACCAATTACGTTTGCCTTATGTTTGTCGAAATTAAAGTTTCATTCTCTAATGCATGTTTGGTAATTAATTTTTACATATAAATTTATATCATGTCCGTATGGTAAATAATATTTCTAATCCGGTTAAATCTTTAGATGTTCTTTTATAAAATTTAAATTAATACTTATAATGTTGTACTCCTAAAATAGCACAACATTATAATTAATATTTTAGAAGAATATTAATATTAGATTATATATTACAATTAGTTTATTATTGCTCCTGAAATAGCACGACATTATAATTAATATTTCATAAGAATATTACTTGCTTTTGAAGAGTATGAATTATAATTTTCAATATTTTAGAAAAATATTGACATATTGTTCTTGAATAGATAATAGTAAAATATAATTTGCTCCCAAAGTAGCACATATTTCTAAAAATATATTATTTTGAATTCATGTTTATCCTTGATGGAAAACATAAAACTCATATCATATTGACATTTATTAATCTTGATTAATTATTATATGATTATATAATTGTTCACGAAAATATGTCTCGGATTTAAATCACCGCAAGTACACGGTTCGTTGACAAGTAATAAAGTGGAAATCCTAAAATTTCGAGTATATTTCCTACGAGAATTGATTTAATTTGATTTTTATTATAGCGACCTTAACCGAATCTATTAAATTTGAGATGAGTTTTTTAGTTTCTATGATTAAACTAAAACTAGCATGCAAATTAAATTAAAATGAAGACTTGAATGTAAAAATGACATTTCAATGCAAAAAATTTGAATGAAATTAATGTATGAAAAAGCGCACTAGGATCCCAAATCACCAAACAAAATCCCCTTTTAACCCATATTTCACAATTTGATAACACGATGAATTGGTTGAAGAATCAATGTTCTAATTTATCCAACAATCTATTTCGAGTAGAATTGAATCTATTCTAACATACCATTTGACTATATTTCTATGACAAATGCAATATACAAGAATGCATGATATTTTGTAAACACTTAGAGATTCACAAGTATAGCGGTATATTTCTATCCCTATGAACCCTACGATGATTTATACATTGTTGAGTTTATTTCTCTTCTTTCGAATGCATAAAATAAACCACTCAAACTCACACAATTATCGTGCACTATAATCGTGAAGGCAAGAAAGTGTATATAAATCATTCAACATACATCAAACGTGTTTAAATATCAAATTTCAAAATAGAAATTAAAATATCACAATACAAGGTTTATCGTTCACCTAGTACATAAAAAGTCTAGCCTAATATGGAGAAAATAAAAGAACAATAAAAATAATAAAAATAAAACATCACCAAAAACTTGAATTAAATCTTGAAATCTTGAAGTTTGAAATGAAAATCCTTGTTCTCGCCTTCTTGTTAGCTCTCCAATGTGTTTTTCTCTCTAAAGTGGCGTAACCCCCTTTCTTTGGACGAGTTTAGGGTTAAATAGGTGCCCTATATTCCTTTCCATAAGAATTTTAACGAGAAAAGGAAACCAAAAAAATCGAGTCGAAAACCTACCATGCGGCCGCATGGTTATTTTCCATGCAACCACATGGAACAAAATTTTTTCTCTTTTTTTTTCCCTGCCACTATGCTTACGGCCACGTGGTTAATTATACCATGCGGCTGTATGGTGCAATTAAATTTCACAATTCTTCATTTTGGTCATCCACTTCATTTTTCTCGTGTCTTGACCTCTTTTGTTCGTTCTTTTCCTCCAATCATTCCATACATTCCTCAATTTATGATTAAGCTTGTGTCCACTCTTGAGTTGGCCTCGGGTCATCTTTTGATTATTTGTATTTTGGTCCCTGAACTTTCGCTTTCCTCATTTTAAGCCCATTTTCTCCATTTTACCTCAAGTTTCCACCACAATCTTCATTATTATCCTACAAACACAAATTAAGCTCTATTCCAAATATTTATCGACAATTATTAATGCTTATGAACCGAAATAAACGTATAAAAACGCCCTTATCAACTCCCCCAAACTTGAATCATTGTTTGTCCTCAAACAAGTTCATAACTTACTTCCAAGTAACACATTGTTTAACAATTTGCCATATCTCAGGGTTGGAACTTAGTAAGAAACACATGAACAACCACAGCCATGAATAATCAAATCAATCTCCACATGTTATATGCAAAATTTGACGTGTGTGTGTAAATTCGTACGAACATATTATGATCATGTTTGACTCATACCCAACCCAATGTAGTCAGATTTTCCCTCTTTCATCGCTCGAAAGATCACACCTCCCCCAATCTTATTCTTTTCAGTCAATTATCTCGGGGGGTATTCTAAGGTTGAATTTATTCATATCTATTCCTTCCCCTTTCTCAGCTTAGATAGATCTTACCATCACAAGTTCAAACTTCCACAAGTAGAGGCTCTCCTATTTTTGATTTCTTCAACCTTTGAGATTACACTAAGCTAATTGCCTCGCATTAGAGATACAATCTTATCAACCGAGTGTATGGGGCTAATCAATGCATTTCATACATAAGAGTAAGTATGTAATCCATCGATAGATATATACCATTTTTTTCTTTTATATAACATCTTTCATTTGCTTTCTATACAACCCCTATAGCGAGCTACCGATGACTCCCAAGTTAGATGACCATAGGGTACCAGATTTTAATCCTCGCAGGCTTAATCACTCGAGTTATACAGGCTCGAACATATGTCTTTGTTTATTCAATGGTTAGTGCAATGCACATTTTCTTTTAGACACCCAGTTTCTAAAACTAAACCCTAACTTGAAACTTTCACCTCATTTTCATCTCATTGGTTTTAGACAATCCACACATAATATCATGCACAGAACCCCTACTCATCTCAGTGCTCCCTTACAACAGTTCAATCACATCTAAACTATTCTAAAAATTGGTTATGGTTTAGCACAAAAGAAGTTTTCCGGGTATATTCTCTATGTTCAACTATTTCTAAACAATGAGTCAAATCATTAGCCCAATGTGCAAGCATGAGTGTCGTGCACACAGTAAATCAAGTTTCACATTGACATGTAGCGATCAATCCAATAATGCATAGCTTTCATCATTCGCGGTCCGTACATAATCCAATATCGAACATCATTGTCAGCAGAATTGTTAAACCCACACAAGCACACAAGAATTTTAAACTACTACTAAAAATGCAACAATAAACTCAGAATAACTTAATAACAAAAATTTAAATTTTTTTTTAAACTCACTCGACAAACACACGAGAAAAAAAAAGTAAATTAAAGCAGTAAAATGACAAAGTACCACTCCTCCAAACTTAAAGTCTACATTGCACCAAATGCGGTAGAAAACACAAGGAAGAAGAATGCATAGAGGAGAACAAGTAGCAGTGGTACTTCCCTGATCAAAAAGGGTGTGGTGGTGGTGGAGAAGTAGGACTCGCAGTGCCGTCCCCAAATGGTGGAGGAAGCCAAGCTAAAATCTGCTACATCAACTCAGATTGGTGTGCAATATCCGACTGAAGACCCCTAATGGCCATGGTTTGTTCTCGAACTTCCGACTCTATGATGCCCAGGCGATCCTACGTCTCATTGGTGCGCAACTGAATACCATCAACCCGACCAACATACATGCTCAGCCGCCCGTTCATTGTGTCTATTTCACACCTATCGGCGAGAGAATACCGACTGGTAGAGGAGGTGAAGTGTTCGAATCTCTGCAGCTCAGTCCGCATCGAAGTAACTTCCGTGCTCATGGCCCCAAATGCCTGCTGCAGACTTTGAATAGCATGGCCGGAGCTTATCATGGTAGTGAACATCTGGCGCAGTAGCTATGTATCCACATTCGGCTGTGGTGGTGGTTGGTCCCGATGTAATCCAATATCGGTATCATCTTCCCCATGTATTGCCCGCTGCTGTCGTCGGTGTTCCCGTGCCAACTTCTCCCTGTGGTTGATCCAACCCCTTTCTTGTGCTTCCAGTATACTATGCTTAATAAAGGAACTCGATTTTTCGGGAAGTTCCCCTACTGGGAAATAATATGGAGCTACGACGGTCGCCCCAAACCCCTACTGTGTGAATCTGTTCATAAATGAATGTAGCCAGATCAATCTTGTTTCCCCGAACCAAGTGATAAAGAAGACCAGCCTTTGGGTTTGTGAATGTGGAGTGGTGTGAGGTTGGCTCAATGTTGTGGCATATGAAGATCCACATAATAGAAATGGATGGGGTAAGCTCGGTTTGATGCCATTCAGCCGTTTGAAAGGGCCATGCATTTGCTCGCCCAAGTAACACCTCAGGCCAAGAGAAATCTTCTGGAATAGGAGTCACATCGTTCCAAGTCAATTGGTAAAAATCATGGATGACCTTTGGCATAAGCATAATCCAACGATCCCGCACCCATGTTTAGTGTTGGTGCTCAGAACCCGGTGTGTCAATGTCACTGTTAAAATTGGCATAGAATTCCCGGACTAGACTTCCATACACTGGAGTGGCCTCTCCACTATTTTTTCCCAACCACAATTCTCCACCAACGTGATCAATTTAAAGCCGAGAAAGTCGTTAAGCCTCACTGGTCGCTTGGGGTTAATAGTCCAATGGGAGACACTCTCCATATACTTGACACGAGCACCATTGTCTAGAAATCTTCGTATACCGTCTTCCGTGCCTGTGTACGAGTTGTACCCGAAGTGGAGCCAACCTTATCCTTGCCTCTGTAAGTACATTTAGGAAGCATCCTGCAATATCAAGAAAGGAAAAATGTAAGCTTATGTGAAGCAGGAAACCCACGGTGGTGAAGATAAGTCAAGCAAATAAGCACCATATCGAATAAATGGGAAGAGTGTAAGGCAAGTGCAAATTGAAATGTAGCAAAGAAAGGACCAAACTAGGTAAGCACAATTAAATGATGTCATGTATTACAAAATACAACATGAATTTGGAGAATAATGAAAACATGACTTAATGGGTGGAAAGAATCAATAAGTATGGAAGAATAGGGAAATGTTGTCATTTAAACGCAATTCAACCAAGCAACTTCGGAGAGTGACACCATCGGGAAAATTTGAATTTTTCCCTGACAACCTCTAGGCATAGGCTAATATGTACAGTAATCTAACTCATATAAAAAATTGAGAGGTAACGGGTACCAAATGAGTTAGAAAACTAGGGGCCGAAGTGAGTGCCGTGAAATGCTTTGTGCCTAGCAATGTTGTGGGGCATGTGTGACCACGTTGGATTTGGTGTTATCAACAAACATTTTAAAGACTCAGCATACACACAAACATCCTAAAATGCATATCAACAAGGTTATAGGCGAAGAGAAAACAAATGTGCAAAACTGGTTCTTATAGGAATTTCATCAAACACCTTGCAAGCATTGTTTGAATGTAACAAGTTCTACAAACTCTTTGTTAACCAACATCTAAATCCTAAGCCCAAACTCCTCAAATAAGCATTCCAAGAAATAAAGAGGAAATTGAAAGAAGTAGAAGCTAGGATAAAGAGTGGCATACCTTGATTCCTTGTTGGAGAGTGAGTTGAGGTGAATCTCTAAATGATTTGTAGTGTAAGTGCAAGTGAACGTGTATGTGTGTTGTGGTGTGCGTGTGTAATGAAATGTGATATGCTCTCATGTGTGGGGGTGTGCTAGGAGTGCCGAGTGGTGTGAGAGATGTCGTGTGCGTGCGTTAAAAAAAAAGAGAAAAGGAAAAAAAAGGTCCATGCAGCCCATGGAAGTTCGAGTCAGGGCCAATTTTGGCCCTGACTTGTCCATTGCAGCCGTATGGACTACCAGTATGCTGAATTTTTTTATTTTTTTATAATAAGTAGTGCCTAAAGTCTCGTGCCAAGTGATTTCAAATGAGTGATTAGAGGTGGGTGAACATGAAAGTACCGAAAAACCCATTCAATCTCGGAAAACTCAAGTTCGGTTGATTTTCATTAGAAACCCGATTTATAACTCACTATACAACCCGAGGCCTAACCACCCCCTCGACTGCGCAAAACACATTTCAAATTACTGTGTGTGCATGTAAACCATGAATCTCATTCCAAAATCAAGTCTAACCTGAAAACACATGTGGATTCCGAAAAATACAGTTGACCATTTTTGCCCCGAAACACGTGAATTTTGCACAGAATGGAAAAATAACCAATGTAACACCCCTAAACTTTATCCAACCACATTATAAACTACATGAGACGCTTATGACCTATAACAACACATCTAAAAGTATTTTCAACCATGAAAGCACATGTTGGTTCGAAAAACTCAACAATTTGTCTATTTGCCAAAAGAAGATTTGTATACCACATAAGACATATATACTGCATTCAAAACTCATATGGAGCATGTATGGGTGCTTTGTGAATCAAATAGGTGAACGATGACCAAAAACTACCAAAAAGGCATAAATAAACTGAAAAGTGCCAAATCAAATGAATAAAGCGGAATAAGTAAAATGGTAGAAATGATGGGTTACCTCCCATCTAGCATTAGTTTATAGTCGATAGCTCGACTGTACCGTGTGGAGATCACTCTGGTGGCTGAAGATGAATGGTGGATTTGTCTTTCGAGAAGTCTCCGCTCCAATAGTGCTTTAAGCGCTATCTGTTGACCTTGAATGTTCATTTGCTCTCATGGGTGATTTCCACAGCTCCATGAGGGAATACCTGTGTAATAGTGTATGGACCAGACCATCGAGACCTCAATTTTCTTGAGAAAAGCTTCAGGCGAGAATTGAACAACAACACATGCTGCCCCATAAGAAACTCCATTCTCTGAATATATATGTCAAGAAACTTCTTAGTTCACTCCTTGTAGATTTTTGTATTCTCATAAACTTCCTGATGAAACTTATCTATCTCATTCAGCTAAAGTAACCGTTGTTCACTCGCTACCTGCATATCCAAATTCAACCTTCGAAGTGCCCAATATGCTCAATGTTCCAACTTAAGTGGCAAGTGGCATGCTTTCCCAAATACTAGACGATATGGTGACATTCCTATCGGTGTTTTGAATGCTGTTCTGTAGGCCCACAAAGGATCATCCAACTTCTTGGACCAGTCTTTCCTCGAAGAATTCATCGTGACCTCAAGTATTCTCTTCAATTCTCTGTTAGAAACTTCAACCTGCCCATTGGTCTGAGGATGATATGGGGTTGCTATGTGGTGTTTTACTCCATACTTACTCAGCAACTGCTCAAACTGGCGATTACAAAAGTGATTTCTCCCGTCACTGATGATAGCCCTAGGTGTGCCATAACAAGTAAAAATGTGCTTCTTGAGGAACCCAATCACGACTTTTGCATCGTTAGTAGGCAATGTCACTGCTTCTACCCACTTAGAGACATAGTCAACTTAGTGGTGGCAATGGGCCGAGCCGAGCCGGCTCGGCCCATTGACGAACGAGCTCGGCTCGTGTTCGCACGAGCCGAGCTCGTGGCTCGCCGGCAACGAGCCGAGCGCGAGCTCGGCTCGTTGCCGTTTGGGCGAGCTCGGCTCGCGCCCGAGCTCGCCCAAAGCGGGAAGCGGCTCGGCGAGCCGAGCTTAAGCTCGACTCGTCGCTCGCCTTATTTTTTTTTTTATATATATATATATATATAAATAAATAAATAACGTTACTACTACAAGTCTATTTTTTCTATTTTTTTTAAATATATATTTTCCAAAACCTTTATCGGGGGTCGTCAAAACATTTATAATTTTTAAAATAGTAAATATACATTTATTTAAAAAAAAAGATAAACCCTCCTCCTTTATCCGGGCTTGGGACCGGCTACTTCAATTTCGTGTAGGCGGAGTTAAAATTGTACACGAAAAACTTTTTACGTGTACAATTTTTTAAAAAAATTATAAATGTATGAAAATAAAATTTTGTAATGAATGTATTGAAATTAAATATCACTTACTTGATTACATGCAATTTCGGCATATTTATGTTGAATTCGATAATTAGCGTCTTCCCAATCCTTCACGCACATTAACGCTTCCAAAATATCTTCTATTAGTCGACTTCGAATTTCAGAGAGAACCCTCTTCCCTGCACTAAAAGCAGACTCCGAAGCTACAGTGCTAACCGGAGGTGTTAGTAGATCTTTTGCAATTGCAGAAACAATTGGCCATCGACGTTCATTATTTCGCCAGAATTCGATTACATCTTCTGAACTTTTCTTAACTGATTTGTTACTAGGCATAGTATAACGAAAGTAATCAATTAATTCAGATGGCAACGCATTTGGACTACTACTCGAAGTTTGAGTACATGCAGTGGAAGACATACTACTACTACTAGAGGAACCATATGCATATGCAGTTGAATCATATCTAATTGAGTCTATGTTTTCTAATAAATTAATTACTTCAGCGTCGTCATCGTTTATATTAGTGGGAGGAGGAGTAGGTACACGAGTAACTTGTGTACCTATTCTTGAAGCATATAATTCATACATCTCAGTTAACGTTTGTTCCAAATTCCTATAAGTAATAGGCATATTGAAAGTTAAAGCATTTGAAATTTGGTCAATTATAAATTTAGTACCCGATAAATTATATCGGGGTCCATGACGCATGCTAAAGGAAATAACATAGGTAATTCTTCCCAATATTTTCTAAATTTTAATTCCATAGCATATATAACCGCATGCAAATCAGGGTCATTTTGATATCTATTAAAAGCCCTAGCAGTTATATAAAGACGTTCAAGAACCATGCAACTAGTTGGATAATAAACACTGCATAATATATTCGTAGACGTATAAAAACTTTCCAAAAATTTCTTAATTTTAAATACCGTATTCCAATCGGATTCATTTAAGATATCACCGCTGCCGTCTCTAATATGCCTATTGTTATAAAATTCAGTGATAAACGGTTCAAAACCTTCACATGATTTTAATAATAAGTAAGTTGAATTCCACCTATGACCTACGTCAGTAATAAAAGTTTTTGTATTAGAATTCTCAGCTTGTTCACAAAATTCTTCAAATGATTGTTTTCTACTAGGTGTAATCGTGATATACGTAAGTGCATTCCTAATTCGACTAATTTCGTCCTTCACATGTTTTAAACCGTCTTGTACAATTAAATTAAAAATATGGCACACACATCGAATATGGAATAAATAACCACCAAAATCGGGTTGAAGTACTCTATGCAATTTATCGATAACTACTTTATTTACAGAAGCATTGTCAAAAGTAAAAGAACGAATTTTACTCTCGCATTTATATTCTTTAATTATTAACATAATTGCATTATATATAGTGTTAGCATTATGAGGATACTCAATTATTTTAAAAGCAATAATTTTTTTATGCATAACCCAAAGTGGGTCTATATAATGTGCAAATATAAATATATAACCTCTCTTATTAATCCCTTCCCATAAATCCGAAGTTAAAGATATGACAACCCCGTATTTTTCTAAATCCCCAATCAATAATCGCTTTGCATTAAGAAAATATTCAATTGTATTAGAACGAAGAGTATTTCGACTTACCCCAACGTACCTTGGTTGAAGATATTGTTTGACGTAGTTTACGAAATGTTCGTTGTCCACTATTGCTAGTGGCGGCTCCGCCGCCGCGGCAACGAACTTCACCATTCCCTTTCGTGCTTCCTCCTCCGAATACATCCACGTAGAAAGTGGCGAAGTAGTAGCACCGTCTCTACTAGTACCAAACTGTAGTTGCGTTTGTCCACGTTCAAGAAGCCCATGTTTGGCCGCACATGCTTTGTAATGACGGTTGAGGTGAGTGGTTCCAATTTTTTGTTGCCATGCCAGTCGTTGTTGACAGTATTTACATACTGCTTTATTTTCTGGAACTCCATCGATCACACGACGGTGTTAACCAATTTGAAATGGTCCCAACATTTTGCCTGCTTCTTCCCCTTTTTCTTCCCTCTTGCATCGGGAATATTTAGTGATGGTTCTTCATCTTGTTCCAAATCAATAGGAACACTGGAATCAACATCAACGTCATCCAAATCAATCGGATCGGCATCGCCTTCACGAACGTCGAAATCGTCAATGTCTTCTCGGAATTGGTAGTTGGTTGAGACCGGCAAATTCATTCCCAAATTGATTTTGGGCAGGTGTTTCACCTTCCATACCGAACAAGTTTTCAACAAATGCTCGTGGATCCATTTGTGAATTGTTGAAATAGAATGTAGAAATGTAGAAATGTAGAAATGTGAATTTGTAAAATGAAGATAATATTAATGTAAAAAAATGTAGAAGAGAATTATAGAATTGTTGATAATGATTTGTAAATTGTAAATTGTAGAGTAGAGAGTATAGAATGAAAGTTTGGTGGGAAAAAATGTTGTAATGGGTTGGGTATTTATAGGAGAAGAATTGGAGAAAAGTAGAAAAAAAAAAAATTTTTTAATAAACAATGACCAAACGGTCATCGAACCAAAGGACCGTTTGGTCACTTGTGTGACAGTAACCCACATCGGTTGATGACCGTTCTGGTCACTTTTTATTTTTATTTTTTTTTTTTTTTTTTATTTATTTTTACTTGGGTGGGCTCGTCTTAGACGAGCCCAGGCAGGCTCGTCTAAGACGAGCCCACGAGCCCGCTCGTGGGCTCGTCTCACGAGCGGCTCGGCGAGCCGCTCGTGAACAGTGACGAGCCGAGCGGGCTCGGCTCGTCTAGCCCATGAGCCCGCTCGGCTCGTGCTCGGGCTCGTTTTTTTACGAGCTCGAGCGGCTCGTGGGCGTGAACAGTACGAGCCGAGCGGGCGAGCCGACGAGCCGCTCGGCTCATTTGCCACCACTAAGTCAACTGCCACAAGTATGTATTGATTGGAGAATGACGATGGGAATGGTCCCATGAAGTCAATCCCCCAAACGTCAAAAAGCTCAACTTCTAGAATACTTTTTAGGGGCATTTCATGCTTCCTCGAGATATTCCCCGTGCGTTGACACCGATTACATCTCTTCATGAATTCAAAGGCGTCCCTGAACAATGTAGGCCAATAAAACCCTGACTGTAAGATCTTTGCTGCTATCTTGGAAGCTCCAAAGTGTCCCGCATAAGCCGAAGAATGACAATGCTCCAAAATCTGAGTTACCTCTTCTTCTGGCACACACCGTCGGATGATCTGATCTGCCCCGCGCCTATAAAGAACTAGATCTTTCCAAAAATAATATTTCAATTCCGTAAAGAACTTCTTCCTTTGATGAGCCAAATAGTCTGGCGGAGGAATGGACTTTGCCAAGTAGTTGACGATATCAGCATACCACGGTGCTGTCTCCACACTGAGAATTTGCTCATCCAAAAAAATCTCATTTATATCCACTGACTCGTTTGGTTGACTAAGCTCCAATCGGGATAGATGATCTGCTACCACGTTTTCACTACCTTTTTTATCCCTGATTTCTATATCGAACTCTTGCAGCAGTAAGACCCAGCGAATCAATCTTGGCTTGGCGTCTTTCTTCGTCATTAAGTATTTCAGTGCCGCATAATCTGTGTAGACAACAACTTTTGACCCAACCAAATAAGGATAGAATTTATCAAAGGCACACACGACAGCCAATAACTCATTCTCTGTGGTTGCATAATTCAGTAGTGCATCATTCAAGGTTTTGCTGGCGTAGTATATCACATGAAAAATTTTGTTTCTTCGTTGGCCTAAGCCACTCCTACTGCGTAATCACTGGCATCACACATCAATTCAAACGGTAGTTCCCAATCCGGTGTGACTACCACTGGAGCTGAAGTAATCTTCTCCTTTAGGGTGTGAAAAGATGTCAAACACTCCTCATCGAAGTTAAATGGGTTGTCCTTCATCAATAAGTTGTATAGTGGCTTAGTTATCTTCGAGAAGTCCTTGATGAACCGTCTGTAAAACCCCGCATAACCCAAGAAGCTATGCACACCCTTGACAGAAGTTGGTGGCGATAAATTTTCAATAACTTGGATTTTTGCCCTGTCTACTTCAATTCCCTTGGCTGAAACCTGATGTCCCAATACAATGCCCTCCTGCACCATGAAGTAACATTTCTCCCAGTTCAATACCGATTCGTTTCCCGACATCTCTGTAAGACCAAGTTCAGGTGTTTCAAGCATTCATCAAATGACGACCCGAAAATAGAGAAGTCTCCATGAGTACCTCTATGAATCTCTCAACCATGTCGGAAAATATATGCATCGTACATCTCTGAAATGTAGTTGGAGCATTGAATAAACCAAAGGACATCCTACGGTAAGCAAAAGTACCATAAGGGCAAGTGAATGTGGTCTTCTCGTGATCATCCAGCGCTACTGGTATCTGATTGTAACCTGAATACCTGTCAAGGAAACAGTAGTGTGAATGGCCCGCCAACCTCTCTAACATTTGATCAATGAATAGAATGGGAAAATGATCCTTCCTAGTAGCTGTATTTAGTTTGCGGTAGTCAATGCAAACCCTCCATCCCGTAACTGTTCTGGTAGGAATAAGCTCATTCTTCTCATTAGGTACGACTGTGATTCTCCCCTTCTTTGGTACCACTTAAACTGGATTGATCCCTGCACTATTGGATATAGGATAGATAATGCCCGCATCTAAAAGTTTCAATACCTCGGCCCTGACCACTTCTTTCATATTTGGATTTAACCTCAACTGATTCTCCACACTGGGTCGAAAATTCTCCTCCATGAGAATCTTATGCATGCACAATGAAAGGCTGATCTTTTAATATCTACAATGGTCCATCCTATAGCAGTTTTCTTCCTCCACCTCACTGATTGAGTTCGATATAATCACTAGAAGAGTGCATGATTCTCCCAAATAAACATATCTGAGGTGCGGTAGTAGTTGCTTGAGCTCCAGTTTATGTAGCTGCTGAATAGATGGTACATGCTTCTTGCCCCATGTTCCAAGTTTTTCAAAGTTTGGTAGGTGCTGTTTTCGAAAATACGGTGGGTTGGTTTCCATAAACGATGCACAAGTCTCAATCTCAAGTGAATCTGAATTTATTGATTTAGAATGAGCAATACACGCCTCATGTGCATCTGAATGATATTGAAGTAGAAATGTATCATGCACCACCTTGTCAATGACATCGATTTTGAAACAGTTGTCTGCCTCTGAAGGAAACTGCATGGCCTTGAAAACATTGAAGGATATTTGCTCTTCACCCAACCTCAAAATTAGTTGCCCCCTCTGAACATCAATCAGTGCTTTGCCCGTGGCCCAGAACAGTTTACCCAGAATTAATGGACCATCTTTGTCTTCCTCCATATCCAATATGAGAAAATCAGAAGGAAATATGAATTTGCCCACCTTGATGAGCACGTCATCGATGATTCCTCTTGGGTGCGTTAAGGATCGGTCAGCCAGTTGCAATGTAACCGTGGTTAATTTAGTTTGTCCGAGTCCAAGTTTCCTGAAAACAGACAACGGCATTAAATTAATGCTTACACCAAGATCACACAACGCTTTATCAAAGTAAATTTCACCAATAGTACATGGCACAGTAAAACTCCCCAGATCCTTAATTTTGGTGAAAGCTTTTTTGAATTCTGGCACTGACTTCTTCAGTTAACATCACTGTCTCATGATCCTCCAACTTGCGTTTGTTTGAGAAAATGTCCTTCAAGAATTTAGCATAACTCGGTATTTGGAAAAATGCATTAGCTAGTGGAATGTTTATATGGAGCTTCCTAAACACTTCAAGAAATTTTTTGTATTGCTGCTCTATTCTTTGCCTCCTCAAGTGTTGTGGAAATGGGATTGGTGACTCATAGGGATTTACCGAATTATCGGGCTTTTTCTGTGGTTTTTTTTGGAGTCTCTCTTACTGGTGTCTTCCCGGTGTTGTCAACCTGCTTCTCATTTTCTTCGTCAGAAGACTCCACTTGTTTTTCAATTGCACCCGGCCTCTTGACATGTATTTCAGGTAGCTGAACTCCACTTCGTGTAGTAATGGCTTGAACATGCTCCTTAGGATTTATTTCTGTATTTCTTGGCAATGCACCAGATACTCTTCATGTCATGGAGAGAGTTAACTGTCCCATTTGAGTCTCCAGATTCTTAATAGTCGCGCCCTGATTTTGGAAGTTCGTTTCAGTCTTCCTCATGAATTGATTTGTGGTTTCCATGTATTTGTCGGTCTTCTCCATGAGTTTTGCAAATGTATCTTCCAATTGAGGTTTCTTCTCTTGTTGAAACTGCCCCAGAGCTCGGTTGTGATTTTGATTCTGATTTTCACCCCAAGAGAAATTTGGATGATTTCTCCATCCTGGGTTGTATGTATTAGAATGAGGGTTGTTGGGCTGACGTTGACCCCATTGAACGTAATCCACATGTTCATTTCATTGTGTAAAGATGGAAAATTCAGCTGTGCCATGTTTTGCTCCACATTCTTCGTAATTGGACTTCTTTACTTGTACTAAGTTCACCGTTTGCATTATGCTCTCCATTTTGTGAAATAGGGAGTTAATCTTTGTAGACAGAGCTAGGTATGTATCTATCTCGTAGACTTCAGCTGTTTTCTTTAGACCTCCTCGATATGAAGACCACATGGCTGAAGTATTAGCCATTTAGTCGAACAATTTCCAAGCTCCATCAATCGTTCTGGTGGTTAGGGACCCATATGATGAGACCACCATGCTCCTAAAAGTTGGAAGCAATCCTGTGTAGAAAAATCTGATTTGTGATGGTCTGTCAAACCCATGATGTGGGCATTTTCTCAACATATTCTTGAATCTGTTCCATACCTCATCAAATGATTCGGACTCATTTTGGCTGAATATTGATATTCCGTGCCTCAATCTTGCAATTTTGGCTGGTGAGAAGAACTTCGTGCAGAATTTATGAGCAAAATTGTTCCAAGTAGTGATACTAGCCATATGGAGTGAATCTAACCACTCAAGTGTTTTATCTCGCAGAGTGTGTGGAAATAACCTCAGTCGGATTGCATCATCTGATATCCCTTGGTACCTGAAGTGTTGACACATATCCAAGAAGCGGGAGACATGTCTATGCAGATTCTCATTGTAAAAAAGTTTAAAATATCAAGTTGAAAACCTTTGAAAAATATTTTCTTTATGCAAGTATTTTTGTAAAATAATCTTTTCGTGCATAAAGGGATTTTTGAGCTTTTACATTTATTACTAAATATCAAAATATTAGTACCTTTATATTTGAATTAAGAAGTATAGTTTTTGATCGTTCTTCAAAATTTGCCTCTTAGATTTCCCATCTTGATATTTCTTTGATGTCGTGTCTCATACTCTTGATTTTGCTTTTTCTTGACGTCTGTCTTTTAAACTCTCGTCTCGAATGATTTGACTTGAATACTTAATTTTCACTTTGATCTTCATTTCGAGTCCGATTTATATGTTGATTTTGGCAATGCTTGATTGATGTTAATACTGAACTATCATAACTCAAAATCAATTGTTAGAAACAATATTAATCTTGTTTGTTATTATCAAAATATTAAGGATAAAATCAACCACAAGTCACCAGGAGCTAGGTCGGGGCAACCTCCCCCACCTCGTTATCTGTTTAAGGTGGGGCGGGGCCGTTTAATTTTTTTTTTACGTTTTTGTTAAAATATTTTCTTGCCCCCATTCATTAGATTGAGACAATAATATATTTTTTAATCACTACTTATTTATAAAAGTTAAA
The DNA here is from genome assembly GCA_035079005.1 of Fraxinus americana. Classification (NCBI taxonomy): domain Eukaryota; kingdom Viridiplantae; phylum Streptophyta; class Magnoliopsida; order Lamiales; family Oleaceae; genus Fraxinus; species Fraxinus americana. Next base: position 29,023,859 of record CM068711.1, on the reverse strand, counting down.
TTTTCAAATATATTTGGCAAACTAAGGCTTTAATTGTTTGTCATATTTTTTTAGATAATTTTAGTTGCCTTTTCTATTAGAACTAATGAAATTTTCCATTTAAAGTATTGAATTCTAAAAAAAAAAGAATTAAACGGGGCGGGGCTCCCGTTACCCATCTCTGCCCCCGTCCCTGACCCGAATATCCGATTAAGCAGGTAATTCCCACCCCGTTCGAGGCGAGGCCCAATTTTATTTGGATTTTTTTGCCATCCCTAGTATTTGTATATGTCTTTCTACGTTTGATCCTCATTATTTAAAAACTCTTTTTTTTTTCCAAACTCATATTCAACCATACATTTTCACAATATAATATTTTGTACGTAAACTTAAATTATTTTTTATGTTTTAATCACACATTCTCATAAAATTCACCGTTATAAAACTTATTTTCAATTAAAAAAAAAAAGGGCTCAAACATAATTAGATAGGTGAATAAAATTTATGTTTGATGGAATAACAAAAAAGAAGGCAATATTGTAGCTGCGGTCCCTAACATTTTCAATTTTTGTAGACTTTATCTTAACCTTCAATTTGTGTCAGCGAAAGTCCTCAACCTTTCATAAATATACACATGGAGTCCAACTAGATGGCAACCATCCATTTAACCGTTAGTTGACCAAGAAAAGTAGACTTTGACCAAATTGAAGGTGTAAAATGGTAAGTTTACATTTTTCTTACATTAAATAATTAAAATCGTTAAATTAAAAAAAAAAAAACAAAACACCACTATCTTCCACCACATCCCCATCCCAATCCAAAATCATTGCTATCCGCTGCCGCCCGTAGCTATCATCTTCATCACCGCCTCTAAACCCACAACCATCACCACTTCCGTCACTATTTTCTCCATTGATAAATGGAATCCAAATGAAAAATCAAAATCAAACCCTAATCTTTGCACAATTGTGTATTACCAAAAATCTAATCTCACAGTCTGTGTATGTACCATTTCACAATCATATATTGCTAAAAACCCAATTTCACAACCGTTGAGATATCCATTGATCCAATTGCAAAAGTCCGACCTAACAAAAATAAGCTAAAAGGAGAAAATAGTACTTTTTATCAACTGTAATGTGGATCTTGAAGCTTTATATAAGGTAAAAATCAAAATTCCAGATGAAAAAATGTGATGAAGAAATGCTGTAAAAAAATCTATGGAATGCAAATTGTGAGAGAAACAATGAAAAAAGATACAATGTGATGAAAAAATGAAGAGAAGAGAGAGAGAGATTTGAGAATGATGGAGGAAAAAATAAAAAGTGATTTATGAAAAAAGGAAGAGAGGCAATATACATACACAACTAGTGGTGGCAATCGAGCAGAGCGGTTCGTTGGCTCGGCTCGCCAAAAACGAGCCCGAGCACGAGTCGAGCAGGCCGACTCGCTAGACGGCTCGTCAATTAGATGAGCTTCGACGAGCCCATGAGCCTGGCTTGTGGGTTCGTCTTTTATTGCGAGCCACGAGCGCTCGGCTCGTATAAAAAAATAATAAAAATAAAAAGGTGACCAAAACGGTCACTGAATTTTCAGTGACCATTTGGTCCTTTTAATTTTTTTTTCTTTTCTTCCCCTATAAATACCCACCTATTACAATATTTTTTTCCACCAAACTTACTATCAATATCAATCTCTCATTTTCTACTCTACAATTTACAAATCATTATCAATAATATCATTCATTCTATAATCCTCTTCTACATTTTTTTTACATTATTATCTAAATTTACAATTCATTTTATACACTACTACATAATTTTCATTCACTTCTCAATTCTACATTTCTACATTCTACTTCAAGTTTTCAACATTCAATTTCTATTATTTACAAATGGATTCACGATCATTTGTTGAAAACTTGTTGAGCATGGAAGGCGAAGCACTTGTCCAAAGTCAATTTGGGAATGAATTTGTCAGTCTCAATGAATTACTACCAGAAAACATTCAATATTTCGACGTTCATGAAGGTAGTCATCCAATTGGTTTGGATGACGTTGATGTTGATCCTAGTGTTCCAATTGATTTGGAACAAGATGAAAAACCTACATTAAATATTCCTGATGCAATAGGGAAGATAAATGGGAAGAAGCAGACAAAATGTTGTGACCATTTTAAATTGGTTCAAATTGGTCGTGTGGTCGATAGACTTCCACAAACCAAAGTAGTATGTAAATACTACCAACAACGACTGGCCTGACAAAAAGACATTGGAACTACCCACCTCAACCGTCACTACAAAAACTGTGAGGCCAAACATGGGCTTCTTCCAGCTGGTCAAACGCAACTACAGCTTTGTACTCCAAGCGCCGGTGCTACTACTACGCCACTTTCTACATGGATGTATTCGGAGAAGGAAGCTCGAACGAGAATGGTGTAGTTCGTTGCCGCAGTGGAGTTGCCACTAGCAATAGCTGACAACCAACATTTCGTAAACTACGTCAAACAATATCTTCAACCGAGGTACGTTGGGGTAAGTCGAAATACTCTTTGTTCTGATACAATTGAATATTTTCTTAATTCAAAGAAACTATTGATTGTGAATTTAGAAAAATATGGGGGCGTGATATCTTTAACTTTGGATATGTGTAAAGAGATTCATAAAAGAGATTATATAGCTGCAATTGCACACTATATAGACCCACTTTGGGTCCTGCATAAAACATTATTGCTTTTAAAATTATTGAGTACCCGCACAACGTCCAAACTATATTTAATGATATTATGAACATTATTAGAGAGTATAAATGCGAGAGTAAAATTCGTTCTTTTATGTTTGAAAACACTAGTGTAAATAAGGTTGTTATCGATAAATTGCATAGAGTACTTCAACCCGATTTCGGTGGTTATTTATTTTATATTCGATGTGTATGCCATATTTTTAATTTAATAGTATAAGACGGTTTAAAACATGTTAAGGATGAAATTAACCGAATTAGGAATGCATTTGTATATATCACGATTACACCTAGTAGAAAACAAGCATTTTTGAAGAATTTTGTGAAAAAGCTGGGATGACGCATACAAAAACCTTTATTACTGACGTAGGCCATAGATGTAACTTAATTTACTTATTATTAAAATCATGTGAAGGTTTTGAACATTTAATTACTGAATTTTATAACAATATGTATGTTAGAGACGAAGACAATACTATCTTGAATGAATCCGATTGGAATATAGTTTATAAAATTAAAAACATTTTGACAAGTTTTTATGATTTTACAAATATATTGTCTGGTGTTTATTATCCCACTAGTTGTATGGTTCTTGAACGTTTTTATATAATTGCTAGGGCTTTTAAGATATTTAAAATGACCCCAATTTTCATGCGATTATATATTCCATAGAATTAAAATTTAGAAAATATTGGGAAGAATTACCGATGTTATTTCCTTTAGCAAGCGTTATGGACCCCTAATATAATTTATCGGGTACTAAATTTATAATCGATCAAATTTCAAATGATTTAACTTTTAATGTACTTATTACTTATAGGAATTTGGAACAAACGTTACGTGAAATGTATGAATTATATGCTTCACGAATGGGTACACATATTACTCGTGTACCTACAACTACTTCTCCCACTAATATAACAGATGACGACGCTGAAGTTTTAAATTTATTCGAAAGTATGAACTCATATAGATATAATTCAACTGCATATGCATGTTGTTCCTCTAATAGTAATAGTAGTAGTTGTCTTCCACTGCATGTACTTAAACTTCGAGTAATAGTCTAAATGCGTTGCCATCTGAATTAATTGATTACTTTAGTCATACTTTGCCTAGTAACAAAGCAGTTTAAAAAAGTTCAGAAGATGTAATTGAATTCTGGCGAAATTATGAACGCCGATGGCCAATAGTTTTTGCAATGGCAAAAGATCTACTAACACCTCCGGTTAGCACTGTACCTTCGGAGTCTACTTTTAGTACAGTGAAAAAGGTTCTCTCTGAGGTCAGGAGATAACTAGAAGAAGATATTTTGGAAGCGTTAATGTGCGTGAAAGACTACGAAGACGTTAATTATCGAATTCAAGATAAATATGCCGAAATTGCATGTAACCAAGTAAGTGATATTTAATTTCACTGTATTCATCACAAAATTTTATTTTCATACCTTTATAATTTTTTTAAAAAAATTGTACACGTAACAAATTGTTCGTGTACAATTTTTAACTCCACCTATTCAAAATTAAAGTGTCCCAAGACTGAATAAAAGAGGAGAGTTTATCTTTTTTTTAAAAAAAAATTATTTTGGAAAATGTATATTTGAAAAATTGTTTACAAAATGTATGTGTGTGTGTGTGTGTGTGTGTGTGTGTATATATATTAGGTTTAATATAGTATAAAAGGGTAAACAAAACTCAATCTTTAAAAAGGCAACGGTCAAGATATATTTTGTAAACAATTTTTTAAATATACATTTCTTTAGAAAATGTGTATATATATATATATATATTTTTTAGGTTTAGTAGTAAAAAAAAATTAAAATTGACTTGCCGGCGAGCCGAGCTTAACGCCAAGCGGCTCTCGAGCAGCGAGCTGGGGCACGAGCGAAGCTAGCCAAAAAACCAACGAGCCCAACTTAAACTCGGCTCGTGGTCCACGAGCCACGAGCTCGGCATGTGAGCACTAGTCGAGCTCGTGCGGGTAAGGGCCGAGCCGTCGGCACGGCTCGGCCCATTGCCACCACTATACATAGACTCTCTTGGTTCTCTCTCTACAAGATCTACACTAAAGTAATTCAAGCAAACAACATTAAGTGCCAACATGGGTTTTGAAGATTTGAAAAATAATTTTGAAGATGGGTTGAGGGCTGAAAGTGCAGGTGGAGAAGATGATTGTCGGAGGTGGTAGTGTAGAAATGGAGAAGAATGGGTGGGGTGGGGTTTCTTTTCTTTCTTTCTTTTTGTAGTTTTATTATTTTAATTGTCAATATTTGAAAATATGAAAAGTTACCGTTTTACACTTTTCAATTTAATTAAAATTGGTCAAAGTTCATTTTTCTTGGTCAACTAAAGATTAAATGGATGGTTTCCATCCAGTTGGACTCCAGGTGCATATTTTATAAAAGGTTGAGGACTTTCGTTGGCATAAATTGAAGGTTATGACAAAATCTGTAAAATTGTAAATGTTAGGGACCGCTGCTACAATTTTTCCAAAAAATAAAGAGTTTAAAAATATAAAAAGTCAATGAAATTTGGCCGTCTTGTACTTTCCTTGTGCTCATCTTCCAAATCAACTCCCATCGATAATTATTCATTGATGTTTGGTTAAGTTTAAAAATTTAAATTTTTTTATGTTATTAAAACGCCATCATGTTGAGAAATCCCGTCAACCTCTCTAGGAAAATGAATAATGTTAAAGTAACAATAGGGCCATAGTTAATTATTCAACGAACCAAAAGAATAAGTTATTTATAAGTAATTATTTAGTTGATCATAAATTCCCAATCCATTGTTCAGTACGTTAATATTTATCTTAAATTTATTTGACAATTGAAGATGTATTTCTTTCATAACCTAAATTAGTGTTCAATAACATTATTCTGCAAATATTTTAAGTTCAATTTAGTTTTTTACTAACTGTAACAATCCTACTTGCCCGAGTTCTTACATTTACAATAATATTATGTATCTAGCCGAGTACTGCAATTAATTTTGTACCATTATGGAAGAAAAAAAATTAGTATTTATCATAATAAAAATTACAATAACATTTACCTTTTAAGTAAGTAATTTATTAAGGTAAAAACAAGAAAAATAATTACTTGCCTAAAATATGTTTAAAATTATTGAACATTTGACCAGTTTGACTTGTTTCGCCGTCATTTTTTACGCCACCAATCTCTCTGCGTCTCTCTGCCAAAAACCGTGTGATGTTCTTTCCTTTTCTGTTTCTCAGCACTTTCTTCTTTTAGAAAAGCTGTTATGAGTAGAAATCGTATCTATTTAATCCAAACACGTTTCATCTTCCTCTTTGAACCACCGAATTTACTGCCAAGAACTATTCTCAGCTTCTCACCGTAGAAAAACTCTCTCGTCCTTCTCCCTCCCAAAAATTAAGTACTTTTTCTATCTCTTCCCCGTATATAAATCAAACCAGCACACGAACTTCATTCATCGAACTTACTGTAATAATTAAACAACTATGGAGTTTTCAAATCGACACTCTTTATTCTCTGTCCTTTTTTTTGTATCTACTATTCTTGTTCAACACTTCGCTGCCGTGAATTCTATCGGAGTTAATTACGGCACCCTCGGAAACAACCTCCCGCCTCCGGCTCAAGTTGCACAGTTCCTCAAGGATAAAACCACCATCGACAGAGTCAAGCTCTTCGACGTGAACCCAGATATTCTCCGGGCATTTGCGGGCACAGGAATCTTTGTCGCCGTCACTGTTCCCAACGGAGAAATCCCTAACCTCGTCAACATGAAGAATGCTCGCAGGTGGGTGGGTGACAACATTAAACCATTCTACCCACAAACTAAAATCAACTACATTCTTGTCGGAAATGAAGTACTCCATTGGGGACCTCAAAATCTGATTGATAATCTAGTTGGCGCCATGAAAGCTCTTCACAATGCACTCATCCGGTCTGGGATTCAAGGTGTTAATGTTACAACGGCTCATGCTCTGAGTATTCTTGAATCTTCCGACCCGCCGAGTTTGGCCAAGTTTCGACCAGGTTGGGACAAGGGAGATCTAGCTCCCATCCTGCAATTTTTACGGCAAACAAAATCTCCGTTCATGGTGAATCCATATCCATATTTCGGATACAGCCCAGAAAAAGCAGATTTTGCACTCTTCAAACCAAACCCAGGCGTAACCGATAAATATACAAAAACATTATACACGAACATGTTCGATCAGTTAATCGATTCAGTCTACACTTCTATGAAGAAATTGGGCTATGGCGATGTGGAGATTGCCGTAGGGGAGACTGGTTGGGCTTCTGCAGGGGAGACTTTTGAGCCAAAATGTACTATTCCAAATGCAGCTTCTTACAATGGGGGTTTGGTGAAGAAATATAATCAAGGAACTGGGACGCCATTGTTGCCGGGAAGGAAGTTCGAAACCTATATTTTCGCACTTTTTAATGAGAATTTGAAGCCTGGTTCTTTGGCTGAAAGGAATTTCGGTTTGTTCCAGCCAGATTTTACACCTGTTTATGATGTTGGAATCATGCGAGGTACCGCAGGCGTGCCTGATCAGGTAACTTCAAACATCATTAAAACTTTACAAATCTATAATTTTATCATATCAGTTATAAGTTTTTGCCCTTTTTGATGATAGCCATATAAATAGGTTTAAGTTATAGTATTAAAAGAAGAAGAAGAAATAATCAAAATGTCATGCTACATGTACAACATTGGTTGACAACATCCTATTTGGCATCATCATATCCATCCATTATGAAAAACTGTTTTTTACATCACATGGTAGGATTTTGACAATACATGGTTGTGAACCATTTTTGTCAACCAATGTTGTACACTTAGATTTATTCATCAAAATGTTGTTCGATGTACTCTATCTATTATTGGGCATCCAACCTGTATAATTTTGTTCATTGATTACCATAATTTTCTCGACAAGCAGTATAAATATTGTATGTAGTTATCGCCCTTATTTCAGAATTTTTTCCTTTTTATTTTCTTTATTTTTTTTATAATGTAAATTTATAAGTAATGTTATTCATAGCAACGTTTGTTTTAGTTCTCCTATATGACATCTGATTATTTGAAATATTAATTCCATATAATTATGTTGCCTAAAATAATAAGATAATGTCTCAAATAATAAGATGTTACATAGAATGATAAGTACATTCACTAACTATGAATAACATTCCTCAAATTTTATTTGTTTGCATATAAAATCTGTGCATTGTAAATTGAAATGAAATCGGGTGGTTACGAATAACTTCGAGGTTCCATGTGAATATTAAATTTTATTTTATTTTTTCTTTTCTTTTTATTTTTCAAAAGTCTAAGTTGAGTCAAGTTGAATGTGCAATTAAATAGTTTTGACGTCAATTGTGTGAATATTTTTGTTATTTACATTTTAACGTAATTAAATATTGATGATGCAGCACATCCCAACACCCACTCCATCAGTTCCAACACCTTCGTCGCCCGTTCCAAAGCCACCAACACAGGGCAACAAAAAATGGTGCGTGCCGAAGGCTGAGGCCACCGATGCACAACTGCAATCTAATATCGACTATGTATGCAGCCAAGGTGGTATGGATTGCAGGCCAATTCAAGCCAATGGTGCTTGTTTCAACCCTAACACAGTACGGGCTCACGCATCTTATGTCATGAATTCTTGGTACCAAAGCAAGGGTCGAAATGATTTCGATTGTGATTTTTCGGGCACCGGTGCCATCACCTCTTCTGACCCAAGTAAGTAGAAAATTTAAAATTTATGAATTAATGTGTCAAGTACGTAGTATATTTTTTAAAAGAAAAAATTATATGAACATTGCTACTTATAATTAAAATTACTCTTTTTAACTTTAAAGTGTCGTGTAGTAGTATTTTTCAAAAGACGAATAATAATTGAACCTGGAATGCTAGATTTTGTGAATGACAATAGATTGCGTGTTAAAAATTTGTACTCGATTTACTAAATACCAAACACGTTCTAAATCTACTCAATACGAAATTTACTATCAGATCTTATCCGATGCAATTAATTGTTTCTAATTTTACATTTTTCTTTTTTTCGTCTTTCTCAGGTAATGGGTCGTGCTCATTCCTCTCCTGAATGGGCAATGAGCAAAAGATAGTATACTTAGTTTCATTCAAGAATGTATTGTAATGATTAGTTATTTATCAAAATGGGGCAGATATTATCCAGTATAGCACATTACTAAATTTTTTGGCGTGTATTTACTTTTTAATAGATCGATAGAAGTATTGTTCCGATAGAGCTCTATCAGGAGCAAAAGAATGTTTTCTTTTATTCTTTATTGAACTTCCTTCTTGAGATTTTTCATTGAATTTAATTATGATGATATCTAGCACCCTGTGTTGTGTTATAGCACCAATTTAAATGATATTATGCGATAAATTCAATTAAGCCCATGTTTGAGCCACATTATTTTTTTCATTTTTATTCTTTTACTCATTTTTAACCACATATTTTTCAATAAAATAATATCTTTCATCACATCAATAACTTTTTATTTTTCTTCAACTATACATTCCCCATCACATCAATCAAAAAAATGCATTCTTGGAATAAAAATGTGCACCAAACAGGGGTTAAAGATAGAATAATGTGACTCATTTAATTGCTTGTCTCATTTATTGCTACCTAGGGCGATGTTTTAACATTATTGGTGTTCAATAATATTACTTTTGATTCACCATGAATGTTTAACTTCTAGGAATTGAAGAAAACTTCTATAAGGTATGGCATCTGTTGAGTCTCGAACCTGTTGACCTGCCTAATGAAATGTGCTTCCAACAATTCTATTACTAAAGTCGTGATTGAGGAATGACACTTTTATTATTTAGTGACAATGACTGGATTGTTGACACTTGGCACTCCACTTACCATTGGATGAGATTCTAGAGTATTCGACTTTTTATCTTCGATGATACGCCTCTTTGAATCACTATTGGCTCTCTTTCTTCTCTGGCTCTTGGTTTTTCTCTCGCGTCTGTTAGAGAGAATAATCTCATTATTCTAGGGTGTACATTCTTGAGTGATTTGATCGTGTAAACTGTCTATTCTCTTAGATCTACTTCTGTTTGGTGTGAAGTGAGGATTCTTTGAGTGTTTGGAGTGCTGAATCTTTTGTGATTCGAGAAGTGAATGAGATGTTAGGCAGAACTTTGCGATCTGGCCTATTTTATGCTTGAGGGAAGATCGATCTAAAGGCTTGTGTAAAGATAAGTGTCTGTAGCCTTTTATCTTGTGTTCTTGAACAGATCTTGTAACTGTTGTTGCCATATTTTTGGCTTGTTAGTGCAACCGAGCAATATCCATTATTTGGATGCTCAACGGGGGATGTAGGCGTTAGATCCGGTCGCCGAACCTCCGGGGCTTAGGTCAAAACATATCTCGTGTTCATTTTAGTTTCTGCAACTTTTACTTTCTGTTGGGATTGATTCTTCTGTATCTTGTTTTAATATTGTGTGGTTTAGGCCTTTTCAGTGGTATCAGAGCCTGGAACTGAAAGGACAAGATACCTGGATCTTCGAGGAAAGGTTCGATCTATTGTAGATCAAAGAATTCTGGAACTGCTGAAAAGCATGGTTAAAGAATTCGAGTTTTTGCTAACTCGCTGGGTGAGATCTTTCTTTTTTACTTTCTGTAAAAAAATTTAAATATTTTTAGGGTTTCTTGATCATACCCTTGATTTACCAAAATACCGTTGAAACCCCATTGAGACTAATCTTTGTCCAGTGGCTCTTGCGAGGCCCCTAGAATCTGAAATAAATCAAGTTTCGGTGTGTTTTCTAGAGAATCTTACTGGAGTGATCTGTGAAACATAGAATGTGATCTCTGTGTGTTCTTTAATTGAGCTTGTTCTGTATGGTTTAGTGATCTCTTTGATTGTTACCTGATATCTTGTATTACTATGTGTTACACTGTGATTTCCTAAGTTGCTGAAGTTGTTATAAGTCTCTGATTGTTTTTCTATTATCTTTGAATTCCTACTTTTGCATCATATCTATTTTGAAACATGGCTTCTGCTAAGTTTGAAGTTTCACAATTTGATGGTAAATGTGATTCTAATATAGGTGCCAAAAGATGAAAGCTATCTTAATGCAAATGAGAGTATCTAGAGCTCTTGATAATAGTTGGCCTGCAGACTTATTACCTGCTAAGAAAACTGAACTTGAAGAGGTTGCATAGAGTACTATTTTCTTGTACTTATCTGATAATGTTGTAAGAGAAATTGGTGAAACCAAAACTGCTTCTGAACTGTGAGTTAAACTTCAATCCAAATATGTGTCTAAGACTATCCCAAATAAATGTTTTCTGTTGAAACAACTCTTTTCCTTTAAAATGGATACCTCTGTTGAATTGGATGAAAACTTGAACAGGTTTTGTAGCGACCAAGAAAAAAAAAATCTTATGATTTACAAATAAATTTTTTTTGTAGAACTCGAAAATAATATGATTTATATTATTAAGTCGCTACGACCTTTCCTAAGAGTTCAAATTAAAGATTTGTCACGATAGTAAATGTGCGCGTACTTGTCTTAAAATTTTAAAGTTGTGATGACATATCTTAAATCCAAAAGTTAAAAATAAGCTCCACGCACTTATTTGCATAAAATATTTATTTCTTATATAGTTGTATAGAATTTATCGTAAATCTTATTTGGGTCGAATAATTAAACATTTTAGAAGTTGATAAAATATGTCAAATGTTATACTTGTTTTGTAGCTCATGTTAAACAAAATAAATTGAGTTTTAGAAGAAATGATCTTGAACTATTTACATTCGAGTTATCCTGATAGAAAGAAAAATAATCTAAATTTTATATTTTATTAATAAAATAATAACAATAAAAAAAAAACGTCACTTGAGATTCTTACCTCCACTTTAAGCAACTTAATTAGTTTTAATACCCATTAAGTGCACTAACAGCCCTCATTTACAATTTTTAACTCATGCCCATTCAGCTACTAAAACCGTCCCCTACCATTCAATTTAATGACATTATCTCTTCTATAAATTGATAGCAAACTTCTTTCAAACCACACTTCCAAACACAAGCTTCAATCACCATTGTTTTTCCAACACGTTGGAATCTGGAAAAAAAATAATTTATCCAAAGGATCTTAGGATCACGTTTTATTTTTGGACACTCAAGGGTACTCAAACTCCAAGCATTCAAGGTAGGGGTGTTTTACGACACTTTTGTAAAGTAGAATAAAATGATTTGTTTTCGGTTTGCATTAACGTGTTATTGTGTTATTGATGATGGAATCACCCCTTGGGTGGTTCAAATAAGAGATAAAGAGATTATGAAACGAGTTATCAAACTCGAGAACGAGTTATCAAAACTCGAGAATAAGCGGACTGTCTGATCACCGGTTTGCTAGAGAATGACGGTGACACAAATAACCAAAGTTTTCATTTCTGAAAATACATTTATTTTTACCAATTACTTAAGTATCTTCCTACTGAGTATTATTTATGATACTCACCCCTATTAAAATTTCACAGGTTAAATCAAGGCATGGCAGTGGTTTGGCATGGTGACGAGTGCTCGGCAAATTTGAAATGCTTTCAACTTTCAAGTAAAAATTTCCGGTTGTGTAAACATTTTTATAAATGTTTAGATGACACTCTTAACAATGTTTTTAATGTTTATCTCGTTCAGTTTCATGTACTTTCCATGTCAACGATAATTTACAAATGTTGAATTGACAATGCATGAATGTTATCTACTGCTGTTTTGAATTTCAGATTCTGCCATTAAATTTGAAAATGATATAACTTGGGCTATACTGTATGTTTTAGAGTGAAATTAGTGGCGTTTGAAAGGCCTATGAGCCTTCTAATAGTGGTCTTTCGAATTACCTTAAAATAGCATCTAGGGAAAAAGTTATGCCCGTTTTAGTAAACTGCGTTGGGATTGTGTCGGATTTTGTGTCCAGCGTAGTCGTGCAATATTTTCATGCTTCAAACATTTTCGTCCAGACCCCAAATTTTTTATATGTTGTACATGTATGAATGTTATAGTCTCTGTTAAAATTTCACAAATTTTTGACAACGTTTGCTAGGTCAAACATATTTTCCTTTTCTCTGATGCGCAACCGGTATTTTGATGAATTTCCTCCAAATGTTTTCCAAAATAAAATTTCACCAAGTTGTCCAAATCTATATGAACAAAAAAAATTTCCATTTCATCTTTCTATAGGTTTCAGATTTCAAAACTCTTATCGTTTAAAACTTATTTTGGTTAACATTTAAGGGTTCGAACAAAGAAGATAAATTTTTCTTTTAACGCTTCGAGTTCCGAGAATTTGGGGCGTTACAGGTTTACTAAATTGACCATTGACTTAGCCAACTGTGATGAAAAACTTTCAAAAGATCAGTTGGCTGTAGTTTTGTTGAACTCCATTAGTGACAAATATAGAGACATCAAGGTTGCTCTTGAATATGGTAGGGCTGAGATCACTACTGATGATATTATTAGTGCTTTAAGGAATAAGGCCCTAGAGATTAAGTCTGAAAATAGGAGTCACAATGGAAAAAACTTGCTTGCTAAGGGTAAAGGGTTTAGTAGACCTAATTTTCATACCAAATCTTTGAATGAAAACATGACCAAATGGAATGACAAGAATAAGTCCAAGAATAAGGCAAAAGGTAAGAAATGTTTTCATTGTGGTAAATTGGGTCATTTTATTAAAGATTGTGACAAGAAAAAGATTGAAACAAAAGATAAAAGTTTCACTGATGGGAATGCTGCCTTAGCCTATAATAAGATTGATTATGAAGATGTTTAGTCCTTGTTCATAATGAGAAGAAGCCGAGTGAGGAGTGGATACTGGATTCTAGCTGTTACTTTCATATGTGTCCCAATAAAAACTGTTTTCTTGATTTTGAAGCCACCTCTGGGGGGGCAGGTTATTATGGAAAATAATATGACTTATAAAGTGAAAGGAATATGAACTATTAAATTGCTTCTTGAAACTGGGAAGGTCCTCTTCTTAAAGGAGACCAGATATGTGCCTGATTTAGAGAGGAACCTGGTGTCTCTAGGAATGTTGGATGACATGGAGTTTAACATAAAATTGGGTCAAGGACATATTGAAATTCTTAGGGGTTCTGACTTAGTCATAAGCACTCCTAAGAGACATGATCTTTATTTCTTGAATGCAAGGCCTTTACTTGATTTAACTGCTGCTGCCCTATCTGACAATTTTATTCTGTCCAAATTGTGGCATGAAAGACTTGGTCATATTGACAAGAAAAGTCTGAAATCTTTACAAAATAAAGAAGTTTTTGGAAAACAAAATCTTGTTGATTTTGGTGCTTGTGAACAGTGTGTTATTGGAAAGCAAGTTAAATTACCTTTCTTATCTGGAACTCATAAATCCAAACAAATACTTGAATATCTGCATGCTGATTTGTGGGGTCCTGCATCTGTGTGTACCTTATCTGATTTTAGATATTATCTTTTGATCATTAATGATTTTTCTAGAAAAATCTGGATTTTCTTATTAAAATCAAAAGATGAAACTTTTTCTATTTTTAAGGATTGGAAAACACAAATAGAAAATCAAACTGATCATAAGATAAAGACCCTAAGAACAGATAATGGTTTGAAATTTTGCAACTATGAGTTTGACAATTTCTGTAAAGAATATGGCATTTTGAGACACAAAACAGTAGTTTACACTCCACAGCAGAATGACATAGCTGAAAGAATGAATATGACTTTATTAAATAAGGTAAGATGCATGCTCCTGAGTTCTAGTTTGCCTAAACTGTTTTGGGGTGAAGCTGTAAAAACTGCTGCATATCTTGTGAATAGAACACCTACTAGTGCTTTAAATTTTGAAGTACCTGAAACTGTGTGGTCTAAAAATCCTGTTAACTATTCTCATTTAAAAATATTTGGTTGTGCTGCATATGCTCATCAAAATATTGGAAAATTAGAACCTAGATCACTTAAATGTGTTTTCTTGGGTTATGGAGAAAATGTTAAGGGTTATAGACTTTGGGTTAAAAATGAAAAAGTCTATAGGGTGATTGTTAGAAGAGATGTTATCTTCAATGAATCTATTATGCCATGTCTAGAAGGTAAGGAAAATAATTTGAATGAAAATGATGTTCAAATTGAGGTGGAGTCTCCTGTTATTAATGATACACCACCTGTTGATGATTCTGTTCTTGATGATAATAATCTGCCTGTTGAAATTGATAATATTTCTGAATCTGAAGAACAATTTGATTTACCTGACCCACCTCTTGATGACTATCAACTTACAAGAGATAGAGAAAGGAGGCAGATTAGACCACCTGTTAGATTTGATAATGATGAGTTTGTTTCACTATTTACTTATCAAGATAAATCTGAAAATGAACCTGACTCCTATGATGATGCTATAAACTGTAAAGATTCTGTGTGTTGGAAGGCTGCTATGGATGATGAGATGAATTCTCTTCTTAAAAATAAAATCTGGGAATTGGTTAAAAGACCTAAAGGCCAAAAGCTTATTGACTGCAAGTGGATTTTCAAAATAAAAGAAGGTGAAGGAGGTAATAACAGTGTAAGGTATAAAGCTAGACTAGTAGCAAAAGGTTTTACACAGAAAGAAGGTGTTGACTACACTGAAATATTTTCTCCTATTGTTAAATATACCACCATTAGATGCATACTTGCTCTTGTTGTTCAATTTAAATGGGAACTTGATCAATTAGATGTTAAAACTGCTTTTCTCTATGGTGATTTAGATGAAAAGATATATATGAGACAGCCTGTTGGTTTTGTTAATGGTAATCCTGAAAATGTTGTTTGCCTGTTAAAGAAATCTCTCTATGGGCTCAAACAAGCCCCCAGACAGTGGTATAAAAGGTTTGACACTTTTGTTTTGAAACATGGTTTTCAAAGAAGCAATTATGATGTATGTCTGTACTATAAAGGTAATGGAAGTAAGAATTCTCTATACTTAGTACTATATGTTGATGACTTGTTGCTTGCTAGCTGCAATAAGGCTGAAATTGATGATATCAAATATATGTTAAAATCTGAATTTGATATGAAGGATCTTGGACAAGCCAAGAAGATCCTTGGCATGTAAATCTTGAGAAATAGAGATGAGGACATGTTATTTTTGCATCAACATGTTTATGTAGTTAAACTTTTGAAAAGATTTAACATGTTTGAATGTAAACCCATGGCACCGCCTCTTTCTAATCATTTTAAATTGTCATCTGATTTATGTCCTAAAACTGATCATAGAATGTCAAAAGTTCCATATGCAAATGTTATTGGTTCTGTGATGTATCTTATGGTTTGTACCAGACCTGACCTAGCACATGGAATTAGCATACTTAGTATGTTTATGGGTAACCCTGGTGAAGAACATTGGAATGCTTTTGACGTAGCGGAAGATTATAGGAAATATGAACAACCTCACAAATATGAGATAAACTCACGAAAATTCTTATTCAATTCAAAAATGTATGCCTCAAAGAGCTTACAATGATTTAAATAGTAAAACCCTAGCAAATTTCGGAAAATAAATAATAAAAATAAAAAAACGATATTTTTCCATAAATGGAAAAATTCAAAATTTTAACTTAAATGGAAACTCCTAATATTCAGGATCGTCCTCCAACAAACAGAATCAAAATCTGACTCTTATTGAATGAGATATTACCAAAATAAAAATTACCATAAACTGCAAAAACGGGTAATCGAGAGCCTAAACAATGGAATCTGTCCGAAATCCGACGTACGTTATGGCCGAACGCGATGAGTTGTGATCCTTGGCCCGTTTCCACTCAAATTAGACTATTAATTCGCCAAAAACGGACAAACCTAAAGTTATCATGAAATCATTATTTTGCCTTGCGATCCCACTTCATAAATTCTAACTCCTTATGCACTTCATCATTCTCCTCAGGGTAAGAAAAAATCGTCATCGAATTTGACAGGGAAGAAGCCTCATCATCATCAGAATTATCACCATGAAATGGCACCGATGTTTGACATTAAACACGTCGGATGTGCGAATATGAGTTGGCAGCTATAAACGATAAGCATTTGGATTAATCTTCTCAATGACCTCTAATGGACCAATCTTCTTGGCAGTAAGCTTGTTGTATTCATGAGCAGGGATATGATCTTTTGTCAACACCGCCCAAACAAAGTCACCTCCCTCAAATTCAACATGTCAACGTTTAAGATCCGCATCATGCTTATATTTATTAACAGCAGCCTGCAACTGATCATGAGCCTGTGAGTGAATCTGCCGTAATTGTTGAACGAAGTCCTCAGCCTTACCATGCATTTTAAAAGAAGTAGAAACTGGGGCCATGTCAAGGGGACCACTAGGAACGAGACCATACACCACCTGAAATGGACTAAAACCTATACTCCGGTTAACAGCATGATTATGAGCAAATTCTGCCTGACACAACTTCTGATCCCAAGACTTGATGTGATCACCAACCAAACGACTTAGTAAATCACCCAAGGAGTGATTAACAACCTCTGTCTGTCCATCTGTCTGAGGGTGATATGCACTGCTGAAGTCCAACTTTGTATTGACCGAGCGCCACAAACTGCGCCAGAAGTGATTGAGGAAACGAGTATCCCAATCAGATATAATAGATGTAGGCAGTCCATGCAGGCGATATACCTCACGAAAGTATAGTAAAGCCACATTGACAGCATCCGTAGTTTTCTTGTAGGGGATGAAGTGAACCATCTTTGAGAACCGATCAACCACTACAAAGATAGAGTCAAAACCACGCTGAGTCCTGGGAAGCCCCACAACGAAATCCATGCTAACGTCTGTCCAAGGCTGGGTTGGGATAGGAAGGGGCATATACAAGCCAGCATTTGTGGCTTGCCTTTAGCCAAATGACAAGTCCGACAACGCTCCACAAACTTACCGACATCCTTGCGCAAAGATGGCCAAAAGTAAGAAGCAGCAACAAGCCGCAATGTTTTGTCCGACCCACGTGGCCCTCATTGTACAATTCTTGAACAATCTTCAACCTCAAACTGCCCTCTGGAATACATAACTAGTTGCCATGAAAAAGGAAACCATCAACCCATGCAAACTCTGAGTGTACACCTTCCTACAACTTCCGAATAACATGGGAGAAATATGGATCAGTAGTATATAAGTCACAAAGACCATCAAAACCGGGAACCTCCACTCCCATTTCTGTCAGGAGAGTTTGGCGCCTACTCAATGCATCTGCCACCTTGTTAAGGGCACCTGCTTTGTGCTTAATCACAAAAGTAAACTGCTGCAAGTAAGCAATCCAAGAGGCATGTCTAGCAGATACCTTATCTTGAGTACCAAGGTGCTTGAGAGCATCATGATCGGTATACAAAATGAACTCCTTCTGGAATAGATAGTGACACAAATGTCGAACTACCTGGACTATTGCATAGAACTCCACATCATAAGTACTGTACCGAGACTTCGGACCAGAAAGCTTCTCATTGAAGTATGCAACGGGGCGGTTGTTTTGACTCAGCATACCACCAATACCCACCTTCGAGGCATCACAATGTAGCTCAAACGGCTGGGTAAAGTTAGGCAACACCAAAATTGGAGCAGTAGTCAACTTCTGCTTAATCAATTGAAGAGATGCCTCTGCTTCGGGAGTCCATTGAAACTTTCCATCATTCATACAATCTGTAATAGGTGCCACGATACTGCTAAAATGTGGTATAAACCTGCGATAAAATGAAGCAAGGCCATGGAAGCTGCGCACTTCTGTAACAGTTTTAGGTTGTGGCCACTGGCTTATTGCCTTCACTTTGGATGTGTCAGCCGCTAACCCCTCCTTTGACACCACATAACCAAGGAATACAACACGATCAGTCAAGAACGAACACTTTTTCACTGCAGCATAAAAGTGATCCCTGCGAAGAACTGAATGAACTTCTCGAAGGTGCTGGACATGATCATCATCGGTAGCACTATAAATCAGAATATCATCAAAGTAGACGACAACAAATTCACCGATGAATGGACGAAGAGCCTGATTCATGACCCGCATAAATGTACTAGGTGCATTTGAGAGGCCAAAAGGCATGACCAACCATTCGTACAACCTTTCTCTCGTCTTAAATGCTATCTTCCACTCATCTCCAGGTCTGATCCGAATCTGATGGTACCCACTCTTCAAGTCAAGCTTGCTGAACATGCAAGCACCAGTAAGCTGGTCTAACCGATCATCCAGGCGAGGAATAGGAAAACGGTAACGCACCGTAATCTTATTGATCGCCCTACTATCCACGTACATGCGCCACGTCCCATTCTTCTTCGGCGTAAGGAGAGCAGGAACAGCACAAGGACTAAGACTCTCCCTGATGTGCCCTTTTGCCAGAAGCCCCTCCACTTGTCTACGCAACTCTTCATGTTCAGTGAGGCTCATCCTGTAATGCGTCCAGTTAGGCAGAGAAGCATCAGGCACCAAGTCAATCTGATGCTGAAAATTCCGTAGTGGTGGCAACCCATCTGGAAACTCTCCTGGGAGGACCTCATGAAACTCTTTTAGCAATGGCTGAACCCTATAAGGAACCTCCTGCTCGCTGTCAATTGACTTTCCCACCAGCACATACACGACCCCAGACTCCTCCATCTCTATTTCAAACTTTGCTCTGGTCAGTAAATTGGCACTGTCCCCAACTGTTTTCACTGAACCCTTATCCGGTAGTAACACAATCTTCTTATCCCCAAACAGAAAGCTGTACGTGTTGGTATACCCATCATACAGCGAATAGCGGTCAAACTGCCACGGTCTCCCTAGCAGCAAGTGGCACGCATCCATCTCTACGACATCACATAATACATGATCTTTGTAGGTAGGCCCAATGGAGAAACTGATTCGAGCACGCTGAGACACCTCTACATCGTTACCCCTCTTCAGCCAAGCTAATTTATACGGTTTGGGATGCTTCTCAGTTTGCAAACCCAAACAACAGTACACGTCAACTGAAAGATATTATTACGAAGCCAGTTAGTGTTATTCTCCAGGGGAGTCAGAAAGCTTCGCTTCACCACTAACGCTTGACCCACATCACCAACTACAAACTTTTCCTCATCTCCGACTTCCTCGGTGTCATCATTGTCAAATATAGGTGGACCTTCATAATCTTTATACCTATCATCATCAAAGAGTCCTCTGCACGGATTCTTGGGACATTCAGATTGTTTATGACCTGTACCACCACATGCAAAACAACGAATACCACCTCCAGGACGCGCAGGCTGTTGAACAGGGTTAGGTCTAGGAGGGCCAGGTTGAGCAGGATTACCAGGACGTATCATCTGCTGCTGTAAATTATTGGAAGAACTGCCTGCAGTAAAAGGAACTGTATTTCTTCTGGCCTGCTATTTCTCTATCTGTAATGCCCTATGATATGCCTCAGAAACTGTCACAGGATCAAACATATTCAGAGTGTCTTGTATTTGGGGACGAAGACCACCCACATATCGTGACACCAACTGCTCCTCTGTCTCCATCACCTAATTGCTCGTAATCAACATATAAAATTTCGTGGTATAGTTATTAACCATTTTGATGCCTTGACGCAGATTCTGCAGTTGCTGGTACATGGTTCGAACATAGTTGTAGGGCAGAAACTGCTTCTTCATATGCTTCTTCAATTTATCCCACGATATAAACTTGGACTTCCCTAACTTGGATCGCGTCACTTTAGTCTGTTACCACCACGCTGATGCTCATCCACGAAACCTCGTCGCAACGAGAGGCACACATTTATCAGCAGGAACCTCCTTAAATTCCAAGATCTCCTCCACTGCAGTCACCCAATCCAAGAACTCTTCTGGACTTAATCCACTATGGAACTCAGGAATATCAACTGAATCCTGATTCCCAACGCCTGTTCTCATCCAGACCACCCCCCTTCCGTCGGACTGGCAGATCTATTGGATACTCAGGTTATGCAAACGGATTCTCATCATCAGAATCCTCAACCGGTGGGGCCACCGGCGCATGATTTTGCAATACATTGTGCGCATTGGTGCTGCGCGGGTTCCTTCGGTAGTGCGCATCCTGTTGTCGGCGACGGCCCTACAGCGCCTCCGGCGACCAATTTTTTTTTTCTTTAAAAAAAATTGAAATCTGAAAAACTGACTGAATAATTTTCAAATTTAACAAAATTAATACCAAAATTGCTAAATTTGAAAACAATAAAATTATATAAGAATCAAATTAAAATTTTGATTCTCAATGATTCAACATGAATTGACTTTGATACCACTTGTTGAGAAACTTCTTTTACTGTCATATTGATTGTTCATGTTGAATTATCAAGAATTTGTGAACCGAAGCGGAAGCGTATTTGAATCAGATATGATTGATGCAATGAATGAATCATGCGGTTTTAATCTTCCAAATCAACACGTTGTTCCTTTGTTTCTCTATGAAAATGGGAGTCAGAACAGAATGAACAATTCACATGTGATCCGAGGACCATAACCGTATATATATACTAATGACACATTAACCTAATCGGCCCATCATGAAATTAGGAACAGACATGATCTTACACATAAAGGCCCACACTTTAATTGGATACTTCAAAACCCAAAATACTGAAACCTTATTAGATCACTTTAAATGAATTTAACCAAAATTGATAGCTTTTAAT
This sequence comes from Fraxinus americana, assembly GCA_035079005.1. Classification (NCBI taxonomy): domain Eukaryota; kingdom Viridiplantae; phylum Streptophyta; class Magnoliopsida; order Lamiales; family Oleaceae; genus Fraxinus; species Fraxinus americana. The sequence goes on along the minus strand of CM068711.1, from coordinate 29,002,462 downwards.
TTAATACACAATATTTCACATATAAGCCCACATGTTCGATTAAAATTTTTACATGTTATTTATACAAAATTATTTATAGATTAATGAAATGACATTATATTAAAATTTAACCGAATTGCTTTTCTCTCTCACTCTCTCGTCTCTCTTCTCTAAGTCGTTTTAATGTCATCAATCTGTAAATATTTTTAGCTATTGTATGTCTTCCATTTTTTCAAAACTATCTTTTCTACCTACTCAACAACACATTCATACTATAAAATATATTACACTCAAATTCAAAAAAAAAAATCTCTACTTTTTAACTACATATTCTTCAAATAATTAATATTTAAAACAATTTTTTTTTAAAAAAAAAGACCCCACCAAACACGGGCCTAATTATATAGCTTGAAATCAACTCAAGCACTTCGAAAAAGCCAATCACATACCTAATATCGTCCTGGTTAGATTTGTGGATTTAATAATCCTTTAATTGCACTAATTGTTCACAATCCCTTGAAATAAACGCTCTCCAAAATCATAAATCCATGAAATATCAATTGTTTATTCGTTATATAGAATAGCGATCTTGCTCAAGTATAAATATTAAACAAATTAAAGTTATATTTCACATGGATTAAACATGAAAATATTAATCAATATATAAAGCTTGAGTTAATTATGTGAACAAGGTTACCCTTTAAGATAAAACTTCAATTTTTAATAGAGTATTAGAGTTCATTAAACTCGAACAAACAATTCTATCCATCTTATCTCAAACAAGCATTAAAAATTTCAAGATTATGTCTTTAAATGAGTTACCATTTTGCGTGCGCGTTAAATGTAAAATGTAAAGATGAAAGCTTTAATCAACATATAAAAGTTTGTGGTTTGAGTTATTTCTCCTAACAAAAGTTGATATTTTAAGATAAAATTCTAAAGTCTTAATAGGTATACAAAAAACAACAACAACAACAACAACAACATAATAATAATAATAATAATAATAATAATAATAATAATAATAATAATAAATTGCTCTTTCTTTCTCGAATATGGTATCAGAGTAGGAACAATTTACCGTGGCAAAAATCGCATCAATCCTTGCCTCAGATCTTGAAAGGGAAATGTTCTCTTGGTTGTTTTGTTTGGGCCACACCAATGGTGATAATAAACTGAAAATCATCTCCAATCCAAAATATCAAAAGTTATATCAAATGAATACTGTTTCATCATTTTCTTCATTTTTCAGTTCTTAAAGATTTATTTATCTCAAAGATTATTTAATTATTTATTTTATTACCATATAATATACTAAATAAATACTTACATTTAATTAACAAAATATTAAATTCATTAATAAATTTTAAAAAATGTAGTACACTTAATACAAATACCACAATTAAGAAAATATTACATTCAATGTCATAATATTTAAAAAGAGGGTAATACATTTAGAATTATTATTGATTACATGATTAAAATTTATTACAAATGCACATAATAATAATAATAATAATAATAATAATAATAATAATAATAATAATAATAATAATAATAATAATAATAATAAAACTAAGAATTAAGATTTGTTGTATAACAAAAAAAGGACACAAAAGGAAGAAAAAAATGTTCTATACCAAAATGAAGGTCAGTGCAAAACAACTCGGAGTTGGCTTTCGATGTATCAATTGCAAAATGTAAGAATGTTAGATTTAGGGACTTTCGTAAGCCCTCCCTTATTATATATTATTTCTTTCACTTACCTACCAAAATTCACATCTTATATGAATATTCACGAATAGAGTTGGAGGATAATTGTTACGCCTCATTTTAAGAGGGTCTAATCATTGACCATGTAGTAGTTAACTAACAAGCCACCTCAAGCCTTAATCTACATCACTTATTTGGCGTAACCGAGGCCATTAAACAAGAGGAAGTCGGAGTGATGCTATTGACTCAACCTAGGCACCATGTAGAGACCAACCCTCCATGGTCGAAGTAAGGTGTTTTCCTAGCTTCACCTCCTCCAAGATACCTTCCGTACAAGATCTTTCATAGCAATTGATTGATATGACATCTCTACAGAAGATGTCTCTCATTCAACTTGTCAGTCTACTTTTTCAAATGTCATACTTAAACTAAGGGAACTTTTGTTTTAGTTGGAAGTATCTTTCTTCTGTACAACTTAACGTTGTAAGTTAGACTCATGCACATCCGTCTATGTTTTTAGATCTATATAGTTTGGGAAAGATGTATGAACTCCTTATGTTATGAAATAAATAATTTTGACCTTAGCTTCCGTGCTTTTTATATTCAATTCCAGAAAAATATTAATATTTTATAGTAAATTGGGATTCAACAGGTACCATTTTCTAGGTTACACATGTCTATTCTGTGAAGGTACAAGTATCCATTAACTGATTATGTATCCATCCGACCAAACAGAAAGATGGATTTGGTAAACACACACCGTGGTACCTATATCCTTCCATTTAGGTTTGTTATACCCTAACGAAAGGGGTTTTCAAAGCCTACGTTCAAGATACTGGCGGACCTGGGGGGTGGCATGTGCCCCCCCAGGATTTTGGGTTGCAGAGTTTACCTCAAGAGAAAATGCCACAATTGGTTCAGATTATTAGGAAGGGGAATGAACATTTAGCGCAAGATGGCGATGAAATTGAACTGGATATTGAAGCCCTTGATACTGAGACTCTTTGGGAACTTGGTCGGTTTGTGACTAACTGGAGTATTATTATTTTTTTTTCTGATTTGCATTTGGGAACTATTGAAGTTCACGTGCTGTTTATATATTTTAGAGTGCAATGGGCGAGGGGAATGATTTGGAAAATAGGCCTAAAAAACACGAGGATGAGGATGTGGACATTGATGAGGATATCTGCTACACACTTTCCTCCCGTGGAGATTGAAAAGGATAAAGGAGGTGGAGAAGTTGGTCATGATCAAGATCGTGATTATGGTAATGCCTCTAGTGGCTTGAGCAGTTCCAGTAGCTCAAGTAGCAGTTTCTCATCTTCCAGTGGTACTGATTCTTGCGTTTCTACACTGTGTTGAGGAATTTCTTCCTTGGAATTTTCCGGTATCAAAAGTCATTGTTCATGGAGTGCTCATTAGTTCGAGCTTTCTTTTACAGATTCTGATTCTGGGAGTTCCTCTGGTAGTGACTCTGATGCAGATGATGTGCAGTCCTGACATTTTTGTTTAAGCAATTTACTAAAAATTAAGTGGCTTTGGATCGAAATATTGCGCTTTCGCCTTAGTGGTGTTTGTGTCCAATAGAATGTTTCTTGTTGAGGTACATAAACATCATAACCATCATTGTGGTTTTCATAATTTCCTCATTTCTTTGTATCTCTGTATATGATGATGGGCTGACAATCATAACTCATTTTTCAGTTCATGTTGGTTGTAGCTTCTGTATGAGAATGAGGAAATTGGAAGTTTGGATAGTGATCTACACACGGTGTAAGATCGAGTTCCAATCTCTTACTTTAATTGTTTCGTTACTTTTTGAAAATTTGATTGTCCCCCCCCCCCCACCCCCCTCAACATAAAAAGTCTGCGTCCGCCCCTGGTTTAAAGTAAGTATTCCCGTAAGGCACTACACACCTATCCTAAACATTGCAACAACAAAAAAAAAAACGTGTATACAAAAGATTCTGAGAAAATTGCAAAGGATGTCACAATCCACCATCCCAAATTTACTATATTTGATGGCGGGTTAAATAACTTAAATCATAAGGTACTCAACAAGTTGATGCTTTTGGAATTTGAGCCTTAGAAAGAACTCAGACCTCAAGAGACATACTCTCCTCTTCTTGTGCGAGTCTCAGGGAGCGAAATATATAGTTCAAAAGAACCATTTTTAGGTCTTCCAAAAAGTGTATTTATAGTTCCACTAGGTTGCAAGACGAATTGGGTGTGAGCTGGGCTGAAAATCTTTAGAAAATCCTATTTTTTCTCTTTACCCGGGAGCCGGTGCCGCGATTTTATTCGGGCGCCAGCGGTTCTGCTTTGTTTTACTAAGGCGCCGGCCATTCTGCCCATTCTCATTATTTGGGCGCCAAGAATGTGGCGCCTAGGCACCCAACACTCGGCTCCAAATGCGTTGTTCTTCTTCTCCACTAATCTTTTGGTCTTTTCTCCACTTCATTCATGCCGTACCTCCTTCCGTGATCATCATTATAGCTTCATTTCAAGCTCCTCACCACTCCGTTTTCATCCACTTTGGCCAACTATAAAACAATACGAACACACACATCAAAACGCTCAAAAGTGCTCAAGAACGAACCAAAAAACTACGATTTAAAAGAATATGTTTAATAAGGTAATTGCACTCATCAACTAGTTTCTAGAAATACTAAATAACATAAATTCATTCATTTGAAAATAGCATAACAATGAACATTGACGAAATTTTTTATTCCATCTTTTTCTTTGCATCACATTGGGTTAAGGTGAATAAATCGTAAAAAATAAAAAAAATAAATTATAAAAATGACAAATTGGTCCCATGATTCCTGTTTAAGAACAAAAAAAAATCATCCGGAACCTATCGATTCTCAATTTTAATTTCTAAATTTTCTCTAAAATCGGACAAAAAAAAAAATTGAAGGTTCAATTCTAATTGAAATGTCCACTTTAATGTTATTAATAAAAAAGCACAATATAAGTGTGAATTTGCAATAAATTTTCCCTTTAAAAGAGCCAACCCGTTAGTATATACCTTGGGTTTTTCTTATAAAAAAACAGTGTGAATTCGCAATAAATTTTCCCTTTAAAAGAGCCAACCAGTTAGTATATATAATATGGACCATGAAGCATGATATATAAAGGTGTACATAATGTGAGAGGTAATGTATTATCATGTCATAAAAGAATAGAAGAAATTGTATATATAATCATATATGCAAGCTCATCAATCATTCATACCAAAGAAAATTTACCCCTCCACTACCACCAAATCATCTAGAAAATCAAAAAGCCAAATTCCATGGAAGCAAAAGTGAAAAACAAGAACAAGAAGCAAAAAAAATTGCACCCAAATGATCAAAATTCCAAAATTGCATCTGATTTTGCATTTAAGCCTTGTCCGGAAGTGAAGGGACTCAAATTTGGCGGCCAATTCATTGTAAAATCCTTCACAATTCGGCGCGCACTGCCGTTAGAGCTCCTCCGCCTCCTCTCTCTTCCGCCGCCAACCACCACCACCACTCACCACCAGGAAAAAAGAACCAATTGGAAGCCGCCTTTCCCTTCAACCACGGCTTTTCTCCCCACGAACTTTACAATTTTGGCGCATCATGCATGGCATACACTGACATTAGGCCTTGGAACTAAGAAATCGAAAGTACTTATATTCGTTTTTGAATCGGAGAATATGAAAACGGCGATGGACGGGCTATGGCCGCCGGAAATACCGCTCGGAGAAGTGAACAAGAAGCTAATTAGAGGCACGATGGGGTGTGAAATGGCCAGATTTAAATTCAGGAAAGGATGCATCACATTCTATGTTTATGCAGTCAGAAGAATTGGGAATTTAGGGTTCTCATGTGCGGATGATCTTAGATCAATTCTTCAATCAGTTGTTGCTCTCAAAGATTTTATTGACCATACTACCATGCTCGCCATGCCCAACCAGAAAAGCATTAATTACTCGGCGCCAGTCGCCATGGCTCATTAGGCATGTTTTCTTCATCATTTTCTTCTTTAATTTTCTTTTTCTTTTTTAAATTCATGCTGACTGACAATATATTTCCTTTTTCTTTCATTGGGTGGAGGATTTTCAAATTGATTATTTGTGGGTATTTTTCTTTTTCTTCTTTTCTTTTCGGACTCGTGTATTTATTACAAATAATTGCAGAATTTGCTGGTGAACTGGTTTTTAAGGAATACTATAATTAGTTACATAAGTCGTTTTCTTGACAAATTTCTGATGATAAATAATATTGTTTAATCAAAGTTTAGGAGAAGGGTTGTTATCCGATAGACCATGCTTCTATCTAATGTCGATGACCCCTTTTTAGGTCACCCACCAAACAATGGTTTAGAACCTTCTCGATGTTTGATAAACTCGACAATAGTCCTTATCTCGACTCTACTTGACTATATTGTACAATTAACAGTCCTTATAGACTTCAAACTTATTCGGACATTGAAATAAATAGTATGAGATGTCGTGAACAGATTTATTTAGATATTATGTCCCGTCCAAAATATTGAAATTACATTAGCTTTCTAGTACTAGCCAAAAAGTTAGTATTAGTTGTTCAAATAACATAATATAAGTGAAAAATATAAGAATTAATATTAAAATAAGTTTCGTCAAAGTGAAACTCAGCAACGACAAATGGTCAAGTGCACATAGCAAAGCGAACTATTCGAAATTATGTTGTTTACTTAAATGCAATTTTCGATTCATATTCAATTATTCTCGATAGTATTTGATTAGACATTTAATGCTTGTCTGAATTTCGTTATAATAAAGAGAAATAATGAGTTCCACGAAATGTGTGGATAATAAGATAAGTGAGTAATAGTTGTGAATGAGTGATTTGCAGAAATTATAATGAGCCAAACAAGGTCGATGTGTGGTGGGTGTTATGATGTTGATGAATGATGATATGGTGAGGAAAGGTGCGGTGTGAGAGGTAAAGGCAGAAAAAGGCAATAGGGGTGATCTGTGAAGGGCCATGAATACCACCTCTATCACAGAAAAAAGTGAGGGCAGAAGAATGGCTTTTTTTCTTTGGCACCCACCCACAGCCCAAATGGCTTAATATTGTAAAAGAAGAAGCCCCACTTCACACCACCTTTAATAAATGCACTTGTACTAAGTTGTTGACTAGTATATCCAAACTAATTTCTCTTTGCCTTATTATTGCATGTATAGGGCTACCATGATTGAGTTATGCTACATTTACGCTCTCGTTTTATCACTTCGTTTACAAAATATACACGACCAAATCTCTCAAAATCTTCCACAACAAACACATTTAATCCGATTGCTACAATTCTACCACGCTGGCATCTCCACACCGAGGTGGCAAGAAAATATGTTTACCCAACATAATTAGTAATACGAAATAACGTGTAACATTTTAATTTTGAGCATATGCACCAAAACACTTTTTATCTATACATTCCGAGAGATTTATGAGTACTGTTCACCTATCTATAATTCATTTTTATCAATTTAAATTATAAATATATAGAAATAAGTGGTGAATAAATAAGCAATATTTGTAGATCCTACAAAATGTGGGAAAAAAAAGTGTTCGATCGATTATATTAATTTATACACATTAGACAAAAATGTCCTTGGTGTTATGCGCTAAAAATTGACAAATGATCAACAAGGGAAACGGTCTGGCGGTAAACTTGAGTAATTCAAAAATTATTGTCATATGCTAGAAGATTGTAAAACTTCACTCCCGTGGACTTACGATCTGTTTGGCATGACTTTTAAAAAGTCAAAGGAAGTTTTTGAAATTCAAAAGTTATTTTTGAATCATATTGATTAATTTTATGAAATTGCTTATTCTAGTTAGAAGAACGTTTAGAAAAAAAAATCAAATATGACTTCCTCTAAAAACTCTTTTGAAAGAAAAACTCTTTTACAAATTAGTTTTCAAATATTAATTAAGATAACTTATTCATAAAGTTCTATTAAATGAAACCTAAACTACATCTAAAAGATTTCTCACAAGTACTATATATTTCTTCATTATTTATTTATAAATTAATTTGTTCATAACTTCTTCCAAAACCAACTTTGTCTCGATGTATTACACATAGAGCTGGACATGACCCAATTCGGTTTAGTTCTAAAGACAATCGAATCGAACCCGAATTTGGGTATTTAGTAAGTGGAACTATTGGATCCAAATTTAATTATAGAATCGAATGGTCTGGTTACCAGGTTCCATACCATAATTAAAATTTTTAATATTTACAACATTACAATGATTCGATTAATAACACGTTCAATCTTAAACCTTACAAGATAACGTAGTCTAATTTAAAATTATACATTCATTCACCAATGTATACAAATTACCAAAAAATAAATAATAAAATATCGGTGATTTCATCTCATTGATTTGCTTCAAGCCCTCAAATCTAGAAAAATCATATTTTGGCTTTAATCTAATTAATTAGTTGGCGAATGAAATAGGAAAATGATATTTTTGGTCTCAATTAATTAATTGGCAAATTTATTTAAAAAATTAAAATAATTTGACTTGTGTAATATAAAAATAATTAAGGAGATTCAATTCTTGATCTAGAATCGAGAATCGAACCAAACTTGTTGATTCTCAATTCAAATATCAATTTGAATATTTAATTTAAGAAGAATCATTTGGTTTGATTTGGATCGAAAGTTTTGTACAACCCTAATTACACAATCAAATAAAATATATAGGAAATTGTACTAGAAAACAAACTTTACCTCAATAGGCATATTATCCACCAATAAAAGTGTATTTTCTTGCAAATACTCTCTTAGGTATTTTAATTGGAAAAACAAACAACTTCCATAATTGAAGTAAAGTACAGTTTGGCCAATTATGGAAATTACTCAATTGTATATGCACGACAACCTCATGAAATATAGGGATAATTGGAGTATCGGTACCAAACCTTTCATTAAATAACATATTTTACTTAAACCCTTCATTTGTGCCACCCAAGGTACCAAATCTTTCAAAATGTCACAGTTGAAGTCCAAATGATTAAAAACCAAAATCAAATAATTAAAATTAAAAACCTATTTCACCTTCTTCGTCTGTACCCACCCCCACCCCTACCTTCTCCTTTTCTTCCACCGCCACTGTCGGCGCCCCTGTCAATATGTCGCCGTCCTCCGCCACCTCCAACTTCACGGCAACCACAAATTCCTTCTCAACCGCACTTCCCTCACCTTTTGGAAACGTATCTCTCTCTCTCTGACATAGACCTCCATGCTTCGGCTTATGAGATCTTCCTAGCATCCACTTGCTCATCCTCTTTCAAACCCCTCACCTACACTTCCAACAACTAGAGCAATACTAACAGTATTATTAGCAACAATGGTAATTCCTTGATGATTAATCGTAAGAATTCGAATAATTTATCGCCATCATTGCAGAGGTCATTGACTTCGACAAGCATCGAAGATGAAGAATGCATTAGGTCAGAGATCCAGCTCGAAGCAGGGATCTGAAGGTGGGAGCTCGGGAAGTAACAGTTCGGGAAGGAAAATAAAGAATCCAATGATTATATGGGAGCTAATAAGAGTACAGATGTGGGTTTCTGATACCATGGATTTGAGGATTAGAAGATGTTTAACGAGGATTTCTTGCATCAGTTATATGTTTCTGACGCGATGGATTCGAGGATTTGAAGAGGTTGATTTCCCAGATCTGCAGATTTAAAGTGGAAGTGGGGGTGGGGAAGAATAAGGTGGAATGAATTTTTTATTTTAATTATTTGAATTTTATTATTTAAAAAAATGTAAAATTAACATCTTAACCTTTTAAAATCAATCTAAATTATTTGTCAAAATAAATTATCTGGTCAACTAAGAGTCAAATTAACAAAAATCGTCCATTCGGATTTCATCTGCGATATTTTGAAATGTTTGGTACTGTGGGTGATACAAATGAAAGGTTTTGACAAAATCTGATACTTCGTGAAATATTTGGTACCGTGCTGCATTTATCCTTGAAATATACTATGTAAGAACGAATTGCTAAATGACAAGTGTGGAGATAAGGAAAACTCCCCACTTTGTCACATCATGATGTGTCAAATTAATTTCGAAATGGCACAAAACTTGTAACATTACAATTCCAAAAGATAATCTCTTTACCATGTCTACATCTTTAATTCTCAGCACCATTACTGTCTTATTGTTAGTGTTAACAATCTCATAAGTATGTCTGGGTTGTGGTTTCATTTGGGTCAATTTTGTTGCTTTTTTATGCATTATATATAGCATGATTGCCCGAGTATGGAAAAAAATGCAAAGTACAACATAATAAGCTTGTTAAAGGAAATTTTCAGTACTATTACTTAATGGCAGCATCATATATTGGAATGAATCGATATATAGTTATGAGATTAAAACTTATCTTTTTATTTTTCTTTAAAAAAATATATATAAACATGTAAGTGGGTTGGGTCGGTTTTATTAAGATTTGGGGGTCCATCTTAAAAGGTCAACCTTATTAAGATGAGTAACCCAAGATCTTTATTAATTGGTCTGTGTCAACATCTTTATTCGATGTGGGATTATATCCCTTAACACGCCCCCGCAAGATGGTGGCTCATTTGAGCAGACCAATCTTGAAATCCACGTGCTCACTTTTTGGAGTCTTACCGGGATCGAATCGCTCGTTGGAGCATAATGGGCTCTGATACCATATTAAGATTTGGGGGTCCATCTTAAAAGGTCAACCTTATTAAGAGGAGTAGCCCAAGATCTTTATTAATTGGTCTGTGTCAACATCTTTATCGATGTGGGATTATATCCCTTAACACGCCCCCGGAAGATGGTGGCTCGTTTGAGCAGACCAATCTTGAAATCCACGTGCTCATTTTTTTTTGGAGTCTTACCGGGATGGAATCGCTCGTTGGAGCATAATGGGCTCTGATACCATATTAAGATTTGGGGGTCCATCTTAAAAGGTCAACCTTATTAAGAGGAGTAGCCCAGGATCTTTATTAATTGGTCTGTGTCAACATCTTTATTCGATGTGGGATTATATCCCTTAACAGGTTTCGATTAAACAGCGGTATGATATTTCAAATCACGGCTGAATCGATCCACCATGGTTTTGTTTAAAAAAAAAACAAACGAAACCAATTATCCGTGTCAAACTGGCCCGCACCAGTCCGAGTCGGTTCGGTTTAATTGGTTTTGTTGGTTTTTCGATTTTTTTTTTGCCCATGTCTACTCATAATTGACATTTATATTATTTATTTACAAATTTCTAAGGATATTAGAGATGTAAAAGTGATTCTTACCATTCAAACCCGAAATAATTTGGCCTTATTTGTTTAGTCTCTATTATTTGAGATTATAATTTTTTGAAAAGCATTTTTTTTAAGAATGTGTGGTTAAAAAAGAAGAAAATATTTTGAATTTACGTGTAATATTATTTTATAAAAGAATGTGAAATTGATAAAAAGAGAGAAAAATGAATTATTATTTTAATGGAGATGAAACGGGGGCTTAATCATTGACTCTAGTATCTAAAGATAAACAGTCCTGGCATGTGTTTGGCTCTCTTGGTCCCTCCCATGCCTTCTTTTCCTACGTTCAGAATAAAATAAAATTTCAAAATTCACAACATATATATCCCTTAAATTCAATTCCATTTAATCTTGCATTTTCCCACATTGTGCACCACATATAAAAAGAGATATTTAGGGCCCGTTTGACATTATTTTTATTTTTTTGTACAAGAGTTTTTTTTAAAAAAAGTCATCTTAATTTTTGTTTGAAAACTAATTTTTAAAGAAGTTATCTATTCCAAAAGTACTTTTAAAAAAGGTTACATTGAATCAGTTTTCTTTAAAAATTCTTTTAACCAGATAAAAAAACCTTCACAAAATTAGTCAAACAGATTCAAAAGCAACTTTTGAATCTCAAAAACATCTTTTATTTTTTTAAAAGTTATAACAGACAAGCCTCAATATATCAAATTAACTATAAGAAGTAAACTATCTAATCATACTATAGACCATGTAACTCAACACATTACATAGTTGTGTTAACTTTTGAATCTCAAAAACACCTTTCAACTTTTTAAAAGTTATAACAAACGAGCCTCAATATATCAAATTAACTATAAGAAGTAAACTCTCTAATCATACTATAGACCATGTAACTCAACATATTACATAGTTTTGCGTCTCGGTCATTGTGGAAAAACAATACCTTAATTTTATTTTGCCCATGTTTGGACTCCATTTTTCCCAAAATAATGCATTTTGTAACAGTATTACATAGTTTTGTGTCGGTCATTGCAAAAATAAATGTATGGCAGGGTCTAATTAAAAGCTTGTTTGAGGAGGAAATTACACCCACACAAGTATTTAAAATTTACAATTCAAAAATCAGGTTTGAAGTTTATTTATACAAAAATTAGGTATCTCATTTTAAATATTAAATATTAATTCATTTCAATCATTATAATTATCCAAACCCTAAAAATCAAAAAATCATTTACACATTCTCTCTCATCTCTAGCCTCTCTCTATTCTCCCGCCGCCGATGTCGGAATCTGGCACCACCGGCGCCTCTCCTCTCCCTCAAATCGTCGACACCACAGCGACAAGAGCGGCGGCGGCGTAATCCCGTGGAAGAAGATCTGAGAACAGCGGGTGAATCTGGTTGGGGGTGTGTGGTGGTGTTGATGTTTTTTGTGGGGTGGTTTTGGGTGGTTTTGGTAACGGTTCTGGCGGCGGTGAGTTGTTGGTAGTTGTGGCGGTGGTGTGTTTTTATGGTCGCGACGCTGCTATCATTCCTTAACTTTTTTGGGTCGTGATTTTCATGGTGATTTTGGGTCTCGATTTAGGTGGTGGCGGATGTGGTAGCTGTGTGCGATCAACTGCGATGTGGTGGTGGCTGTGGCGGTAGTAGGTGCATGCGATCTGTTGCGATTTGGTGGTTGGCGGTGGCTATGGGTGCGATCTGCTGCGTTTTGGTGGTCGGCGGTGGTTGGTGCAGGCGGCGGTGGTTGTGGTCATTTCATTGGGTGGTGGTGGTGATTGTTGGGGGATGGTGTTGGTGGCGGCGGCGGCGGTTTATGTGGTGAGGTCGTTTTCTGTCGGTGGTGTTGAGGTCTTTTTCTGGTGGTGGTGGTGGTGAGGTCGTTTTCATTGGGTGGCGGTGGTGGTGGTTGCAGTGGTGTTGGTGGTGGCAGCGGCGATGATTTATGTGGTGGCGGTGGTGTGTTTCTATAGTGTTGACAGTGGAGATGACGGTGGTGTTGTGTTGGTGGTGGTCACAGATGATTTGTTGATTGTAATCAATAAATTGGTTGGTGTGTGACCAATAAAGAATAAATTGTGATCAATAAATACTGTGTGACCTACAAATTTATTAATTTGTGACCTATAATTTGATATTTTGTGACCATAAAATAAGTTGTGTGACTTACAAATTTTGTGATTTGTGACCGATGAACAATTTGTGACTTTTAAATTTTTATTTTGTGATCGTTGAACGAACTGTGACCTATAAAATTTTTGAATCGTGACCTTAAATTTTTTGATTTGTGACCAAATTGAATAGATCTGTGACATTTATATATTTATCAATAAAATATATAATTAATTCATTCATTCACAAATAAATCTTAATGAAAACCTGATTTTTGAAATTTAAAACTTCCAACCTTAAATTTCAAATGGTGATACTTAAAAACCTGATTTATGTATTGTTCCCTTGTTTGAGCCCCATTTTTTGTCCAATAATGCATTTTGTAATTGTATTTTGATGGAGAATGTGTAGTTAAAAATAAGAAATTTTTTTGAATTTACGTATAATGTTATTTTATTGAAAAATGTGAGGTTGAAAATAAGATATTGAAACATGAATTTTGAAAATAATGGATATCAAATAAGGTTAAATTCAAGAAAAGTGGTTTCGAACCTTGGATTTGTAGGTAATAATTAATCAACTTGACCATCTAACCTAGAGAACAAATTTCTTTCTAGCTGCACAATTTTCTACACGCTTCAATCTCAACCAGTTTCAGTTTATTCAATTCCTCGATCTATTCCCCATTTCCGGAGTCCAGACTTTGAACTCAAATCCAAAAATGGGATTAGTGTGGATGATGTTTCAGTCGCTATTTATTTTTGCTTCGATTTTCGCATTTGGATTAGCGGCTGCCATAGTTTTCGAAACAATCAGAAGAAAATACAATCACACGTACGCTCTTTCGCGCCCCCCCCCCCCAAAAAAATTGGGAACAATCTGGATTTATACTCAAAATCTCTCTATACACTTCTTAGTTTTGATGTTTTGAATTTTATATTTGCAGTCACGTTGAAGCTTCTCCAATTTTCGAGGATCCAAATTCATTGAAACCGGTATGCATAAAAAAAAATTTAATTGTATTTATGTGCATTCTCAGCATTATTTAGCATTTTATTACCTTGATTTTTATTTCTGGTTGGAAATTGAAGAATGACTATATACTCAAATACTGGGTTTCATACAAATATTTTAAGGTTTTGGGTTTATTGGAGATAATGTGTGCGGGATTTTGCGGGTTGAAGAAAGTTTGCTTACTCCACTTTCTGTGTAATTTCAGCTCTGAAGTCCATATTACTGGCTGTTATTTGGATACCTAATCAATAGACATCTATGTTGATTTGGTAAATTACTGTGCTGAAATCTGAATCTCTCTCTTTCAGGTTCCTTGTCCTCAAATTCTTGATCCTGCTGAAAAGTACATATCATTGATTATTCCAGCGTACAATGAAGAACATAGGCTTCCAGGAGCGCTTGATGAAACCTTGAAGTAAGTCAAAGGATTGATCAGTTAATGTGTCCACTTTTTATGCTCTACAATTACTTTCAATATCTGACATTCTCGTCTGCACCTACATTTTTATTTTTTATGTTAACTAGTTAGTCCAATTTTAAGTACGAAGACACGCATGTGTTATGCTTATTTTAAAATTTTAAATTTCATTAGCCTTCAATGTTGTAGCCCTGTCACAACCTAAACTCCCAAACAAGTAAATTCGGGACGTGAACTATCTACTTGCATATTTATAGATTCAGTAATTAAAAGTGCCTGATTCACTGCCCTCTATTAGTCACTGCCTACCTCTATATATTGTGATCAGTCCTTAGAACGGATCCTTTGGTAAAGTTTGTAGCACATGTGGATCTTCTTGTACATAATTTAAAATTGAATAGCTTCCCTTAGTTTGCTGAATGCCCCTTCTAAGAGAGTGTTTGATCCGGTTCTCTACAAATTTGACAAGAACCTGCAAGTGGGAGAAAGGACTCCTGGCGTCTTACAAATGGTTCTTCGCACAGATAGAGAGCACTAATATATGTGAAATTGCATTTAGAAATATTCAGATATACATATAGGCTATAGCTATGTTTAATGCTTGTCAAAAATTCTTTTTGCTTACCATGATTAATAGAGATGCCAATATCTGATGAGCATATTATTTTGCTATTCTGTCACTGTAGTTATCTTCAGCAACGTGCAGAAAAGGACAAGACATTTTCATATGAGGTATGGCACATAAAATATTTTTACTTCTTCCATGGTATGGTTTGGTTCTAGCAATTGGGAAGTTTTATAATATGTTGCTTGTAAGCCTCAAGTTTTGTCCAGAATAGTATTTTTAGTCCATAAATAGCTTTTTTGATCCCTGTGGACCTAGATAGAGAGAGGTGAGCAAGCCAAAGCTGCAGAGTAGGTGGAACGTACAGTTTCTTCTTGAGTGTCTCTTTAGTACTTCTATTGTTTTGATGTGAATGTTTGACAAAGCAGCTCTTTTAGCGTATGCTGTTTTATCAGGAAGAAGTCTCAATATTTGGGGGTTTAGTTGTGTCTTGATGAATAAAAATGTCAATTATGTAAAGATAGAATTAGAGCTAGCTTGAAACTTCTTATTATCTCCAATCAGTTAAGTGTTGAATAAGTGATGCAATGCTGGAGAACTGTTTTCGAATTAAAAGTTGATGATGCCAGCAAAGAGAGATTAAAAAAAAATGGATTTGAATATGTGAAAATATAGCACAATTGCAATGATCTTTCAATCATGCAAATTGGCTAATGCTACCACTTAGAGTAAAGATTGGTTGGTTTTAGCTATATGAGTTATATGACAGATTAATAAGGAAATCTTATTTCAGCAGATCGGTGTATATTTCTCACACAAAATTCTTGTTTAGCAGAGAAGGTGTACATGTTGTATTTTGGTTGTTGCGTTGATAGTGAATTTGATGTGTAAACTGGTTTCTAATGATCTCAGCTTAATTCTATGTTGTGATTTATGGGAATAAGCACTTGAG
The DNA here is from genome assembly GCA_035079005.1 of Fraxinus americana. Classification (NCBI taxonomy): domain Eukaryota; kingdom Viridiplantae; phylum Streptophyta; class Magnoliopsida; order Lamiales; family Oleaceae; genus Fraxinus; species Fraxinus americana. Next base: position 28,986,420 of record CM068711.1, on the reverse strand, counting down.
AGCAAATATTAAGAATTGATACTGAATTTAGAAAGATTTGAACCTATAATTTCGTTTCAAGCATCATGAAATTATCAAGTTGTCTAAATCAATTGACAAGTTCGGCGTGTGTTTACATGATGGTGGGCCAGGCTTGTCTGCTATAATTTTTCTAATATCCAAACCTGTGATTGAGAATGCCTACATTACATCTTTTGATAATTGTCAAATAGTTGCAGCAAGCACCCTACCATTTAAACCTTGATATGCCTTTTGTGTGTGTGTGATATGTTGTGGAGAGTCTAGTTTCCAGTGTCAAGATTTTTATCACTTTAAAGGTTCCAAAACATGCAGCTTTCTGGTTTCTCTATATTCTAAATGAATAAATACTGGATTAGGTGGTGATTGTCGATGATGGAAGTGTTGATGGTACAAAACAAGTAGCATTTGACTTCGTGAAAAGATATACAGTTGAAAATGTAAGAGTTATCCTTCTTGGAAGGAACCATGGCAAAGGAGAAGCAATAAGAAAAGTGAGTCTAATCTGAACAATTTGTTGATTCAGTTAGGAGTTTTTCTGCTGATGTTGTACCATGTACGTTCCGAATCTCCCATTTTATTACAATTGATTGAAGCTTTTTGCTTTTGCGAAAGCATTGTAAAACAGGGAATGCTTCACTCTCGTGGTGAACTACTTTTAATGCTTGATGCTGATGGAGCAACTAAAGTGAGCGATCTTGAAAAACTTGAAAATCAGGTTGGTACCCTCTTTGATTATAAAATGTGTATCATAAAAATCTTATTTCTGTTGTAGAATCTTCTATTTTAAGATGTCAAATTTTAGAATTAGGAAACTAAGAGTTCAGTTTTTCCAAAGTATATAATGATTTGCCTGTCAGATTCATGCAGTTGCTAAGAAGGAACGAAAGTTTGGAGACTCTGTGGCCAGTGATTCAACTTTAAGAATTTCAGATGTACCAATTGTTGCTTTCGGTTCTCGTGCTCATCTTGAGGAAAAGGCTCTAGCAACAGTTGAGTCTTAATTCTATTGTCACCTTTTGTATACATTACAATTGTTTCCTTTAAACTTAATATAATTGTTTTGTATCTGCTAAAAAGTTCATATTTTGTTCCAGAGAAAGTGGTACCGAAATTTTTTAATGAAGGGTTTCCATGTGGTAGTTCTCTTGGCTGCTGGTTCCGGAATCCGTGACACACAGGTAGTCACCCATTGACTTTTTCGTCGTGGAAGTTTCTTTTCAGTGCGGGGATAGTTTTGAACCATGCCTAACATGTTATATGTTATCCTTTTAAATTTTGATAAATAAATGAAATTTGAAACAATATATTTTTATTCGAGTTTCTTTGTATTTTACAGTGTGGTTTTAAGATGTTCACTAGAGCTGCTGCCAGAAAGCTTTTCACGAACATCCGCTTGAAACGGTAAATGCTTCTTTTAGCAATCACCGAATGGTTAAATTAGTGCTAGTAGGAGTTCCAAAATAGCATTACAAGGAAAATAGTTTGCTGTTTCTTGAAAGATTATAGTATCTATCTTAACATACCATTTGGAGATAAACTTTTTTGGTCCTTGGCTGTGCTTTAACACTAAATCCATTTGCAATTCAAAAATTGGGAGATTATTGGAAAGACGATCCTCTCATAAAAAAAAGACTCAAATTTGAGCGAATATTCACACGCTGGTGGACCAAACATCAATGCAGAAGGAGAATTGCCAAACACGACCCAGATAAACCTCCACTGTGCCTCTCTCTCTCTCTCTCTTTAAATTTTCTGGGTTTTCTCCCTTCAACCTAGAAAGAGCCATGCCTTTCTTTTCTGGGTTTTGCTCGTTGAAGTACTAATTAAGTCATGCTTTTCCTTTAGCCATGAATCTTTTTTAACATAAACATAGAATATATACAATTAATAGTGATTGGTATAAAATATGAATAGAGAGACTTCATTGTTGAATTTTGTTGTACTACGTCAAAGATATGATATGTATCATTTGTGCATGATAAATATTTTGTCAGCTATTGTGATTAGTGAATGAATAGTTTCCTAATAAAAAGACACCATAATTATCATGATCTATGTGAGAAAACTAATGTACTACAGGCAGCAAATATGGTCAAGATATCTAAGCTAGGAGACAGCAAATTATTCCTGTAATTACTTTGAGCACACAATTTTAACACCATTAGTTTAGGTCAATGGTCTCTTCAGCTTCTCCATTTGGGTATTTATAGTTTCTATGTTCTGCTTCACTGCTTCTTTCCTTTCATTTCTTTCCTAGAATATCCCCTTGTCTTTGTGGGTTGGGATGCAGGAAATAATCTGGTTTATCTTGTAGAACTTACTGAGCTTGTAATTTTGCAGGTGGTGTTTTGATGTTGAGGTGGTATACTTGTGCAAATGGTTCCGCATACCTATGATCGAGATTTCTGTGAATTGGACTGAAATTCCGGGATCGAAAGTTAATTTATTAAGCATTCCCAATATGTTGTGGGAAATGGCTCTGATGTCTTTAGGTTATAGGAGTGGAATATGGAAAATTTATACCTGAAGTTGTTATTTTTGGGTGAGCATGGAAAAAGACAGCGATTAACGTTTAAAGTAGGCTGATACAGGACTTTTAATGTTCAACACCTTTCAGCCAAGGAACCTGAAAGGAACTTATTTGTAACAGCGACGCATGCTCGTGTTTTGGACCACTTGTACGAAAATCCTTTTGTTTCTGTATTTTAAGCCTTGGAAAAGTGAACTTTAATGTTTTTAGTAGAAATCATGAACTTTGGTCGATCATAGCATTATTTTATACTCTATTCACCACTTTGAGCTTGTATCAAATCCAGAAATAGGGTTCGTCAACTATCTTTTTGATATGTACCAAAGTCATTCTCCGGATATAATACGTACCATGGAGCAGCACTGTATGTTGTCGAGAATATAACGTTGGAGATATTATATACTGACTTAGGAAAAAAATGAATATTTAGAGAATTGGAGTCGAAGAATTTAGTTTTTAGTAGAAATATATTTTGAATGGCGCCAAAACTCGCAATATTGTTTCAAACCTGAAGTCATTCTGCTGCCTAACATGTCCATTTTTGAAATGGACTGGTAAAGTTGGTAAATAGGCACATAAGACAATTGTTAGTGCTATTGATTGCAATTGAAACGATGGATTCAAACAATCACAGTTTTAGGTTGGTTAAACTTGACTTGAAATAATAAACAAGTCTTTAAAGTTTGGAAAAAGAAAAATGTATTTTAGTAACCAAAGGGTGTTATCCATAAACAAATTCAGCCCTGGCTGCTGGTAGAAATTAAAATTCAGCTTTTAATTTAAGTCAAATCAAAAACTAATTTTAACCACATTTTGTGGAACCTACAATTTTTCAACTGCACATTTCATCAATTTTAATCTACTAAAAATCAAATTCTAATCCTCACCAAACGAGGGCTCAGAAGTAAAAGGACATGAATGACATATTTGATATGTTATATGAACACGATTAAGAAATAGAGACGCGAATAGCAAAACTCATCGAGTGATATTGTGAACTCCGGATTGAACAAAATTAATAAGTTCACCTATGGAGAAGAAGGGAACCAAACATGCCATTATATTCTAACCAAAACAGGAAAAAGATAGAAATCCTAAGCAAAATTTAAAAAAGAAAATATTATCTTTCTGTTACAACTCTATCAAATCTTGAATATTATTCAGTCATTAACTTGGGGACAAAATATTCTGAAATTCATCATATTATCTTCAAATTACAATCGAAATCCCACTTTTTAGATATGCTAATGGAGTAGTTATAGTTCCAACGTCGTCATGTGGACTATTTCTTCCTATACAATCTCACATTTACGTATATAAAATCTATACAATATTTCATTGAGTTCAACAGAAAAATGGGATCTTTGATGCACGAATTCAAGAGGCAAGCTTCCTTCTTCTTGAAACAGAAAATCAAGACTGCAAGATTGGTTCTCACAGATGTTACTCCCATCCAAATGTAAGTTCTCATCCCATCCCATCCCATCCCATCACTTCAATTTCTATTCCTATATAAAGATTCTCGTCTGAAAAATCTATTGCAAAATCTTGGATTTCAAATTTAGCGTAAGAGAGTCGTTGAATCTTGTGATTTCTGATGCAGATTGACAGAGGAAATAACAAATGGAGATTCAATGGCAGCAAACACAAATGCCATGAGATTAATATCACGTGCAGCCTTTGAAGTGGATGATTATGAGAGAATTGTGCATATTCTGCATCAAAGGTTCTTTAATTTCTTGTACACAGTTAAATTCAGTTTTCATGGAACAAATAATTCATAATTGATTCATTAACATTTTTAAGGTTGTCCAAGTTTGATACATGGAACTGGAGAGCCTCCTACAAGGCTCTAATTTTGTTGGAACACCTTCTCACTCATGGACCACAAAGGCTGGCTGATGAGTTTGAAAGTGAAGAAGATATTATTAGAGAGATGGCAAATTTTCGATACGTAGATGAGAAAGGGTTAGTCCTTGTTGTTTGTCTTCTTCTATTTTTTGCGTGTTTCATGAGTACTACCTGCGAAGAAATTTTAGTTCATTATAGAGAATCAAGTCGTCTGAAAACAAATGTTAAGAGGAAAGAATTTAACACAGGTTTTGAGTGGAGATGAATCTACACAACCTTGTATTGAATTTCATCATCTATAAACTAAACCAACTAGAGATTCGATGAATTTTATTTACTTATTTTATACTGAATTTACATCCCTTCACGTGTATACTGAATTCATTTTTTCATCAAAGGCTTGACACTTGAAAGTTCCATCTATAAGCGATAAGATTTTTGTATCACGCAACTCGTGTATTCAAAGGATTGAGTCATGGAATTGTCATAAACTGGCGGAGTGGAGAGTTGAACTCAAAGCCTTCAACCGATCTTGTACCATATTGAATCGTCTCAAGTGTTGTGCTTTTAAAGAAGAGATGCATTTATTTATTTATATTTGTATCTTCAACATATTGGTCTTGACACATATATGCAGGTTCAACTGGGGATTGAGTGTACAGAAGAAATCTGAAAGAATTCTGAACCTTCTTGAAGATAGGCCATATCTCAAAGAAGAGAGAGCTAAAGCAAGAAAATTAACGTTTGGAATCAAAGGTTTTGGAAGTTTCAGCAACTGGCCTGCAGAAGGGGGCCTAAAAGAAACCACTTTTGAAAATTATTTGAGAACAAATTCTCTCTTCAATGGCCATTATGAAGAGGGATTGGCATCAAATGAACACACCAATTTATTATCCATGGAAAGGACTGCTAAAAATACAGATACAATGCTTGAATATCTGGTAGAAGTGGACCATCCATTCTGGGAGAAAGAACACCAGACTCGAGTCTCCCTACTTTCATCAGTATAATGAAATGTCATGAACCGACCGATCAGACCTCTTCACGTTGTTCTGTTCTCACCATGAGAAATATGTTCAGAAGAGGTATCACCGGTGACTAGCAGAAATTAGTAATTGGAACTTGTCCAATACAAGGGTGTGGATACTTATGTTTCTTTGGTTTTTTCGAGGTTTGGTGAGTGAATATAGATGTCTTGTACTCCTCGTACAATAGAATAGACAATAGTTAATTTCATGGATTTCAATCTATACATCGCCTCCTCTCTGTTTTATACAGTTTATAAAGCATGGAAGGCCTGATTTGTTTCTTCGTTCACAATTTTACTGAGATGGTGGTAAAACTTGATCTAAGCTTTTAGATAAAGTTGTTATATAGATATCACATGATACTTAAAGTCGAGAGATCCAAACAAGGAATCAAGTAAAAAAGTTCTACAAATATGATGGGATTACAAGATGGTCTATCTCATAGTCCAAAAATAGCTAACCAAGAGGAGGTGATTTGGTTTTTAAATTTTTTTCAAAAAATTAATCTAAAATCAAATACGTAATAATTAGATAGATTAATTTAAATAATAAGCACGAATATGAAAGTAATAAGTAGAGAGGGATATATAATGCAAACAATATAATTATGAAAGTTCGATCAAACTTCGTTACCAAGTTCTCCGGCACGAGCACGGCCAATTGTACTATGTTGATTGACTTGTGGTGCAATTCAAACATTTACAACGCTTTCGATGACTTACAAACAATGAGCACCGATCATTTTACAACGTTGAGCTTTACGAGACCTCAACACGACCCACAAATACAAAGAAAGTAGATTATATAAATTGAAACTTCTCTCTTAATAAATGATATGATCACAATTTAGTACCAAGAGAGAAATATGTTAATACTTTAATAAATAGCAATGAATGAGAGTCAAGTGTTAGGTATGAAAATTTTTGATGTGTAGAATGATTTTCAAAAGTTCTCATCCCATGTTGCTTGAAGTGCCTTTTCTTGAAATTTCTCTTTTTGTTTGGATACTTAATTCTCTTGTGACCGAGTTTCTCACAACCGTAAAAAAAAAAAAGTTTTCTTTTTTCTTTGCTCTTTTCGTCTTTCTTTTGAAATTTTCAATTATTTCGAAAGCCTATCCATTTTTTGACAAGAAACACGAGATCATCAAACTCTTCATTGCTCATATGTTCACTTGTAGTTCCTTCTTCAATTCCGATTTGAGAGAAATTTGACACCTAGGAAGCTCTTTTGATTGTTCCTTGCTCTTCCTTGTCTTCTCCTTGATTTTGACATTGTCGAACTCGTATGTCATCAAAGTTTCATAGAGTTCCTCCAAATGATAAGTGTTGATATCTTTGATATTTTCTATCAACATCTTCAGTGAGTTCCAATCTTCCGAAAGTGACCTAAGTATTTTACTTACAAACTCACTGTTAGTAAATGTATCATCAAAGCCTTTAAGGCCATTAACAATATCAGTAAAGCAAGTAATCATGTCAACAATGAGTTCATTTTGTTTCATGAAAAAAAATTCAAATTCTTTGACCAAGAGATTGATCTTGGTTTCTTTTACCTTACTTGTGCCAACACGAGTGACTTCTAAAACGTGTCATCTATCATATGTGGAGTCACATGTGCTAATACGGTTAGACTCATTTCTATCTAAAACACAATAAAGTAGGTTTTTTGGCTCTAGCATTCAAGGTCAATTTTCTTTTATCATCTTCATCATATTCATCTCTAGGTTTGGGAATAGATTGGTCAAGTTTTCCATCAATTTTAATAATCTTGGTAGGCACATGAGGACCATATTCAATGACTTTCCAAATATTATAATCTATTGATTGAATGTTAATCATCATTCTAACTTTCCAATAATTATAATGTGTGCCATCAAAGAAGTGAGGTCGATTTATGGAATATCCCTCGAGATTTTGAAGATTGTTGTGGTTAGATATTGCTCGAGATTATAAAATCTTAATTTTAAAATGAGCACCTTGCTCGGATACCAATTGATAGTCCAAAAATAACTAACCAAGAGGGGGTGAATTGGTTTTCAAAACGTTTTCGAAAAATAAACTTAAAATCAAGTACGTGATAACTAAATAGATTAATTCAAATGATAAGCACGAATATGAAAGTAATAAGTAAAGAGGAATAGAGAATGCAAACGATATAATTATGGAGGTTCGATCCAACGCAACGATCTCGTCATTTGTTACCGAGTTCTCCGGTATGAGAAATGCCAATTTGACTATATTGATTGACTTGTGGTGCAATCCAACCATTTACAAAGTTTTCGATGACTTACAAGTAAGGAACACTGATCCTTTTACAACGTTGAGCTTTATGGGACCTCAACACGACCCATATATACAAAGAAAGTAGATTATACAAATTGAAACTTCTCTCAATAAATAATATAATCGAAATTTAGTTCCAATAGTGAAATAGGCTAACACTTTAATAAATAGTAATGAATGAAATTTAAGTGTTAGGTATGAAACACTTTGATGTGTATAATGATTTTCAAAAGTTAAGACAAAAATGATTTGATATGAGAAATTAATGCAATTTTGCTCAAAAGAATCTCACTTGAATGCTCTTGAATATTTAAAATGATTTTAAATTGATGTGGTATTTGTAGCAGTCAAAGAGTCAAAAAGTTCTTCCCAACCGGACGACCTCTACCGGACGTCTGCTACTCAGTGGACGAATGAAAATAGGCGTTATACGTCAAACATCAGAACGGTAAGAAATTTGACCGTTGAAGCCACCGGACGTCCGCCAGATCACCAGACGTCCGCTAGACCATAAATTTCCGATTTTCTCTTTTCTTGATTATTTAAGCAAGTTGATAAGTGTGGAAAAACACACTTATTTGGCACTTTTCTGTATTTAATTGGAATTGATATTGAGTTTATTTCTGTGCATAATTATGTAATTTTTATGTTTTTAGGCTAAAACCCCGAGAAGAAGAAGAATTGCGCGAAAAGGAGAAGAAATGGACTAAAAATGGACAAAAAGGTGAAGTTGGGGACCAAATTGCACAAGTCCAAAAGTTGGAGGACTTGAAGTGTAATGTATAAAGGGCCTAACTGAAATGAAGGTCAAAAGTCAAGGGCCAAATTGTACTAAATCAAAGTGTATGGACCATTTTGCCACTTTCCAAAAGTTTGGGGACTTAGTTGCAATTTTCCTAGGATATTTTGGTTTCTTCATGACTAAGCAAAGCAAAAATATCCTATCTATATTTAACAAGTGCTGGGACGGTTTTTGAGAAGAGAATATATATATTAGTTTAGTTTTTTTTTAGTTAGTTTAGTATTAGTTAGTTTTAGTTTTTATAAATTTTCTCTTTAGTTTTCTTTCCTTTTTCTCTCTAGTTTTCTTCCTCTTCTTTTTCTTTTCTTTTCTTTTCTTTTGGTTGTTCTTGGCTTGTTTTGGAGATGAAAAGTTGATGGCAAAGAGATCAAGCATCAAAGGAACTTGGAGAAACTATTGGAGAAATTCAAATCTACACAAAAAGGGTTGTATCTTCATTTTTGTATTTTCTTCATGATTTTTCCAATGTTAGTTATGTATTGTAATTTGAATCTCCTTTCTTATCACTTTTATAAAATGAGTTAAGTTTATTGTGTTGGAATTTATAGATCGAACTTAACCTAGTTGTTTCATTGATTATCGATATATCTACATGTTTAGTGATAAATGCAGTTGTTATCAAAATCATAGTGTATCGATCATCATGTTTAAGATGATTTCATTTTTGTGACGACAAGATGAAATTATTAGGTTTTACATATTTTTGGTGACGCTTAAATGATTGTAATTAATTTTAATGTGATTGTTGCAAGATAGTTGCATTTAATAGACTAAAGTGTTCTATTCATCTAATTGACAACTAGATGAAATTATTAGGTAATTATTTGTGACAGTTGAACAATGATTGCATTAATTAGACCGAAATGATTGATACCATGTGTTTGCTTGGTGTTCCAGGCGCGTCTAGGTGATGTAGAAATATACACCTACCTCATGTGATCCGCTGAGTATTTTCACAGAAATTCATGCAATTTGTCAATTTTGTGTCGATATAGAAATATGTGGTATGAATTGACTAATTAGGGTTAATATTCGCTCGAAAGAGGGTATTAGCTAAAACAGGAGAACGGGTCTAACTATCCCATTTTGATAATATGCATCAGCACATGATTGGTTCGAGATCAATGAAACAATAGGTTAAGCGACGTTGTAAATTCCAACCACACTCTTCCCTCCGAAATTTGTCAAGACACCTTTATTTTCTTATTTTGTAGGTTGTTAGTTTTTATCTTATGTTTTTAAATCTGTGTGTTTCCTTTTGTTGTTAGAATTAAAATCGATTAAAGTTGTGTAATCCAAAGTATACATTTCTCGTGGGATCGACAATCCGGACTCTTAAGGTCCACTTTATTACTTGAACGCGACCCGTGCGCTTGCGGTACGATTTTCAGCGAACAAGTTTTTGGCGCCGTTGCGGGGGAATGTTTTTACTTTGATTACCACTTTAGTTAATTTTAGTTTTAACACTTTTATTTATTTATTTTTATCTGCTTTTATTTTTGGTTATTTTGGCTAAACCCCGTACTACTAATCTCTCTTGTGTTTGTATTGTCTTACTGTACTTTTCAGAGATTTACTTGATTCTAATTTGGTACAGTACTTGCCAAGTTGGATGAAGAGGACATGCTTGTAGGAGATTACAAATACTGGGATGGATTCCAGAAATGGGGGTATATTCCACTCAACGGGTTTCATAGGAAAGACTTGCCATTGCCTGTGGAGTTCGATGAAGGACCGGTCATTCAATCTGATGATGAGTCAATTGATGAAGAACTTGAAGAGAATGACATATCAATCACAAATGAACCAAGCAACAGTGTAGCAAACAATGAAGATGAGAGTACTGCGCAGGCTTTTGACTTCCTTGATTGCCCTACAGTTCAGTTTGTGATTAGGCCCGATGAAGGGATAGAAATCTTCATAGTTGAGTTCGAGTTGGATAGAATGGGAAAGTCCTACTACTTCGAAAATGGCGATGATGAGTTTTGGAGATCAAAAGAGGAGTGGACCAAAGCCAACAGAAGGAAAATGGGCAGAGCATGCCAAGCTTTCTATCGAAGCCCATGATCCATTTACTACAGTCGAGCTAAAGACTATAAAAAAGCGCTTGTTGGGAGGCAACCCAACTTTTCTAAACTTTTCAGCTTTTATTTACTTTTCTGTATCTTTTATGCTTTTAGTTTACTTATCTTTTATTTTGTGTTTTAGGTAAAATTTTGAAGTCCCATATTTCATGGTTCCTCACAAGTCTGAGGGTGCAATGGTGTACAAGGAGGTCGTTTGCCCACGCTATTCGATGAGCATTACAAGTCCAAATTTGATGTATTAGTACCTCTTCACAACCATCCATTCAGGGAAGTTTCATTTTTCCTTTAGCTTATTCTTTTTCACATTGAGGACACTGTGAGCTTTAAGTTTGGGGGTATTGAGCCTTGCCGGCTACTGATGTTGAATTGAGTTGATGTATAGCCTTGCCGGCTTTTCTGTGTGCTTTAGTGGCAATGTGATATTGATATGTTGGATAGCCTTGCCGGCTTTGCATTGGATGATGTTTGAAATTGTTGTTGATTCATGAATCATGCGTGGCCATCCAAATATATGCTGTTATGCTGCAAAATTTTTCGAAAATTTGCTTGTCCATGTGAGATTATGAGTTCCATTGAGCACATTGTCATGATTGATTGTTGTTTAAATGTGGAAATGATTGTTTGATGGGAAAATTTTTGAATTGGTAGAACTTAGGTTGTGAGTTATTGTTGAAAAATCATATCAGCCTTTATCTATTTCTCTTTCACTTTACCATGTTTGAGCCGGTGAATGATTTTGTTGAAAAAATGTGTTGATTCCATGCATGTTGATAAAATAATTATGTGGAGTGTCTGTTGCCAAGTATAAGCTAGGTATTGACCGAATGCTAGGAATCTACGCTTTACTGTTGCTTAAAAATGAACATTGTACTGTGCTAAAACCATGTCTCACTTCGTAGCATTTTTGACTCGAGTTATTAAGTTCGTTGGGGTATTTCAAAACCCGGTACCCTTTGGTCTAAACAACCGGGGAGTTACCGACCTAAAACTTGTTACAAGGGTCAAGAAGAAAGCTTAAGGGAGTGAGGTGAATTTGGAGTTTCATTGAAAAAAATTTGATTTGGTGCAATTGTTAATTGATCTTGGGCGTAGATAACTAGTGGATTTGACTTACTTAGTATAAACTTGATTGTAACGCACTCATTAGTGGAGAATCTTCGCATTTATAAATGTTGAAATTGCCGGTTAGATCCAACCGAACTAGAGCGGAAAAAGAAAAGAGTGATTAGAGAGCGATCTTTAGATTTACACTTTGGGGGTAAACAAAAGAAATATTTATTTTGGGTGTGAATCTCAAGAGCGAGAAAGGATATTCTTGACTACTGAGGGTCGGGTTGAGGCCAATCTAAGAAATTTTTTCCATCTTGATGATTATTTCCTATTCTAGATGATGATTGAAAATGACCGTGCATTTACATATTGATCGAGCATTGGATGAGTTGATTTATTTTTGATAGCATTATTTGGAGTATGGTTGTGAATTGACATACAATTTTATAACTCTTTGATATTTTTGGCAAGCTGTCTAATATGTTGATCTTCATTGCATTTGCATGATTATGTTAGAAGTAATCTTGCTCGAGACGAGCAAGAACTCAAGTTTGGGGGTGTGATAAGTGTGGAAAAACACACTTATTTGGCACTTTTCTATATTTAATTGGAATTGATATTGAGTTTATTTCTGTGCATAATTATGTAATTTTCATGTTTTTAGGCTAAAACCCCGAGAAGAAGAAGAATTGCGCGAAAAGGAGAAGAAATGGACTAAAAATGGACAAAAAGGTGAAGTTGGTGACCAAATTGCACAAGCCCAAAAGTTGGAGGACTTGAAGTGTAATGTATAAAGGGCCTAACTGAAATGAAGGTCAAAAGTCAAGGGCCAAATTGTACTAAATCAAAGTGTATGGACCATTTTGCCACTTTCCAAAAGTTTGGGGACTTAGTTGCAATTTTCCTAGGATATTTTGGTTTCTTCATGACTAAGCAAAGCAAAAATATCCTATCTATATTTAACAAGTGCTAGGACGGTTTTTGAGGAGAGAATATATATATTAGTTTAGTTTTTTTTTAGTTAGTTTAGTATTAGTTAGTTTTAATTTTTATAAATTTTCTCTCTAGTTTTCTTTCTTTTTTCTCTCTAGTTTTCTTCCTCTTCTTTTTCTTTTCTTTTCTTTTCTTTTGGTTGTTCTTGGCTTGTTTTGGAGATGAAAAGTTGATGGCAAGGAGATCAAGCATCAAAGGAACTTGGAGAAACTATTGGAGAAATTCAAATCTACACAAAAAGGGTTGTATCTTCATTTTTGTATTTTCTTCATGATTTTTCCAATGTTAGTTATGTATTGTAATTTGAATCTCCTTTCTTATCACTTTTATAAAATGAGTTAAGTTTATTGTGTTGGAATTTATAGATCGAACTTAACCTAGTTGTTTCATTGATTATCGATATATCTACATGTTTAGTGATAAATGCAGTTGTTATCAAAATCATAGTGTATCGATCATCATGTTTAAGATGATTTCATTTTTGTGACGACAAGATGAAATTATTAGGTTTTACATCATTTTTGGTGACGCTTAAATGATTGTAATTAATTTTAATGTGATTGTTGCAAGATAGTTGCATTTAATAGACCAAAGTGTTCTATTCATCTAATTGACAACTAGATGAAATTATTAGGTAATTATTTGTGACAGTTGAACAATGATTGCATTAATTAGATCGAAATGATTGATACCATGGGTTTGCTTGGTGTTCCAGGCGCGTTTAGGTGATGTAGAAATATACACCTACCTCATGTGATCCGCTGAGTATTTTCACAGAAATTCATGCAATTTGTCAATTTTGTGTCGATATAGAAATATGTGGTATGAATTGACTAATTAGGGTTAATATTCGTTCGAAAGAGGGTATTACATTTTGATAGTATGCATCGGCACATGATTGGTTCGAGATCAATGAAACAATAGGTTAAGCGACGTTGTAAATTCCAACCACACTCTTCCCTCCGAAATTTGTCAAGACACCTTTATTTTCTTATTTTGTAGGTTGTTAGTTTTTATCTTATGTTTTTAAATCTGTGTGTTTCCTTTTGTTGTTAGAATTAAAATCGATTAAAGTTGTGTAATCCAAAGTATACATTCCTCGTGGGATCGACAATCCGGACTCTTAAGGTCCACTTTATTACTTGAACGCGACCCGTGCGCTTGCGGTACGATTTTCAGCGAACACAAGTATAAATACTTTAGGGATATATTCACTTAACTTTTCAAAATAAGTGTCACTGGTAAAGAATTTTAAAGTCAAGTGAGGATTTTTGTCATATCGAAAATAAGTTTTTGTGCGAACGTTTTTGTGAAAAGTTTATCTCGTGCATAAAAATTTAACTTACGAGCTTGAAGTGATTCATTGCTAAAAATTAAAATATTTTACCTTTACATATAGATTCAAATCATTTAAGTCTAATATCTTCAATTGATTTGGCGCGAGTACACGATTTGTTTTGCGGTTTATTTACACTGTACATACAAAGTTTTTAAATTTACACTTTGCCTATTACATTTTGAAATACGGTAAAGAGAAAAAAAATTACGAAAAAATTACAAATTTGTCATTAAAAATAGTTACATAGACTAAAATATCCATAATTAAAAATATTAAATCACTCCTGTTGCAATACACTATGTAATACTTCACATACATATTTGTCATTATTTTTTCATTCGATTACTACATTTTCATCTAAAAATATATATATTTTTTTCTTTCTTATTCGTCTATGTTTTCATAAGTTAACATTTAGTTGAGACCTTTTACTTCATAAGTTAACATAATTTTTTTGCATTTTTACAAAAATTAGATAATTTTATTAGTTATGTTTATATATTATTCTCTTCTATTCGCACTAGATGTCAATAAAATTATGCATTATTTTTAACAATTTCATACGTTGAAAATTTTTTCCAACTTAAATGAATAAGAATTTGATTTTAACTACAAAATAACAACTAATATAAAAAAATATTTTAACTGATTACTTTTATTTTTATTCATTGAATAAATTTTGTTAATCAGAATACAGTAATTAAGAAATTTTATTTGTTCACATAATGTTGGAAGAGCGAAATGAAGTATTTCTAAGTTTTCAATAATTTGAACCCGTTTCATAGAGATTTTTTAAGAGTAGATTTTATCAAACGTAATTTTTTTTTAAAAGAATTGCGTGGTTAAAAATTAAGGAAAATCTAAGGGTTTATATGTAAAATTATAGAATCCGATAGTGGAAAATGAGGTTAGGAAAAAAATGAGTTTTAAAAAATATGTACCAAACGTGCGCAAATTAGCTTACAAAATTAATTTTTGTTATTTTGATATTTTAGGAAAAGAAGATAAGTGATATAATACAAAAAATTAATGGAAAACCAATTATTAGAATTTACAGCAATGTGTAGGGTGTAATTTGTTATTTCAAATAAGGTGTATTTTTGCTTGTTTAGTTATTTATAATTTAACCATAATTTAATCAAATTTTATTAAAATTTGCTATAAATATGATTTTTAGCCAAACCAAACGGAGACTAAATGTCTGTAATATTTTTAGTTATTTATAATTATGATTTTTTTTCTCTTTAAGGAATTATTCAATTGAGCTCTTGTGCACATATAATTGCTCGAACTTTTAGAAGTAGAATTATTCTTTGGTAATGTAGCAAAAATAATCTCAGCTGAAGAAAAAGAATGACATAATTAGCACTTCAAGAAAAGTCTTGGCATACAATTCAATTGTACAGAACTTATTTGTACGTAAATTATTAACGAAATTTGTTTAATTGATTTAGTTTTCAATTTAAAAACTATTGTAGCGACCGAGAACTTTTGAATAATATAAAATTAATTCTCGAAAAACGTGTCGCTCGACTTTAACCCTAATTTTTAAGAAATAGCACGTTCGTCTAGCCGTTATAAATGAATTTAAATTATTTCGAATCGAATCGAATATTGAATAATTATTTTTATTTCAATTCGGATTTATTTTATTTAAATCCAATTATTATTAAATTCAAGTCCAATTACATAAACCCAATTTTTAGGCTCAATTATATAAGTCCAAACCTGAATTTAATTATTTTAGCCCAATTAGAAACCCTACAGCCCAAATCCAAAGGCCCAACAATCAGGCCCAATATACCATCTTGAAATTTGTGCCCTAAATTCCCACTATTTTATTCATCACAATTCCCTCCATTTCCTCATTCACGCAGCCATTATTGGTAAGAATCTCACTTCTCTCCCTCACACTCTCAGCTCCATTTCACTTGGGTCACCATTGATACTAGAACAACCATTTCTAGCATCAACAGTGAGCTCCCCAAGCTGGCAACCTCAACACCCCAGTCACTGCACAATGCAGCCATTACACCAACCATCACTGCACCACCATTTTTGAAGCTCCAGCAGAAAACGTCCAACACCACCTCTGCCCCAAACTGCCATTGCCTAAACCGAAACTGCAGTCACCCACTCCATTGTCCAAAACCGCAACCACCAACCTCAAACCACCAACTCATGCTCAAGCTACGCCACCACCATCCCCAAAAACCGACTGCACCAAACATCCCAGCTGAAAACTCATCACACAGAAAAAAAAAAACGACAGCCTCGTTTTCACCTCAAACCACTACTGCAGAATGCTCGAGTCACTGCAAACACCCCAAAAACCCAGAACTCAACCAACAGCCACCCAACTCCCAGCTCAAACCCATTTCTCGAACTCCAGCAGAAAACGAACCACCACACCAAACATCTCCAAGACTGAGACCAACTCCCTGCACCACCTGCGAAGTCGAAAACCCAGCTCAAAACACACGAGCTGAAAATCAAACCTCAAACGCCACCAAAGATCGAACCCAAACCGAGAACACAACCCCGAATCCCAGCAGCCATCTCCACCCCAAAATCATCACCAAACCACATCCAATACCCAACCTCAAATCAACCTCAACCAACTACCGGAATCAAGAAAATGAAAACCCAAGAACTTACCTCATTACCAAACACAAATCGAGCCCTAGCCCTCGACCCACGCACCAAAATCACCCATACCACCTCCACCCCGTGCCGGCGCCACCACTGGACGGTGGCGCTGCCACCACCGTCGCCGACGGTGGTGGGAATCAGAGGAAGGGGCGAAGCCCCTTCCCTGTCGCTCGCCCTCTCTCTCTGTAATGAGAGAGAGAGAGGGAAATGAAATTTTGTTTTTTTTATTTTATTTGGTTTATATTTAGATTTTAATTTAATTTTGGTTTTAGAAATTATAACCCTAAGCCCCAAAGTTTTAAAACGTTTATTTAAGTCCTTATGTTTTAAATGTTTTTAATTCCAGTCCTTTAATTTTATTTCAGTTTTAGTAAATGATAAATTACGTCCCTAGTTTATAAAAAAGTCAATTTCAGCCCTTTAGTTTTAATTTCAGTTTTAAAATATTTACAGTTTAGTCCCTAACTTGTAAAGTTTATCATTTCAGCCCCTAAGCTTTTATATTCAATTTTAACAGATTTACAGTTTAGTCCTTAACTTATAAAAGTTCAATTTCAGCCCTTAAACTTTTATTTTCAGTTTTAATAGTTTTCAATTAAGTCCCTAGAGTTTCTATTTTTCACATTTAGTCACGATACTTTGAAAATAATATTTTTAGCCCTTAGATTTGTCAAAATCGATTTAATAAACTTCCAATTTAGCCCTAAACTTTATTTTATCATTTTAAGCCATTTATTTCATTTCCAATAATTTTCAATTAAGTCCTTAAACTTAATTTCAACAATTTAAAACTTTAAAGTTCGAAATACTAATTCAAACTTATTTCCTATTTTTGGCTAGACGATACGTACGAGCAATTAGGAGCTTGAAGTTATTTTCCCGCTCACTTTTCACGCAACACGAAACAATTGAGGTAGACTCGCCACCATTAATTAGTTTAAATTATAATTGCATGCTTTATGTGAATTACGTGATTTATATGCTTTATGCATAGGATGAGAATGTGTCATATGAATTATATGATATTGTTATGCTTGCTATAACTTATATGCTTAATTGCATGAGAAAGAAAGAAAGAAAGAAAGAATCTCTTATGAGATAAGAAAGAATGTTATGCATAACTTATGTGCTTCATCCGCACAAGAAAGAAAGACTACTCACAACCCATGTTTTTAAAGAGCCTATGATTTCCAAGAAAATGAACCAAAGATGATATCACGTTGTATATTGCATGAGTGTGTTTTCAATTATTCTGTAAATTAATTATCGGCGATGAGTTCTCGAGTATTTCTTCGAAATACTCATTCTGCTATTTTAACAATATTTGCAGACTTCGGAGGCGAACGTGATTGATCCGGCAGTGGTGGCAATATAAAATTTGATTATCGAAATTATTAAATTTTCGAATTTATGTATTGAAACATTGTTAACGTGTTTTTTGTTTCCGCGATTCCAAAACATGATATTTAGATTTTGAACAATTATCCAATGTATTTTAATTGCCGACGTAGTTTTCAATTGCAAATGTGATTTTAAAATTAGGTCATTTCCGCAAAATTGATTTACAAAATTAGGGCAAAAGACGATGACGTGGCAATCCGGGTTAACAGAACTCGGGGCGCTACAGCTATTATATTTGTTAATTTTTTATTGGTGGGTAAATGAAATAGAGAGAAGGAGAAAATGAATTATTTGGAAAAATAAAAACCACCACTCCTTAAAGAAATTTTTTTTCCTTGTTTTTGAGGAAAATATGGATACTTGACCAAAAATTGAAAAATATTTTTCATTAAAAAATTGTCAATCAAACACCCTAATAGTAGGAATTTAGATTGAAAAATGACATTTTTAGGAAAAATAAAGTCAATCAAACACACTCTAAGGATGCGTTTGATTGCGAGTATGAAATTTGAATGGAAAGAAAATAAATTCTAGACAATTCAACTTATTTGTATGAAAATTATTAATTAATTGTTTTTGATTGATTTAGTTTTCAATTTAGAAAATATTATACTTATCTATTTTTTATTGGTGAATAAATGAGAATGAAAGGAGATATAATACAAAGTGAATTACTTAGAAAATAAAATCACATTCACTTAAAGAAAATACTTTTCTAGTTTTTAAGGTAAAGTAGTGTGGCAAATTTGCGTTGCACGTTAATTGAATGATGCTAAAAATAAGTGTGTAACAAAATAAAGAATAAACCTCGATATGCAAATTATATTTACAAAACCAATTTGAGGATTGTTATCAGATGCAATCTATTCACATGGTTTATATTTTAAAAAATATATAGTATCTTGATTCAACTTTGAGAATATAACAAATTGTATTTGACAATTGACATGCAACATTAATCTAATCTAAAAAATTGTTCACTAATTCAAAAAGGAAAATAACATTAAGTATCAACTCACTAGTGAATTTGTATTTGAGAAGATGAAATATTGTATTTAAGAAACTTTTGCAGATAGAGTAAAACACCAAAACAGATGAATATCAACTCAAATGATGACACTAACTATAATTAGTACAATGACATTAAAGCACACATGGGCAGCACCATCGTGGGGTTCGTGTGCAATGCCCCGACAGTGATCGACGTGAACGGTGAGGTCGCGGGGGTTGAAGGGGCAGCACTCCTCGTGGGGTTCGGGGGAAACGCCCCGACGGTTATTGACCTGACCGATCAAGTAGCGGGGGTCGAGGAAAAAAATAGAAAGAGAAAAAAATTATACACATCTTCTTCAATTGACCCATTTTATTTCCCCTCTCTCTCCACAACCTAATTGTTTTGGGACAATTTTAGAAAATGTATCTCATTGTTTTAAAAAAAAAAAAATTTGTCTTCGTGTTGCGCACAGAGACACAACTTTGTGCTGTGTTTGTGTCTTCGTGCGCGGCCGTGTCATGCGCGCACAAGGAGACAAAGATCATCTCCTTGCGCTCGCACGGAGACACATGTCTTTGCCACTTTAGGGACACCCCAACTTTGCTCAATCACTACATGGCGCCCTTCACCAATTGAACCAATCAAAACTTTAGTCAACTACAATGTTGATAAACCAGAGAAAGATAACTTAAAATAGAGATAAAAAGCAAAAAAATTGACAAGAAAAATTGAAACAACGTGAAAACTAAATACAAACGTGAATAAATAGATACCAGTGGATATATATTAAAATTAATTGTTTCATAGCAAGGAGCAATAGCAGGATCATTGAAGTACCTTCGACATATGGTAACTTTAACTGCCTCAGCAAACTCTTCAACACCCTTTAGCATTAGAGCTCTGGCCTCCACTCTAAATCTAATGTGCACAGTTTCTGCTCCAAACTAAACTACTACCAATCTGCATTAATCCACCAAAACATAATATTAGCCCCCATCAACCACGAAATTTATTATGTGAAAACATTAAATTTATCCATAGAAGGTCAACATTCGTGTAAAATTCAATTCCAACAGTTATCAATTAAATTAACTAAAAATCCAAAAATACGTAGTGAAATTGAATTTAAGAATGGTAATAGGTTAATGGTAATAAAAACTACCTTCACAGCACAAAATTGAAAACTATTAAAAAAATTGGCATTAAAATACCTTATTTCAATCACTATTTTGAGCAATCTTTTTCTCAATATAGACGCCAGATAACGAAAACTTCGAATCCTGCAAAAACAAGATTGGTTGACAAAATTATAGAAGAGAAAAAAGGGAAACATAACAACTCATAACCCGAAAATATAATCCAAACCTGTGGTGTATTCCATGGGAGTTGTGTGGAAAAATGGAAGAGTGGTTGGTTGCGTGAGATAATGAGAAGTAGAAGGCGGTGCGATAATTTTTGACGAATTTCAGGGGATTTTTTTTTTTTTAAATGGAGATTTTTGACGACGATAGAAAATGACGACACGTGTGACCTTTACTTTGGTTCTTTTAATATATAGTGATACGGTCTTGTGATCTAAAGTAAAAAAAAAAAAATTCAAGAAGAAAATTATCAATCAAACAATACAAAAATTAAAAGAAATAAATGAAAAGTACATTTTCTATTAAAAATATCGACAATCAAACAAGAGTATTAAAAAGGAAAAAGTCCAAACACAAAAACATAAAAAGACCAACTGTATTAACAGTAACAAAGTACTGTCCGCCTGTTATCTCTCTCCTACTCTCACTTTTTACACGTGCAAAGTACTCTCTCCCCCATTCATTTCCTCTCGATACAGCCACAGCCTCCATCTTGACCACTCCTCCGTGACTCCGTCGTCTCTCTATCTCTCTCTCTCTCACACCCAGCAAAAAACCAAAAAACAATCCAGGATTGTATTGAATTGTGCTCGTTATTCCCTGGCAGACGTAGAGATACAGATTCTGACAATAACTAGTATTATATATTTATGATGGCAGAGCTGGCGGCGCCTGAAGCTTACGCGCCACGGACAATACAGGTTTGGAGAACACTGTTGAACTGGTTGGCCTTTTTCTTTCAGATCTTCACTCAGATCCTCCGGGGAACGCCTTCGTTCACTCAGGTCCTCTCGTATGTCGGCCTGCGTCACGGCTCCTTCCTTTCTTCTGCTCCTCACGCTCCGTCGCATTTTAAACCTTTGCCGGTAGTTGAGCTGTCGGAGTTCGGAGAAGAGCCGGAAGCGGCCCCTCCGCCGCCTACTCATCCCCCCCTGGCTGCCGCTGTTCCAATCGCCGGTGGAGGGAAGCTGCTGGATGCTTCGTCTGTGGAGAAGCTAACGGTATTTTCTTTTAGTTTGAGTTTTGAATTTGAATTGGTAAGAATTTGATAGCAATAGGAATAAATGGAAATAAATGGAAATTTTGAGTTAGTTATTGTCATAATTGTGACTAAGAAACGATCAATCTCATATTTCATAGATTGTGATCTATTAGTATAATCATAGGATTCTGAAATCCCTAAATCTTACGTTCCTAGAAGCTTGTGGTGGTAGAAACGCAAGCCAACTTGAGAGTTTGGAATGGAAGTATTTGGTATCTATAGTTCATGGTCCATGGAATAGAGAATAGAATAGCCTTATTAAGAAGCTGGCCTTTGGTTCTTGGTGTCAAACTAAAGGTTGCTATAAACAAAACCACCAAGGAAATTTGCCACTTCAAAAAATCCAACACAAGAACTAAGGCCTCTGCTGCTAATGCTAAATTGTCCTGGGGACAAAGTTGGTTGCAAGTTTGGTCTTAGTGAAGAACGTGGTGTTCGTAATTAATAAAGCTTTAAGAAAAAAGTGTGAATGACTTTGAGGAAGTTAGCGCCTAAGGCTAAGAAGCCTGTGACTCAGACTGTGAAGTCTAATAGTAAAGGAACTAGAACCGGTGGATAAATATACCCAAATTCCTATACTGCCAATAGGCTGGAGAAAGAGAACAGGCACAGGCAAAGCCCAAGAGAAAAATAGGACCAATACTGGCATAAAGTGAGGATGGCAAATATGATGCCAAGAATCAAGAAAATATAGCTGATGAGAGAACCAAGGCAAACCACTTGGCCAAGCAACAAGAATTATGGCGGGGATCGTGGTCCAGTAGTGAGCAATGCATTGGGAGAGAAGGAATATCATCCGCCGACAGATAAAAAAACATATATAAAGCATAATTCATTTAATTAAAATTGAAATATTTAAAGAAACTGAAGATTAAAAATTCAGCTGGGCGAGCAGTACTTGGTGGCTTGCCAATGGATGGAAGTGAGGACAAGCTCAATCCAAACGTGGATTGAAGATGCTCTGTCACCATATTAGATGAAGAAAGATAGGAAACTTGTCTAGTCTTGTTTTGTGTTTTTCTATTCCTTAATGACAAATATTTATACTTGAGCAAGACTCTATATAGAAAATTCAACTGATATTTCATGGGATTATGTTTTGGACAACTGCTACAAACAAAGGGTTGTTAAATGCCTATATCTAATGATGGGAAATATTAAGTATATGATTGACTTTATGAAGTGCTTGAGTTGACTTTAGCCTTGTTATTCAACTTATTACTAATGACATGGATCATAACTTCTGTGATACAAAAAGCATCAAACTTTACATGCCATTTTATTGCGAATGATCCGTTGATTTTTGTTTCTCTTTTAGTTGACCAGATGGTTGAAGAAAAAATGTGATGTATATGAAGTGGCTGGAGACCTGAGTAAATGGAAACATAAAGAAACATTTTTATACAATTATTCACATATATTTGGGATAAGTCCTTGATGAAATCAATCAAGTGCAAGAATGCTATCTTCTTTATCTTCAGGTGGGGGTGGGGAGGGATTTGATCAAGGATAAGAGTTAACTGTCAAATAAAACAGGGAAAGGTGGAACAGATGATGGATTACTAAATCTAGAGTGAGTCATGATTTAGACTTTGTAGACTTTCGTCCTGATTTAAGTTAAAAAGTAAATAAATTCTCCATAACAGTCGGAAAAAATATTTATCTTCATTATTATTAGGCTGGTGAAATTTTTCTGTCTGAAGATGCTTAAAAATTGAATTTATTTTCCTGTCTCACCCATTTTACTGGGTGCAGGTGGTTCTTGACTTGGACGAAACTCTGGTCTGTTCATATGAGACGTCAAGTCTGCCTGCGATGATACGTGCGCAAGCCATTGAAGCTGGTTTAAAATGGTTTGAACTAGAATGTGTTTCGTCTGATAAGGTTTGTTACATATCTTTTCGACGTTAAGGATAAAGCAGAAAAGTCTACTGTCTTTCTTGACATTTGATATCCCTTTCACCTTTTCTTCATGGGGCTTCAAGGAATTTGAAGGAAAACCTAAGATCAACTATGTGACAGTGTTTGAACGTCCTGGATTGAACGAATTTCTAAAACAACTAAGTGAATTTGCAGATCTTGTGTTATTTACTGCTGGACTTGAAGGTTTCTTGACACTCCACAACTTTTTAATTTTCTTCGCTCCGATTGTTATACCATGTTTTTTAAGATATTTCTGTTTTTATACTCTTGCAGGCTATGCTAGACCACTTGTTGACAGAATAGATGCTGAAAATCGATTCAGTCGTAGACTGTATCGGCCTTCGACGATTAGCACGTAAGTGTAGAAGCTTCTGTACTGTGGTCTATTTGTATGTAGAACCGTGCCATTTTTGCATGTTCCTTACGCCTTGATATCTTTGATGCATGAAGCTTGTCCTATATTCTTTGCTTTTTGTATCCATAAATTATTAAAAAGATATCTTTATATATTAACAAAAAGTGACTGAAAAAAAAAAGAGAGAAATATAAGTAAAATAGTCACGAGATGCACCAAAGCATATATGTCTTATGGGGTTATAATAGCATCAAAGACATGGACGACATGTTTACTTTTGCATTTATAACCCTTTCACCATTGTTGAAATAATATGAGAGTGATTGAGATTGCTTATAAGCATTTTAAGGGGTTAATTTCCGTGCATATAAGCAGAACATGTTTGACATTGCTTATAAGCTATAGGAAGTTCCTTTCGACAAATTAGTTTAGACTTGCGAAAATATTTATGAGCCTTCTGTTTCATGTTTCTTTCAGTGCCAAAAGGCAGTTGGAAAGTACTAATCAAACATTATTTTTTAAAAGCTTTTGCTAATTTTGTATCTTCTCTTCTAAGTATTGATTTTTGAACTGAGTGTGTATCCTTTTCATACTCTGTTTATTGACATTACTATTAGACAATTTTCTTTCTATTTGAGTTTTCAAAGGGAGGTGTTAGGTTTGGACTCCTACTTGTTTAGCAATAAAACTTGATAAACATATGATTGGCTCGTGCTTCTTCCCTTTGTCTTTTTTTCTTTTTCTTATTTTTTCTTTTCTCTGTTAGAAGTTAGATTCCACACTTTTAAGTCGTTGAATACTATGGATCTATGTTGAATAATATCATGTTGTCTTGATTGGCTTTTGGTGGAAGCCTTCAATTTCTGCTTTCCCTTTAAAATGGTTTCCCATAAATAGGGCAGTCCATTTGAGTTTAAGAAGGGGGAAGCTTGAATAAAATCACAGTATTAGCAGATTATGTTTGCATGTGGCATTTCAAGATCACATGAATTTCTTAGTCTAGTGTAGTTTTATCAGAGTTTTCTGATAGCTGCTATTTTCAATTTCCAAAGTGGAAGTTGGATTCCTATTAGAATTTTGGATTCTTGAAGACTAAGTTTTAATCCAATTTCCATTTTTATTCACAATCAATTAACTTTCGTGATTATTTTCCTCTTTCTGATTGAAAGGTGCATTTTGACACTGCACTATTCCTGTGTATTTTAGGAATGATTCCATGAAAATCAGTTTCTTCCTCATCTTTATTTCATATTTTCTGCAGGTAAAAATCTCTGAACCTCCTTAATCTGATTGGAATTTCGCAATGCACAGCATTCCAATAACCGCAATAAGGCCACAAGGCCATTACATTGTTTTCTTTTCTTTAAATTTTCTTGTAGAATTCTAACCCACTTACCTCCCCTTAATTTGTCGTACTTGAAGGAAGGACCACACCTTGAATATGTATTCATGCAATTTATACTACTCCCTCCATTTCAAAATTGAATGTCTTCATTAATGTTTTCTCCTTTTCAAAATAATGGCTACTTACCCTAAATGGAAATTTTTTTTTTACTACTCAATCAGCATAATGTTCCTCGTATTTTTATTTAGTTACTCGATGGTATTCACCATTAAGTTCCCTTTGTTGAAAAGTTCAATGAAATTAAGTCTCAGTGTCACTGCATCCATGTTAGTTTTGTTCTATGTCTGCCCTTTTGACCCAGTCTACTCGAATTGCACCACTCTTGGGAGTAATAAAATTGAAAAAAAAAAAAGAGAGAGTCAAAGCTTCAGTTGAAAAACCAATCTAAGTAAAATCTAGTGGTTCAATTTGAAAGTGAAGGAATAATATTTTCAGCAAAATAATGAAGGGCGTTAAGGGATGACAATGCTTTGTTCATGCACAGAAATTGTACGAAATAGTTAGTGTATATAGTGTTGAACACCCAAATTCTCTATCGTTCTTTAAAACAATTTTAATATATTGAAATAAGTTATGTTCGCAATAAATCAAGGGTTGATTATGTGAATCCTTTTTTGTCAGCTTGTTTGATCCATGTTGTCTTTCAATAAAGTCTATGCAACACATGCTACAACCACTTAGACAATAATTATATTATGAAGTGTGCTCAATTTAGCTGAATTCCATGGTTCCCTCTCAGCTTCTATTTGGTTTGGTATTTCTAATATTTGTGGCACAAATAAAGTTGAATTTTATTGCTGCTTCATATTATCTAATAGAGTTTATGACAAGATTCAAAAATATCACATGTTGGATGTATGCCTTTTAACCATTCCTATGTGAAGTATTTGTTATTCGCCTTTTTATGTATTTATTTATGTATGCATGTAAAAATGCATATTGATTAAATTTTTACCAGCATAGATGATTATCAGACTTTGCCCCTCCTTTTTGTTTGTTCTAACTATGAGATTCTGTGGCCTCCCGAAGACCATACCTAATTCTTTTAGGGTGCAGGAGTTGGTTACTATCGTACCTAACAACTGTCTACACCTCCCAACATCCCAAATAGGCTGGTTACTTGAATCCTTTTTCGCCATTCCCTTTTGTTTATTGCTAGATATGCTCGATGATCTAAAGCACAAGATCATTAGCGTCTATCCTTCTATCATTGTGTTTTACCAAGATTGCATCACTATTATGAACATGAACCTCTTTATGTCTACACAACATATCTCAACCACCGAAGTTGTTCTTGTGTGATGCTTTCACAATCGGCGGTCAAGGTTAATGCTGACTGCACGTCAGCAAATACTTTTATGATCGATCCTTGTATATGGGATTTTGAAACATTTTTGGTAGGTGGACGCAACTGCACCGATCTTGTGGGACTCACAATTATTGTCCACATCATCACTCATTTCTATTTATTTATAAATTAAACCGTTTATACGCACTTCCCGAACAAGCTTTTAGACATGTATACATACACAATTTTGTTTTACTGTGATAACCTTACTTGTTTGCATAGATAACAGAAAATATCGTGAACATGTAAAGGATCTATTGTGCTTATCGAAGGATTTACGCCGAATTGTCATTGTTGATAACAATCCATTTAGTTTCTTGTTGCAACCCTCGAACGGAATTCCATGCGTTCCATTTTCTGCTGGACAACCACATGATGATCAGGTACCATGTTTGACTCATCCAATATATTTTGTTCTTCCTCACAAATATCCCTCCAACTCTTAGGACTAACTGTTATCACTACGTGCGGAACAGCTTTTGGAAGTTATTCTTCCACTTCTCAAGCACCTCTCTGTGCAGAAAGACGTACGGCCAGTTCTGTATGAAAGATTTTATATGCCTGAATGGTTTCAAAAGCATGGCATCCCTGCTTCAGAAAAGACAAACATAGGTTAAAATCGAACGAGTGTAGGATATTATTCTCTTCGGCAGTGTCCCCTAGCCAGATTTCCCAAATTTTTGTATAGAATCATTCTGTGCTCAGGAGCAGCCACTAATGAAACTCAGAAATGTTCAAATTCTTGTCAGATAAGTTTCTCTATTGCACTATCAGACATTTGCACAGGATTGTGATAATTAAGATTCTTGTGTAAAATTGTTTATAAGAATGAATTCTATGTATTTTCTTAATGTTGTATACAGTCAATGCCAATAAATAATTAGCAGCTAAACAGAATTCTGAGTTGTCACTTGAAAGAGATTGGTGTATATTAGAATGCAGTATTTCTGTATATATCTGATCAAATTTTTGGGTTGTGTTGAGGAATGCTTTATTTGGTAAACAAATTAGGGAAAAATTGCATCACTGGTCCCAACCTATTACTCTTGTAGCTATGTGCTATATTGCTAGAAAAGTTTTGACATTTTTCTCGACAGAATTTCACGTGTCATTGGATTGTTTTAAATTACATTCAATCATTTCCTACCATCAATACATTTGTCAACTAGGATGTCAATATTTTTTTGACAAAGTAGCTTAATTCGTAGTTTTAATGCTTATCTGTAAGGACCTTAGCCCCATTTTTCTTTTCTTTTTACCTTTGCTTTTGTATTACATTTTTACGGCACTATCTCTAACCTTTAAGCTTTGTAAGCTAATTGACTGATCAATGTGACAGACGAGTTGGTCCAAACATTCGTTCATTTTGACACTAAACCTCCATTTTTCTTTTTATTCTGATTTTCCCACTTTTTTCCAATTTGTTATCTTTTCTTTCCACCTTGTCGTGCTAAATTATAAAGACACGTTTTTTTCTGTTTTCAATGTAAAAATATTTGATAATAGCTCATTTTTACTTCCAATGTCCATTTCTTTGCTATACTATATTTGATGTCGTCAAATTATTGAATAAAAATATTTGATTGGTGCACATGGATAAAAAACAGTTAAAGTATGTTTGATTGTAAGTATGAAATTTGCATGGAAAGAAAATACGTTCTGGATAAATGTATTTCCTAAAACTTATTTGTATGAATGTCAATTAAATGTGTTTGGTTAGCTTAATTTTCAACCTAAAAAATGTTGTAATTTTTCATCTTTTATTGGTGGATGGATGGCAAATGAGAGAGCATAAAATGAAGTCTTTGAAAAGTGTGAATTGCATAGAAAATGTTTTTACCTACTCCTTCCCAAATTTTTTTTTTTTCTTTTTGAAGAAAACATGGTCACGGACTTTGTAAAATATTTTTAATGGAAAAATAATGACAATCAAACATGTCAAAAAAGTAAGAACTTCGATGAAAAAGTGACATTTTCCATGAAAAATAAAGTTAATCAAACACTTGTATTTATTAATTTCAAGACAATTTGGTAATTATGTTTACTCAATTTAAGATCATCTACATAAATTTTTTCACCATTTTCATTTCTTTTACTGCTGATCTACCAAAAGATTCAAAATAACTCGATTCTCAACACTCAAGACAGACTATAATAGCTTGTACAAATAGTAAAAAAATTACTTTTTGCTTGTAGTTTATACGAACTTTCTCACAATCTGAACAAAACCAACGGGCCAACTCATCCCATAATCTCATCCATTATCAGCAGAGCAAGCAACTAATTTGCATTCCCACCTTAAGAAATTGTGTCCCACTTGACAAGGTCCAAATTTGAGTATTTGCCAATCATGCCATAATATTTTAATGTGTACAAATTTAGATGTTCACGAAACGAACAACTGGAAGAAGGTTTAGCTTATGAACCAAATTCCTAATAATGATACAAAGATTTCAAATTATACATCTAACTCGTGAATCAGAGAATACACTAACCTTTTCTAGTGGAGAATAATCTTCAAACCAGAAGTTCAGAATACAAGTCAATGGTTAATGCATGTATATTATGGTGTCATGGACAATCATCTCCTGCTACGTATGCTAGCAGGAGATCGGGGAGGCTTATCACTGCTAACATCATCATCCCCTTCACTTCCATCCACGCAAAGGGCATTGTTATTAACGCTCACATCAGAACTAGCACTGCTTGTTGCAAGTGCTGAATCAGACACACTAACTGTCCCTCTTTTGTTATACCCTGATCTCACATTATACACGGAGGATGCCGGGATATTAGTCATTAGTGGACGTAGGTTGCCTGAGATGTTTCGCCTTATGCCCTGCACAGGAAAATTCAGAAATTAATTATCCAAAAAGAAAGGGGTGCTTGCAAATTTATATTGAGCACCATATATTGATTAGTATGTAATTTCACTAAATGATATAAAAAAAAACACCTCCTTCAACATGATTACAAGTAATTATAGTATCACCTGAATAACAAAAAGTTAAATTTGTGTACATACCATATGCCTTATTGCCATATCTAACGATTTCTTTGAAAGTGTTCTACCAAAGCCTGAATTGTCGGGTGATGAAGACTTTCCAGATAAGTTGCTCATGGGTGAATGTTTGTCATTTTGCTTTGGTGGAGCCAGTTTCCGCATATTTATTACTCTCTCAACCATTTTCGTTCCATATAGAACAGGGCTCACATTGTCATTAGCCTTGGCATGCAACCGATTTACAGAAGGCACGGGGACGGAGCTCCCACTGCTACGAGTATTACCATTGGGAGGCCGTCCTCTTGCTGGAGAACATGATTGTCTTCTAACCCTTCCATTTGAAAGGGGTTCGAGGGATGATGATCGAGAACTTGGTGCTCCAGGTCTACCTCTAGTGACAGAAGCAGGCCTATCAGACAGAGATGTCCGCAGATTTGATGGAGCATCAAGTGAGAATCCGGGCATGTCCGAGGGTTTCCATGGTTTGGGCCTCATAGTTGGAGAATTAGACACTGCTGGCACTGGATTTTTTGCTGTAGAGGTAACAGGCTTTATAACTGAAGAAGTAGGGGACTTAACTGGGGCACTTGACACTGATGTCCTACGAGTCGGGGTTGATGCCCTGGATGTGGACTTTGGTGCAGGTATAGATAGTCTGGTTGTAGGTGTTGAGGATCTTATGGTAGACCTTGTGATAGGTGTAGAAGATCTCGGTGGAACCGTGGGCTTAGCTGAAGGCAAGGTAGCACGGGAAGTAGGTGTTGCAGATCTCGGAGGAACCTTGGGCTTAGCGGAAGGCAAGGTGGCACGGGAAGTAGGTGTTGCAGATCTCGAAGGTTTAGATGACGTGGTTGATGTTAATTTAGATGACATGACAGAGGTTAATTTAGAAGCCGTGGTCAATGTAGATTTATCAGATGCTGTAGTCGAGGTGGATCTAGATGTTGAGCTCAATGTTGGACGCCCAGTTGGTGTTGCAGGTCTTGATCCAGGACCCCCAGATGAAGAGGGCCTGCGGAGTCCTCCAGTTGAAGTATTTAACCCAAGAGATGAAGCTGGTTGTCTAGATAATAAATTGCTCCTACTAGCCAGCTCAGGCTGGGAGTTTACTAGCTTCAAGCATAGAAAACAAGATGCAGATAAAAATATAATTCATAATTTTTGCAGATAATTCTCTAAAACGCCCAAAAAAATATTCTAAATTAGAATAGACTCACAAGGACTACTAACGTGTTTGTTCCTTGTGCAAGTAGAGGTGAATTTCTTACTGCACTATTAGTTTTGGAGAGGATTATAGACTATAACTATGCAGCTGATTATAATGATGATCATCACCTAATAGAATTAGAAACAAAAAAAAATGTAATATAAGAATATTTATCTCCTTTGCCCTTTTAGGGGCTTCATTTCCTAAAATCTGTTTGCTTCTTCCACATAGTGAATGGAAACTTATAAAACACATTGGCCACATGATATTTGTCAATTCAAACTACATGTTTGCTTTACACTAGATGAAAGAATATATCGGTCACTATGCACTTTAAGCTAAGAACTTTCAGGACAGCCAGTGAATTTTAGGAGGTATGTTGGCCCCTTGTGCATATGGAACAACCAAACTCCTATCCTATAGAAACATGAAGAACAACTAATTATGCATTCCAACCAATATTTGAACAGAATGCTATTATCTTTAGCTTACTCTAGATTTTAGCGCTGTGGGGCGAACTTTTGGAGTTCCCAGCTGGTTCATCACAGTTCTCTGTGATTCCATCTGTAGTGAAGGAAAAAGAGGAGTACCTGGAGGTGTTAAAAGCCTGAAAACATAAGAAACCTTTTATGAGTGCCATTGAATGACTGTGGATTGAGATCAAAATGAACCTCTACGTTCCACCTAGAATTCTCAAGAAAATCTAGTCCAAGCTCCGTCAGCACATGTGACAGAAGTAACTATAAATTTGAGACAAATCAAATTTTTGTTTCTACGTTCCACCTAGAATTCTCAAGAAAATCTAGTCCAAGCCCTGTCGGCACATGTGACAGACGTAACTATAAATTTGAGACAATCAAATTTTTATTTCTAAATAGTAAATAAACAAAGCCCAAATTATTTCCAAGGGATCCAATTAACATCAGCAATATGTGATGATGTGCATATATTATATGTCTTTATCTGAGTTTATGTGAAAACCAAAAACAAATTACTATTGATAACAACTCAGTTTTAGCAACTAACAGAGATGAAGTAGAGTAAAATAAACAAACTTAACCAGCAACCTTTCCTAGTGGAGTATAAGCTTTATATTATGGAGCTACATTGTATATGCTAGTTATATTCCTTAGTAAAGAAGAGTTGCAAATATTTAATATCATAACTATTCAAAAAATGTAAATTTCCATAAATCACACGTTGCTATGCTAATAATAATAATGAAAAGATAACTCATCTATGTTATTCATCAGTATTTGACCAATTACTGAATGATAAAGTATAAACACAGAAATTAGTAAATTATTATTTGGATAACTAATTAAGTTACCCATTTACGAATCTCCTAAAGGCACTCGAGTAGGCAGATACAGACACGTCCATTCCAATCTAACAATAAGTAGAAAGTACAGTGTATGCGAACTAGAGAACCTTCCACATAAATATTCTTTTCTGGAGTTGGACTGATAAGAAAACTATATAGAAACTTGAGGTGCTGTCTTTGTGTATCAACCATAAGAAATCACAGATATCTTATAAAAAAGGCTAACAGTCTAAGACGGAATTTGTCCTATAGATGCTGTGTTGAGGTCCGTTTGAAATGTGAAAATAATCAGATTCATTCTTATGGGAGGAGAAACTCAAAAGAGATATTGTCTTTCAATCCAAGTATAAATAGGAGTTTAAGTACAATGAAAGCACTCCATGAAGACAAATTAAATATTTACCATTAAAGGACATCAACACTACAAAATTTAAAGAAAATTCACAATCATCATAAAATTTAGAAGGTAAAAGAATAAAACCCTTCGAGGCATCAAAAAAATTACCACTCATAGTCATTTTTTTCACCGTCAAAATTAAGAAATTCATCAGCACCAGTCTTCCGCAGAGGTGCAGCTGCAGCTGCAGTTATATTAAAAATGGGAGAACCACCGATTCTTGAACCTGCATACAAAGTCATAAATAAAATAAAAACGAATACTTGAACAATAAAACTAAGATCACTAAATGAAAAGCTTCAGAAAAGGTAAATTTCAAGTATTCATTTTTTGCTTCAAATAATATTTCACAATCTAATGCCATCCAAAGCCAGTAACATTCACCAAACAAAAACTTTAATAATTTTTTCAGAGCAACAGCACATCAGATTACGTCAAAAAGTTACACAATTTCAAAAATTCACCAAATAGATTCATCATATAATTAATTAACAACTAATTGAGACCTTCATCACATAACACCAAAACAATAATATAAAATAAGAGAACAATTTTCCACAAAGTTAAAACTATTTTAATACCAAGTGGAGCATCAAATTCATCAGAGTTTTGAAGAAGAAGAAGATTATTCCGATCCTTCTCGCGCTTGCGCATTTCTTGAAACAATGCTAGCCCCTCATCCTTGTTGTCCTTCAGTCTCAGACTCCCCTTTTGCTCCCTCTCCGGACCCCTAAAACTTCGATTCATCCCCCCAAAAAATATATTAAAAAACAATCGTCAACTCTCCATCGACATTCTGAACCGTTCAAGCTTCATAACAACCCTGTATTTCTCCAAACCCAATTTCCTGACAAACAAATTGAACGCTAACTTCACAGATCGAGAATCAAACGAAATACATAGAAAAACAATCCACACTCCGCATACCATATTCCTTCACTAAAATATCCATAAAATCCGCATATTTCAACCAGTTAAATGTTGTCAACCCCAGAGTAACTGCGCGCATATACACATAACATTCGTGTATATATATTTGAGTAAATGTAGAGTAGAGGGAGAAAATGTGAGGGCCAGAGTTCGAATATATTTGCAGATCGGAAGGGAGTGGCATTGGGTGTAAATTATGATAGAAGCGTGGGGAAATTCATGGGACAATTCAAGTTTTTTTTGTTTCTGTATGAGAGAGAGAGTGGGGTAGCATTCATACAACTAACGGGCATTTAGTTGTCTGAATCGTGAGGATAATTACAAAAATGACCCTGAACTCATTCTTTTGTAACAAAAATTTGGGAGTACCGTTATTCATCCCCAGTGGGGATGTAAACACAATTTATATGTCTTTAAATGATAGGTTAAATAAAATATGATTTTAATTTCACCTATCATTTAATGACACATTAACGTCACGTAGACTGTGTATTCATCCCCATGGGGGATGAATAGTATTTGTTCGATCGAAGGAGTTTCGAATTAATAATGTACCAAGATTCATCACAACACGAGAGTGTTTAGCAACCTCGACATGTGATTTCGTTAGAGCTAACATAGCGTATAGCTCATTTTACACTTTATTCAAGTATAGAGTCGTCTGAAAATTTCGAAACATGACAATTCACTTTCAAAATGTCAAATCTCTATGGACTATTAATCCAAGTATCAAAGTAGAATCACCACCGTCTCGGTTGAACATTCATGCATGCTATAGTTAAAAAAGGAAATTATGCTGCTATTTGTCATCATAAATGATCATCATATGGCAAAATGATGACATTAAACTATAGGTCCAATGGAACCTGGAACCTACCATTCAATGTCACCTAAACACGATGATTATCGTCAATAATGACAACCAACGTTAAGTAAGTCACAAACCATCGGGAGACTAATTCACTTATGGACCATTGGCCGGATCAATAAATTCACTTAACGTATTAATTAAAATTTTGATTCTTTGCATGGTTAATCAATCCCATACATCAGATACATATTTGTTTGATTAAATTTTAGTAATTTTTCAATTGATTAAATTTAATTTTAATCACACATTTCGTAAATCATGAAACTTATTTAAGTAATTGATGGGCACAAAAAATTCGATTTTATGCAGAGAAGCAGACCAGGCAAGTGTGACTCTCGAAGTCAAATTCATCGTACAAGAGCCAACTAGACAAATCATTTACATAATTAAAAAGCCACTTCATCATTTAAAAAATCTAAAAAAAAAAAAGGTAAACAAAAACAACTATTACATAATTATTCAAAAAACTACTATAAAACAAGGCAACAATCTAACGAACAGAAACGGATCCACCTTAACCGCCTGCTGGATTGATTACTTTTCAGAGAGAAACTCGTACAAATTATAATCCGCTGCAGCTCCCAAAATGACAGGAAACCAGATCAAAATGCACAAAAATTGGATTCACATTTCTGATATTTCTTTGCAGTTACAAAACTCTAATGCGATCTCATCAGCCGCTGATATCACGGTTTTTTAGTGCTGATTCAACAAGTTTAACCTTTTGTGTGTTCTCACTGTTCAGAAGTGACAGTTCGGCAAGAGTGGATTTAAGCTGAGATACTTGTTCTTCTTGAACTCGACTTGCCATGCTTCTTGATTTTTGTCTTTGTTGATTAAAGAAATTGATCTGTGGAGAATGTAGGTGTCTTCTCAACCGTGCATTCAGAGCTTCAATGGAAGAGCGCAAGGCGTCCAACTCCACTCCAGTAAATCTATCTGCATTGATTAAGTTATTTACATAAAATATCAAAAAATTGAGAAAGGAAGATTATTCTCAGATGTATATATATGAGTTCCAGTGAATGTTTAGAGGGATCTGGGGCTGTTCTTCTTTTGACAAACTGAGTACCAAAATAGAAAATCCATTTGACGAGAATTTAAGTAGCATAAGTCAACTTTCATGATTCAGATAAAGTTACAAAACAAAAATTCAGTTCACCCAAAGGCAGATGGTTGGTGGATTTGGATGGAAGTGGCTGTCCTCAGCCCTCCATGCACCCCCCTCCCCCCCCACCACCCACACACACACAAACAAATAAAAATAATAAAGAAATAAATAATAAGAGAGAGAAAAAGAGATTGAGAAATCATGCAAACCAATTTTCCCCTAATAAAAAGTTTAACGTCTTATTATGTTTTTTCTTGTTTTTATTGCAAAGGTTTAGGTTCACCCTCAATGGGCAAATATTCTAAATAGGACATTGGAATGCTGTAATTCCAAGGAGTCCACCAGAACAGCAGCTAATATACATGTTTAGATCTGATTCTTGACCCAAAAGCTTGAGCTATAGGTTCTTGATTCCTTCTTGAGTCCTGATTCACTCCACGTGTCTTGGTTTTTTATGTAGGATAGTTTTTCCTCACATATGAACCCCAAGTATCTCTCCCTCCATACGTCCTCCGCGTCCCAAACCCCAAAAATTAAGCTTCCACTCCCAACAATCCTGTCCCGCACCTATGTTTTAATCATCAGTAACAATTGCCTGTCCTCGTTCTGACTACACATCCATTTCTCCATAGCAATTCATCAATGTTTCCACACAATGCCAAAGGCATGAAAATGTCACCTTTCTACCCAATAGCAACCACACCTTGAATTACTTATTTCCAAATAGTGCCAAGGATCCACATACATTTCATTCAAATTCCACCAGCTGTGGATCCGGCAAGGAGATGGTCCCAAAGAAGAGTGAATACACGTTCAGAATCCAATCTTGACCCAAATGCTCCAACAATTAGGGTGTCACTCCATCCATTTATAAGCTCACTTTTGCAGTCTTAATTTTCCAACTGGGTTCAATTTTCCCTCACGTGTGAATCTTACAGAACCCCTTTAGTTTATCAAGGAGCAGGTCAAAAATAAAGGACAAGCACTGAATTTCCTTTTCTTTCTTCATCTCATTTTTCAATCCAATTATGTGCTATACGATATGGAGTAGTCCTCATTTTCCTAAACCCTCTTCCCCATGGACTCAAACTTACAATCACTTGCAAGCAGAGGGATATATCAACAACCATTAAAGAGAGAATTTAGAAAGTCAGAGAAATAAAATACCAAGTTCTAACTTGAAGTCTTGCTCTGCCTTGGACAGTGGCTTTTTCTGTAGTCCTGATAGACTTTTCAACTTATGTAAGCGCTCTTCTAAAGAATTGTGAAGCTGAACTGCTCGTTCAATGCGACTCTCTACCTTCTCCTGTTTCTTTTCAACTTCCAAAAGTTTCTGCTGCGATTCACGTAAGCGAGAATACTGGTTGTCAATGATTTTCTTCAAATGAGGTGCATGATGCTGGAGTTCGAAATACACCTAGAAATGAGAGAGAAGAAGCATATGTAATTTCAACAAAGAAAACAAACAAATAACTTAATCAATAGGATCAGGCCAAAACAATCTGGATATATTTTTGTCATCTTTTTCAAAATATGTTCACATGCAGCAGCCAAATAGT
The DNA here is from genome assembly GCA_035079005.1 of Fraxinus americana. Taxonomy (NCBI): domain Eukaryota; kingdom Viridiplantae; phylum Streptophyta; class Magnoliopsida; order Lamiales; family Oleaceae; genus Fraxinus; species Fraxinus americana. Next base: position 28,949,550 of record CM068711.1, on the reverse strand, counting down.
TACAAAAAGCTTTTCAATTAAAATCCACAAGCACCTGCATTGTACATATTCTACAGAGAAGTGATGCTTTCATAAACAACATCAGTCAATCGAACAATCAACAGAAAGTTCTTAAGATACTACACAAACATGAACAGGAGTGGCAGTCAACTCAAATGTCTTTTTAGCAGAATTTGAACCACAAGTATCATAAAAATTAAGACCTTTATAATATATCATCCAAAATAGCTTTGGCAGTGTAACAATTATTTTTCCTCACAAGTTTGAACAAGTGATATAAACAAATCTTCTCAAGATGAAAAGAGTTAATAGCTATAATAACAATTGCAAGCATGAATTACTACACATGAATGATATGGCACGCTTATTACCTTGTGAGCATATTCCATGTAATTTTCATGGAAAAGCTTGAAATATTGATGAAGAGTTGCCCGTCCTTCAATAGAATCAGCAGTCACAGAGCGTAAATTAGGTGCAGAATGTGGTAACATAACTGCCTTAGGACCAGCAAGGAGTTCTTTGCTGATAATAGTGGGAGTGTCTATCTCTTTTAGCTCTTCAAAGAGGACAGGCGACTTCCCCTTTTCTATAGTATGAGTAAGCAACAGATTCCAAGTCTCCATCTGTAGCACAATACATTCCCAAGAAGCAGTAAGCCCCACGATCCATGAACTCCCAAATGAATCTGATAAAGCCAATAAACCATGAAGAGAAGATGTGCTCGAGGATTTTCCTGAGCATGTACTAAGAACAGCATGCACAGCAGGAGTTTTCATCTCCTCTACCTTGCCACTTGCCTGGCTAGTAAAAGGGAGAAAGTGCAAAACTATCGAATCTATTCCTTCATTATGAAGGCAATATATTCTTTCTCCAACAATGGGATCAGCAATCATTGAAATGAGAAGATCATTTTTCATTGGCAAAGCTAAATCCACAATGGCCAGCCTCAACAGGGGAGGTGGATGCCCTAACCAGGCCGTATGATTCTGGGGCTGATCAAACTTCAAAACGGAGGAACCAGTAGGAACTGATTCACAAATCATGGCAACACCAAGTATATGATCATACGAATCGACACATACTCGAGGTGCACTACCTACTTTCCAAACTGGCTGTATTTCATCAGCTAAAGCATCTATCTGCAATTGACCACCACTCCAAGCAGTCACAAGAATTGAATCCTTGCTAACCAAATTGTACAAAAAACTGACTGCCCGCCCTTCACAAACTCCTCTCTGAACTTCAGAATCCTCTCCTAGACTATGATATACATTACGAAGAGGTCCCTGGAAATAACAACCATCAATATTTCAGAGATGTTGCATAAGCATCCAAGTAAAAAATTTAAAACAGTAGCTGTAGGACAAGATACACCAGGAGAAGGGAAAAGAGTGAAACAAGAGCCTAAAAAATTCTAAGCCTAAACTCTATTGAGTATCTTCAAGTATTTTTTTATGAAAAGCTAAAAGATCCAGGCATGAATAAATCTGGAAGATACACTAGTCACCAACAACTCACATAAAAATGATTTCTAAGTTGTAGCATAAAGTGCTTAATAAAATTGACTTTTTAAATATTGGAAACTGTAGAGTAGAAGTATGTGAAACAAAAATACAAAGAGTGATGGAGAATTTGCATAACTATCTGTCTCTTGAATTACAAAGTGAAATATCCTATTTACATGGTTACTAATAACCAAAATAAGAACGTTTAAACCTACCTACCATAATCTTCCAACTATAGTTATCTTCCCTATGAGTGCCTATCAAGATTTGCTATAATATATCCTAGGCAAAGAAGTAAACCAGATTCAATCTGCTAAAAAGAAAACAATAAAAAAAAAACCAGCTTGTCTAGGACTCCAGTGATCAGCAAAAGTCAATCTTCCAACATTCTATATTAAATAGAAAAGGGAAAGAAAAGAAAGACACATTAGTTTCAGTGGCAGATAACACGTGATTTCTTCCATGTTGCTCACTAACTATTCTGTATCCTAAGAACTTGGAAGCATTCCATAAAATTAAGTGCTCATAATTTTTAAGCGTAGATTGCAGAGCTCTGATTCTACCTTGCAAAAGAAACTGCTAGGTTCAAGAAAAATGTAATCATATTAGGAGCCTGAATAATCTCATCAGCAGTCGTCATGATAATAGGAAACAACTAAGGAGTGTCTACTTAGAGGAAATAAATTTTAACTGAAATATAAAAGTAGAAAAATAAACTTTTGGAAATGAATGCAAGCAGAAACACTGAATCAAAGTCTGCATAAAATTCAAATTATAAGAAAAAGCAAGGCATCAAAAGAAAATCATAAAAAGCCTAAAATATCTTAGTGAATTAAGTCAAAATATCAATGAAAGCAGGAAATCAGATCTTTAAGTACTTGCTATGCCCAATTAAGAACACACATAATTAATAATTTCAACAAAAAAAAGTTCACAGACTAAGATTGAAAAATACCTGCAATGAAATAGATGCATCAAATAGAACATAAGGCTGAGCTTTAATTGAAAATAAGTTTCCACCTTCTCCTGCTTGACCAGCTAATCCAGGAAACGTGGATTCTAACCAAGAGATCGCTAGATTAGAATTGTTAACTGCTTTCAAGTTGGATGATTTCATCCCAAATGTATGGGCATCATTGTATATTTCCAGAATTGATTCCCATTTGTGTACACTGTTGACAGCCAAGAGTTCAATTATTCAAACTAAAGGCATCAGAAAGACTACCATGTCACTGGTAGAAGTACATTATAGAATCAAGTAATTGAGACAAGCCAATAACATTGTACCAGAAGTGTACACAGCATAGAGATACCCAAAATGAAGAGAGAGAGACAAAACAACAGAATAACGTTGCACATAATTAATATCAGCACAACGGATAGCATCTAATTTTTTTTTATTACAATGGACAATCTTACTAGTTACTACTCCTAACCTACAACAAGACGGATCAACAAGATGACTATGGAGGTTTAATATTTCTAGCCATCTGCATCAAAAGTTCTGCATGTGCTAGATACTTTGGCAAGTAACATTGCATCACTCTGAAATATTATATAATACTTATTATGATGGACAATCGTACTACTCCTAAGTCACTCCTAACCTACGAAAAGACTGATCAACCAGATGGCTATGAAGGTTTAATAATTCTAACCATCCGCATTCAAAGTTCTGCATGTTCTAGATAAAATCTTCGGCAAGTAACCAGGCATCTTGACACCAATATTTTATAATGATACATATGGGAATTGAGGGAAAAAAAAAAAAATTGGGAACTCCAGGAGAACCAAAAAGGACTTCAATTGAGCATGGATAGTAAATTACCTTCCAAAGGGAACAATGGGGCAGAGGATGTATATGGATCCATCACTAAATAAGATAAAAACCTGCATTATGAGAAGAAAAATCAATAAACTTCCATCCATGTCAAAAGCTAGTGTGGTGCTTCAGCAATCGAGGGCTAAGAAGCATGATACCAATCAGGAGGGAAATGCATTTGTGCAGAATGTTGCGCAGACACAGACACTACCACTATTTACTAGTAAAAAACTTAAACAAGTTATCAAAGTTGAGGTAAAATATTCTCTTACTATGAAAGACAACACAATAACTGTAAATAAAGTATAATACATGGCACAAGTAATACAAAGAAAATTCACATAAATGTGGCATCCATACGTGCATGTATTTATTGTGATACAACAAATTATAACATCACTAACATAATGCAATGATCCTATATAGATTGACTTCAATGTAAGTGTATGCCTATATAATTAAAAAAGGGGTAACTACTTGCAACAATATCGAATTGATAGTTCTAACTAATTCATATTAAGATATCAAGCATGTAAACACCAAGATCAAAGAGTGACTGTAACACACGGTTCCAATAAGAACATTAAGGCACCAAGATTCATGTACATCAGATTTAGAAAACGTTCAAGTTTCCTATGAAAGCTACATGCACCAAATTGTGACCAATATAAATAACAAGGAAGAAAATGTCACAAATATGTCAAGAATTGATAAAGAAATCAGTACAAAGGACACTTATCTCTTAATTCTATATTATTGAAATGTGTAAGTACTTCTAAAGGACCATAAAAATTATTATTCAAGATAAATTGTACTTATACTAACTTACCATGAATCAGCAAAAAAAAAAGTACTTACACTGAATCTGTCCCACAAATGATCACCCCCAAAAGAGAAATCCACAGGGCAGATTGATGCAGCTTTACATGAACTACCAGGTTCTATAGGTTGCAAATAATATTCCTGCTCTGGTTGTTCGAGAGCTGATGACAAATCAAAAATTCTGGGCAGACATCAACAGCACAATGATGACAACAATACACATAATATTCATGAATAAAATCAGCCTGCCATGAAATAATATCACAACGAATGCCTATTCCAACTATCTCGAGGCCAAGGACGAGATACATCCAACATTAAGCAAATGAAATAGCTAATACGCACAAGTCTAGTCAACATGCATTATGGATTACTACAACCAGGATAGATATAAAAGGTGGCTGTGGCACCTGAAAACTGAATCAGAGGAAAGGATTCCAATATGAGTGTCACTGCAAGGGTGCCAAGAAATCTGTAATGTGCGGATGTAATTATTCCTGTTGAAGTATATCTCCGAGCCAATTGACACTGTCCTGTTAAAAAGTAGAAGATTAGCAACTTTATCTTTGATCATTGTAGTTAAACAAATGACAAAACTGCCAATCATACCTTCTAATCTCTAAAACACAAGGCACCTCTTTTGTGATATTTTTATAAGTGGAAATTCAAATACTTGAAGGAGTCAATATTTTAACCACGTGAATTTCCATTTGACATGCATATGCAAAGCAAAAGGTTTCATGCTTAACATCAAGATATACAAATATAATTATGAAAGTGTCTATTCCAGACACTTAAACAAGGCATCGTTCCAATAAATAGTGCAATAACTAGAGTTCTTTTTCTTTCTTGATTCCAGCTTTCAGCACTCAATTATGTCTTCATTAAGACTGTGCTATTGATTGCTAGAAACTTATACATTTCATTACATTTATAAAGTACTGTAACAGTGTCAAAATAGAACTCCACGTCATATTTAACCCAAATTCAAACAAGAGCCAGAGAAGGCAGAAGTGCAATTTCTTTCTCAATCTCATGCAAACCAAAAGTTCTAAACATCGTGCGAGGTTATCCTTCCTTAGAAGGAGAAATCAACATGACTGGAATAGCTCACTTTCTAGAATTTGCTAACTTTTCATTTCATATATGGTGGTATTCTTAACCACACAACCCAATGTGGTGTCTGGCATTTCGATATGCTTTATACCTATTACATTTTCCTTTTCACCTCTGTTGAACCAATTTCATAATCATAAATTTCAGATATCCGTACTAGTGATTTCTTCAAAACAGGGCCAAAAGAAAATGGAAAAAGTATCTTCAGAATCAGGCATATGTTATCATACCGACAAATGATAATATTTTCTTCCATCGAAGAACGTCCATAGAGGTACATGACACACAAACCCTCCGAACCAGCTAGAAGCAATGCTGATCCATTTCTGTTCGCAGAAATCTTATCAACATGAAAACTGAGAGGAACATCTGCTTGCAATACCTATTGGAAAATTGGCATATTAGCATTGCATACTAATTTAACATCATGAAAAAGTAAGAGCTTTGTGCTATAAACAAGCTACTCTTGCACCACATTAACATCTGCTTTCAATAAATATTTTGTTTAAATTATTCATGTTCTCTAGCACAAATCCCAAATTCATAAACATCTAGAACCCTGAGAACTTAGACTCAAAACACAAGGTAGTGTTGCCTCATACACATAAACACATTTTGAATTCAAAAGAGAAACAAACTATGAAACATATAACGATAGAGAAGGAAAAAAAAAAAGACCTTGGAGGGGGATGCGGCGAGAATTGAACCAGTGTCGGGTTCGCCCAACCGAATAGATATTCTATGGACACACATTTTGTTAGAATCCCAAAAGTAAAGGCGAGAGGCCCCGTCCCAGGTCATGAGATTCCTTGGCATACTGGAGTCTCCGACAGTTTCCGCTGTGGAAGAGAAAAGCGGGTGGTTCTGGAGTAAAACCCATTGGATTTCTGCTTTTGAAGACGGAATTGATGATGTCGGCGTTACAGATTGACGTCCGCCTTGGGATTTTCCTTCCGATTCCGTTTCGTCGAATCCAAATCTCATTGCTGGTTTGTTAATGCTCTCCTGAGTCTGTGTCTAGGGTTCTTCCACTTTCTTCTTGTTCTTTCTTTTCAGTGTAGGGAAAAGACCAACCGCCAAATTAAGCCAGGTATAAATTCAGCCAGGGTCAAAAGTTCAATTAGATATGGAATTAAGCTACATGTATATTACGTTGGTTTTGCTTCGATTTTGCTAATGATACATCAAAATGTACACGGAGTGTACACTCCCTTCCCATATTTTTAATTAAGCGGGTCTCACCCCCATGTGAGGGAGATGTACACCCTCATGTACATTTTTTGAAATACAAGTAGAATTATTCATATTACTTTGGTACATCGTGGACGATATCTATAAAATTCGAGGTCATTGATTTTTCAGTTATGCTATAGGTACAAAAAAAAAACTTGACAGAATTTGAACAGAACAATGCTTAGCAATTTTTCATTGATTTAGGATTCAATAATGACAGAAAATGCATCATACAGATGCTGTCAACGTAGCACCTGTATAGTTTCTATGATTTATGGAAATAATTCTCTGTATTTAAACATTATTAAAATTAATGACAAAATTGTATGTCACGTAAACATAGTTATTTTACATTTCACAAATTAGGATCCACTACAATAATATTATGTTCACCTCAAAGTATTTATATTTTAATTTTTTTTCTTTTATGTATTTTTTTCTTTTACATTTCATTAATCATATTTGATAATGATTTTCATTAAAAATATTCGTTGGAAGGATAAAAACGAAAACGACCTATCTACCTACCATATGTTTAGAATATTCAAGATCGATGGAGCATGTATTCTCATATGATAAGAAAAATTCCTCGCGTACAAGAATTTTTTTAGATTTTTGATAGATATTTGAAATGCTTCAATCTTGTCTGAGTGTGTGTATTTTCTCTTTTCCAATCTTTCAATTATTTCCCTTCATTTCAAAAATTTTCGTATGTTTTCTGTGAAAAATTCAATTACTCATATCGGGGTTCCATATGATAATGTATGGGAAAGAAGAAAAAATTGTTTGTGCTAAGTTCATGATTCGAGGTATTGTGGGCTTTTAGAGGTATATTATGACTAGTACGTACGAAGCAGCGAATACCCACTGTATTTGATTTTATGATCTTTTCAAAAATAAGTTTTTCTCTTCTGGTAGTTTAGGATTTAAATATGAATGAATTTATCCAACTTAGTCAAGATGACAGTGTTCGACTAAGATCCTGTTTGGTAATCATTATTTCAATTTTTTTTAATATATTCATTTTCAACTACACATTCACGCAAAAAAATATTTTGTATATAAAATCAAAATTTTCTGACTACATATCCTCCAAAAATTCACTATTCAAAATATTATTTTTCCCAACTAATGGCCGTCAAATAGGGGCTAAAAGAAAGCCAATGTGTTCAAATGTATGAAGGTCCCATTTAGAATGATTTTTGAAATGTTAAAAAATGCTTTTGAAACTATTAACTAATTTTATAAAACTGTTCCTTTTAGTTAAAAAAGTTTTTAAAGCAAGTTAGTCTAACATAACTTTCTCTAAAAAGCACTTCGAAATAATAAGGTCTTTTAAAAATTAGCCTCTGTTTGGTATCCATTCTTTTTTTCATTCTCATTCTTCTACTAATTTTCAACCACACATTCATCAATAAAATAATATTTTCCATCACATCAATAACTTTTCCTTCATTTTCAACCACAAAAAAGGTGTGATTTGACACAAAGAATTCATTTTTTTCTAGAATAATGGTTACCAAACGGTGCCTTAGTTTGAAAATAAAAATTAAGATAGTTTCTTACAAAAGTTCTCATATAATAAATGGATTGTGCTATGTGTACACAATGCATTACACCCTCCTCACATGGAGGGGGACCCACAAATATTTTTATTTGTGGGGCCCCCCTCCATGTGAGGAGGGTGTAATGCATTGTGTACACCACAAGGTGTACACATAGCATTATTCATAATAATAAGCAAAAGTCATGTCAAACAGATCCGAAGTACAAGACATAATTTTTCCAATTATAACTCAAAGATCTTTATTGGCCAAGCAAGCCGAACTTAAAATTATCCAAGTATGTGCGGCAAGAAACCAATATCAAATGGGATCATAATAACATAAATTGGAATTTAAAGAAGCATTGGAATGCAAATCGACGTGGCAAAATTTCTAGTAGGGCTTTGGACATGCCGTGAATGTGGTAGGAATCACTCCAAAAAACTTTATGACTGTTTTTTTGATGTGGAAAATCGGGACACACGAGCCAAAAGAAGACCAAAAGTGAGCTCTAGTGTATTCTATGATACACAACAAAGTAGTTGCATGTGTGTTTTATGTTAAGACTGAGTCTAGCTTTGCTTTGTTTGACTCGAGTGCTACTTATTCTTTTATCTCTACGTATTTTCTTCAATGCAACTCCTATTCAACTATCGTCTGAATTCAATGTTATCCTTCCAACCAGACCGAAGAAATGCTCAAAAAGCGAATGCATAATGCATACCCAACCAATCTGATTATCCTTGCCTTTAGAGATTTTGGCTTGATACAGACAATGGACTAGTTGTCCAACCATAATGTGACCATTGACTACATGAATTTTCCAGAGAGGCGAAGTCAATATCTTTTTATAGACATGAGAAAACTTCAAAAAAAATTGTTTCGGCAATTAAAGAATCTAAGCTAATTGCACAAAGATGTCAAGGTTTCTAGGCACAAGTTGTAGAAAAATCAATTTGGTCCGCATTATCGATATTGATGACTGAAGGATCTATTCATCCTCGATGGGGAGAGCCAATTTTATTTGTCAAGAAGAAAGCCGGATTAATGCATTTATGTATAGATTATCAAGAATCGAACAAAGTGAACATGAAGAAAAAATATTCATTTCTAGATACTGATGATTTATTTTTAACCAATCGCAAGGGTAGACTCTTTCATGAAAATAGATCTTCGGTTGGGATATCACCAGTTAATAATTAAAGAATAGGACACACATAAGAAAATTTGTAGTACTTGATATGGACACTTTGGTCCTGCTTGGAAGTTTCGGTGTAATGGTTATGAGCGTTTTTCAATGTATCAATTTTGAGCGTTTATGATCGGATCAGTTATGGGTGGTTTTAGTAGCAATTTTTAAAACACTACAATCCATGTTTGAGAGTTTATTATCCGCCGGGTTCTAAAATTTTTTTTAAAAAAGTGAAGTTACATATATGTCCCTTAGTGAAATTTTGAGTTTGTGGTTTATGGCGTGAAATTTTTTATTTATAAGTGAGATTTTACTTATATGTAATTTTTTTTACATATAAGAAAATATATAACTTAAAATGTTACATAAAATTTTGTGTTAGTATTTCTTAGTTATATATAAACTTTATAATTATAACTTAATTTGTAATTATAACATAAGCTAATTTTTTACTTATAAGTAATTTTTTATATTTTTTAAGTTGTTTTTTTGTCTTATTAGTAAGATTTTTACACAAAAATATTTTTTTATCTTATAAGTTTCTTAATTATAATATAATGTTTTTTTTCTTATAAATTTATAAGTTAGTATTAAAAAAAATAAGTTTGTTGGAAATAATTATTTTATAAAGGATAAAATTAGAAGAGAATTTGAGAAACGGCAAAAAATATTTGATTTGGTGGGTTGAAAGAACCGGTCAAAATTACACTACCGTTTTTGAGTAATTTTTAAACCATTTAAAATTGGTGTCCAAAAAATGTAGGAAACACTAGTTATTTCAACCCCTCATAAACGGTGTCATCCAAAACTGGTGAAAATTAAACTCCCAAGCAGGCCCTTCGAGTTTTTGGTGATGCCGTTCGAATTAACCAATCATCCACGGCTTTCATGAATATAATGAATTGAGTATCTAAAGAATATCTCGATAAATTCGCAATTGTGTTTATTGATGATATTTTTATTTACTCGAAGTCAATGGAAGAGCATGCCACTCATTTGAGGTTCTTGAAAAATAGTTGCACGCCATGTTTAAGAAATTTAGGGGTTGTTCTCTTTGTGTTTGAGTTTTGTATTTTGCGTTTTGAATTTGTTTTGTATTTTGTGTTTTGAGTGTCAATTTTGAGATTTTTGAAAATGCGTTCTTTTTACCATTTTGAAAATTTGTTTTCAAAAATTAGGAAATGGAAACGTGTTCTCTTCTCTTCCCTTCCTCAACCTCTCTCTTTCTCTTCCTCGTGCCTCTTCCTCCTCCACCTCTTCCTTCTCCTCCTCTCCCTCGCCCTCTTCTTCTCCTTCCCCTGCTTCTTCACTGATGGTTGTTGGTTTGAGTGTTGTGGTTGGATGCGATGGTTGGGTCGTGAAGTTGAGGTCGTGGTAGTTGGGTCGCGACTTTTGGCTGGGGCGGTGGGGGTAATGGAAAATCGATTTTGGCCATGGTTGGGTCGCGATTCTGGTGGCGATTTTGCGGTGGTTGGGTCGCCATTTTTGCTAGGTAGGTGGGGGTAATGGCAAATCGATTTTGGCCATGGTTGGGTCACGATTCTGGTGGCGATTTTGAGGTGGTTGGGTCGCTAGGTAGTGGTGGTCTTTCTGGTGGCAAATTTGGCGATGGTTGGGTTGCCATTCTGGTGGCAATTTTGCTGTGGTTGGGTCGCCATTTCGGTTGGGCAGTGGTGGTCTTTCTAGTCGCAAATCTGGCAGTGGTTGGGTCGCGATTCTGGTGGTGATTTTGAGGTAGTTGGGTTGTCATTTTGGCTACACGATGGTGGTCTTTCTGGTCGAGATTTCCGGTGGTTGGGTCTCCGTTTTGGCTATGGCGTTGGGGGGTTTCTGGTGGCGATTTCGGTGGTGGTGGTGGTTGGGTTGCGGTAGTGGGTTCCGGCGGTGCAGTGGTGGTCTGGTGCGGTGATGGTTTGATGTGGTTGAAAACAAAGAAAACGTGTTTTGGAAATTTTTGTCAAGTTATAACTGAAAACACCCAAAACGACAAAATTGTCGTTTTGTGTTTTCTTTGTAAATTTTCAACTCATTTTCAAAAACGCGTTTTCGAAAATAAGATAGAGAACGCGTTTTCACTGTTTTGAAAAATTGAAAACAGAAAACGGGTTGAAAATGACAAAGAGAACAGGCCCTTAAGTTCTAGTTGGAACAAGTTGTGTTTCTCGGACATATAGTGACTTAAGAGGGTTAGCGATAGGCCCAAGTAAGTGGAAGCAGCAATGGAAGTACGCAGTTTCTTGTGGTTAACAAGATACTATTGTTGTTTTGTAACCTCTGTTCCTATCCTAACGATTGTGTCACTATTTATAGTGATGTCCCTAAAAACAGCTTTGGTTGTGTTTTGATGCAACATGGAAGGTAATTGCTTTAGCGTCTCGATGGCTGAAATTGTACAAGAAAAATTATTCGACGCATGATATGGAACTTACCATTATTGTATTCGTGTTGAAAATCTGGAGATGTTGTTATATGTCGAGAATTCTGAAATCTTAACAAACAATACAATTGATGTGTTGGAAAAAATGGCTTAGTCAACTTTTCTGGTATAATTTTGAGTGATATTCATTCGTTTATTTTGGAATATCAAAGTTGATTTGTGTTCTCATTTGGGAGAACATTGAAATCATGTGTTTACTTGTCAAAAATAATACTTGGGTAAATGAGAAATTAAAGTTCAAAGTTGATGAATTGAAAGAGGTTTACGTGTTGGAGGGAAAATTAATTAAGTTTGTTCTACATAGGAAGCTTATAAAAGCAAAGAATAATTTATATATAGTCGCACTTTGGAAGGATGTAATCATGTGCAGCATATAAACTTTCCACTTGCGGACACAGAGGCGCAAATCACAGATCTAATTTTACATCAGGTCTTGAACTTGTGTGAGAGCACGAACCACGTACATGAATGTCAGATCATACAAACCTAAAATTGACTCCTTAGGAGTGCTCACGTTTTTCTTTTATTTCCTATTTTTTGTTTTCTTTAATTGATCTTTTAATTTCTGAAACAATTGAAACTGGAGTTAATGGTATCATAGGGCTAAGTCTATAAAAGAGCTCGGATTTTTCCATTATTTCATACCAAAAATTCATACGCTATTTGCATACTCATAATTTTATAGTTCCTTGTATTTCTGAAATTTTTCAGTTCTCATCTTAGTGTTGGCAGTAATGTTCTGACACATTATGTTCGTTGTAGAAATTGAAGTGCTCGAATTCTACTGATTTTTTTCGTTATATCTTAGGAGACAGACGCTCAAAAGAAATTTTTAGCGCTTATGATGAAGTGGCGAATCTGTTTTAATGACAAAACTTGTCAAGAAATTTCAATAGGACAAAACTTGAGCAGAAGAAAAAGATATAGTTATTCCCTTTGTATTTAATTAATGAAAATTCTTGTATTGATTTATCTACATCAATATCTTCAATATCACAATTCTGGTAAAATATATTCCATGTTGTCTCGTTATAGACCTAAGTAATATTGTTTTCATACAGGATATTTATAAAATTTGTTTGACTTTAGTCAACGTGATGACTATTGAAAAGTAAATTTGTTGTTGCTTTGTTCAGAAGTCTCGTATACAATTTGTAATATACAAGAATAAAAGCTTAAAATTATATTGAAGGTAAATGTCCTGCAGGTAATGGACATTCATTACACAGAATATGCCTCGTTAAAATGTTACTAGAAAAAATTCTGTAGAAAAAACCCTGATAAAAGCAAAAGAGTACATTCTTTCTTTATTTAAAAACAAATTTATTGTTGCTCTATTCAGGAGTCTCGAATACAACTTGTAATATACCAAAGTAAAATTTAAAAATTATATTGAGGATAAATATCCTACAGGTTATGGACATTCATTACACAAAAAATATGCCTCTTTAAAATGTTACTATGAAGTACTCTCAAAAAAAATCTTGATGAAGGAAAAAGAGTACAATCTTTTTCTGAGTGGACTATAAAAGTTATCTCATTAAAAACTTTAAAAGGAAAATTTAGTGTGAGAATCACGGTCAAGAGAAAAATATTATAACGTGTATTTACTTCTTGTCACGATAATATATTGGCACATGAGTTGGCTATGACCATACTCATTATACACATCAAAATTCATGTATTGAAAGGATAATAAGATATACAGTAGATTTGTGATTGCATCCACCACACAATAATTTATCTATTTATACAAGTATTTGCGATATTTATGTTAAGGGTTGTGCATTATATATTATGATTTTATTTTTCTCATTTCCTTTTTCACATAAGTATATACATTTAGATCTATAGACTGTAGGTCTAGAAACTTTAAGTTTCTCTTCAATTTTATTACGATTGTATTCTTTAATTTGATCAATTATTCAAACGTTGGTATTCTTCAGCGACTTTCTTTCAATATTATTACTAGGAAAATGCTAGGGGTACATTGTGGGTGACATAAAGGATAACATAATGTGAGTAAGGTGGGTCCCATGCTACAGTATCGTGGGCCCCATCTCCACTCACATTATGTCATCCTTTATGCTAACCACAATGAACAGGTAGATTAATCCTTATTACTATCATTCACAATATGAAGAGCTATATTTTGTAGAAAAATAATGCCAGCAACTCTTTTCGATTTCATTTCTTTTCCTTTAATGACATAAGTTAATGAGGTATCTCATTTTTCATTATTTTAGGTGCATGAACCTCCCATGGAATTTTGCAATTTATTATGTCTAGATACTCATCAAGAGTATATGTTTCTTTAATGGGGGCCATCTTTATTATTTACTCCATTTTCTTTGAGATTTTTGTGTTAAAATCGAATGTCATCAAGCTAAAGGTGTTATATAGATTTATCAAATATAATATTAACAAATTGTGTTAAAAGGACGTTAATTCAAATTGGAGTATTGAAAGCTGGTATATGAGATTGTTAATCTCATTTAATGAGTCGATGAATTTAAATGAATTATTTTTCGATTCGAATTTTCTTATGTGATTATCTAAATAATATAATGATGCATTATATTTATTATTTTCAACTTCTTAATTTCTCCATCTAATACTGAGAAAGTTATCTAATATCATCGTTAGGGTTTAATATATCTTATAAGAGCTCAAATACTATTCTAAAATATAAAATTTGTAAAATCCCGCTCCTTAAAAGCAAATAATATTCTTATAAAAACTTAGATGTTGCTAAAGGTTTAGACCAATAGTCCAAATTACGTCCAACACCTAAAATTCCACCTTATATACGTATTTTTTAATAGTTTGTGGCTTTGAGCAATTTTTTTGTCCCTTTTATTTTTTAAAAAATAGCCCCAAATATTGTTTATTGCATTAAATTAGTTCAAAAAATATTTATCTCTAGAATTAATCCTAATTGTTTCTATGTTTCTATGTATATATAGTGCAGAGACACAAAAATTATAAGAATCGTGTTACATGCACAATCTAGATTGACAATCTTAATTCATAACTCATACTTGACAACATCACATTCATCCATTTTAAAAACTGTTTTTAAATCAATGGTCCAAATTTTGACAACACCAGCATTGTCAATCATTACTGACAAGTATGATTATATAAATAACATAATTGTGAATTATAATTCTTTCTTGGATCTCTTGTCCCGTATTCAAGAACGTGAATGTACATTTGATTATCTTTTCTATTTATATTTAACTAAGTACGTAATTCGAAACCTTAGAAATCTTGACACCGTGCAACAATATTATTAAATAGAGCTATATTAGTATTAGAATCCCACATTGTTTGGAAAAATATAAATGATCCACTTTATAAGGTGAGGGCAATCATCCCCTAATAAGCCGGTTTTATTAGGTGGAGTTAGGCCCAATATTCCTAACATGGTATCAGAGTTAGGTCCAATTATGCAATGTTGGGTGCCACCCAATATCGATCTGTTCACAGTTGTTTGGCATGGTTCACGCTGTGCGTGAGGGGGCGTATTAGAATCCCACATTGCTTGGGAATATATAAATAATCCACTTAATAAGGTGAGGGTAATCCTCCCCTAAAAAGTCGATTTTATTAGGTGGAGTTAAGCCCAATATTCCTAACAATTAGCAAATTCAAATCTGTGAAGCTTTTGTCCTACCCAACTTGACCCTTATGAAGCTGTCTCAACTGGATCGAGTTAATAATTTTGCCAAAACAATTTTTTTAAATTTTTATATTTATTTTCAACCATATATTCACACAGTAAAATATTTTGCACGTAAACTCGAAATTTTTTAATACTTTTTAACCACACATTCTCCAAAAAATCACTATTTAAAAAATATTCTTTTATGAATGGTCATCCAGCAAAGAATTATGCCAAGTGTACATTGTGTGGATGATATCTTTGTTTACATTCCATGGACGTTCAAAAAGTATTGGACGAGAATATATATATATATTTTTAAATTGTTTATTCACGTGTCGCTACGTGAGTCAAAAATGATATTAAAAAAAAAAATGTACACATATTGTCAAACAAAGAGGCTAATTGACAACATGGTGGAAGTTGTTTGAAATTCTACACTCCATTTCTGAAAAGTTGAATTTTACGGCATTTATTTTTTATTTTTTATTTTGTTGGGGGAGAGACGAGAATAAGGTCTTAGGATGGCCATAGATTCTAGAATGGGACCCACACTGGAAATTTCATAGTAATGTTGATGCCAGCACTTCTTTCTGCCTAACCCACAATTCAAAACTCAAAAGCACAGAAAATTGTGTATAATACTCCAAGAAATCTCCAATCCAACTCGACTTCTTCACCATTATTGATTGATTGTGAGTTGGGCGTATCTGTTAAAGTTCTTGAGCTATTCCTTCTCTCAAAAAGAAAATAATTGATGCGAAGTTGGCATGTTTAATTATAGACATTGTTTTAATTCTTAGAGTCAAATTCGATCAAAATTTAACACGAACAAGCTAAAGTTCAATCAAGAAATTCAGGTTGGTCGTCCCCACAAGCATGGTGTAATGATAAAGAATAAGAGTTTTAAAAGGAGTTCGGAGATTAATATCCCCGCAGCAACTAGAATATAATATTTATGTTCAAAGACAGATGTACAGTAGATATAAAAGTCTTGGTGCTCTATATTACTCTTCCATTAGTCCGGTTCGCTTGTTGTGAAGGGGGTCCATAGCAATCAAAGTAGTTCGTCCCCCTTCTCAAGTTTCAGATGTCAACTCTTTCACATGGTGTTCCATATTCTAAGATTACTTTACTCTGGCCCATTTTGTCTTGATTTCCGATTAATGAACAAGAAGGAAAATTGTACTCTTTTTTTTTTTTTGACTCGCCCCGATCCAAGTTTTCATAAGTTCTGATTGCATCCGATTACTCAAGTGGCGAATTAGGGGAAAGCCGTCACTCCTCAAGATTAGTTGAGTTAAACTTGGACGCCGAAGTCATAAATTAAAAATAAAATTTAAAAAAATCAGTTTGGTCACTAATTACTAAGCTAACATCGTGCTCATCAATATAACAAATATCTGTTGTCAAACGGAAAATATAGCCTAAACAGCGAAAAGTATTAGGACGAAGAGAACTAAATAAGTACACGAAAATCCTCATGTGTCAAGTACGAGAGGTTTAGTTCATCTTAACCGAAGACATATATGTCACTAATTTACTACACAAATAGAGGTGTATAGAGAAAGCCATATGAAGGAGTGGATATTTCTTTGATGCTTTTTATCAGCTTTCATTCATTCAAACTCACAATTAATTCAAAATGCTCAGTACGGATAAAGGCTTATTTAGTGGATGATTACATTCTGTAGATCACCTTTAGCATATATGGGCACTACCAATGGCACATAGCAAAGCATGGAACATTTGCACACTTTCTGTAAAGCACATTACTTAAAAACCAATATAGGCTCAGATTCTTCAACTTTCTACCAAGTCTGATTCAGAAGAACAAAGTGAATCATCCGTGTTAAAAAATTACAAGTCCGTGGCATGGTGCTGAGAAGCTGAGAATGGTTTTTGTTCTCAGGGTGAGTGAATGGCGTATAGGTTTGTGTGCTCAAGTGTTCACTGATAAGTGCGTTTTACACACTTATTTCGGTTCACAAACATGGATAATTGTTAATAAATATGTGGAATATAGCTTAATTCGATGTAAATTGTGTTTTGCAGGACAACACTAATGAATATGGCGGAAATGAGAAGAAAAATGAAAAAAATGGACTAAAACGAAAGAAAATAAAAGTTCGGGGACCAATGTGCAAATAACCGAAAGATACCCCGGAAGAGGAATTGGAGACATGAAGATGTCGAAGTCTAATTGAGCATAGGAAAAACACATTGGAGAAAGAAGACGTGGAAAAAGAGGCTAAGAAATGCAAAATAGTGTTCAAAGACCAAATCGCAAAGCCATAGAAGTGTCTTAGTATTATGCGGTCACATAGGTTGCTTCAGAGATTTCCCAAGCCATTTCAGTACTTCTATGTGACCGTATAAAAGTGCACTATACAAATTTTTGGGCAAAATTCTAGTTTCCTTTTTCGAGTCAATTACCCATGGAAACAAATATTGGAATGTATATTTAAATTCTAGGGCCGTCCAGAACGGGAGAGAGGTTAGACAAGAGTTTTGAGAGAGAAAAAGAGACACAAACAAGGAGAATAACATCACGACGCGAAGATTTAATTCAAGAATCAAAATTGGTGATGTCGTTCTTCATTGATTTTGCTGATTTTCGTTGTTTTACCATGCTATGCTAAATTCATTCTGTACTAGGGTTAGATGAACCGTGTAATATGATTTTCAATTCTTAGTTTTATATTCTTGACAATCAAAAACACGTTTTGAATGTTTGAATGATTTATATGAGTTTCTTTTTCTCCATAATTATTTTATATGTAATTGTGTGAGTTTAGTAGCTTGTTTCATGTATTTGAAAGAAGGGGAATAGGTTCGCCGTGATATAAATCATCATAGGGTTCAATAGGGGATAGAAATATATCGCTATACTCTATGTGAATCGTTAATTATTCATAAAATCTCATGCATTCTTTTATGTTCACATCCGTCATAGAGATATAGTTGAGTGGCATATTGGAATAGGTTACTTAATAGAGATTGTTAAATAATTTAGGAACATTGATTCTTCATTATTTTAATCGTGTGTCAAAGTGTAGAACTAGGTTTAGAGAAGAATATTACATATGGATTCGTGATCCTAATACATTCATCACATATTAAAAAACACTTCAATTTATATTCATCGCCAATTTGCATTTAGTTAATTAATTCATTGATAATTGCATACTCATTATTAATTTAGTTATAATTTCATCAAAACAAACATCTCACTTTTTATTATTTCGGTTAAGATCACAATAAATTGAATTGGAACTAATCAATCCTTGTAGGACGATACTTAGACTCAAAATGTTCACTTTATTACTTGTCAACGAACTGTACACTTACGGTGATTTTAATTCGAAATATATTTTCGTGAACATTCACATCAGTACGTGTTTAACACCTAGTTACCTGGGAGAAACCAGTAGCCGAAGATTGAAAGAAACATCGCTGTCTATGTCCATACGACTGTAGATGCCATGGGCAACAATTGAACCTGCTTACTAAGATCAACAGCAGAAAAATTTGGACATCCATGTTTGAGGAATTTAACAGCAGAATACAAGTGACAGAATCAATACATTTACAAGTCCCAATAATAATTGAGATTGTTTGGAAGGAAAGAACAATACATTAAGTTCCCTAGAAATTCATTCTTTATCTGGTGTTTATTGAGGGAATACATAAAACTATCCCGGGTTGGGAGAAAAAGGATAAAAAAAAAAAAAACTTGTTCTTCGTGTGTTTAACCTTTTAGACCCCTTGAGCAACATGATCACAAGAAGAGCAACTGTTACAGGTTTCTAGACATACAACATAATATTAGTAAGAATCATAAAGAATATTGACCTACTTAAAGATAATCTTGAAGCAATTGTGTCTACTTAAGCCACAATCTGCTCATGCTCTATGTACAATTGATCGACACAATGGGGAGCAATATCACGAGCCCGGACATGCTGCTGCTCTAAACTGTATCGTGCAGCATCGTTAGATGGAACATCTTTTACTAACGAATGAACCCAAGATACATCTGGATCATCTACATTTGGTGGAGCCATTGCTGTTGACAACCCAGCATTACCACTTCGAATACCAAAAGAGGCTGACTTCCTATACTTGTTTGAATCTTCACAGTTAAAGCCCCAGTCGAGTTTTCCATCAGGGGAGCTCCAATCTGACAGTTTAGATGGCATCAAACTCGGGGAATTAGAAGCACCAGAAAGGCAGGACCGATGGCCAACTCCACCACTACGGTCAATAAAGCTCTGGCTGCGTTTCGCAAACGAAGAAGATCTCGAGTTCATGACTGCTGCTGCCACTGCCGCAGACGAGTCGTACCCAAAAGTGGACGGATTCCTTGCTGGGGAGGATGACAAGTTGGACGGGTAGCTTGCACGGAGTTGGCTTGTGTTTTGATGAATCTGAACCCCATTTGGACCCTGCAATTGAGATAATATCGAAGGATCAAGCGATCCAAAAACATCATCAAGATTAGTGGGCCTCAAATCTGTAATTTTGCTGTATGGGGACGAGAGATTTGCCATCTCATCTGCCAACTGCTGCCTTTGTTGGTATTGTGTTCGGATTTTTCCCAATCCAAGCAAATCCATATCCAACTCCATATCTCTTGCGCTGAGAATCGTCTTGAGTCTGCTTCCTGGCAGCTGCAAAGCAAGCAAATCCATATCCAACTCCATATCTCTTGCGCTGAGAATCGTCTTGAGTCTGCTTCCTGGCAGCTGCAAAGCAGGAGGTGTGAGGTTTGCCTTGTGCTGCCGCATACTTCCACCCATGGGAGACGAACATGTAACCGATGGTGAAATTGGTGGAGTTGAAGTATTAGGGTATATCAAAGAAGATGAGCCAAGAGACAATGGGCTCAATGTTGTCAAGTCCATTGAGTTAACTGAAACAGACTTTGGCGAAGGCAAACCTGAACCTGTAGAGGCATACAGAGGACGCAACTCTTCGGGCTTATGTGCAAAAAAGCACACTTTCCTTGGACATCCAGTCTCGTCCTTGCAAAGACGGGTTCTGTATTGGGCAGGATGTAGCCAGGACTCAAAAACGCCATGAGCATATTCACAGGAATCACCCTTTGCACACGCTCCCTTCTTAAACTCGGGGCAGGGGACACAAGTGTAGGGATGCTTCCTTGGATCACGCCTCCTCGCATTCTCACCAGGATGAACAAAAGGGCATTCTGTCCAATCATGAGAATAAGCTCTCGAGCATGGCTTCACCTTGAAACTATACATCCTAAATTCATCAGTTCCATATATCCCGTTGTTAATATCTGGCAACGATACATCAATTGGATATTCTTTCTTCTCATTCCCTCCCTCTTTTGCCACCAGGGGTTGTTTAATTCCTTGTTCTTCTTCTTGATCACCAGCCTCAGAGCTAATCCCTTTCAACAGCATCTCCAAGGTTCTCCTCTTCGAATTGTTTGAGAACTTCAGATGCGGTGAAATTAGGTCACCAGGTTTATTCCCATTGGCATCGACAGCATTGACATCTGCAGAGGCATTGATTAGGAGCTTCACAACCTCAATCGATGAATCCGAACCCCCTGCCACAGCACAATGAAGAGCAGTAACCCCATCTGAGCCACATGCTCTGTTGACATCAACCTTTTGAGACCCGATAACATACTTCAAAACCTCGATGCTTCCGTACAAGGAAGCAATCATAAGAGATGTTCTCTCTTCAAACCCCATCTTCTTTGAACTAAAGCTTCTGCCATACCAAATGCTCACCTCGTCAAAATTAGAACCCTTCTCTTCTACTAGAGAAATAAAGCTTGCCAAATCATCCATGGCTGCCAGTTCAAGCAACTTTGAGCAACCTTTAAACACAGCCCTTCTCTTAATTTTTTGAATTTCAGCCTCCATTTTCATATCAAAAGGGTAAAGTTTGCTCTCTGAACCAGTGCACGCCAAACCCTAAAGACAAATCAAAGCAAACAAACTTAGTAATCATAATTATATTTATTTAATAAATTCAAACCAACAATATTGTTGTTATTACCTAGTCTCTCCTAAAAAAAAAATTCCTTCATTACAAAACAATGAATCATTCCACCATATAGACAGGGTGTCATCTTAGGTACTCTTACAGCAAAATCGTATAAACTTTAAAACATGAAAATTAAACACAAGATATGTTCGGTCCATTCAATTCACAAACCACAACATAAAAATTCAGTCTTTTGACATTTACAACCGCCTACCAACTATAAAAAGAATTTACTCAGAAAAAGACCATGAAAAATGGAAAAGAATAATAAGAAAAACAAGAAGTCTTTGGTCTATGAATGCTTACCTTGAATAAGGTGGATGAGATTTCTTCAATTCAAAGATTTTCAACAAAAAATTTGTGCATTAAATGAAATGGTCCGTCTTATGGTATTGTGGAATGCTGAGACTTTGTGGGGTTTATATATACGTGCATTTCATCAAAAAATTTCAAAGGACATAACCGTGTGGGCAGGAAAGAAGAAGGAAATTGTGACTTTTCTTCTTGCTTTTTAGCAAAAACTGCATCATTAGTCACTATGATATTATCCAAGTAACAAATTGATCCTCAATATATAAAAAGGAAGCAAGTTTATTTGTAATTGTACAATAGTGTTGGTATTATGTTTATTAAGGCCCGTTTGGTAAGATTTTTAACAGTCATAATGAGATTTTAAGATTCAAAAGTTATTTTTTTGTTTGGCTGTGCTTCTGATAGTTATAAAAGTTTTTAAAGAAAGTTGATTCAAAGTGAATTCCTCCAAAAACACTTTCGAAATATAAGGTACTTTTAAAAATTAGTTTAATACAAAAATTAACGTAGTTTTCTCTGAAAGTTCCTTTACAAAAAACAAAAGTACAAGTCATGTAAAACGGGTCATAAATCACTTCTTATCCATATATTTTCACGGATTAAAATTATTAACAACTTTCCATCACTCATATCTATTTATTTTTAATTTAAACTATTTGTAAAAATTCCCAAACATGTTTAAGAGTAATGCTAGCAATGCTAACGATCACCAAGCAATCAGACAGTGAGTTGTTATCACATTGTCTACTAAAGTTAGAATACACTTCTATTCATGCGATTGTGTAATACTGACTCACTATCACATTGAATAATAAACATCCGCACTGCTGATAAACATAATTATATTAAAATTAATTATTAAACTATCTTTTAATCCTCTTGAAAATATTTTTGACTTTCAATTTATAAACTCCCCCCAAAGTTAAAAAGCGATACCTAGCTTTATAAATTAGACATGTGAAAGTTACATGACAATTTACTGGAGATTTGGACATCGTCGTCTTTTAGTTTAGAGAGTAACTCGCTAATGGGGTAGTAAATTGGGACTGAAATTGAAAATTTCCAATTTTCCGTCAAGGCTTCAGCTTTTTGTTACTTCAGTCAAAGTCAAATCTTCAAAGCGGGCCCACCCAATCGTACTGGTTCAAGTTTATCCCATAGAAAATGCAAATGCAAATGCAATGCAGATGAAATGTAAATTTAAATGTAAACTCAAATGGAGCACTAATACGGGGGAACATAGTGGGTCCCACTTTAACTTTTTCTAATATCAAAACCGGATAACCGGTTTTTCCTGTCACGCGGAGGGTTCACTCTGTTGGAATTTTTAATTCCTGACTGTCCCCAGTCGGCGCGTGCACAGCTAATTTTATTTTTGTTAAACTTAAAGGAGAAAATATTCATAATTTAGCAAACATATACGAGCGTGTTCCATATATATTAAAATCGGATTAAAATTAAAAAATTAGTCGTTATTGTTGACTTTTATTAGACGAGTGAGACCCAATAATGATTATATTTTCAATTTTAATTGAATTTTGAGATGTACCAAACAAGCTCATAGATTTTCAATTGTTTTTATTTTGTTGCCACCGTTTATTTGTACTTAAGATCCTCACACTTTGTTCATTGTAACGCTTATACCTAACTTTTCATTAAATTATTATTTTTAATTTTTCATTAATTAGCATATTTTCTCGTTTTTGTGCATATTTTGTTTATGTGAGGAAAATATGTGTGTAGCATTTTTATATTTATTATTTTCTTAATATGATGAAAAAATAAGGCAATTTAAGCTTTTTTTATCGTTAAAAGAGACAACATGAGCTAATTAATAAAAGATTTAAGCATACGAATGTAACAAAAAAATAAAAATATATAAATGCTATAATGGGCAAAGAATGAAAATCTTAAGTGCAATTAAAATATAACTTAACAAATGAAAATTTTGATGCGAAAATAATTACTTTTTTAATTAAATACCACGTAATTAACAACTTTAACGTGCCCCCTTTTTAAATTAGAAAACAAAAATGAAAATAAAAAAACTAGAGGATAATACAAAATGTTTCGTAACATCAAAGTAGTGTTGTCGAATTTAGCACACAAAAAGGGTTAATTTCATCCATAGCCATTGAATTTTAATTTGTTTCACCACGATCACCAAATTTTATATGGTAAATAGTATTAGGGTTCTATAACCTTTGAACATTTTGAGAATAAACCATAAGCGTTTAATTTCTAGTACTCGGAGTTCAAAAACTTTCATACGTATTATAATGGAAAATGTTAGTTTACGCAAAATTATTTATTTTTACTAGTTATTTATTTATTTATTCTTACCTTTTATGAATTTTTCTCTCATAAAAGAAAAAAATGAAAATAATCCGTAATAAATACCAATTCAATCACGCATGCATTCCTAACAATTTTTTATGTTTCAAAATTTCCAAAAATGAATAAGAAATTTGTTTTTAACTACAAAACAAGAAATAATATCAAAAAAATGTAACAAAAAATTATTCAATAGAATACAGATTAAGATTTCTTATTCTTTTACAATATTGGAAGAGCGAAATCAAGTATTTTCTATATTTAATATTTTATTAACATATAAAAATTGTTTGTTACAATATAGCATAATATGTTATGAAATAAAGATAATAGAACAAGAAGAGAATAAAATATAAGAGTTAAAACTCATATGTGTATTTTATTGAAAATCAAGATCAATATTTATAGGGTCTAAAATAAGAGTTACAATTAGAATGAAATAGACTTTCTGAACTAGATAAGATTTATCTATATATTATGATAATACTAAATAATCATCAATAATTATCTCATTATTTTACAACACTCCTCATTTGATAAAAATTTAATGGGACAAAAAATCAAACGAAGAAAAAATAGTGCAATTATTTTGGAGTATTAAAAATAAATATCTCCTCATTAAAATCTTACTAGGAAAATTCAATGAGATAAAATATAAGCGAAGGAAAATAGTACAATTACTCTCTTTGATATTGATCACTGAAAATCTTTGAATCGATGCATTCCAATCTTGTGAACCAATTTCTTAAATGTAAATTTTAGTGGTACTTTTGTAATAAATTAGCCACATTGTCACTTGAACGAATTTTTTGAATATTGATATCGTCACATTTCTGAAACTCGTATGTATGAAAGAATTTGGAGAAATATGTTTCGTCATGTCACCTTTGATATAACATTCTTAGTTGTGCAATACAAACAACATTATCTTTATACAAAATTGTTGGACTATTTTTTGTTGAAATTAATCTGCATGATGCTTGGATGTAATATGTCATGTTCCTCAACCATACACATTCTCGGCCACTTCATGTATTGCAATAATTTCAGAATGATTTGAGGATATTGCTGTCAATGATTGTTTCACATATCTCCATGATAAAGATGTTCCTCCATATGTAAACACGTATTATATTTGTGATTTAGTTTTATGTCGGTCAAAGAGATAATCTGCATGTGCATCTGCATATCCCACTAGAATAGATCCCGACTTTTGAGAATAAAATAATCTCAAATCAATAGTACCCTTTAGGTAACAAAAAATATATTTAACACAATTTTAATATCTTTGTGTTGGTGTAAAGATATAATTTGCAAGAAGATTTACAGAAAAAGCTATGTGAGGTCGAGTACAGATTACAAGATAAATTAATGTTCTAATTGCACTAGGATATGGTACTTCAGGATTAATAATCTTTTCTCCATCTTCAAATAGACGAAAATGATCATTTTTCACATCAAGTGATCGAACGACCATAGGTGATGCCAATGAATGTGCATTATCTATATAAAATCATTTTATAACATTTTCTATATATATAGATTGATGAACAAATAATTCTTTTGGAAAATGTTCAATCTGCAATTCGAGACAGAATTTAATTTTTCCAAAATCTTTCATCTCAAATTCATTTTTAAAGTAATTTGCAATTTTATTGAACTATTCAAAAGTTCCAATTAAATTTAAATCATCAACATAAACTGATACAATTGCAAATTCAATATTTGTTTTCTTTATGAAGACACGTGGGCAGACATCATCATTTTTATAGTCTTCTTTCTATAAATATTCTCTGTAGCGATTATACCACACGTGTCCGGATTGTTTCAATCCATATAGTGATATTTACAATTTAATTGAAAACATGGTTTTCGGGTATGTATAATTTGTTTCTCGCACTTTAAATCCTCTAGGGACTTCCATATATATATATGTCACTATCAAGTGAACCATACAAATATACAGTCACTACATCCATAAGGGGCATATCGAATTTTTGTGACACAGATAAACTAATTAAGAATCTAAAAATAATAGTGTCCATTACGTGGGAATATGTTTCATCATAATCAATTTCTTGTTTTGTGAGAAACATTGAGATACGAGTCGGGTTTTGTATCTTATAATTTCATTATTTTTATTTCTCTTTTGTACAAAAACTCATTTGTATCCAATAGGGATTACATTTTCAAATGTTCAACACTTTTCGTTTCTCTAAAGAATTTAATTCTCCCTGTATGGCTTCTTTCCATTTTAACCAATCATTTCTATTTTGGCAGACTTTAACAAATTGTAGTTTAGGATCCTCATTTTGCATTATATAAAGAGCCATGTTAAACGCGAAAATATTATTTATAACAACATTATTTTTTCTCCGTAATTTATGAGATAACATATAATTTATTGAAATCTCATTATTTTCGGACACTTCGATTCTTCAAGAACCATATTTTCAATATTTGATTGATTAGTCTTTTCTAATGTTACTTCTTCTAAATTTTTTGATTGGTTTATCTCTTGTACTTTTCTTTTTGAGGTACATAGTCTTTTGAACCAACTGGTCGACCATGCTTCTGGCATATTTGAGATTCATTTGCTACAGCAAATTATCCTGTAGGGACATCAATTTTTGCTGGAATATTTTTTGCAGTTATATATGATTTTGTCACTTTTTCTGCGTCGACAAATACATCGGTAATTGATTCTTAACTCTTTGCAAATAAATGATTTTTTCAACCTACTACTCACATTGATTGCTACAGTGATCAAAATGAGATATAGTCGTTTCATTCCAAGAAAATTCACCTTATATTTAGGATGTAGTTTTTTCTCCTAAAGTTGGGAAAGTCATTTAATCAAAATGACAATTTGCAAAACATGCAGTAAATAAATCATCCGTTAAAGGTTCAAGATGCCTAATAATAGATGATAAATCAAAATCCACATAAATCACAAATCTTTATTGAGGACCCATTTTAGTCCGTTGTGAGGGTGAAATAGGGACTTGAATAGTACAACTAGAAATCCGAAGGTAAGAAATATTAGGTTCAAAACCAAATGTCAGTTATAAAAGTAAATATTGATATTATGCAGTTGGTCTGAGACTAACCAATGACGTAATGTGTAATATGACATGACCCCAAACAGAAGGTGGGAGTTTTGTTTTCATAAGTAATGGTCTAACAATAAATTATAGACATTTAATAAATGACTCCACTGAACCATTTTATGTATGGACACGCGCAACCAAATGTTCAACAGCAATCCCAATTGACATGCAATAATTATCGAATACTTGTGATCTAAATTCACCAACATTGTCAAGAAAGATAGTCTCGATTGAGTAATCGGGGAATTGCGCTTGTAATTTTACGATTTGAACAAGTAGTTTAGCAAAAGCTATATTTCTAGTGAAAAATATGCAAACATGTGATCATCTAGTAGAAGAATCAATTAATATCATAAAATAATGAAATTGTTCACATGGTGGGTGTATTGGCTCACATATTTCTTCATGAATCTTTTCCAAGAAAGTTGAAGATTCAATATCGACATTTGTAGCTGAAGGTCTAATGACTAATTTGCCTTGCGAACAAGCTACACATGGATAATCATTAGATAAAAGAATCATCTGGTCCTTTAAATGATGTCCATGTAAGTTTATTATTTGATGCATCATTATACTCCTGGATGTCTAAATCGATCATGCCAAAATTTAAATTTTTTTGGACCAACGAACTTTTGGTTCGTGATAATATTTGATTCAACCATTTTTATAAATGTATAATACATGTTGGATGGAAGTGTATGAATTTTTTCTTTTATCTACTTTTGATCAAATACAAAAGAAGTTACGCAAAACTATTCAACATTATTTTCTTACATCGTCTCGATATGATATCCATTATAACAAATATCTTTAAAATTAAGCAAATATCTTCCGAATTTGCTAGAAAAAAATATATCGTTAATATTTAATTTTGTATTATTTGATAAAATAATACAAGCTCTTCTGAAGCCTTCATTGATATTCGATACACTTGATACGTATTAGCATTATTTAAGAAGTACTTTTATTTTGAATAATTGTGTGCATATTTGCACTATCTACTAAACAAATATCTTGATAATCTATCTTAAATCTTATTAGTATTTCAAGATCTATACTTTTTCAGAAATACAAGTATGATATTCTTTGAAATATTGAATTGTATTCTCTCTTAAATTAATATTCTTCTTGAATATTAATAAAACTTATTTTCCTTCTTTTATTGTCTCACGAACCTTTTTAAGACAAATACGGATATCAACATCGAGTTCTCATGGCAAATAGTTTTTGCCAAATATGTCAAGTGCGGCAAATTCAAATTTTGTGATATTTGATTAACTACACAATAAAGCAAAGGGAAATACAATTAGTTTCGAAAAGTATGATTAAATATCAAATAGTCAATATCAACATAACATAAGTTATGTGTTTTCCTTCAGAGATAAACACTAATTTAACATAATACATTCTTCAAAACATGTGTTACTTGGGAGCTCGTTGTATTTTATTATTGTTTTTTCAAGATAAATATGTCAATATTTTTCTAAAATATTGAAAGTTATAATTTATGCTCTTCAGGAGCAAATAATATTTTTCAAGAATATAAATTATAATGTGCTACTTCAGGAGCAATAACATGATAAATTATTTAAAAATTCTAGATATCCAGGCCAATAGCAAACCTACTCAAAAACAGATAATAAAAAATTAAGGTGAAATTACTATTATACCCTTATTTCGCCATTTTAACTATTTTTCCGCTTTTAATCCCCATAATTGGTATCAGAGCCTAGTAACGAACCTAAAGAAAATTTTTAAAATGAATAGAAAAGATAAAATGATTTTAGAAGAATTACAAAATATTAGTATTTTAACTAATACTAATCGAATTAAATTACAAGAATTAGCAACAAATTTAAGTATTAAATATAAATATTTAAGTGAAGAAATAAAACAAGTAAATAGTCCTCAACATTTAGCAGAAATAAAAAATAAAGGATTACAAATATTAATAGATGAATTATCTGAAACAGACTCAATCTATGAACTAGATATAGAAGAAATTGAGGAACCAGAATTTGAACAAATTTATATGAATCAAGAAATCATTGATACTATGGAAACTACCTTAGATAATGAAGAAGGAACTTCACAAACAGTAGTATTTGATGAAGAGAGATATGGAGCAATAAAAGAAAAACAAATATCTTTAAGAGATAAAGACGTTTTTGTAAGACCAATATTACCTTGGTTTAACAAAACCATATATATTGCAAAATATGATGAAGTACCTATTAATATAGAAAATGTTAAAGGCAATACTACTATACCTCTTGTAACTAAAGAGTGGGTTAATCGAGAATTAGCAAAAATAAATAGATCCACTAGAGAAAGATTAAAAATATTGTGATAGGAGGAATCCAAATTATGGTGAAAGGATATTTTAGAGAAGGAATGGATATTCCTATACAAATGTATTTGATGGATAACAGAATACTTCATGATCCTATGGATGCTCTATTAGGAGTAGTCTCTGGAAATCTTGTCTATAAGAAAATTATATTTACTATAAAACCTGGATTTGCCATGTCCTTACTAGACGAAAATTTAAGTATGGGATTAAATCTATATCATAGAATTGATAGATTAATTATGCCACCAAGAAGTAAAGCTGTAACCTTACATTGTAAAGCTCTATATGCATTTACTACTACACACCAAAAAGAAATCAATAAAGTTTCAGGAGACTTCATACAAATCCATGAAGATTTTAAAGACTTAGCACAATTTACTCCACCAAGAATGTTGAGTAATAACAACATTTCCTTACCACAAGATATATTGCTTGATTTTCATCAGCAATCTAGAAGAATAGATAATAATGTAGGAAATCAAGGATTAGTTACCTTGAATACCTCTGGACAACTTATAGCCAGAATGCCTAGTAGAAGAATAGAAAGAAGTATTAGTACTAGAGAACTCGCAGCTCTAGTAGAACATCTACAAGTAGAAATTACCCAATAATGCCTAGAAATAGCATTGATATTGATCTTAGAAAGTGTGAGGAAGATAATTTCCTTATCTTAACAGAATATATCAATAATCAAAATAACTATGAAGAAATTATAGCCCTTGTTAATACAGGAGCTAGTACTAGTCATATAAGAGCAGACTTAGTTGATCATTTAGTAGAGAAAACCTACCCCAAGGAATAACTCTTCTAGACTATCATGGAATTAAATATGAAATTAAAACATTTGTTAATTTAGAACTAAGTTTTATAGATATTAAAGGAGAACAATTTAAATTAAATCTTAAAATTCATAAAGACTATAGAAAAGGAAATGATTCTAGTCCAATATTACTTGGAATGAACTTTCTTGAGAAAGTCTCACCATTTCATATACAAAAGAATACTCTACAAATAACTATAGAACGCAAACAAAAAATGATTCCTAGAATTACTAAAAACAAAGAACCAATTTATATGATACAAGGAATTAGATCAATCAAAACTAGTATACTTAGTCCATATATTGAGATAACTCTCAATTTACCAGACTATTGTATGATAAAGTTTCATGCCATAATTGATCTTTGGATCAGGTATTTGCCTATGTAAAAGAAATGTGTTCCCAGAACATTATTATAAAAGAGATTATAAGAAAACAACGTATGGTCAAACAGCAAGCGATATTGTAGAAATCTATAGAGATTTTGTAGAAAATGTTCCTATAATTATAGGAAATAGAGAATGTTTTATTCCTAGAATATATGCAACAGAGATAAAATCGGATGTGATATCCTTTTAGAGAAAATTTTATCTATACATATAGCCCTTTTACACAATATAAAGATAGTTTTGAATTTACTACGCCTTGTAATCACAAAATTAAAACACCAAAAATCTATAAAGCTATTGGAATTGCACATCAACCTATTCACCATAGACCTAGACATCGAAGTTAGGTAATCGTGGTTGATGTTATACAGAAATTAATCAAAAACAAAAAATTCCAATATTAAGAATTGAAAAATTAGAAGAAGAATTAGAAAAGGTTAAATTAGAATTAAAAGAATGTTATCATGAGCATCCTTTAACTAAATGGGATAAAGATAAACCTATGGCAACCATTGAACTAAAAGACTCAGATGCACGAAGATATCAGGAAAACAATTTCCCTATAGCGAAGAAGATAAAAAAGAATTTGAAATACAAATTAAAGAACTTTTACAATTAGGAGTGATAAGAGAATCAACTAGTCCATATAATAGTCCAGCATTTATGGTTAGAAATCATAGTGAAATTAAAAGAGGAAAAGCTAGAATGGTAATTGATTATAGAGACCTAAATTCTAAGACAATACCAAATAGTTATAAACTACCAATAAAAGATTTGTTAATAAAACAAATACAAGGGAAGTAAAATATATTCTAAATTTGATTGTAAATCGAGGATATTGGCAAATAAAATTAGATGAAGCCTCAAAACCTTTAACTAGTTTTACTACCCCTAATCCATTAGGACAATTCGAATGGAATGTTATGCCATTTGGATTAATGAATGCACCTGCAATATTTCAACAAAGAATGGATAAGATTATTAGACCAATAAAGAATTTCCGCATTGTTTATGTAGATGATATTCTTATTCATAGTAAAAACTTAAAGAACATATTGAACATCTTAAGAAGTTCAACTATATTGCTAATAAGTATGGATTAGCCTTATCGGAAAGAAAGCGAAATAGCTAAAACTGAAATTGAATTCTTAGGATATATTTTTACCGAAGAAAAAATACTTCAACAACCTCATATTGGTAAAAAGATTATAGAATTTCCAGAAGAAATTAGAGACAAGAAAGAATTACAAAGCTTTATTGGATTATTAAATTATTCCGAAAAATTTATAAAAAATTGTGCTAAATATAAAGTCCACTTTACCAAAAAACTGAAGAAAGGAGTTATATGGGAATGGACACAAGAAGATGTAGAAATGGTAAACAAAATTAAGAAAATATGTGAAAATCTACCTGAATTAAATATTCCAAATGAAGAAGATTTCTTTATTTTGGAAACTGATGCCTCTTTATTACACTGGGGAGCAATACTTAAAAGAAAAGAAAACCATAAAGAGTTTCTTTGTAATCCGTTGTGTAAATGCCGGAGGACTTGTTGCTTATACTGTGCACATTCAAAGATGCCGAAACCAGGTATGATATTAATCGTAAAGAATGCTTAGCGAGTTAAGAAAGGAGTAGCAAAATTTGAACCATACTTGCTACCTAGAAAATTTCTTATTAGGATGAGATAATACTCGGGTAAAACCATTATTAACAAATAAACTTGGAACAAGTGCGGTGAAAGACCACTTATTAGAATGCAAATGTGGTTTGCACCATTTAAATTTGATATTGTCCATATTAAAGGGAAAGATAATTTTATTCAGATTTCTTAACCGGAATGGAGCCAATCGGGGAAGGAGCTAGAAATATTGAAGTTCGAAATGAACATGAAGATTGCCGTGATAGAATCCAAGATAACTCTAATGGAGATGGTCACAAGCAGGTATACGAGAAGGCCAACATGGCTATATTATCCGAAGGCCCTAGTGCCAATAAATCAAGGCCTCGGTGCCACGATATTGAACCGAAGCATTGAAACTTCATAAACTTTCGGTTAAAGAGAATACTACTTTGTCTCCCTCATAGGGAGAAAATATTTACAAAGGATAGTATCTCCATACCGAGCTTAATAGCTCAAATATAATCAAAGCACTCGCAACACTCATGGTGTTATGGACATCAAAAGTAAAAACGATTTTATTGTGGCATATGTATTGTTTAATCTACTTTGTTGCTTTGGTTTACCGGTATTGGAGGTTGGATGAAAACGCCAACATATGGAACCTATAACAAAGTTAACCTCTATCCGGGAGCTCGACTTATTGGGTTCGTGCTCTTTATGAAATGGGAAATATAATTTGTATTTACCCATCGGAATCTTTAAAAGAAATTTCTTTGTTGCAAAAGAAGTAGTCAGGAGCTATTGAAAGGTATTGCCAAGTTCTTAAACATAAGAACATATATATCGTGTTTTTCTCTGCTGTCCGAGAATGGGATAATGAAGAAGATAGACTACTACAGTTAGCCATGTCATAAGGATTGCAACTACTTCCAAGCATCTTGACTGAGAAGAGTGAAGTCCATGAAACTACACCGAGAAGATGTTATCAAGATGACAACCTTAGTAGAGCCAAGGGATATAAAGAGCAATTTGAGCATATCCAAAAGTTATTGAAGAAAATCAAAATATTTGGGTGTATGAATCACGGGATCACTTGATTCTGACAAAGGCATGGCACCCACTAAACAAGAAGATTGGCACTATCTCGATTTTTGGTGTGATCATATTTTTGGAGGAAAGGCCGTGGAACACGAAGACAAAAAATGAAGCGTGTAACGATTTTGGCGTTATCCAAACCATAAGTGTGAAATCGTAGCAATGAAGAAGATGGTTCACCAATCTCACTAGATCCGAGGAGGAATTTCCGGATGAGTGGTTTGAATCTCATATGGAAAAGTAATGGACCCCTTTATCACTACTTTGTCAAAGTTACTTTGATAAAGAAAAGCATGGGGGTTTTCACCTACATTATTTTCCATGTTAAGACAAAGAACTTTAGGCCACAGTAAGATTCTCACAGTAACACAACAATAATGAAGACCAGCTGTAGAGCTTTTTCGAGTCTATAAAAGGAAGACTAATTCTCAGAAGAAGAAATCCCATCCTTAAGCAAAAAACTATCTTTCTCTCTAGAATTTTCAAGTCTTGTAACCATTTCAGTTTATCTCTTTCATTTGAAGTTTGTAATAAGGTAATCTCTATGGAGTTCTAATCTCTTTAGAGAAAGTACCAAGAGTGTAGCCGAAATATGTATGTATACTCTTATGCAAGAGATATTAGTGTGATGAGTTTATGAAATCAAAGTTGTTTGAAAATACTGTCTTTTTATTCTTGTTATTTTCTCAAAAACTCTTATCTTACTTATACTCCAACGGTGAGAACCTTGAGGGTTGTGCTAGTATCTTGTTGTCGTTTAGCCGTGTGTTGGCATTTGAGGCGTTGTTAGAGAAAGCCATTAGAACCTACGTTATCTTTCAAAGGTGATGTTTTAACAAGGAGTTGAAAGGAAAACATGATTCCGTGTGATCCATTGTGAGATTTGCAAAAGAGTCGAGAAAAATAATAAGAGTACGGAAGTCGTGTTGGACCATAACCCGCTTTCTTAAACTCAAATAACATCGATCACTTATATACGAGTATACAAGCATACGGAGCAAGCTCGAGGAAATCTCGTTGATATTATTCTGCATTTACCTTCTGCTTCATCTTGTAAGATCTTTCTTATTTATGTTGAATACTTGCATTAATATTTGCACTTATGATATTTATGAAGTTCTAGTTACTATCATTCAATATTTAGAAATTGATTGCGAAAGGAAAAGAGAAGAAATTAAATCATTTTATACGGTGCTTGATTATTTTCTGAAAAATAGTAGAAATCTACGTGCCTTTATATTTCTGAGAAGATATATTAATAATTAATAAAGAAATTAATAAATTAGAAAATAAAATTAGAATATTAAACGATTGTTTTAATAAAAAATATATTGATAAATACGAGCATAATTGGCTTTTCCATTTATTAGGAGAGATAAACCAAACTAATCCTATATTAGGAATAAAATACCTTGATTTAAACTAAAAGTATAAAGTAAGGATAATTGTGACTTTTTATCAAAAGAATATACCCTGCCACATGTATCTGTTTTCTAGTTGGAATTTAATTCCCTGGACGAGTAGCACTACTCTAAATTATTATAGAAAAACATCTAAAAATATTTAATCAAGTTAAGGACACAAATGATATTTTACAATGATCATGTATATATTTTGCTAAAATAAAGAAGAAGAAAAATTAAAATAAATATGCATTTATGAATTGATCTATACAAACGTGAAAATGAACACTTGTCTTCATAAAACTTAATTCACTATCATACACTCACAGTCATAAATTGACATAATTCACTGTCATGCACAATCTTCTTTGTTGAAATAAGCAATTTTGGCATCATGCATGGTTCATAACAATTCTGAATTCCCACGTATGTATAAAAAAGTAAGCAATTTCGACGAAAATCAATGCAAATTAGGGTACAAAATTCATATTGATTTCGACAGAAATTCCAACCAATTGTGTATATATATAAAAAAAATTACATGCCACCAAATTGATTTTGGTATATATGATAGATAATTAAGCTTATAAAAAAATTACTACCTTCACGAGATTTTAAAAAATTAAGTTTCAAATGTATATTTTACTGAGAATCAATACTAACATTTATAGGGTCTAAAATAAGAGTTACAATTGGAATAAAATAGACTCTCTGAATTAGATAAGATTTATCTATATATTACGATAATAATAAATAATCATTAATAATTATCCCATTATTTTACAATATAATAATTGTTTTTTTTTTTTTTTGTTTTTCCTTTGCACAACGAAAGTGCGAAGTCTACAACTTTTTCTTCCTCTTTTACACTCGCGCACACACAAAAATTCAATTGGATGTGCGCGTGGGAGGAATTGTACGGTTTTACAAAATGTGACCCGGTTGAATATCTCTACCGGTATCACGCTTTACGCGCTGTGGGGAACGCGACATTTAGCACACGTTTGTGCCAGCTGCAGCGTCACCTTCCACCACGGACTTGGAAATTGGGACTTTGTTCTTGTTTTTCTAATTGCCACGTTTTCAATGCTTTTATCATGAAACTTTGAGAAATTATCACCTAAAGGAAAAAAAAATAAAATTTGGAACAGTGATTAATGAAAAAATGTGTGGTTGAAAGTAATGAAAATTTTTAAGTTTGTGTATAATATTATTTTATTTGAAAAATATGTGATTGAAATGAAGAAAGAGAAAATAAAAATAAAAATGAGAATGTATGTCAAATAGGGCACATATATTAATAGATAAAAATGATCTAATCTCTATGGTAATGTCCATCGTGGCTAGTGATGGCAAAAAAATCCCCCCCGCTCCTACCGGTTAGGGGGGGGAGGGGGTGCCCCGCCCCGAAGCGCCCCAAACCCACCCCGTGAAAAATAAAAAAATAATTAACTACAAATTAAAAACAAAAAAATAATTAATTGGAAGTTTTTGAAAAAAAAATAAAAATAAACGGGGCAGGAAACGGGGCCGCCCGAGCCCCGCCCAGTCTAAGGT
This sequence comes from Fraxinus americana, assembly GCA_035079005.1. Taxonomy (NCBI): domain Eukaryota; kingdom Viridiplantae; phylum Streptophyta; class Magnoliopsida; order Lamiales; family Oleaceae; genus Fraxinus; species Fraxinus americana. The sequence continues at coordinate 28,913,188 of CM068711.1, read as the reverse complement.
GGGGCGGGGTGCCCCGCCCCATTGCCATCTCTAATCGTGACAACACGAGATGTTGTCACGTCTACGATGGACTTTATAATTAGAGGTGTCAATCCGGGTGGTCCGGGCCGGGTCGGCCCGCCAACATGTGAGCCCGGTAACGGCCCGCGTGAAAAAAAGCCCGCCCGCTGCGGGTTCCGGGCCGGTTACGGGTCGGCCCACAATTTTGGACTACAACCCAGGCCCGCCCGCTGACCCATCCGGGTCGAGCCCATGCGGGTCACGGGTCGTGCGGGTCGCGGTTCATTCCGGTTTGGCCCGTATGATTGTATAAATAAAATTATAAAAATATAGAATTTTTCCGATTTGGCCTATATGGAGAGCAACTATCATTGAAAATAGGATTTTGAGAAGAAAAATTGCGAGAATCCATAATATAGTAGGATTAAAAAATTTAGTAGTGACTACTAGTGAGAACCGAGAAGAAAGAAATATAATCAAGATGATGATGATATTTGCAATTGAATAATTGTAATTGTAGTAAGGTAGTAACAAGTATGAACTATAAAGTATAAATGTATAATAACTAATGAGAGGATATTGTAAAAATAAATGTAAGAATAAATTCGAATTTATTGATGAAGGGGATGATATTACCGTTAGAAAATTTATATTACCATTAGTTAAAATAAAAAAAAAAAAAATTGACCATGCAGCAGGCTACGCATTTTTTTGAATTTTTTTTATTTTTATTTTTTTCAAATTTTTTTGTTTGGCCCTCCCCCCCATTTTTTTAAATTTTTGTTTTATTTTTTTTTTCAATTTTTTTTTACGGGTCGCGGGTTAACCGCGGCCCGTGGGGGTGCAACCCGCGAAGCCCACGGGTTACACCTCCTTGGCCCGTGAACCGCCCGCACGGGTCACGGGTCGGCCCGCGGTCCCGGTTTTCACGGGCCGATTTTCACGGGTCATGGCCGGCCCGTCCGTCTTGACACCTCTATTTATAATCCCTTATAGAACCTTGCTACATTGACAAAAGCTTGTCAAATTCTGTAACATAATACCCGTCATGGAATTAAAGTATTGAACTGTTTAAAAAATAATCAATTTTTACGCTCAATCATACACTTGCCAACAAATTGTCTATCAAGAAATCTAGCAACATTTCTTGTAAAACGACTTAGACTCTTATATTTACTTAGTTCAAACAATTATTACTATTATTTTTGCATCCAAAAGATTCAATTGAATTGAAACCGGAATCAACACAAAGTCGAGATACTTTGTTTTGGCAATCAAACCAACTATGCCGGTCCAGTTTTCAAAACATTGAAGAATAAAAGCAAATATATTGGCCATAACTGCTGATAAAGTAGATGAAAATCAGCCAGATTTTCTCTGCAGGATCAATAGTTTGAAATTGAACATACTAAATCAAGGAAATAATCCCCATTTAACCAATACATCAAATTTCATTGCCTGAGAAAAAGGATTCCATAACAGAACAACAGTTTGTAACCTCCTAATTAAATATATTTAAAGAACATGAACATCCAGAGATCGACTTCTTATCATCAACCCAGCACGACGAAAACAAATCTGAAAAAAAAGCTAGAAAAGAAAATTACAAGCTCCATCTCTGACCAGTACGAGAATTGCATTGCCCATTTAGAAGCACTTTCTGTGCACAATTGATGGCCCGGACTCGTCGTATTCAGCCTTTGCAATCCACATCTACAAAAGAGATAAGAAAACAACTAATTTAGAAACTGTACGTGAAGTATCATATATGAATAGAAAATGACTCGAGCCAATGTTTGAACCTGCTGGAAGGTGCTGAGGGATGCCAAGATGGAGCCTCCTATCCATACACTGTATTTCCTTTCAGGAGGGGCAACCACCTTAATCTTCATGCTGCTTGGAGCTAGGGCAGTAATTTCCTTGCTCATTCTGTCAGCAATGCCTGGAAACATGGTCGAACCACCACTAAGTACAATATTACCGTAAAGGTCCTTCCTAATATCCACATCACACTTCATGATGGAGTTGTATGTGGTTTCGTGAATGCCTGCTGCTTCCATTCCAATCATTGAAGGTTGATAAAGAACCTCAGGGCATCGGAAACGCTCAGCGCCAATTGTAATAACCTGCCCATCAGGCAACTCATAGCTCTTTTCCACAGAAGAGCTAGTTTTTGAAGTCTCAAGCTCCTGCTCATAGTCAAGGGCAATGTAAGCTAACTTTTCTTTCATGTCTCTCACAATTTCCCGCTCTGCAGAGGTGGTGAAAGAGTAACCACGCTCTGTGAGGATTTTCATCAAGTGATCAGTAAGGTCACGACCAGCCAAGTCGAGACGAAGGATGGCATGAGGGAGGGCATACCCCTCGTAGATGGGAACAGTGTGGCTGACACCATCACCAGAATCCAGCACAATACCTAAGCAGGAAATATGATAGCACATCATCACGCGTAATTAGGCATAAAATCAGGTAACAAGCCTCCAGCACATAATAAGCAACAATTCCACTAACACAGGTTTCTGAGAGAATCAAATAACATTTATAAATAGGTTCTCAATAATACATTTTGATTTCTGAAAAGCCGGCTAGGAAATATCTGTTTGATTGAGTTGAAGACGCATATACTCTTAAATTGAGTCTCGTTTGTTAAAATAAGTATCAGGGATAGGCCATTATTGAAATACGAGATATCAAAGCACATAAAATGTTTTGTGATTAGTCATAATTTCATTGAAATCTGGGGCATATCAAGTTGTGATGCCAATTCATATATATATATATATAATATATATTATGGTCAGCCTCATTGACCCACTTAACTATTCTTATCATACAGAAATCTTAATGTTTTGAGCGCAGCTTCTGACTAATCTCTGATTTTCTTCTTCGATCCATTTATATCAAATGACTACAATATCATTATCAGAAATTATAAACTGATTAAAATGCAACGATGCTTACCGGTTGTACGACCACTAGCATACAGGGAAAGAACAGCTTGAATAGCAACATACATAGCGGGGGTGTTGAATGTCTCAAACATAATTTGAGTCATCTTCTCACGGTTAGCCTTGGGGTTGAGAGGTGCTTCAGTTAGAAGAACCGGATGCTCTTCTGGGGCAACACGGAGCTCATTGTAGAAAGTGTGATGCCATATCTTCTCCATGTCATCCCAATTGCTCACAATTCCATGCTCAATTGGGTATTTTAGGGTTAAAATACCACGCTTTGACTGAGCTTCATCTCCAACATAAGCATCTTTTTGTCCCATGCCTACCATTACACCGGTGTGACGGGGGCGGCCAACAATGCTAGGGAACACAGCTCTTGGAGCATCATCACCTGCAAATCCAGCCTACAAGCAACACAGAAGTCTCTATCAACAAAGAGAAACAGGGTAATTTGGCAGCAAGAAATGAACAGATATATTTGCAACACTATGGATAAAGAGACTTCAGATTATACCTTAACCATTCCTGTGCCGTTGTCGCACACAAGTGGCTGAATATCCTCTGCATCTGCCATCTTATACTACTTCCTGACTGAAAAACCACAGCTTCAATAAGTGAAGAATTGACTATCCTTTCACTGATTTTTTGAAAATTTATTTTCATGATAAAAGAGTATCTTGGGGATTTAACATCCAGATGTATGTTATATTCACTCTGATGCATAAAATAGAGGTCCAGAACAAAATTGAATAAAAGGAGCACCATCTTGTCTAAATGATACAAATATAAGCAGATGTCAACTATCAGATATGCCTCATTTATCTCCTCAAATTTTTCAACATAATGCACTGTTGACATATGAAACTTTGTGTGTCCACCGCAACAAACTTATGAAAATAATCAGAAATGGGTAAATTGATGCACATAAAAACGTGATTGACACAAAAACAATCGAGAACAATGTATAATTGCAGAAACTCCTTTGTGAATAGCAAGAAAATATTTAATCATGCACAATTGAGACCTAAGTTTTACAGACAAACTGACACGTGATTTTTCTAAAAGGTAGGAATTAGAACACTAGGGACACATCAATTTATATTCATAAATTATATCCTTGTTTTTAATTTTTAATATAAACATGCGGCACATGGCACATTGAACACTTTCTTGAAGGGTGTCTCTAAAGCATCTCTGGATGGTCCGTAATATAATAAAGTGGGTAAAAATTGGGACAAGGGCACGTGACTTGTTGGATACATGCCTTTAAGCGTCCGAGGGTTATCAGGAGTCTCCATGCATCATAGATTCATAGTTGAGGACCCTTGGGAAAAAATCCATAGTTAAATGGATCGATCACATAGATCCCTTTAACCGTGAGAAGATAAGGAGAAAAGTATTATATAAATACATGTGCCAGTCTTCTTCATTTTCATTGATACAGATAGAATTATAATTGTAAGATTTTGGAAAATTAGACCACAGAAATCAAATTCAACAACACACACAGAAGAATCAAGAAATAGGAAAGATCTATAACACCCATTAAAAATCCAACATAAATCAACATCACGGTTTAAGATATAAAGGTTGTAACCAATGCTAGCATTACATTTCTTATGTACTCCAAGTGATGTTAATCACGGTGTTCACTATATCAGTAATTGTAGAGTAAGAATTTATTTTAGCATTGGTTATCACAACCATTATATCTTAAACAATGATCTTGATTTATGTTGGATTTTTAATGTTGGAGTACACAAGAAATGTAATACGGTCTGTACCGTTACCTCCACAAAGGATTGACGTAGAGAAAAGAATTTCAAAATCATATGAAAAATATACTAATTCAACGTACTTTTACAAAATTAAGGTAAACAATCAAGGAAAATGCCACTCAAAACACGATGCCAAATGACGTGCTGATCACACTACATCGTAAACTCAGAAATCGAACAAAAACCAAAATTCATAGTAGAAAATACAATATTATAAACAACATGAATACGGATTATCCAGCTTAACTCAATTTATGCGCAGATCAACAGTGGCATTAAACAAAAAACACAAATGAAACCAATAGAAACAGGAAAGAATGAGTAAGTAAATACCTGGATTGGTAAATGAATGAAGAGATGTATAAAAGAAAATATAAATGAAAAGGAAAACTACCAAATGGAAAAGGTAGATTTGAAGGGGAAAAGAATGAACGAGAGAGAATTAGTTGGCGATGGATGAGGAGAAGACGAAGGAGAGATCAGTGACGCAGATAGTGAAATTGAATGGGTTTTCAAAATCGCACAAATTGAGAGGGTTATATGAAGGGAGTGGACAGATCTCAACTGTCGGATTCTCCTCCAATTCCTACGCTCTGGATGCACGGGGACGGGTGACACGTACTGAGGTAGAGGGTTGCTGGGGGGTGGGGGGGTTGATCAACAGGGGTCGAGGCCAGAACAGTCACTGACCCAAACAAATTAGAGAAAATTTCAATTAAGGTACTTTGTACATCGCGTTTCATTGTTTCCACTTTATGGTTGACATCTAATGTATAGAAATCGAGGTCACTGATTGTCCTCAGTATTGTTATAATTAATAATAAAATTGTGTGTCACGTTATGGAATGTTTTGTAGCTGGTCTATTTAATCGACCCAGTTTGCAGTTTAATTTTAGAATTGCAATTTTCGAATATTTGAAAAGATTCTTGAAACCTTTGAAGTATTTATATAATATCGTTTCCAATTTGCAAAATCGTTAAAACAATAAGGTCATAATAGTGAGTTAAAAATAATTGCACGGAATGAGTATAATAAATTTATTCTTGATCGTAATCTATTTTAGCTTATTTTCGATATATATTTCTCGGTTGGCATCGTCTCAAAAAACCGATGACCAACTATGCAGTGCATATTTCAAAATGAAAGTGAAAAACAATTAAAAGGTGGAATGAAAATAACTAGTAAAAAATCACTAATTGAAATGAATTTAATAGTTTTATTTATGATGAAATTTCAAGTGGTTGCATTTAGTTGCATATATATATTCATTTTTATTTTTATATTGTAGTTCTTTTGTTGAGACAGGGTTGATCAGTGATAAATTTGATGTTTTGAGGAATTATAAGTCGCTGTTTACACATTTTTCCTTTTTTTTTTTTTTTTTTCTTTTTGCCGTTTCATCTTACTATCAAAGTTCTCATTAGAAATAAATAAATAAATATATTGCAAGCCCTCAGTTGATTAATCCTGGATCTGCCCATGTCTAAACTTTAATTTTTTTTCAAAGAGTCATCGTACTTTCAAAGTTGTTTTTCCTATAGGCATTGAAATTTAAAATATTTTGTATAGATACTAAAACTTCAAAGTTGTTTTCGAAACAATTGTCGTACTATAAATGATTTTTTTTTTTTGGGTTTATTAGCACAAAACGTCCTTACGTTTGGCCTTTATTGTGCAAAATCTGGTGAGGAAGATTTTGGCCATCGATTTCGACCAAATCTGGCGACGTTAGGACAGGTGGTTGGGTGGTATGTGTAGAAGAGAGAGATGGTTGTCCAATGGCATGGAGTTCCGGTAGTTTGGGTGGTGGTTGGCTGGAGTTTTTAAGGTTTAAAGGTGGTGGTTGGCCTGACTTTTTGTCGTAGGTTGGATTTTTAATTATACATTGTGGACTCATTTGTAATCTTTTGAAATTTTGGGACTATGATTCTATTTTGTTCTAATCTTTTGGCTTTATTTAAATAGGATGGCATTTTTGTCATTTCATAGCCTTTAATTGAAAAAATAGATGCAAATGATGATTTCCGCAATGAAACATGAAAATACAGGTGAAAATGCTAAAAAATGAAGCATAACGATATTTTGCACACTAAAGGTCAAACGTATGGACATTTAGTGCTAATAAACCTTTTTTTTTTTTTATTTAAGAAAAGGTCGAATCTCATTATTTTTTGTGAGAAATAAAAGGGAAATGACGAATTTGGTTGCAAATGTGGATAAATGACTTCGAAAAAATGATTCATCGTTCTAACTTTTTGTCACACCAAACCGCAAAATGAGTCTTCCCATTTAATATGGATAGGTAAGTAATTCGACTTTCGGCCAAATATATTCCAAATTGATGATAACTTGACTTGGACATCAAACTTTCGGTCGCCTATCATGTTTTTTTCATCAAAAACTGCATGGACCTTGATTTTGCTACTAATATAACCAATCAATCAATATATATATATATATATATATATATATATATAAAAGATTAAGCATATGTTTGGCTAATGTTTATAAATTGATAGAAATAAGTGATGAATAAATGGTATTACTTTGTGGTGGAGGGAGGCGTGGGTCGACGAGTCCCTGGCCTTAGTTAAAATGGGACTTTTAAAAAAAAATTGTTGTTAAATACGTCCCTCACTAGATTCGAGTTCAGCCTCATAAGTGATTATAAACACTTGCACTGGCCAAAAATGCTCTAAGAAAGAGACGCAACGTATTGTTATTGTGTCTATCTAGTACACTAGACTCGATAAAGTTAAACAAGATAATGAACAATAATTTCACGTCTCTCTTTCCTAGTCATATTCGTATCAACTTGTGTTCAATTCAGCGTATCATGCACACACTCACTACATGATTGATAAGATAAATTGTAAAATAATAGGGAATACTAAGAAATAAATTATTGTTTATCTTATTGTTAAGTCTCGTTTAATGCAGTGTAACAAACGTGCTTCTGTGCTTCAACTTATGCTTTGGGAACAACGATCTGTGACAATAATGGAAACCTTAATTTTATCCTTGAAAAGTACATGTATGTGTGAAACTTTGAGAACCCTTTAAGGAAAAGAGAAGTCAGAATCCAACTGTTAGGTATTTTCAGATAAGTGGAGGGGCACCAAGAAAACAGATTGCTTCACAAGTTGTACATATGGTTTCATGATTAATACATCAGACATCAGTTACCCTTTTTTTAGAATAACTAATAATTTATTTTCTTTCACTCGAACGACATGTTCGGTACAATGAAACGTACAAAATTAGATAGAATTGAGAAGGTATAAATTAAATATTTATTTTATCCAATACTGTCAGATATCGTATAGAATTCTGGAGTTTTATTTTAAAGATTTAACTTTATTGAAAAAAGTAATTCGAACCCTTATATATATTAATTATTATTTTCATAAATACGGGATTAATGTATTGAATTTTAGGTTAGAATAAGTCGTGTTGTGCTTTACAACCTGTTGCATGCTGTGACATGTGTGACCTTTCTATCCATAGCTCATATGGAAAGGGTGGCAGAGTGTGACCCTATAAAAGCTTTTGAAACATGGAATTTTAGAGAATGAAATCATGTGCTATGTCCTAAAAATCAAAGCCTTTTTGTTATAATAAATAAACAAAGTTGGGTTGTACAATCAACCAAGCATATATGCTTCCTACTTTTTCATATATAGCATAGTTGTCATCTTACATTTTTTTTTTTTTGGCAGGGCAATGTTCTTTTCACTTATAATTTTACTTCATCGCCTACTATTAGTTGAATTGCACATCGAGCTTTTTTTTTTCCACTTTTTCTTAATCTTTTAGAAAACGACCCCATAAACGGAAATCATCAACGATCAAAAAGGTCAAATCGATAATAACTTGAATAAACGACGATGTTTAGGAAGTGAACTAGTCGATTTTTGGATGAATTGGCTAGTTAGGTTGTCGAATTGCCCCGATTCGATTTAGGATTAGTCTAAATGTACACAATCCATTACATAATGAATTACGCCCCCTCACATGGAGGGAGCCACACACAATAAAATATTGATGGGTCCCTCTCAATGTGAGGGGGTGTAATCCATTATGTAATGAATTGGGTGTACATGTAGCACAAACCCTTCGATTTAATGGTTTTACCACCTTTTGAACCATTTCCCAAAAGTAACATGCCTATCTTCTTCAATCACATCGAGTTTAACATATTAAACACATCATTTATACATTGAACGAGTCTCAAACACACTTCATGTTTATAGGAATCTAGAGTAATGATAATCTGATCGTCAACTATTCTGAATTTGTGCTCATTCCACAGACACAAATTCAGAACCTCATGCACAATTCAGTACGTAAAGATGATTTATGATAAAAGACTATTATCGAGTAACTGAACACTTAATAATCAAGATCAACACGAGTGAAGTCAAGAATTTGTATCCTTGGACCCAAATTATCTAGTGTGCTTAGCAGTCACGATACAAACACTAGCATCAAGAAAAAGAAATCCTATTACTCAAAATATTAAAAAAAAGTACTAGAAAGTTACTACCAAAGGAGAGTGACACGATGCCAGGGTTTGCCATTGTCCAACCTTACATGGCAAGCCGTAATACGAAAGGAGAAAAAATAACATAAAATCTGATCCATAATTTAAATCTTGTGATAATTGACCTCTTTCGACCTTCAATGATGCTGCTTAATCCGTACTCCATCGCAAGAAATCAAGTGCATGATAGCCTGTAAATCTACAGGAATGGGGGCAGTATTACCCATCGTCGGGGATATCTTGGTCTTCCCTCCTTTCCATCAAATAGCTGCCAAAGGACATACAGGTAAGAATAAAAACTATGTTAACAACAAACTATGGTCCATATGCTTGCCACGCTTTGTGCCTAAAGAAATGGCTTATGATCATTCTCAATAACAAGCAAAACTAAACTTGAACAAATTTCGTATCAAGTTGTCTGGTCTAGGCCTATTGGAGTAAGAAAACTGAGCAATAATGCTGGGCTGCCAGGGAGGGTGTCAAGGGCTGCCAGGGAGGGTGTCACACCCTCCCTGACAGGCCCCTCACAATAGGGGGGGAGGGGGATTTTTTTTCCTTTTTTAATTCATATGGGTCCCGCATGGGTCCCACCACAAATGTGAGAGTATGTCAACCAAAGTGTCAAATTAATTCTGGTAAAATGACATTTTCTTCTCAGCAAAGTCATATGAACCCAGGGAAGCTACTCGAGTGACCATTACATTGACCTCTACCCACCGGATAAGTTTTGAATGAAGTAGCAAAGAAGGCTGATTTACAGAAAACCTAGGCTCATATTGGCAAGGCAGAATATCATCCCAAGTGGGTCCACACTAAGCAAAGATGGGATATGTCATCTGTTTCTTCCTTAATTATCAAAAGCAACAAGAGAAAAATAATTTACCTTCTTTAATCGACGGTGCTTTGCAAGAGCCCAGTTTGTCATTATGGAGGCAGCAACAACCATAAAGATATAGCCTGCTACGGTCTGTGTAGCAATGTTGAAGCCTAGCCACTGATAAATCTCGGTTGTGTAATTTGCACATGTGACAATGTTGAATAAAAAGCCACGTGGGATTTGATACCCTCCACCACTATCGGCACCCCGGAGATTTCTCAACAAGATATGGCAATAGAAATTTGCAATTTGACAAAGCAACCCAAACCCAAACCCAATCTTCATTTGAAGATCATTGACTGGTGTGTAATGTGGGTGGTTGACATAATAAGCAATAAAAGCACCAAAGCTCCAGTAATAAGCACAGTTCCGAAAGACATTGGAAAGGGGTGACGTAGCATGGCTGAAACGGTGCACGAAAAAGGTTTCCATTATACGTTTGAAGTAGTGGAAACACCAGTAATACAAGGCATAAGTCTGGACTGGGTGGATGACGCGCTCCTTTTTGTAGCCAAAAAACTGGTACACGGGGAAGTAATAGAAGATAGGATAGAGGATCAAAGGGCCCAAGTATTCCCAGAAGAAAAGGGTGCTATACTTGACTTGGGGACCTAGATCCTTGAAAACCACGGTCAACGTGTCTTCATTCCCATCGGTGTATTCCTTGAGACTCTTCTTGTAGTGAAGGACGGTAGGCTTCTCTTTTGATCCCGGTGGAATAGGCAGGGTCAATCGCTGTCTAGAGGGATAATACTTCTTGGCTGTAGCCAGAATACATTAAATTATATTGAAAACGTCATATGCAAAATAGCATAACTCAAATAGAAAGAAATGAAGAAAAAGAACACTGTAAAGCAAGAGAAGAGACAATCACAGAACGGCTTTCAATAACCTTAAGCTTTTGACCAGTTGACCTAACAAATGATGCATTCGTCGATTGTTTTGGTACATCCAAGTATATGATCTTGTTATATGCACTCATTAGCTACATGTGTATATGTATTGGGGGGTGTGTGTTTCCATATCTCAATTAACAGAAAATACAATACAGGAAATTGAGATTTACAAGCAAATAACTACAGAATAGAAAATCAGAGTCAAAGTTGAAAGACTTAAAAGATACAGCGGACCTTAACAGAACTGTTCACTGATGTTCGTTACAATTCTGAAGACGCATCCGCATTAATGTGGCAATTTAAATAAAACAGAACAATATTCTGCATTCATAAGGCATGCAGCTGAAGATTATGCTCCTAAATATATCTTGAGATGCAAATTCTTAATTCATCAGAAAAAAAGAGAAAAGTGATACTCCCCCCCATCTACCACACTCCCTCTTAGTACAAAGTCGATAAAAAGTTGCACCTCATCTCAACAATTTCAAACATGAAATATAAAATCTACCATCCACTTCCTACCGCATGGTTTAAAATGGCTTTATATATGCTTATGTGACTTACTCTCAATTTTCTAAAGCTAACTTTGAATGCGTAAGTACTTAAGAAAGAACCAGAGGAACTAAAATATCTACTAAGAAAGTGCAATTGATGGAAGAGATTTTTCTCATCATTTCTACATGACTGTATCATTCCGGTGGATAACGGATATCCTCTGTCCCATCTCCTCTCCCACAACTCAACGAGAGCATTTGATTTTGGGTGTTTAAAGACTTACCGGAAAAACTTCAAACAACATTTGCTTTGGAGACAAGTTTTTTTAACAAAAACATAAATTCATATCTATGGATAAAACAAATGCACTGAAAAGATCATAAGCATCTGACTTGTTCTTAGCATCAAACTTTTCATCTCTTCTATTATTTAAATAACTCTTAACTAATTTCGTAAGAACTTCCAATCCCTTTATATCTCTTTTTGTCATTGGTTTACAAATGTAGGTACTAATTTGGGAGATGGACTTGGAGCAATTTTTTCCCCCTAATTGCCCTATACCTTTCCTTATTTATTCTTCTGATATTTCGGGTTTTACTCCATATGAAGTGCATGGAATTTAACATGGAGAATCCTGATCCTCTCTATGTATTATACTTGTACATGCAGGAATAATTAAATTTCAGGATGCTACTATTCACAAAGAATTACATCGAGCTTTAACCCAGCTACGAATAATCTTCCTCTGGCAATACCATTCCTCCTCTCAAGAATACAAAGTATGCGCTTCAATCCAACAAAGAGCATACATAAGAGCCAAATATTAAACCAATAGAAGTAAAAAGAAAGTGAGTCTAGCTCACTTGTGATTGCCTAGTGGTTTAAAATTATTATTCATGCCTTGATTGAATAAAAAATATTACACCAAAAACACGCTCAGTGAATGCACATTTCCAAATAAACATTCCTAGCAAATGCCTTCAACAAATTATAATAATTAAATTCCAAGTGATATCAGGCTATGAAACATATGCAAGCAAGCCAACAGCTTTAGCCTTGAGACTAAAACTTGTTTAAGTTACTTTATTCCGTAGAAAAAGTCAAAGAATTTAAATGTCTTGTGCTCCGAAGAAAAAAGAAACAGTAACAAATGCATTTAAGCTAATAACTATAATATTGGTGTAATGAACAAGAACCGAATAAACCAAGAATCTACATTTTCTGCAGAAGTTACATCATGAATGAGCAAAAAGAACTCATTTTCTAATAAACAATTGGTTTCGAAAAAATAGTGATATGTTACAAATAAAATGTAGATGCAGAACGGTATATATAATGTACTTATGTGGCAAACATTGATTCACAGTTTTAAATTTCATGGAGAGAGCAATCATGATGTCAATTTGTAACAAAAGAATAGCACATTTCGCGTTTTCATTTATAGAATATTCCATATATTTTAAGACCGTTTCTCTAATCACTACTACTGTAAAATCACACATATTTTCCCAACAACTACCTTGAGTAACTCTTACAAACATGACAGAAAATTCAGCATTCAATGCGAAGAAATTCAAGGAAAAAAAAATTCTTAAAACAGAACTATAACAGAAACTTGGTAATAACATACATCGTTTGTGAATTGCTTCCTGCAGATCAGCCACAGTAGCCTAAAAAACAAGACCACATTACAATTAGAACCATACACATGTTCTTCTTTAAGACATTAACACGAACACCAAACACACACCCAAATCAAGATTTGAACTCTAAACGAACAACAAAAGATGAACCAATTGAGGAAAAAAACAAGAAACTTACAGAATCACTGAGCTCAAGGCCACCCTTTATGAGTTCTCTGCCGCTACGAGTCGTGACCACCACCTTCATATTTGTTCCAAGATTTAAGAGAAACCCAGTGTTTTTTCTGTTCAAGATCTACTCAAGATTATAGATATGGACTCGGATTTAGCTAGGAGGGGAGATTTATATGAAGGTGAAGAAGTCCAACGAGGCAGGAACAAGCAATTAATGGCGTGTAGTTGGGGTAGATGGCCAAACCAATTGCACCGATAAACCACTCTACACCCTACTACCTTCACAAATTAAATTCACATTTGCATCAATACTTTAATGAATAATGCTATTTATTGAGTGATAAGTTAAATGAAAAATTAAAATCATCACTTATTATTTAATATCGCGTTAATGCCACAATTGAGATTAATGTTAAATATCATTACTCTACTTTGATGAGAAATTTGGCCACACCTTTGATCCATAAAAAATAATAATAAAAATTCAAAAGGTTTTAATTGGTAAAAATACAAAATTGTCATTCAGTTTTTAAATAAAAAAATGAAGAAATTACACCTTGTGTCATTTTGCTACCATATAATTACCAAAATGTCACATTTTTAAATTAGTTGCAAGAATGTCATAATTAGACATTTTTACCTCTCTGCATAATTTCAATACCTAAAATGTCCACCATTAATTGAGATTTGACTCCATATTAAATTTGTACTATTTTTCATCTCCAAAACGTCAAAACAAGGAAAAAAGGGAGGGAAATAATTGTCATCTGCAAAACACAGACAGCCCTAATTGAGATTTTCATTTGGGAGTTCGACCGGCGACCCACCACCGGCCAAAGCAAGAAAGTTCGACCTAGGCCTCGGGCCCAAAAATTAAAGGGCCTCATATATTTTTTTCGTAATAACTCATTCCTATTCTTATATGTCTTCCTCAATTCCACGCATCAGAAACGGCGAATTCCGAAACGGCGAAACCCACCCTCGACGGTCTGTCTTCTTGCTTCTCTCTCAGCCGTCCACGGTCCACCGTCCGCCATCGTGCCACGCCACTGCTTGCCTACGGTATAAACTCTGATTTCTATGTATTCCTTCTCTTTTTTGCCTGAATTGCCTGATTTTCGTGGAGGGTTGGCTAGAGATTTTGAGTTTTATTCAGTTTTGGTTGATGAGTTTTGCAATAATGACATCTTATTGAAGGGGTTGAGGGTTTTGAGGGTGATGGTCAGTGAGAATTTGGTGGTTGGGGTTGGGGATGATGTAAGGGTGTTTATTTACAGGGGTCTATTGAGGGAGGTCAGGATTAGGGACGCCATGGAATTGAATGAGATTTTGTGCTGTGTTTATGCTAGCTAGTGGTGCTGGTGTGATGGTGAAACTGTGAAGATGGTAGTGGATTTATTGGATTGCTTGATAGACAATTGGTTTCAATAGAAATACAAGTAATCGATTTCCTGTGCATTACTTGATTTTATTTTTTTACATGATTGTGGTAAGAATTAATTTGTTATGATGTTCTAGTTTGAAATAGTTTGCTTTCTACTAATAATCATAATGTTATCTTTAACAAAAACTCGAGGACAAAGATAAGATAGCTAATTTTGCATTGATTATTTATGAATTAAATGGAGATTGCATTAATAAATAGGTGTGATTAAAAAAATAAATAAAATGAAGTCACTCAATACAAACTGTGATATTAGAAGGATGTGGTTTGTAAAAACTTAAGTACAATTTAATTATGCATTTTTCATTTGAATGCTTGATGCTTTCACTTGATGGATAAACTTGCCTGATCCAGATTCACTGATTTCACTTGTATGGCCATCTTGTCCTCTTAAATTATAACCATAATACTTGACCCAATCTTAATAAAGCATGGCTTTGTTATTGATTTTACATTGGATTGTCATTGATATACCTTGATTTGCACGTTTTTTAGCAGTAAGTTTGGGGTTTAATTCATACAGTATTTTCAATTGCTTTTAAATACGATGAATAACACATAATTTTTTGGCCCTGTTTATGCATTTTTGGTTGAAAGATTGATGCTTTTCACATGTTGGATAAACTTGCCTTATCTTGATCATTCATTTTGAATGTAGAAACTCTTTTTTTTTTTTTTTTGTATGTGTCACCACTTCCTGTACAATGGCTAACCTTAGCAAATTATTTGCATATGGGTGACTTGTGAACATGTGTTATGTCTTTCTCGAAAGTTGACTACAATCGTTTTCTACAGTTGGGTAAAATAGGGATAGGCGAACTGTCGTTCCCGACAGTTATCCTCAGACATTCTCGGCAGTTGAGTCAATTTGTTACTGGTCAACTGTCGATCCTGACAGTTAGCTTCAGTAATTCTCGGCAGATGGCTGCCTTATGAAATAAACATATGTTCCATTTCTTATGAAATTTTCATCACATATCGTTTTACAGATTGATCATGTTGCCTTGATTTAGTAATTTCATGACATTATATGTTTGACGTACATACGTTGATTGCTGTTTGTTTGCATCCGTGTGTATTGGCTTCTACATTTATAAGGTACGATTAGCTGATCATTTTCCACTGTGTTTTCATTGCAGATGAGATGGAGTTTGAATTCTTGGTTCCTGAAGACGCAAGGTTGCGTGCACACATATCACAACGAAGTAACTTGACGTACGTGAAAAGGGTGTTGGAGCACTTCGATGACCGACAACTCCACGAGTCGTCCCTTGGGTTCTTGGCCGACGTTCCAGACATCCAATTCTCCGCCCAACTCATCCAACAGCCTGTCTTCAGAGGCATCCGAACAGACAAGTCGCACGAATTGTGAACGTGCAAGGACACTACTGTCGATTTGGACTACAAGAGTATGCAGTGGTGACCAGCTTGCGTTGCGTTGTCCCACCTGAGGATGATCGGTTTCATCGAGTGCTGGAAAAAATGAGACTAAATGACACGTATTTTAGAGCTATCGACAAAATTACTTGTGCCCAGATTGAGAAGACATTAGTTCGATCGTCGACCCCACGAACTGATCGATACAAGCTGGGTCTTGCACTCATTATGGAAGGAGTATTCAACGCTCGGGCAATAATGTTGGTATTGATTTCACGACACTTTCGATCGTCGATGACCTGGATGTCTTTTTTGCCTACCCTTGGCGTAGAGTGGGGTACAATCGTCTCATCAAGGGATTTTGGGGCTCATTTGCTCGCAAATTTCGCGATGGCAAGAGGAAGCATGAGAAGGTGATCACTTACACAGTTCATGGCTTTCCCATAGAAATGCAGGTACGGGTTATTTTTCAATTTGAGCTGAATTCCTTATTAACATGCCAGTCTGTCAGGATATTTAAGTTGACATTGACTATGTTTGACCCATCTTACGATAGATATGGGTGTTTTGAAGTGATACCTGAAATTGGCGAATCTTTTGGTCAGTGGGTAGGTGAACAATCCCCCCATCTACTCAACTGGACGGCTACGAAATAGTCGCAGCATTGCACATACGATGCATTCTTCAAGAAAGTTCAGGTAACGTTTCGTCTTCGAAGTTAGTGAAAATGTTATTTTCTTTCAATCCAAAAATTTCGATGACATTTAATTCCATTGAACAAACTGTTACTTCTTGGACAGCTGCATGTTTTCGCAACGCTACGTCCGACCGAGCGGAGCGCAACCAACACTACATCTCAACTCTTGCGCCATTTAATGATGATGCCGTGCCCGTTCTGGACGACCTTACAAGGACTATGGTTGCTGCGCAGTTTCATGCTGATGTTGATGCCGAGGAGAGTGGAGGACATGGGTAGGATTCGAGTTTAGAGGAAGAAGACGGTGATTAGATTAGTGGAGGGTCGGACGACATTGCTTCTGGTGCACGTGATCGTGTAGGGTATGCTGCCGAAGAAAATGAGGATTCTAGTTTGGACAATAGAGGAGATGGCGGCTATTGTGAGAGCCCTGCTCATTGTGTTGGGCAGTCTGCCGAAGAACATGGGGATTCTAGTTCATAGAAGAGCGGAGATGAAGGTGAATGAGAGAGACTTATTGATCGTGCGTCCTCAATATCCAGATAGCGGGGTGTACAAACTGGAAATGGGTTGACAAGATCTGAAATCGAGGACATATTGTTGGATCAAAGAGTCCTATTTGAGATGCGACTCCGAACCGTCAAACTTGAAATAGTCCAGCACGTCACGACGGAATGCAATAGACCCCAGGAATTCATATCGACAGTAGTGTCACCACACATTTCCACCACATCGCAGCTCTAAACGTGCGAAACGACCCTGTGCAATCCCCACGACAACCGCAAGGTACGTGTGTAAAATGTCTTCGAATTTAAACTGCGGAGCTATTTACGTGTTAGATTACGGGTTGGGATAAACTTGCATTTTAAGACTCACCGTACAAATCTGCCTGTTATGAAGATGACTTGGGCATTGGCACTGATCACATGCCGGAAGAACACGATGCCGCGTTCGGTGGCGGACACCCCGAATTGAATGGTAAGCTCATGTTTATGCTTGTTCATTTCTGATTAGTTTCAAACTGACTAACCGTAGGTGGAATGTATGCTCATCTTCTCGCTTTAGTTGTAGGGCATACATGTGTCCAGGTCGAACCAGAAAATGATCTACCTGAAATTCAGAAGGAAGACACGCAGACCACTTCTGATGCGATGGAGGTGGATGTGGAAGGTAACTTCATCACAATACACTTTCGTCTACCCAAATAGTGCGATAGCTTCTCATGTCTTGCTCACTCAAATGTCATTGCGTTATTCCGAACTAATTATTTGTCTATTGTTGCTGTTCCGTAGGTGGAATAACTAATCATCCAGTTCAGCCGAATGTTCCCGAAGCAGGTACTGTAAAAGAGGTCCCTATTCGCAGGCGGCGATCCACACGCCTTCGAATGCCTACTGCATCGACCAGGACACCCTACACTAGGGGTAGGAGGCTAACCCGGAAAAAGTAGGGGAGACCGTTTTTGTACGTTTTGTGGAATATTACTTTGATATTGGATAACCTGAAATGAATTGTCGTGTTTTGGACATTTCCCTGGGTTATGGTAAACGGAACATTATTATTTATTGATGAAGTATGATCTTTTTGTTAGAGTGCAGATAATGTCAATTTTTGTAAACGACACATTGATGTTTATTGATGCCATATTGATGTAGTATGATCTTTAAATGGATGTAGTATTATCTATTGCTTACAGTGCTTTCCGAAAATACGTATGCTATTATTAATTTTTGTATGATCGTCAATGTTTATTTACGAGACAGTAACTATGTAGTAGAAAAGGATGGACTATGACCATTGCGAATTCACTCGTAAATAACGAAAATAATGACATCGACATGAATAACCTATTACGTAAAATGTCAATCGCGTTTACAAATGTCCACAACGTAAAATGTAATTCGTGTCTACAAATGCAACGTTCATTAATTATTGCTTAAATTTGAATTATAAATTAAAGTTCTTCCGCCGCACTCTTCCATCACACCAATTGTCCTGCACATTTAAGATTGACATTGAACTAGGTGGTTTCCAACTTGAGCATCATAAATGTTCCCACACCCAACCCTTTATAAATAGCATGTTCACTTATCATACTTGAAATCCTCACATGCAAAATCAACTGTTACACATTGAGTTTCTACCTGTGAAAATTCGAACATATGGCTTCATCCACTGTGAGCAATGATCCCGAGCTATTGAACGACCTGACGCCCGACTGGACTCCAAAGTTCCCCATCGTAATATCATCCGATGACGAGGAGGACGTGTACTACAATGGTTGGAGAGTCACTTTCCCTGTTCTGTTTCCCGGCCTCAACACACTCACTAGCAAAGAGATGCAATCACCTAACAATGTGCTCCAGAACGTGTTCGAGAACCCAATTGTGTCGTCTGACGATTTCGATGATGAATTTGTGGCCCCCATCGCTGGTGCTCTTGAAATAATTATAATATCGTTCGACGACTCTGATGACGACAGTGGTGCAGATGTGGGATCCGTGTGCAATGAACAGTAGGTTGGTGGATGTATACCATCGACTCCCTAAATAAATTTTCATTAGCTAATGTATATTACTTTTATTGTGGAAAGAATGTGGGGCCTGATGAGGGAGGAACCACAGTTGTTCGTTGTGGTAGGATGCTTTTTTGTAGCCATCATTTAATTCGTGGAGCCCGTTTTCATGCCATATTGCAATCATCCAATTAATAGCGCATATGTAGTAATGATCATTAATCAAATCGGACTGCAACAATGTCACTTATACACTGTGTTCGCCTCGTGAAAAAATTCTGTCTTTGTCGAACTGTTGAGAAATACAGAGAACATCTGTCGGGATCGACAGATGAAATGTCGGGGTGTGCTGCAAACTTTGTCATGTCGGTTTCACCACGTACAACCGTAATTCTCTGCATGACCACACAAATGATCACATGCAATACGTTACAGCAATCATGAAACTAAAATGTACATATATGACATTGGTGTCTACTGAAATTGTCAGTTTGCTAGTACATGAACAGACAAAACATCGTAATTACATATGGAAGTGTTAAGTAGGTTGTGTGACATTGGTGTTAGTGCATGTAGTTCGATTATGACCAAATTGTCCACAATGAGTGCAACGCCAATGACCAGTAGGCCTAGAAGTGTTGGATTTGTATCTGGCTCGTTTACGGCGTGTAAGTGGTCTACCTGGATGACGACGTACCACTGGTGGCAAAATACAAGTAACTGTAATGTCTGTCGGAACAACCCAGTTATCTTCCCGTGGGACAGGATATATAGCGTCACTGTAGGCACCCCTCTAGTAGTCCGCTGTGTAGTAATGAGTACATAAATCATACAATGACGTACCTCTAAGGCAAGCTGCACGGGTTGCGTGAACACATGGCATACGATTTAGTTAGAATTCACGACATGTGCATATGTTGTCAGAAAAGTCTACAATGTCTGTGTCGTTAGATATTTCGACCTGTGTTAAGTGAGCTGTCAAGGCATGAGCTCGAAGACGAGAACCGTCGTCGAATTTTGATCGTAACTCGGTCTCCATGTTCAATGACAACACGGTACTGCATGCGGTTGCAGTAGTTCGACGTTCGTAAAACCACTTCTGCATAGTGCTCCGAATGTGTTCAACCAAACTTGAGATCGGTAAGGAACGGGCATGTCTCAACATAGTGTTCAGGGATTCCGTATTGTTGTTTGTCATAATATTATACCGGTGCCCAACAAATAGTGCTCTGGATCAAAAAGGAAAACCTGCTCGCTCCAAGTACGCGTAAGATCTCCCACTACACTACGAATCTGTCCCATTAATCGTTCGAACTCTTCAACCCGATACGTTGTTGCTGTGCGTTTGAATAGGAAAACTGAACTAGCATTATTGTACATCTGTATTAAGTTCTTTTCCATATACCACATACAACAACAATGGTGAGAAGAAGGAAATAGTTGATAAATTGCTTTTTCTATACTTTTTTTCCCGTCTGACACGAATACAAGTTCATCTGAATCACCTATAAGATCCCTCAAGTTGGACAGAAACCAGAACCATGATTTATTTGTTTTGGCATCCACAATCCCCATGCTAAGAGGTAGATTTGTTTGTTCGCATCTTGGGCAGTTGCCAATAGAAGTGTATCTTTATATGGACCTTTCAAGTGACTACCGTCTACACAAATCATGGGCCTCAAGAACTCCAAGTAACCACGAATGTTTACATCAAATGTTAGGAAGAAATAAGTAAACCTTATGGCCATCGACTTGGATGTGGGTTACTGTTCCGGGGTTAAGTTCTTCTAGGACGTGACAATACAAAGCAAGTTTAAGAAAACTATCCCCGGTTCACCATGCAGCTTGAGTAAAGTATGCAGCTTGAGTAAAGTAGCCACCTTCCCTTTACGTGCTTTGCTGTAACTAATTTTGACTCCGAACTCATGTTCCATGTCACGTGAAATGGCTGTAGGCTTGTACTTCAAGTTTGCATTGTCTAGTTTTCCCAAAATGAGTTTGGCAATTACATCACTAGTGGCATGACAATGTGCATTATGATGAATATCTACGGAACATGTGTGCTGATTGGTGAATTTACGGATCATAAAGAGTGCAGACTGCTTCACAGTCGAGGCACGTAGCATCCACTTACAATTGCTGTCGACACATTTCACGGTTAACGTCTTCATGCTTGACCTACTCACCCTAAATTCGAACTTCTCTTGCAATGCGAGTACATGAATCTTTGAGTACAACTCCTTCTTGCTACAGAATATTACCCTTTCGGTAAGGTCCGATGTATTCACAGGTGAAATCCATTCATGTCTATCCGAAGTCATGGAGTGTGATGCCGTTTCCTCGTCCACGTCATCAATATTAACGGCATCATTACCATTTACCGGGTCATCCAAGTTCACATCTAATGGTGCAACCCCAATATCAGAAAACTGCACTTTGAGTGCAATTTCTGTTGAGAGATTATGCTGATGACTTATATCCTCATTATGTATGTTTTGATGAACATCCCCTATGACAAGCAAACGATCCGGCCAATTTGTATCTGTTTCCATGCCAAGACTTGGGGGCTCGACTTCTAAAACAGTAACACAGATAGCAGTTTCCTTTTAACCGATATGTACCAACTGAGGTCTTCATTTTCGCGAATTTCAGCCGGAGGTATCTTCAAGTTTGAGACTCTGAACTTCATTTCAATTTCACTGTGGGGATCAACGATACCGAGTTTTTCCTTCAACCGTAAAGTAAGTCCGGCTACCGTAATATTTGTCGGCACTAAAATGGAAGTGGTTTTGTTCCCTCTCAACTTCCATTCGTCGTCCACATTTGCAAAATTTCCCCCGTAAGAGATGATGAATCTCAAAACATCACTCATACCTGAAATGTTGGGATTGTAACTGTAAGAAGTCTGCACAATCAAATAAATGTACATTGAATACCATCAAATGTGGAAAACTACTATTCAAGATTTTCAACAGTTCTCAAGTGTCGAAATTGACAGTTGAATTGTGTATCCCGATTGTAGGCTTCAAAACAGTTACTGTAGAAATTTTTAGGAGGACAATAATGTAGAACATTAATGGTAAAAATCAATTTTCATTCAACAACACAATGTCTTTTCAAAATAAATACATCAATGCTCCATTAAATATCACAATGTTTTATTTAACATTTACGAAATAATGAGCTAAGAGATGAAATTACAAACAATTTGTAATAGCTAACCTCTTCAAATGGATGATCAATTAAATACTCATATGTTCTTGAAGAATGAATGAAAACGATGAAATTCTTGGAAGAAACTATGTGTTAATGAAGGAGGATGTAGGACTTAGGGTTTGAGATCATTAATAGGTTTTGAATTTCTTTTATGTATTTTTTGGAAGAAAATATGTTTTTTTTTCCACTAAATATACATATATAAAATGAATAAAATAATCAAAATGTAATCATCACGTCAAACAATTAATGGTATTCCAATTAAGTATTAATTGCTCTTACAAAGGTCACGTTAATGGTAGTTTGGACCTTTGACAACAAAAAAGTGATATTTTTGAACAAATTTAGTGCACATGAAAATTTTTTGTACATTTTTAAATTTAGTGACATTTATGAAAATCTCCCATAAAAAAATCACTTAGAGGGTGTTTGGTGGCGATTAAAATTAAATTTTTAGTGGATTGTGATAGAAAATTTTAAAATGTGTGGTTGAAAAGATGTGGGACTCATGAAAGATGTGGTTAATATTGATTGTTTGACTTTAATTTAAACTAAAATCAAATTTTAATATGGCCCAAACATGCCCCTAATTTCCTCTCATTTCAACCATTTATTCTTCTTCAATAAAACCCTATTATTCTTATTTCAAATAATAACGTCTTTCTTCTTCCTCGTTTTCATCTTCTTAAATTTCACTGTAAAATCCACTAAAATCGACTTTAAATTTGCGAAAATATTTGAATCCCTCTCCTTACTACTTTGACGGTGGAACCGAATGCAAATCAAATGTACAACTTATTCATCTTTTGCCTCCTCAGGTGAAGAACCATGTATTTGGCTTGTAGTAGGGATGGCAACGGAATGGGGGTGGGACGGAATGGGGTCCCGGCCCCGTTACCCGTTTAAGGCAGGGCGGGGCAAGGCCCTTACCTCATTTACTTCCCCGTTAATTTTTTCTTAAATTTTTGATAATTTATTTTTATAGTCCCTATTTATAAGATTTAATCAAATAAATTTAGTTGTCATTTTTTATTAGAACTAATGAAATTTCGTGAAATTTTTCATTTAAAATATTGAATTCTAAAAAATAAAAAAAATTAAACGGGGCGGGGTGCCCGTTACCCGTCACCACCCCGAATGCTCGATTAAGCGGGTTATCCCGCCCCGTTTGGGGTGGCATCCTGCATGTATAGGGTTTGTCGGATTTTTTTGGCATCTCTAATTGGTAGGTAGATACTAACTTGTAAATCATTATTTGCATAATGTACTCTAGAGTTGGGACATATTTAAGGTGTTAGTTTGAGGTTAACGTGAAGATGCTTCATAACTTATTACTATTTTGTGTTGCATTGGAGCTTTCTATATGTAGTAATGAAATAAAAATTACCAGGTGAGAGTTTGTGGCAGCATATCTAGAATTATGCCTTGTTGCCTATTATTTGTTAGAAAAGTATGATTCAATGAAGTTTCAGTGTGACAAAAATGGTTTTTTTGGGTGGAGAAAAAGAAGCTTTGCTCATAAATAGGGAGTTGAAGTTCACATAAGTTCCTGGTGCATTGCAGATATACATAGTAAATTCATATATATTTGATATGCTTGATTATGTGGAGATTAAGAAAAAGGTAGGGGAAAAGGGTTTTTCTTTTTTGTTGTGTAAAATCTTTTCTTCTTTATTTTGTTGGATTTTTTTTTTAGTTACTCTTTAAGCTTCCCTTTTTTGATTGCTTGTAACAGTATTTAAAAATTGGAATTTAGAATAATTATTTGATTAAACAAGTGACTAAAAGATGTATGCATGGCACGATACAATTATCAATTATTGTATGTAGTTGTAATTGTCTATACTTTTTGAAAGCACTGAACCACTCCCTCAAAATCCGAACATCCATTTCTACATTCTAAAATCCGAACATCCATTCTAAAACTAAAATGCTAAAGATTCTAAAAAAGGTACATGTTAAATAGATTGTCATTTGTGCTAATAAGTTGCATTTGCAAACTTGGATTTTATCCGAGTGGTTGTCAGGTAAATGATAGCTTTGAAAAATAAGATTCATAATTGTAGAGAAGTGATTCCTTGAAGATTCTTTAACTATTGCAAAAGCTGTTGGAATAAAATCCGTTGAAGAGGAGCTATTCTGTTGTTGGTATGATCCACTGATTTCGGTTGGAGTCTTCAACTATATGGAGCCTTGGCTTGTAACTAAAATGAGGCTCCTTTATGTCTATAAATAGGAGCCTTAGGTAGTGTTATATAGACAGCTTGAATCAGAGAGATAGAGTGAATCTCTGTAAGAGAATGAAAGAGTTCTGATAAAGAGAAAATCAGAGAGTAAGTGAGATTGTGAGAAAAGAAGTTTTCTGAAAATTTGGTAGAAATCTTTCTATAGTGTTTTAGATTTCTGATTTTGTATGGTGAATCACTTGAGATGGTGATTGATTCATGTGATTGAATGTAAAGTCCTTTAGTGAATAAAAGATCGAGGAAGAAGATTTCTTCCTGTTACCAATTTTGTTCTGCTGGTCCGTCTTCTTGCTGGTGCCATTTTTCTTTTTTGTAATTCTGGATTGATCTTGAGCTGGAGGAAGCCCAAATCATCAACAAGTGGTATCAGAGCCGGGCTTGCAATCTGCAGAATCGAAAGAGGTCTGAAAGTTCTTTTTTAATTTTCTTGATAGCTGTTTGTACACAACGCGTGAAAGAAATTTCTTGGCCAGATTCTTGCTCTCACAATGTCTACATCTAAGTTTGAAATTGAAAATTTGATGGAAAGAACGACTTCAACTTGTGGAGGGAAAATATGATGGCACACCTTGGCAATCTTGGATTGGATGAAGCTTTGAAGAATGAGTCAGACATGGATGCATCAAACAAAGCTGAAATTCTGAAGAAGGCATATAAGCAGGTAGAGGCTGATAAGAATGGAGAGGAAGATGAAGACTTGGAGGAAGGTTTTTCTGAACTTGAAGGTCCAACTGCCTCTGGTGCCATTCTAGAAGATAATGGTGGAGATGATAATGATGTTGAACTAATTTCGGGGCTAGAGATATCTAAAGAGGAGTCTTCAGATTACGGCTTGCAAGGGACACAAAATGAGTTGGAGGTATTAGATAACGAGATCGTTGTTGCTGAGAAGGTATTTTCAAGATAGATAGATACTTCAGCATTGGCCTATTCTATCTTAGGTACTCCAGCTTCTTCTCTTGACAAGTTTTTTGGATAAATGGGTTGCAGAAGATCTAGAATTTCACGTGACATGCTTTACCTGCAATTGGTCCGTAAAGTCTCTTCAAGAATCAATGTAGAGATTGTAGAGAAGTGATTCCTTAGCTATTGCAAAAGCTGTTGGAATAAAATCCGTTGAAGAGGAGATGTTCTGTTGTTGGTATGATCAATTGATTTCGGTTGAAATCTTCTACTATATGGAGCCTTGTCTTGTAACTGAAATGAGGCTCCTTTATGTCCATAAATAGGACCCTTAGGTAGTGTTATATAGACAGCTCGAATCAAAGAGATAGAGTGAATCTCTGTGAGAGAATGAAAGAGTTCTGATAAAGAGAAAATCAGAGAGTAAGTGAGGTTGTGAGAAAAGAAGTTTTCTGAAAATCAATCCGGTAGAAATCTTTCTATAGTGTTTTAGATTTCTGATTTTATATGGTGAATCACGTGAGGTAGTGATTGATTCATGTGATTGAATGTAAAGTCCTTTAGTGAATAAAAGACCGAGGAAGAAGATTTCTTCCTGTTACCAATATTGTTCTGCTGGTCCGTCTTCTTTCTGGTTTATATATGTCATTTTTCTTCTGCATTGCTGGTGCCATTTTTCTTTCCTGTAATTCTGGATTGATCTTGAGCTGGAGGAAGTGCAAATCCTCAACACTAACTCAATTATTGTTTTGCATTTTACACCAGGTAAGAATGGATGCTCAAGACATAACGAACGCGAAGATTACTAATAGGTGTAGAATGAAATTGATTGATGAAGTTTTCTACAGTTTAGATGATAAGCACCAAGACCTATTCACAAACTCCTATTATGGACATTTGTTGAGCTTGAGGGATATAAAGCTTGCATCACAATTGAACTACCAGTTAATTCTAAGGACGACAAGTACCTCAGAAGAAATGAAGTATGGACTAAAATTGGAGATAAGCTTGCAAGATTTGGATTACAAGAGTTTATATTAGTGATTGGACTGAAAGCTGGAGATTCGAAGGACAAGGATGCGACGCTAGGGCATAATTGTAGGCTCATCAAAGAGAGTTTCAAGCATAGCAATGGCAAAATAAAAAGGAGTTTATTGTTAAATGTTTTCAAAAGCATAAGAGTGATAAATATAAGATGGCCTTCTCGTTATATTGGTGTGTGTACTTTTGGCATTAGAAGAATATATATATATATATATATATATATATATATATATATATATATATATATATATATATATATATATATTAACATGTGGTGGTTTTATTTGGCAATAATCTTAATAGATCTAACAAATATTCATGTGGGAAAAATCGTTCGAGCACACTATTAGGGTGTTTAAACGTAAGTTGGGAGAAATGTTGAAGAATTATATAGATTCTCAATGATATCCATATTTTTTGTATGGATTTCTCCTTGCAATCATGGTAATATATTTTAAAACTATTTTATACATTACATTTTTTTAATTATGTTACTGAAAATTAATTTTATAATTGTATAGATTTGGGCGTTTGAAGCAACTTCCAATGTTGAAAAGAGATTCAGTCATGTGACAGATGATTCTAGAATCCTAAGAATTATAGCTTGGGAAGCAGCTTAGGGGAGAAATACTTTGCACATTTTTAGAATTATAAAATGTGAGTTTTGTTTATTAAAATCTATGCGACTTGTTGATAATTACAACTAAACAATTTGCTAAATAATTATAGATTCTTGTTTTTTAAGATTGAATTACTTCGTACGCTAAACCTTATAGACGATGATATTTTATAGTTATGCCAAACTCTTGATGAACCTCTTCATAAGCAAATTCTTTGGCCATATACTCCTTGTGATATTTTATAGTTATGTCAAACTCTCGATGAACATCATTGATGATATTTCTTGGTCTGTACACTATGTTGGCATCCTGATACTTTGAAGTTACGTGCTTCCAATTACTGAATAGGTAGCATGTCTATTATCCCTACGATGAACACTCATGGAGCAAGTGTGATGGCTATAATATTTTTGTACTTATAAAATCTCGGATTCAATCCTTCTCGTTGTTCGTAAACGTCAATTGCAACTTTCCCTAACACATACAACTGTATACACACTCGTATTTGATTTTTTTACTTTAAATTCAAATGGTACTTCACAGCAAGCAGCTGAAGTTTTGATATTAAAACACTTTTAGTTGGAAGAATCCTAACTAGTGATCTATAAAGAATTGAACTCACAACTTGTGTTGAAGTACCAATACTGTCCTCTTGCATAGAGAAATCAACATTGTTGAATCTCCGAGGAGATTTATCTTAGAAATCTTGTTTTTCGAAACTATTGTGAATTATGTTCAAGTTATCCCAATCCCAAAGTTTCCTTCTACATTATTACTCCCATAATCACCATCATATTGCACAAGTTTTGTTTGATTGCTCACATATCATTTTTCTACTTTACCATTAGTTTCTACTCCACCATTTCTTTCAAATTCTTTTACACTATCACATTCATCTGCAACTTTGGTCGAAATAGTCACGTAAAGAGGATTTTTTTACAAATAGAAAGAAACCATTGCACTTACATGTTACAATTAATCCTTTGTGGTGGAGTTAAAAAATTAGACATTCCAATGTTAAGAGACATCATCTCAATTTTATATAGTCTTGAATCCAAGTTATCTAGTTCTTACACTTTGTTGTACAACTATATATACGAAATGTTAGTTGAAACATAAAGAATATCCATTTTTTCTTCACCATTCCCTACATAACTCTATGTTCATTTGCTTTTTCAGTCTTTTTAAACCCAACAAAGTAGCATAATTGTACCCTATTGTTTCTACAGAATCCATAACTGCAAATATAGTAAAAAAATTAAATAGTTTATTCAAGTATATTTCAAAGTAATATGAAAATAATTATCATATTTAAATTATCAAAGTAACTACATTGTATTATCAATAATGGACAGAATATAACAGATAATGGTTGTACCGTCGTTTTACATGGAAGATAAAGTTGTAGTGCTGTTCTACACTATAGATAACGGCTCGATGCGTTTTAGTCCAACAGTTGCAGAAATCATAAAAATACACCAAATATGAAAATAAAACCAACTAAAATATCATTGCAAACTATATTCAACAATAAAAGTACCGATGTACATGAGATTTGTAAAAGTACCTTTCTTTTTCTTCAAATATCGTAGATATTTCAATATAGATAATATAGAAATCAAAATTCTTGTTCAAATGCTCAAAAGATATCCAAAATAGGTGAAAAATATAATGAATAACAAGATTTTAGGATAGCAAGCACATCAATGAGAGAAAATAGGCAATGCGATTTTGGAGATGAATTGATAAATTTGATTGGATTGATAGGGGTGTTAAGGTCTTTTCCAATGAGGGCATTTTGGACATTTGACATTATTTGTTTAGGGTAATTATATGACCACAACAAAATTTACTTGTTACATCACAATTTTAATCAATTTTTTATTTACTTAGATCATCTTAAGTAGAATTACTTAATTACCCAATCGTGTATAAATTCTTAACATAGACATTTTTTTAAGGATACACCACAATTTAAGTCTCCTTCAATCCAATTATTCCATTTTGCTGACATTCAAACACCACAAAAGTACCTATCTATCTTGATGAATAATGTAACCCTTCAAAAACACAGTCCAATATGCTTGAAGAAGTTGAAGGAAACCAATTTCGATGTTTCTTCTTCTCCTCTTTCATCAAACAACTCGTCTAACTGTTCCAATGGCAAACACAAACTCAATTTGAACTCAATTTCTCTTTCAATTCACCGAAAACAATGCAAACAATAAAAGAATTCTATAATCAAAACAATGGAAAATGGGAATCAGAATTGAGGGACACAGTCAAATCGCAACAAATCTCGGTTATATTTCAATTATACTGTAATTGAGATTTGCCTTTTGCTCAAGGTATAATCTGAATTATACTGCCCAGGTACTCATTATATCCGCCGCATCAATTGCATCATAATTCATCACAGCAGACAAAACCATCCTGGAATGCGCTAGGAGAAATTCACAATACGATGGATCGATCTTGTGATGTATTCTTCTTTATCTTCCCCCTCTTTGAATAAACAATTAAGAAAAAAATAATTTTAGAAAGTATTTTCATTGTAATGAACATTTCCAGGGGATGAGAAAAATGGGGGATGATATTAGGATGATGAGTACACCACAATACTATTTTTTCATTTGATTACGAGTATAATTGTAAATTTGTTGTTGTGTATTTATTAAAAACAAATTTTAATTTTGGTGTGATTATAATATGGTGTAGTAAGTTAAGTGGTGGTAATATAATTATCTATTTGTTTATTATATTTTATAATTGAAGTCTATTTGACCAACAAACATTGGAAGAAAGTTATTTAACCAAATACATTATTTCATTGAGTTATTTAACAAACTCTCCCTACTTTAATTGCCATATCCGTATCCATTCAAACTCAACTAAGAATATTTCAATTTTCTCATCGATTTTAATCGCAAAATCAATGAAATTGGAGGTTTGTATGCTAATTCCATCTTCTTTGAATGCATTTTGTCTCCTGCGTGATTAATCTATTCATTTCTACATGTTCTTTTTCTTTAGTTGGTTCCTAAGAGATCCTCCAACGGCATGTTATTTGGCTTATATGGAATTACTTGATCTTCAATTGTTTTATATTTTTGGACGATGATGTCTCCCGTAACTATTTCACCACCATCAACTTGTTTTTTATATGGACCTTAAAAGATGGCTTTTCTTATTTCCCCTGGAATTGTCAATAAGAAGTAATTTTTATTGTAATGTATGCACCACAATATTAACACGTCGGTCTAATTTCCCCATAAACAATAGATTTGATATTTAGTCCTTTCGACTAGCCATCCTTATCAAATATGACACGTTGATTGTATTCTTACTTTTTAAGTTCTTGTCCGAAAAGAAATTTTTCAAAGAGCATGTCACCATCATCTGAGTCGGGATTAATTATTGTGAATTTTTACCTCTTACTTCTTTTCATTCCCTGTCAATGGAGTAAAGAAAAACAAATAGATTAATTGAAAAAGAAAAAAAAAAGGAAAAAAAATCAAACAAAAGTAAGAAATAATTTAAACCAATATTAAATAAACATAGTCCCCAACAAAGGCGCCAAAAACTTGTTACGCGTTTTATCCAATGTAAATATGTCGTAAGTGTACGTATCATAATAAGTAATATAGTGAACTAATGAGTCCGGATATCGTTCCAACGATGACCACTATCTAACCATTGGTTAAATCATTCCTAACTTTAATTTGACTGAAAACAAATAATAAGGTTTTTGATTGGATATCTAAATTATTCAAATTAAACTAAATTAATTTAACGTACATAGTTTATAGAATTTAGGTTTTAAAAGTATGAATGTGGATGCTATAATTTACAATTTTGCCTATGAGAATCTCCTTTAATTCGCAAATCAAGATTCATTACTATTGTAGCGTTCAGTCAAATTCTTCTAAAGTATTCAATTTACTCATCTTGAATTCTCATTGAGTCTATTTAACTAATTCAATTCTATATCTATATGTGAATCAGTTTTAGTTTAACGCAACTATGTTCTAAAAATTCACGTAACGACAACATTAATTAACACAAGTATTTCTACATTTTATACTAAATTACCGAATTTTACTATGTAGTATAAATCTAAAACTCACAAAATCATTGAATAATTGGCCAAAGAATTCAAAACATTAAATTCATGAATAAAATCAACAAATGCAATTAAAGAACCAAATCTTGAATAAAAGAAATAAATGGTTACACATAGATTATATTGTTTGTCATAACTATGAATTTGGATCTTCATAATAATGAAAGAAAAACAAAAAGTATAAAGTTCATAATCGGGTTTTGAAACCTTGATCATGGAAAGAATTGGATCTTACACCAAGAATCTTCTTCAATTCCAAAAGTTTTCAACCCTAGCGTTTGCTCTTTGATTATAATGATTTCGTATTTTTCTCCCCCTTCCCCAAACTGTGTTCTTTAGAGTTGTATTTATGTTTTCATCAAGTCTTGGAAGAGTTTTAGTTGAATTAGACTTTTAAAAAGATGAATTGCACTTGAAAACCCTCTTTGGTGGCAAGCGGAGCAAATCTGGTTTTTTTTTTTATTGAGAGTGGGCGCCTTGACACTACCTGCTGCTCCAACTCTGCTAATTTTTCAATCTTTTTATCATTACTTTCTCTTCCGATATCTGATTAAGGAGATTCAAAGTGCGTTGAAAGTATAACTCAAATGGATATAACCTTACTAGAGATAACGTTTTTCGAATTCGAATGTTTACTATGTCAAAAATGAGTTTCAATTTATGACTAAAAAATTGGAACATACTTGAACAGTTGAAATTGAATTGTGAAAATATTTTTATCATATTTTACTCATTTTTTATTTCAAATTGCATCCAATTGACCCTTATCATTCTCGAATCTTCATCGCGAGGCTTGACACAATTTTTGAGTATTTACACTTTAGTCCCCAAACTTTGAATCTTGCGCCCCCTCCCCTTTTGTTAATTTTTGCTTATTTCTTCCAATTTCACTTACATTCATCGATTTTCATCTAATAAACATATTATACAATAAATTAGGTTATAATTCCATTTAAAAAACTATGCAATATTCGTATTTTAAAGTATGAATAAATGTATAAAATACACTTATCACCCGATGATTTTTTTTGAAATTCCCTGTATAGGGGTAATATTCAACCTTGAGATTTCTCCTCAGGTCATCACGATAATGGTCTACATCACTAACTATATTCATGAAAGGTTAAATTTTTTTTAATATATCTATTTTTAATACTTCTCCATCTCGTTTATATATGTTGACTTTCCTTATTTTCTTATCACATTTATATATGTTCCTTTATTGAAAAAGTATTTGTTTTGTTCGTTTATTAATATACCATTATTTAATTTGCTTAATTATAACCAATTTCTCTCACTTAATCTTTAAATAACACAGATTTTAATTTATCTTCCTGAAATTATCCAAATACATGCACACATTTCCCACTTTTTCTTGGAAACATGGACGAAAACATATAATTTACTATTTGTTGTTGATAATTAAATAAGTGTAAATTACGATTTTTTTTTGTTTTTGCAAAAAATTGCCTTTTCAATAATATTAAATACATTTTTTTAATTTGTGTGGAAAACAAAATTAGTCTATATAAATGGAACGGATGGAATAACTAGATTACATTTTAATTGCACGAAAGATTCATAACTTTGACATATTATGATATTTATGTCTTCAACTTTATTTTTATTCTCAAATTAATATAATTGGACCAAGTAGGGACAAGTAGAACGTTTAGAGAGGGGTAATTTATACAAAATAAGTGCAATATCATAAGCACCTATCAAAGATTTTGACCCCTAAAACATGTGTTCCCTTCTTCAAGACGTATCAATTCAAAAGATAAACATGGGATCTAAGTGTCTTGCATTTATTGGATACATCAAAAGTTAGGTTTGAAAACCTCGAAATATCCTAAAGTTATCAAATACTTGAAGATATTTCATCATTTGATTCGCTCTTAAGTTTCCAAATGTCCAATAAAATTCAGCCCTTTCGGTTTGATAATAATTATTCCCGACTTTATATAAGTGTGGGATCCTAGCTCATTTCTTCCACGGAGTTCCATTCTCCTTTCATTCGATGGCGGATTCGGATTACTCCACATATTTTAATGCTCTGAAACTCTCAGAGACGCGTTTGATACGTTGAACGAAAGTAAGATCAGAGGTAAATTTACGTGCTAAATGTGTTTGATGGTTTTCTTTCTGAAACTCTCAGAGACGCGTTTGATACGTTGAACGAAAGTAAGATCAGAGGTAGATTTACGTGCGAAATGTGTTTGATGGTTTTCTTACGGTTGCTACTTCGTTTGTTTTAATTTTGTTTGTGCGAAGAATTTAAAGCTTCACTGTCTTGTTGATGGGACTTATATGTGCCCAAACAATTCGTAACCATGAAGCAAAAGAGAATGATAATCTCAACTATCCTATTTGTGCTTCTCTGCCGTAAATTTTATTCCTGCAGGGTTGCTTTTGATGGTTGAGAATATTATAAAATTATTTGGTTTAGAAAGCTATATTTTATAAATTGATTTTTGTGGATTTCTCGAATTAATTTCGCAAGAATTATTTCATATCATTAAGAGTAATTTTTTTTGTACGAAATATATTGTTTAAATCTCAAAGATGTGAAATTTTATTAGATCAACGATATGGATTCGAATCTCATTTAGTTGTGAAAAGGGTGAAATTAAAAAAATTAAAAAATCTCATATGAAATAAGGATTATGTTTCATAAAGTTATAATATTTTCATCGTCCTGAAACTAAACCCCTGTTTGACCATCATTCTTTTTTCATTTTTTTCTCATACTCATTTTTAATCATATATTTTCACAATAAAATATTTTTCGCGTACTTAAATTTTTTTCTTACTTTTTAACCACACATTCTCCCGCAAGTTACTACTCAAAAACTTTTTTTTTTCTCAAAAAACAAAAAAAAAAATTGTCAAATAGGGGCTAAAACTATAAGGTTGTGTTTGATTTGCCTTTTTTCTTGGAAGTTGGAAACAAAATTCAATTTTCTTGCTTTTGAAATGTTTGATAGGTACTATTTTCTAGGTAAAACAAATTCCAACCCCCCATCATTTTGGTGGGAAAAAGAATTCCACGTTTTGGGAATGAAAGCAAATTTCATAACTAATTATTAAAAAAAAAAATTCACTTTAATGGACAATTTTCATCGAAAAAAAGTCAAACGAACACTAAATTTTGATTAAAAAAAGATTTTTTAAGGAAAAAAATTTCCCTTTTTTTTTTTTAACTTTTGGCAATGGAAACAAATTTTATAACCAATTGTGGAAAAAATTATCATTTTAATGGACAATTTTTATGTAAAATAAAGCTAAACGAACACAAAATTTAAAAAATTTTCGTGTGAAAAATTATACCAATCAAACACACTTAATTAACAATTCACTGCAAAATATTTTCTAAACAATTATTTTCCCTAAAATTCATTTTCTTTACAACTATTTTCCACTCTTTCAATTAAACGGACCCTAAGATGTTTGTGTGTGCGTGTGTATTTTTTTTTTTTTTAATTATTGTTATTTTTCTCACTAAATGCCAAATGGAAAAGCAACCAATTCTACTTTTCCTAGTTTACAAAAATCACCAGCTATAAAATCTTAGTTCATCCAACCCATCATCACCACACTCGAAATTGAGCATCCACACCATCATCTCGTCTCTGCAATAAATCAAAAAGTACGTTGGGCATAGTATAAATTATAATTTAAATTAACTAAGTATATTTTTTATTCATACATTTTATAAAATTTATAATTTACTTATTATTTACATAATTGGTGAATTTACAACTTATAAGCATTTGTCATCCAATAAATCCCTTTTTTGTAAAATTCATTTTCAATTGCACATTCAAACAATATTGTGCACTAAATTCAATTTTTTGTTTAATTTTTTAATCACACATTCTCC
The DNA here is from genome assembly GCA_035079005.1 of Fraxinus americana. NCBI lineage: Eukaryota > Viridiplantae > Streptophyta > Magnoliopsida > Lamiales > Oleaceae > Fraxinus > Fraxinus americana. The sequence continues at coordinate 28,877,762 of CM068711.1, read as the reverse complement.
AAAAATTCGCTATTTCAAAACTCATTTTCCCTCAAAAAACTCTTTTTAATAGCAGTCAAACATGAATTACATAAGATTTTAAGGATGATAGATTGATTTGCTATTTTCAAATTGTTTTTAGTTTTACAAATACGTCAAATTTGAAAATATAAAATTTGAAACTCATTTTTGATATTTTGAATGTTTTTCAAACATGGAAATTAAACATTTAAATAAAATTTTATTTAAAAAAATTCTCAAAAACAAAAATATCAAATTTTAGGGAAAAAAAATTCTAAATTTTTTTTAAAAAATGAAAAATTAAATTTTAGAATTCTAAAAAAATATTAATTTTGAAAAATAAAATCTAAAGAAGTGTTGCTCTAATGAGCGTCTTTTGCAACCAAAAACATGAAGCTAACTTGAGTTCATTAACCTTTAAAACTAGTAAAGGGTAAAAAAATCCTTAGAAGTTCGAAAGTTAGAGAATCATTGCAGTCCACAATTGTTGTCCCAACGTTACCCTAGTTTGTGATTCCTTTAAAGTGTTAGGTCTTTCTTTACTAATACATTCAAGGCAAGCTTATATAGCCCTAAATGCTCGACGATACATAACAAAAGGTTGAAATGAGTCAAGCTCACAACCATCAAAGCTAAGAGCTCAAAGGAAAGAGAATTAAGCTCTTATGCCAGACCTGTAAAAGGCCTGACATAGTTGAGCACTCACATGAGACCCACCTCATTAAACACCCACCCCCCAATCTCACAATTTGCTCTGCCAGGCCTGAAAGCAACATGATTCAAGGAAAGAAAATAAAGGTAAATGTTATCTCAATTTAAATTCTCTCCCATCAGGGAAAGGATGAGGTTAGCTCATTGTATACTCTAGCTAGACTCTTTAACCAATCAATTTAAGAGAAAAGTTTTTTCATAATTCACAAATTCCACGGTGGCATCAAAGACCAAAATGAGTAAAAATTACAAAGGTGAGATTAAAGTCCACCTTGAGATTTTGGGTGTCATATGCAAAATCTTGAAAGTGTTTCATTTTAATTAATTAAGAAACACACATGAAGACAAAATAAATAATAGGTGGGCTAATGGGTTAGTTTAAATAAGCAAAGTAAGTAAATATGTGGTCTTACTTTTTTTTTTTTTTTTTGTTTTTTGTTTTTAACATTGGCTATAGAAGAGTAAGGATTCTATTACACAGTGAAAAGGGTTGATTTGTATATACTGTATTTCTCTTTTTTAATTCTTTATATGTATATTCGAGAAGCTTTCCTTTGATACTGAATTCAGTTAGTTTGTTAGGCATAAATGTGTATATTTAGCCCATCACTATTCATTGTAAATCATTCAATTATTAACAGAAGAATATATCTTTTTCCTTCTCTCATACTCTCCATCTCCTTCGTGCATAGCTCTCTATTTTTCTCTCATTCTAAAACTTACATGGCATCATAGATAGAGAGAGCAACTTCCATGGAGGATTCCCATAGTTAAGATGGTTTTTCTTCTTCCCCCACCCAACCCTCAGTTCGTTCCGGTCATTCACCAACCAACAATCGTGCTGTAAACCTGACCAAATACCTTAACCTCATAGACCCTGGCAACCCATTTCACCTAGACACCGACGACAACCCCGCTGTGCTTTTGGTCACGGATCTCCTCACTAGCGACAACTATTCCACCTGGTCGCGAGCGATGTGCAGAGTACTTCATGCCAAGAACAAGTTGGGCTTCATCTCTGGCTCAATACCTAAACCAGTTGACCTAGATGATCTTCTCTTCGATTTATGGGAATGCTGCAATGACATAGTGGTTTCTTAGCTACAGAATTCCATAAGCCCTTCCATCAAAGCTACCGTGGCCTTCGTTGATGACGCTCGTGAGATCTGGCTCGATCTTGAGGATCGATTCTCTCATCAAAATGGACCTCGAATTTATCAGCTCAAGAAGTCCTTAGCTAGCCTTCTCCAAGAATCAGACACTGTTAGCGTTTATCATGGTAAGTTAAAAACTCTGTGGGATGAGTTATTAATTTATGATCCTATTCCTATTGGTACATGTGGTTCCATGAAAACACTCTCTAATCGTTACCAACGTGACTCTGTTTTCCAATTTTTGATGGGGTTGAATGACACCTACTCCCCTGTTAGGGACCAAATTATGCTTCTCGATCCATTACCCCTACCGGCTAAAGTGTTTTCACTCATCCAACAAGAAGAACGCCACTACCTGTTGGTCTCTGTCTCTCCCTCACCTGATTCCATGGCTTTTGCCATTAGACAACCTTATCCCAGTCCTACCAAATTCCCTCCCCATTCCAAACCCAAGAGAGACAGAGCTTACTGTACCCATTGTAAGATTACTGGTCATACATTTGAGACTTGTTCAAAAGCTGGTAATGTTGAGGCACCTATTTGTTCTCATTGCAACATGTCTGGACATACAATGGAGAAATGCTACAAGCTTCATGGCTTTTGACCTGGCCATAAACTGTTCAATAAATCCCAAGGTTCCTCTACTCTTGCTGCTCTATCTGTTTCTGACCCCGAGTCTGCCAGTGATGCTCAAGTAGGTCTTACCAAGGCTCAATACCAGCAACTTATGGCTTTACTCCAACCTCGAGAGCTTTCTCCTGCTGTCCAACCTTCTGCTAATCACATTCAATCCAATTTTCCATCAACTTCGACTTTTCACATTTCTCGTATATCAGTTTGCTTATCCACCAGCACACACTACACTTTGTCATCTCAGAGTCATATTTGTTCATGCAACATATGCCCTTTTTTACTGAGTCCGTTAATCTTAAATTATAGTTCTCACATCGCGCAACTCCATTCACCATTGGATTACTATAAACTTCTCCCCGAATAAGCAATTAATTGCAAAAAAAATTAAAATTAAAATTGTTAATTTTGTTTCTCATTAATATGTCAAATTTAGGAGATATATTCAATTTATGCTTTTGAAGACTTTTAGAGACTTAGCCTAACAATCATTTTCACAAAATTCTTTTTTTCTTAAATTTATTTTCAATTACACATTCCCACAATAAAATATTATGATAAAAATCGAAATATTTTCCTATTTTTTAACCACATATTTTTCGAAAATCACTATTCTAAAATTCATTTTCCCTAAAAAAAAAAAATCTATTTTCAATAGTTGTCAAACATGAGCTTAATATGTCCTTTATAGAACAAGTTTTGTTGGTCACGAGTATTTCAATACCTTATGTTTGATTAATGCATACCTCTTGAGGAAGAGATTGTCATTGGTAGAAATTGAACGTCTAACAAAATGTTTCAGTATCTCTGTTCGGAGGATTACTTCGCTTCATGCCTATTTGTTTGTTACGACTTGATTTGCTGAGATGTTGCACTCGAACTTGCTTGGATAAATAATTCAATCGATTTTTTCCTTGCCATATCTGTTGTCTTTCTCCTTTGTCTATTTTGCAGGCCTGGCCCTGGCCCAAGGAAAACTAGGTCATTTTTTTGGGCCTCAAGATCTCATGAGCCTAAAAAGTAAAATAAATTTCAATAGCCTAATAAAAGTTTTCCTTTATATTTTTTTTTTGAGTTGGGCATTAGTATTTTAAAAAGCAACAACAAAACAACAAAATTGGACTAAATTAGAGGCACAAAATATTCGGATACTTAACTTACATTCTTGATTTAATGAATAAAATGGGCATACAACTAAACTATTACATAGTGCTATATCTTTTTTTCTGTCTACCAAAGTCTAGAAAAATCAAAGCAAAAAAAAAATAAATAAATAAATAAAAAATAATAATAATAAAAAAAAAAAAAAAAAAAATATATATATATATATATATATATATATATATATATATATATATATAATAAAAAAAATAAAAATATTCCTTATAATTTTTTTTGATAAGCTTATAAAGTTTCTTTAAAATTTATAAATTAAGAAAGTTAAAATAAGTTATTTATTTTAAAAGTGTTCATTACATTTCTATTTAACAGGTAGTGTAACAATTTATCGCCTAGGGCCTCATAATTTGGAGACCGACCCTGCTATTTTGCAAGTCTTTGGTGTTCTCTTAATATTTAAAGAGTACCCAAAAGACAAATGGAACTCAGTTTTTACATGTCCTAATCTTGGAACGGTCTTACATTACATAAGACACTTTCTATTTCATGTGTAGGTATGCTTCACACGTTGTCTTTCTTGCAGTTTATGCACAAATACATGGGCAAAATTGACAACCTAATCAAGGACAAAATTGATGCTGCTAAGGCTTCATCAGTGAACATGTTGTAACGATTTTAACAGCGAACATGTTGTAACGAGTTTAATAGTCATTTTGTTGTGAAGTTTCAAATTTGTAATTTTTTGTTTGTCACCTGATATATTCCATTTATTCAATTGGTTTACTCTTTGCTGTTGATCTTACATAAACTTTTTTATTATGTAGTATTTACCATTCAAAGGACACGAATTGGGACGCTAAACTATGAATCTTGAAGGGATTTCTCGTAGTAAGAAGAATGACTAGGCTATTTTGGAGCGAGAAGTCGTGAAACACTTGTTTTTATTTTGTGATGGACTCGACATGATATATTTTAGCTTCACGTTACAAGTTAATTCTCATCATTTTGAGTTGTATTTTAAATATATCTCTATGGAGAATTAAATTTTAGCATGTAATAATTTTGTTACGTTCGAAAATTAATAGTAATGGTCCCCCTCGACTGGAGTTGCACGGTGGGGCTCTTAACAGGTTCGTTTAGCAAGCAGAGCAACTTTGCAGTAGGGAAAAAAAAATCATAAATCAGTGGTTTGGAGTATACCAATTCAAAAATTAGGTGTATTGTTTGGAAATTCAAAAATCAGGTGTCTCTATATATATATTCTGTTATATCCGTTTCCTATAATTAACGTCGTTTCCTAAATATAAAAGGACTTTTGTAATACAAAACCTAATCCCAAATTGAATGATTTCTTCTATAATTCAGCTTCATTTCCTAAATATAATAGGACTCCTGCAACACAAAATTTCATCCCAAATTGAATGATTTCTCCTACAATTCACAATTTCACGACGAAGCATGTAATGTCGTCCATTGATTTCAGTAATTGCCCAGGGATTTCTGTCTGAACGATTTCATTCAACCTGAAAATTCTCGGCGGAGAAGACAATCTAGGATCAGAACTTCATTCTGTAATGACAATTAGGTTACAGAGTCACAATTTCAGAAAAAATTCAATCCTCTTCACATAACAACATGATCGTCGTCGACTACTACTTTACCGGTAATTACATAAAATTGTGGCGGTCACAAATTGATTGATTCAAGCACGAGAATCATTTTGGCGTCACATGATGAGCATAACCTGTAATACATAGATCACATATTCTCTACTCAGCACGAAAAAGATTTTCAATGTAACCAAGTCACATTATCTGCTCTATGTTTATGTGCCTGTGTGTATACTGGAATACACAGAATGACTTTGAGAATATGGGTAAATCAACTGTGACCTATGTTGCATTCATATTGTTAGTATATGTGATTTAGTTGAAAATGTGACCTGTAACCACATATAAGAATTTCAATATAACAAAGTCACATTAACTATTCTCTGTTTATGTGACTCCGTGTACTCAAATATGAAGGATAAACATGAGAACACGAGTAAATAAAATGTGACCTATGTTACACACATTGTGTTAGTATATGTGATTTGTTTGAAAATGTTGTATGAGTTATTCTAAGCATTCATGTATGAACTCTGTGAATTGCATCACCTTCATCGTAGGCCAGTTTTGATATTAATTCTAATTTGCATAAATGGTGTACGTGCACGTATGTTTGTTGTATGGATCTCAATTGTCATTGGCGTTGATAGATCGTAATTGCAGTTATGAAAATCTTGTGGACACAGTTATGAAAGAGTTTGTTCTGGATCCTACAAAGGTGGCCATCTCATTGAAGTATGTACCGAGTGAGGATTTGCCACCAATCAGGATAAAAAATGATAGTAATGTGCTATAGTACATTCTTCTGAAGGATGTAGATCGTGAACCTGCTAAATACCCATTAATCATTGACGTTACAGATGCAGAAATTGTTGAAGCTGCTATCACATTGTCAGTAGACTCACATTCTAGTGGTGGAATCTGCACATTGCAGGACATGTCGTCCGACGTATGTGAAGTATCACTAGAAAAAATTGGTCACTTTTGTGACAACAAAGTCAGAGTTGTATCTGTTGCAGATGCTAGATAGGTAGAAGAAAGAAAGGTTTTCCGCGATAAGGGTGTTTTAAAAATGAGCGTATCCTTTTTTGCCATACAAAACATGTTGAGTTTATGATTGAACGGCTCGACAAGAAAGAATATGTTGTGAAATGTTCACATGGTGGATGTGGTTGGATATATAGATCGTCAAAATGGGGGTAAAACAGATCTATTTAAGATTCAAAAGATTGATAGTCACACGTATGCTACAAGCATAGTGTTGGGGTCATACAGGCAAGTATCAACTGCAGTTGTCTCTTTTACCATTAAATACAAGTATGCATCGTCTCGTACTATATATACTCCAATGGATATTTGCAATGATATGTTACATACTTACGGGGTTTATTTGAATGATTTGAAAGCTCGGAGATCTCGTGAGCAAACATTGAAACTGATAAGGGGTGATATAGCTGAGTCATTTTGTAGCGACCGAGAACTTTTGAATAATATAAAATTAATTCTCGAAAAACGTGTCGCTCGACTTTAACCCTAATTTTTAAGAAATAGCACGTTCGTCTAGCCGTTATAAATGAATTTAAATTATTTCGAATCGAATCGAATATTGAATAATTATTTTTATTTCAATTCGGATTTATTTTATTTGGATCCAATTTTAATAATTCAAGTTCAATATTTAGAGCCCAATATTTAAGTCCAAATTATACAAGTCCAACAAGGAAATCGTTTTAAATCCAAATCACCTAAACCCAATTGAAAAACCCTACAGCCCAAATGTTAAGCCCAACTGCTTAGCCCAATTACCCACCTAGGGATTTGTGCCCTAATTCCCACTATTCATATACACTCTTTTCCCCCATTTCACACATCACGCAGCCAAAATCATTTTGGTAAGAATTCCTCTCCTCTTCCTCAATTTGGAAGTTCACAATTTATGATAGAAAATTCAATCCCTAACATCAACCAATTTGAGATTCATGTGTGATGCTAGAAAATCAATTTCTAGCAATCAACAGCCAATCTCAATCCACTCCAGTAAATCGCACCACCACGGTAACTCCATCAACCTCAGCACCGAAAAACGCCAACACCACCATCTCCGAACCGGTCACTGCCCAACCAACACCAAGCTGCAACCTCAACACCACCACCTCCAACTCACGAGACCATCACCACACAAGCATTTCACCCAACCCCAGCTGCAAGCACACCACACAAGCCGAAGCAACCCGACAGCAAACCACGAGCTGCAGCCAACTAAACTAAGCTGCAACCTCAAGAACCCCAAACCACCAGCTAACCACCAAACCGAGAACACAACCCACCAAGCCAACCCACGAACCACCAGCAAACCACCAAAACCGAGACCAAAACCATCCCCATTTCACCCCAAACCAACTCAATCAAGAAAATAAAGACTACCCATGAACTTACCTTGTTTCCCTAACCTTTTCCTGAGCTTGATTGCCACCAAAGAAACCCAAAAACCGCACCTCCATCTCCCGATTTTCGGACCGTGCGCGAAATAAAACCCCCCCACTTACCCCCGAGCACTGGTGCCACCACGTTGGTGGCACTGCCACCGACCGTCGATCGGTGGTGGAGATGCGGAGGAAGGGCGGAGCCCCCTTCCCCTCCCGTCGCCCTCTCGTTCTCTTCCTCTCTCTGTAAATGAGAGAGAGAGAGGAGAAATCGATTTTAATTTTTTGATTTTGAAAATTTCACCCTAAGCCCCAGGTTTTTAAAAGTGTTATTTAAGTCCTAGGGTTTAAAACGTTTTAATTTCAGTCCCTTAATTTTATTTTCAGTTTTAGATAATGTTTAATTTAACCCCCAAGTTTATAAATTATTATTTCAGTCCTTAATATTTTATTTTCAGTTTCAGCAGATTTTCAATTAAGTCCTTAAATTCTGAAAATGTTTAATTTCAACCCTTTAGTTTTATTTTCAGCTTTATTATCTTTACAGTTTAACCCCTAACTATTAAAGGTAATTATTTCAGCTTTTAACTTTCATTTTCAGCTTCAAAAGATTTACAGTTTAGTCCCCAGACTTTGAAAAGTTATTATTTCAGCTTTCAACTTTTATTTTCAGCTTTAATGAATTTTCAATTTAGCCCCTAAACTTTACTTTATCATTTTAAGTCATTTATTTCAATTTTAATAATTTTCTATTAAGTCTCTGACCTTAATTTCAACACTTTAAAACTTTAAAGTTTCGAAATACTGATTCAAACTTATTTTCTATTGGCTAGACGAAACGAACGGACAATTAGGAGATTGAAGTTACTTCTTGCACCATTTTCACGAAACTCGAGATTTTGAGGTAGACTCGCCACCATTAATTAGTTTAAATTATAATTGCATGCTTTATGTGAATTTTCGTGATTTATATGCTTTATGCATAGGATGAGATTGTGTCATATGAGATATATGATATTGTTATGCTTGCAATAACTTATATGCTTAATTGCATGAGAAAAAAAAAGAAAGAATCTCTTATGAGATAAGAAGAGAATGTTATGCATAACTTATGTGCTTCATCCGCACAAGAAAGAAAGAACTACCCATAGCCTGTATTTTAAAGAGCCTATGATTTTCAAGAAAATGAACCAAAGATGATATTACGTTGTATATTGCATAAGTGTGTATTCAATTATTCTGTAAATTAATTATCGGCGATGAGTCTACTGAGTATTTTTTCGAAATACTCATTCTGCTATTTTAACAATATTTGCAAATTTCGGAGGCGATCGAGATTGATCCGGCAGTGGTGGCATAAAAGAATTTGACTATCGAAATTATTATCTCTTTGAAATTTTTTGTATTCGAATATTGATAACATTTTGTCGTTTTCCGCTATTTCTAAAATATGATATTTAAATTTTAAATATCCTATGAGTTTTAATTGCCGACGTAGTTTTCAATTGCAAATGTGATTTTAAAAATTAGGTTATTTTCGCAAAATTGATTGACAAAATTAAGGCAAAAGACGATGACGTGGCAATCCGGGTTAACAGAACTCGGGGCGCTACACATTTGCTAACATACCAAACTTCTTCTACATGCTCCGACAAAAGAATCCTGACACGGTCACAGAGTTGGAGGTTGATAAGGACAATATGTTCAAATATTGCTTTATGGCACTTGGTGCATCAATACGAGGATGTGAGCATTGTAGGCCCGTGATTGTGGTTGACGGTACTTACTTGAATGGTCACTATGGATGTACCATTTTCACAGCATGAACACAGGATGCAAATAATAACATATTCATTCTTGCTTTTGGAGTTGGAGATAATGAGAATGATAAATCATGGAGATGGTTTTTCGAGAACTTGAAGAAGGAGTATAGTCACAGAGGACTATGTTTTGTTTCAGATCGTCACACAAGAATAAAGAATGCGATAGAACATGTGTATCTGGGGACCTGTCATGGTATTTGTTCGTATCATTTGCTACAAAACTTGAAATCATATTATGGAAAGTCAGGTCAAAACATTACACAAGCTTTCAATTTGTCGTTCCGTGCTTACATAATGGAAAAATTTGAATATAACATGCGATGTCTGGATTCAATGAATGAGAATATTGTGGGTTACTTGGTAGTGTATTACATCTGATTATGTTTTCACAGACCAAATAATGGTCACATATGTCATTTGCATAATATTCATCCATATGATGTGTTTGCAGGCTGATGTTGGTCCTGAAAAGTGATCACGAATCCATATGCCGGTAAACAGATATTCTACCATGACATCGAACATCGTAGAATCAGTCAACACGGTCACAAAGTTCAGCCAAGAATTACCCAATTCTATCTTTGCTAGAGTAGTTGCGTCAAACGATACAATCTTGGTTCTGTAAACATAGAGATGACGCATATGGAACTTTCACGAAGTTGTCAAGCAAGTACAAGAAAGATTTGAGGACAATCAGTGTAAATCTGAGGAACTTGAGGGTAACTTTATCATTTACGTACAGTGATTGTGACCTGACTTTATGTGCATGTGACCTTAACTATACATCCGTCACAAAATACTTATGTATGACCATCTGTGACTTGAACTTAAATGTATGTGACCAGAATATAAATGCTATGACCTAACTTGTATATCTGTGACAAGATATATATGTCTGTGTCGTATACGTCATGACTGTGACTTGAACTCGAAAGCATAGAAGCTGAATTACACGTGTGACATGGTACTCACCTATTGAACCTAACATATACAATGATTGTTGTTACATTGTCGCAGGTATCTCCTTCCAACCAGTCAGTGTTTTCTGTCAGTGATGAAAAGTCCACTTTTGTTGTTGATATTGAGCAACGTACGTGCACTTGCAGGACTCTACAAGTAGATTTGTTACCTTCTCCGCACGCGTTGGTTGTAATTGAAAATATAAAGAGAAATTTATATATTTATTGTTCATATTATTACACAAGAGATGCATATGTGGATGTGTACCAAGATTCTATTTATCATGTTGGAAATCCAACTGAATAGACAGTGCCTGAAGAAGTACAACACAAAAACGTGTTACCTCCAAATCAGAAGAGGAGTTCTGGAAGACCAACCGAGAAGAGGAAGAGATCATCTAGAGAAGGGAAACCAAAGGCGAAATGTGGACGTTGAGCAGGACATGGGCATAACCATAGGAGATGCTCTAGTTTGGTCCCAATAAGCAAAAATGACAAGGACAATATTAGAAAGTAATAGGAAATCAACAGATGAAATAGATAAATCTTAGATATATCACATTCTTGTATTTGAACACATTATTTCAAATATCATAGTTCAAATTATTTGTGTCCATCGTATTTTCAATTGTGTAATAAAGATTTGACTTCTACATAGTCCGATAGTCGTGCATTAATTAATCCGTGACTTCACAATTACTGAGTAATTAACTGTAACCCATGTTTGAATTCTATAGTCAGTGAGATAAGTAACTGTGATTTCTGTTCGAATTCTATAGTTTGTATGTCAAAAACATGTAACCTATATTAAAATCATGTGACCTAAGGTGTGAGATACATGTGACTATTTATTCCATACAAACAATGAACTTTGGCGCATATATTACAACATGTGACATCCTCCCATATATATGTCCTGTAGATTTACATATGTGACATTTTTCATCAAATCTATGACTTATTGCACTAATATGTGATCAACAAACAAATCGACCTTGACAATCATAGCATAGATCTGTAAACCTGAAACAGTAATGGTTACAACCATTACCGTTAGACTTGTGGATTTACATATGTGACATTTTCCATCAAATCTGTAACTCATTGCACTAATATGTGACCAACAAAATGTACTATACAGCAAACCATTTTTTTTTTTCATATATTGGAAATCAGACCTTACAGCCACATGACAGCTACAGTATAGTATTTATTACAATCATCTCCATTGAGTAGAAAATATTAAATGCTACAAACTAAAACACTAAGGGTGCGTTTGATTGAAAGGGTGGAAAATGGGTGGAAAGAAAATGTTTTATAGGGAAAAGATTTGCCTAGAAAATGTTTTGTAGGGAAAATGATTTCAAGTGTGTTTGATTGGTATAATTTTCCACTTGAAAAATTTTTAAATTTTCTATTCGTTTAGCTTTATTTTATATGGACATTGTTCATCAAAGTGATATTTTTTTCACAATTGGTTATAAAATTTGTTTCCATTGCCAAAAAGTTAAAAAAAAAAAGGAAAAAAAATGTTTCCTAAAAAATCATTTTTTATCAAAGTTTAGTGTTCGTTTGACCTTCGTTTGCATCAAAATTGTCCATGAAAGTTAAAATTTTTTTTACACTTGATTATGAAATTTGTTTCCATTGCTATAAAAAAAAAAAAGACAGACAGATAAGAAAACATTTTCTCACCTAAAAGGTGAGAAAGCCTTTTCCCCTCACGCCAAGAACAAGGCGCGTGAGTGGAAAATAATTGGTAGAAATTCTAAGCAAAAAGTTGGCCATCAAACAACACAATTGCAAGGAAAATGGAATTTCTTTTCATTTTCCATGGAAAATGGGTGTTATCAAACACACCCTAACTGCATGTACAAAATGTGATTTCAATTTTCATTCTATAACATTCCCTTCTCCCTTTGTTGGCTGCTTCACCTTCTTCTTGTAGATTTCCCGATGTTTATAGAGAAGTATGGCAATATCCAGTCTACACTTGCTGACATTAAATTTGTGCGGTATGGAGACTCTTCCTTCACGAAGGACATACAACGCATATAAAATCACGAATATCCCACAATCATGACTGCAAAACAAACATGATACAGAATGTTACGAATGAATTTTTTCTTTGTAATGGTAAGTACACTGTAATTTTGGTGACGAACTTACCTATTTGTCTGCTGAGGCAGATTATTATCAATGATCACCTTCATTTCCATGCAGTCGGGTTCTTGATAGTCAGGGTCATTTTTTGAAATTCCCAGAGCATTCATTAAAGCAGGCAGGATTTTCACGTATGGCTTAATACCTTGTAGAACCTGTCGTTCACTGCAAGTTTTACCAGCCGAATTAAATACCGTCAATATATGACTTCTGAATTGTAACAGACCAAGCATCCAGTGTGCTTTGTTGATGGGCATGATTGACGTGAACACATAGTCAACATCGGCCCAGGGTGTGTTCAAAGGTAGGCCGTGACCTGTGATAACCTCAATCAGGCTGGACTTCGACATCAAAACGTGATGATCTTTCATGAAAGTAGGGTATATGTCTTTGATCTTATTCTGGAACCAAGAGTTTGTCGTCGTAGCTCTTAAAATTATTTTTTTTCCAAGTTGCACTACCTGACGAATGTAATAGAAGCATGAATCCATGTGCTGTTTCAAAAGAAGGAAAAAATTAAGCATGACATGAATTAGTTTGGAGCAAAATGATTTTGTGACTTGAATCCATTTTAAAATGTGATATATTTTCCATCTATGTCTTTGCTCCTCAACTTGTGACCGAATAAGGTGGTAACTGTGTCTTACTATATCTGATTCATACATATGTTCTGAGACTCAGTAACAATCAAATGTGACTTAAATGTGTAGAAAAATGTAATCATACCGTGCTAGTTAGAGACGACTCCGAATTTATAATCTGGTAAAACCAGCTTTTATGACCTACTTTGAATGAATCATGACAAAAGCAAGTTTGATAATATCGTCATTGTCTCTAAACTTTTTCCTATACCCGAAATTGAAGATTAAGATACTATGTTACAATGAGTTCTTGAGAAACGTTCAAACCTACATACAAATGGAACATACCTATTTTTTGGTTTGTACCCTATCTGGAACCATGCCATGAATGCCGATCTATCAACTTCATCAACATTGTGTAATTTTCAAAAAACAAGGACATTATCATCGTGTTTGAATAACTTCCCTTCTCCAGCAACAAATGGAGATTGCAATATCCTCACAGGCCTTGAAACCCACTTAACTAGTAATTCAGAAGTTGGCTCAACAGTAGGTAATCCCTATATATTGTTGGAATAGGCCGCACTTAGTTTATGTACAGTTATTATGTTGAAAATCCAGAAAATGAAATGTCTGTGACATGTTTTTGTAAATACCTCTGAATAAAAAATTTTTGGTTGCAGTTACCACTTCAAATATAACAGAATCCACATGCTTTTGTATTTCTTGAGAATGTAAAACATCGGGTTGGATAGATCCGACCCCCAAATCAAATGATGGTAATTGGAAAAAATATGGAAGACCGGGATCATCACTTTGGTCCATCTTTCTCTTTCCTTTTCTGTTGATGTTTGGTTCCACTTGTTTCACCTATATATTAGATTGGAGAATGGTTGAAATGTTGAATGCAACATTGATCATTTTAGGAAATGTGAAAAAAATCATGCAACTACCTCATTTGGCTTATCAGATCCTCCAGCACCATGAGCTTCTGCATCTCCAACTCCATGATCACTTGTTTTGTCACCAAACCTCCTCATAATCTCGTCCATTATACCGGAAATCATTGCTGACACAGATTCAGACAAAAATTTTATGTTTGTCCTAATATCAATCAAGTCACTTCTTATTATTCCTTGCATTTGGAAAATGTCGTTCATTTTTGTTGTCTGCTCAGCCTTCATTGATGACATCTTTGACTTGATCTCAACATGCTCCACGGACAACACCTTTTCTGTGACTTGATCTCAGCAAGCTCCACAGACAACACTTTATTCTGTGACTTGAGTTCAGATATATGCATACTCAACTCCTCAAACACCTGATAAAATAAAATATCCAGTTATTGTATGTGACTTAAAAAAAGAGACATGTGACCTCAAAAATACGAAATGTGACCTCATGTATACAAAATGTGACCTCAAAAATATAAAATGTGACTACTGATAGAAATGTTTTACACCTGACTTGAACAACTTACAACGCTCCATTGCACCCCATGAGAATGTGGTCCAGTTCGAGAGGTATGTGCAGCTGACGGGGCTTCATCGATCGGGGATTTTCCTGGGGAAGATGTCTCCTGGAATCTTGGTGGAGGATCAACAAAAACATCATTATCGTTAGGTACAGGAACCTGTCTAATACTACTGTCGGTCAACAGGAGCACTGCCGATGATTTCTTTGCATATGGTGGTCCTGACTTCCCACTTGTACCCGCACGGTCAGCTAACTTATGCTTCCTACTCTTAGTTCTATGGCCCTCACGTGATGATTCCGGTTGAATAGGCTTATTGTACTGGACGCCATCCATATATGGCATGGCCATTTCAGTTTCTGAGGGCTCCAGGTCACAAATCTCTATCTGCCGTACAATATAAAGATTAGAAAAATACAATACCAACAGATCACTATGAAGTACATAATGCTTACAGAAAACTTTACATTAGGGTTTGGGAAGCAGTCAGCTCCTTCCAACTTGGTAGCTGATGGTTGCTCATCTGCGAGCCAATTCTTGATGCGAGGATACATCGTTGATATCCTTTTGACAACATTTCCATTGAGACTGGGAAAAGTTTCGTATATCCATGCTTGGAATGCTACCAACATACCTCGTAGTCTGTAGTGTAATGTCCTCCTACTCAACCCATCCTTTAATGCACCCAAAGTGATTTCAAAAAGTAACTTGCCCCATGGGAGCTATTCATTGCAGTGATGTCCTCAACGAGAGCGAACAAGAATTGATCAACCACATTCTTGTAATATCTTGGAAAGAGATAATGCATACAGAAATACAAAGCCCCAATCATAGCAACGTCTTTATCTGGAAGGGTTTCAACAAGATCCAAGTCCAGCGTTTGGCACGCAGATATAAATATGGACTTAAGATCTTCATGAGTTACACTATCCACTTGGGAAAAGTATTTTGTCTTTAGTTGCGACGGTCTACTTTCAAACACCAGTGTATCGCTATCTCCAGAACATCTCAGGCCTGTGACTAAACAGAACTCTGAGATAGAGAACCTAACGTATCGCCCAGTCACATAAAACCACAATTCTTCGTCCTTAGGGTAATAAACCTGCCTCAAAAGAAAGTAGTGAATTAATTGCGGTTGTATCACTATCTCATGGCAATCCAAGAAATGGGCAAAACATGTTTCCATCAATATACGCTTCTGTCGTTGGCTTAATTTTGTTTGAATGCTTGTAAGAACACCCTTATTTATTGAGGTTGTGATCTTGCCTGGAAACCAACTGTCTTCTGGTATTTTGAATTGCCAGACCTTCATTAAAATGATGTCACATATTATGTGTTCAATTGGTCACATATTCTTAAAATAGTGGTCATAGACAAAGCTATTGTTATGCACTAAAGCCACATTTTTCATAAAATCTTGGTCATAGACATATCTACTGTCATGTACTCAAGCCATCTATTCATAACAACTTTGGTCATATTCAAACGGTATGGTCACATATGGACTCCATACGTTTACACCAGGTCACATGCATACTTCATGATATAAATTCAATCCACATATTCAAAATACATTGGTCACATTCGCATAACATGGTCACATTTGACAACTTCATGTTTATAAAACATATTATTCATAAAATTAAAAAAGAAGAATCACTTTCCAGAACACATTATATTCAAAAACCAAAAACCCTAGCCCATTTCAATCGCGAATGAAATTGAACTGATTGAAGGTAAAAAAATATCGAATACATCTACCCCAACGCTTTATGCATACGTACATTACACATAAATTATATTAAAAAAAATGAAGTAACCTTGTTTGATTTCCCTTTCCGCTTGTTCAGAGACGATGCGTGCTTTTTCAGTGATGTTTCATTGTAGCTGACCTCATTCTTCCTCTTCCGTCCTCTTTGTGGCGTGGTATCTTCGAGATTGATTACCCTTTCTTCACCCTTCGACTTCCCCATTTTACACCGTCTAATGAATATGAGGTTTTCAAAATAAATTTTACAACTGACTAATGATATATATGAAAAATGAAATGGATTATGTGGATAATATATAGAGGAGAAGAACAAACTATAATGAAAATGGCCGGAGTGGAAATCAAGTGACCGGAGATAATGGTGGAGTCGTGGACGTCGAGTTTGAGAGAGAATGAATTTAGATGATAATGGAAGTTAAGATAATTATGAAAGTTAATATATTTCAAATTTGAATTAATATAATTAAGGAAACGCGTCATCTGTATTTTATTTAATTAAAACCTATAATTAAAAGATTTAATATTTATTTATTAACTTATTACTTGAATTATGATTAAAAATCATTAGGATTCGACCTTTGCACAGTGAATTTTAAAGGGAAGAATACATAAATCCTACTTTTACTTATACACATTTCAAAATTAAGGTTAAATGTTTTATATTTCAAAAATCAGGTTTTTATTTAAATTTATTTATGAATTACTTAATTAATTATATGTTTTATTAATAAATATATAACGGTCACAAATATATACAATTTGGTCACAATTCCAAATTTTTTAGGTCACAATTAAAAATTTTCATAGGTCACAATTTGTTTATTGGTCACAATTTCGAAATTTGAAAGTCACAATTTTTTAATTGGTCACAGATCCCAAAATTTATAGGTCACAATACTTATTTAGGTCACAATTAATAATTTTTAGGTCACAAAGTAATAACTTTTCGGTCACAATTAATAATTTTTTGGTCATAATTAATAATTTCATCGGTCACAACTTAAAAATTTAAAAGTCACAATTTATTAATCGGTCACAAATCACAAAATTTATAAGTCACAATACTTATTTAGGTCACAAACATCCCATTAATTGAACATATATTATATTTTAGGTCACAATTTAGCAAATTATTGATCACAATTTAATAATTTTTTGGTTACAAGGTGTTTATTGGTCACAGTTTATCTAATTCATTGGTCACAAACACCACGATCTCACCACGATCACAAACACCACGATCTCACCACCAGTAGGTCACAAATCACACTCAGTACACACAACCACCGCCAACACCACCCAAACCCGGAACCACAGTCGCCACTACCACTCCACCGACGACAAAAACCACGATCTCACCACAAAATGGGCGATTTAGACAATCCAAAAACCCCCAGCTACACCGAATCACACCAACACACTGAACAACACCAAAATCGCCGCCAGATTCGCCATAACCACCACAAAGCAACATGTTTCGCGATGCGCGATCCGCCATAACCACCACATCAACCATTAAATCACCATACCCATCCAACCAAAATCAAAATCGAAACTAAAAAAAAAAAAAAACGAAAAAATCAGATTTGGTGGAAGATGACGATGTGCAAAGCGATGTGGTGGTGGTTGGAATTTTTACATCGCGCTTCTCTGCGAATCGCGTCGCAAATAGCCGTCCGACGTTGTCGCGATTCGCAAAGACAGAAGCCGCGATTCGCAATGACGCCGCCGCGATTCGCAGCAGATGGGGGAGGCGAGGGCAGGGCAGGGCAGGCGAGAAAGAGAAAGAGAAAGAGATGGGAGAGGAGAGGGGGTGGAGGACACTGAAACGGACGGTGCGGCTGAGTTTGGGAGCAGGGGACGGACGGCGCGGCAAAGGGCGGTGGATGCGACGGCATCGCCGTTTGGGTGAGAAGAAGGAGAGCCGTTTGGGTGAGAAGAAGCAGAAGGAGAGACGGAATTAGTTTAGGGCTTGATTATTATTAAAAAAAAAAAAAGATTTTAAATTATTAATTTAAACCTGATTTTTGCAAAATGAAACTTAAAACAGGAATTATGAAAATGGATATCTAAAACCAGGCCTAGGTGTAATTTCCTCAATTTTAAATGCTTGGAGCCACGTAATTTCCTCTTTGCAGTATCAATTGTGTTTGGGCCTGGACCTTTAACAAGCAGATCAACTTCAGATCAAATTTAGGGCCTGGGCCTGAGCTTGGGCTTGGTCGGCACCCACCACTTTCAACTGGTGGTGTTAGACGCGCTAGTGATCAGATGTGTAATTCACGCACATCCTAATCTCTATACTCTTCAACACAATTGACTCCTCTGCTCCTTCCTTTACCACAAACTCAAAACTCCATTTTCATCTCTCCTATTGCGAAAGATTGAATGGTTGGCCCTTAGAAAGACTACACATAAACACATAAAATGGCTGTTTCATTGAATTCAGTCGTCGGTTTCAACTCCAATGTATGTCTCTTTCTCTTGCTCCAATTTCATCTTATGGATTTCTACGTATCTATTCACTTGTTATATTTTAACAAATATTTTTGTATGGGCTATGTTCTTTTGTCCTTTTGATAAGAATTATTTAGTGGGCTGTAAGAGGTTAGGGATTTTTTTTTTCAATTATCTGGGGGTTTGCTGATTGTTTATATGCTTGACGAGGATTTTTATATTGATTGAATCTTTGTTTCTTCTTTACTCTTACATTCTGTTGAATTAAGAATCGAAATTGCAGCTTGCTTAAAACATTGTCGTTTAAGCATTCTTTCAGCTATTATACCCCTCATAATTTACACGAACTGTAATATTTACTCCGGCACGTTTGGGATTCATTTGGCCATGACTTTTGTGCTTTCGATAATTGCTTGTCACTAACCAAATTGTAAATTTTTTTTCCTTTTTTCTTTTTTCTTTTTATTTTTTGGGGGCATTGGTGAATCTAGATTCGCAGTTCTGGATGATGTATGCTGATATATGTTTATGGATGCTATATTAAGAATATTTTTTATTTCAAATATGTTTTGAGTGGAAAAATATTTTCTTTTCTAAAGATACTGTTAAAAGTTACTATTTTGTTAGGGAGAAATATACAATTTCTGGAAACTTGCGTGGGCATTTGCCTTGACCTGTTCCCTCTACCTCATGATGTTATTGGTTTGGAGGGTTGAAGCGTTAAAATTTCTATATATTAGAGTGTATATTCTACACACCAATTCGTAAAAGCTACAAAAGGCACTCGGCTCTAGCAGACAATTTTTAAAAGTTTCATTGCAACAGTTTCTTCATTGATTCAAAGACTAAGAGGATTGCATTTCCTTGAGTACACGTGAGAAAGGAAACATAATTTTTAACTCCGATTCTCATGTGTAGGAATTTCGTTCATGAGCTGTTTCTTCTGCCTCATTATTCGCTATTGATTTGGGGTTTGAAGTATTAAAATATTAGTGTATTTGGTCCTGTAAGAACGTTTGGGAACCAGTTCGGAAAAAAACTACAATGAAGGCACTCCCAAACAACTATTAAGAGATTTGATACAAACATTTTTAACATTGATTACGCAAACTAAGAGGATTGTTTTTTCTTGAGTACACGCGATAGAAAACTGTCTTTTGAACTCTATTATCATATCCAGGTTTTGTCTTTATATGAAACTGCTTTAAATGCATATGATCTGAAATCTTTTTCATAGGCCAATCATGATCAGACATTGAGGTTCCAATATCTAAGAAATTCCAACAATTTGGTCAGTATATTGCTGAATCATATATAATATGTCAGTGTATAAATAGGAATTTGCAAAAAAAAATTTATTAACAGGCACAAGTGCTTAAAGTCCTGCTCATCGATTTACTGGTTACCCAAAATTGGCACAAAACCAGGTTGATCCTCTAAAAGTTTTCTCATGAAGGTAGTGCATACAATGTGACACTAATATTAATTTGCTTATTGTTGCAAATTAAGCTTTTAATGAGATGGTGCCCCTATGAGGTGGATCAGATGTAACATTGCAGAGAGAATAAGAAAGCTTCATAATGAAAGATTATAGTGAGTAATTACATAAATTCTTTGGGCTTCTAGTTCAGTTTGTCGAAACAATAGGAAAATATTAGCTCATTGTAAATGCTGTGAACTCCTCGCTGATCAATGTGTCCACAAAAGAGATCATTAGGATCCCAAAGATGTTCTACATGGTTTAAGATTGATGGTTTGGAAAGAATGTGGAATAATTGGAAAATGATGTGAAAGGAGGCTGATCGTGTTAATCTTTAAATATTTGTAGCTGTGCCTTGGTTAATGGACTTGTATCACGTATCAGAGAGTTGTGTCTGCTTTTGAAAGGTCGAAGATGTTGGACTCTATGGAGTCTAGTCATAATCTACACCAATCATACATATAATGCGAAATGTTTGTGTGTTTTGAGTTCAGGGGTATATTGATTATTCATGTGATAGGCCGGCTCTATTCCGATCCCATATAAATGATTATTGCGGGACTGTTTTTGGGTTTGTAAGAGATGTGTGATGGAAAAACTTGTATTTATCTTCTGTGTCTTAAAGCACTCTGATACTCCTATATATAGAGAATTGCTAGGGCCATTTTTTGGTGTGCAAAAGACGCAAGAGGAAAAAACTAGTATTTTTCTCCTCTGTTATAGTGAAAACTTGCCATGGCAATTGGAAGGAACTCTCATATTCAGAGTGAACCACTATAAATCTGCACATGGGTGCTCTGCTCGTTTCTTATTTCCTTTTTCATTTATTATTGCTCAATTTGGACTTAATCCATGACAGAACATTGATCAGGTGCCTGTCAACTGACATGTTAAAGTAGGGCATGATTTTTTTTTTTTTCATTTTTTATTTTTTAAAAAATTATCTTTGGAAGGATGGAGTCGAGGAAGCAGAAGAATATTAGGGAAATGGACTAGAAAATATGTTGAAAGAGATAGATGGTCAATAATATTACAGGATCGAGAGATCGAAGACGAGGGGTTTGGTCTGTAATTCAGGGAAACGATTAGACTGAATGTTCAGAAGTCTCGTATTTTTTATTCATCAGTATGTAAAATTGTCCCTCCAAAAGAATTCAAGCAAACAACGCTAGCTGTGGTTTGACATCCAGCTGAGCTTTCACGTCTTATCTTTTGGGAGGAATTTTAACGCAATCATAATAAATATGCATTTCTATTATTATAGGACTTCTTAATAACATGACTGACTAGCTTTTA
The DNA here is from genome assembly GCA_035079005.1 of Fraxinus americana. Taxonomy (NCBI): domain Eukaryota; kingdom Viridiplantae; phylum Streptophyta; class Magnoliopsida; order Lamiales; family Oleaceae; genus Fraxinus; species Fraxinus americana. The sequence continues at coordinate 28,856,111 of CM068711.1, read as the reverse complement.
TACCATGACCATCTGATATTTATTTTATTCCCCTATGAAAGTTGCAGGCTAACTACCAGAAGGTCACGAGTACTAATATTAGGGCATCACTGCCAAAGGTCCACCAATTTATATCTATTTCAGGAGCAGTTGGATTAAGAAGATCGATCGAAGGAAAAGGATCACGGTTCTGCCTTGTAGTTGCTAATGCTGATCGTTTGGCCATAGAGACCAACAATGAGGGTCCTAAAACTTTCGAGGGATCATGTTCTAATGATGGGTCCTCAGCAGCAGATGAAAAATCTTCAGGAACAGATGACAAAGTTCAACCTAGCGATGATGTTGAGTTGGCACCTCGAGATTCCGAGCCTTCCAACGGGTCAATCGATTCCACAAATTTGAACACTGGAACATCTGCAATCAAGTCAAGCTCAACCCCGAAAAGAACTCCATTAACTGCAAGAGAGAGACTTAGGGCGGCCCGGGTCCTCAGTCGCTACACAGAGTCGAAGCCATCTAAACCAGAGCTAGGGAGCAAATTATTAGAAGCCTTAAGAGAAAGTGATAAAGGGAAAAGACGCCCTAGTCTCCCTGAAGCACCTGCAAATATGCTAGATGACAGCAAAAGGGGATTACCAAAGCCGGGCTGGACGTTTGAATTTCCTGGTGGCGTCGATGTGTTTCTTGTCGTCTTGTCATTCGTATTAATCAGCACTGTAATGTTTGCAACAACCTACATTGTGTGGAAAGTTGGTGCCATCCATTTCAATGAATACTAAGGTGGATGTTATGGGGATATTCGAAATTTTCTTTGCAATTGTACTTGAATGTACAGAATTTAGCTTGGCCAACAAGTGAATATATATTTCAAGATCTTCGGTGGTCGTGCCCATCACGGTGGCCGATTTACATCTCTTCTCTCTCTTTTTCTTTATTTATTTTTAATATATACTAGTGAAAACAATATTTTCAATGTAAAGCGGGCCAAAGGTTAGAATTTCGTAAAAATCTTGCTTTGAAAATGTTACGGACTTGTGTCAGACTCGCCACCTCATCCGTCACGTGTCAGTAGAGGTGGTCCACACCATGCCACACGTCGACCGAGGTGATGTACATGGGAGGAGCTGATTATCCATGCCGAAGTGATTATGTGAGGAACGAACTGAACACTCGTCAACAATTATACCGTGGACGCAAAGGCCCGCACTCCGCTTTTGCAACACTACACCGCCTCTCCTGAGCCTCATCCGCAATTTTTCCTGTTTAGTTTTGCTAACTTCATTTACATATTTTAACGTATTTTAAGATGAATAATCCCTCCCTCTTTACCATGTTTGGCAAATCGGTTAAATAAAACTTGATATGAAATAGGCAACTGATTCCTTTTAGCGTCATAAAATTGATATCCAAAAGGAGAAATGGAGCAAATTATACTTGTTCTCTATAAATATTTTTATTTGTAAATAGTAAAAACAATAAACATATTCAACTATATGTGAAAGTAGAATATGTTTGGGTAAAATTATAATGTTATAAAAATGAGAGGTGGATGAGTGAGCAGTAGCTGTAATTTTATAAAATATGTGATTAAAATTAATGTTTGCATTTGAAAAGTAAATTATAAGTTACTTTTAATGTTCCTCGTACATAGGCATATTCAACTACGTTAAATTAACGTTGGATGTTTTTCTTCTTCCGTTTATTGACCAGTTTTTGGGTAGCTTGGCGACGAGAAGAAGCCACGTATCCAATAGAACAAAAACAACAAAAATCTTGCAGATTTTTGTTGTACAAAGTAGGATTTATGCATATAAATGTACCAGTTCTCGTTGTGAGTATATGTATATAGAGAAAATATTTTTGTTTTCTCATGTTAATAGGGTATCAAATAGGCAATTTTGGGAGTTAGATTTCTTGCTTATTCCAGCAAGCCTTTACCCTTTCACTTCTGTTTGTTCAATCCCTTTCTGTTCATCATCATCCGTCATCATACCATGTTTTTCAAAGCATAAAGACCCAAATAACGCGCCGCTCCTTCACAAAAGAAAATATGATTAGGGCCGGCCTTGAGAATTTTAAGACCCAAGGCAACAAAATATTATGAAACCCCTAAATATATATATATATTTTTACAAGCGGAGTAATCTCTTTAAAATTAATTATGGTCAACGTTGCAAAAGACATATGACAACAAATTTTACCCGTTGCGAAACGTTATTTTTCTCGTAATGGCTGAACATGAAATGTCCATTGAATGCAAGACTTTTCATTTGGTTTAGTAACTTTAGTTCATTTCTTAACGTTTAAAAATGAGTTTGATTAACAGTGGCGTGGCAAAATTCCAGGTACTTACAAAAATACCCTTAAAATTAGGGGTGTTTTGAAAAATCATGTAAAAGATTTTTAGGAAGTAAAAAATACTGTGTAAAATAAAAAAGTGACACAATGTCACTTTTTTTTATAAAAATTGTCACTTTTTTTTTTAAAAAGTGACACACACACACACACACACACTTAAAAAGTGATACAAACTCAAAAAAATGACAAATACTTAAAAAGGTAACAAAACACCAATCAAAACATATGTTTATTATAAAAAAAGTGAGAAATTTTTAGAAAGTAACAAACAATAAAAAGTGAAAAAAATTCAGAAATATTGCAGGAAAAAAGTTACAAACGCACAAAAAAGTGATAAAATTGTCACCTTTTAAAAAAAAAGTGACACTATGTCACTTTTAAAAGTTTTGTGTCATCTTTTTATTAAATACATACAATTTGTCTTTTATTAAAAATGATGTTTGTTACTAAAAAAATGATAAAAATTTCAAGAAGGCGACTGAAAAAAAGTGACAAAAAGTGAAAAATACTAAAAATGTGACAAACATTCAAAAAAGTGACATAAATGTTTAAAAAAGTGACTAATTTAAAAAAACTAACACATTAAAAAAGTTGCACACATTACAAAAAAAAGTGACAAACACTTGACAAAATTCAAAAAAAAAAAAAAGTTACACAAACTAAAAAAAAAGTGACAATCACCAAGGATAACGGAAAAAAAAGTGGCAAAAAAAGTTACACATGTTGGGCTAACTGTCCATTATGAAATTGAAGAGTGTTGGAGTGAAAATGTTGGTTTTTAGATTATCACATCCTACATGTTTCATACCAAAAACACCAGAGAAAACTATATATAGATTTTCACAAAATAAACTTCTCATTTCGAAAGATAGAGAAAAACGCAACAACAATAGAACTCTAAAATGTCCAGCAGCAAAAGTCTCATTCAATTGATGGATGAACGTAAGCAGTCAAATGTCAACCAATCCTTAATCCATAAATATCTTTATTTTGCTCAATGCCAAACATTCTAATTTTCATGTCTAATAGTTCAGTAGTATCCTGTATCAAAAGTTCTGGCAATTTAATGGTACAGACCACCTTCATAAACAAAGAAAAATAAATAATGAGCCTTCTAGCCATTTGTTCCCCAGCTATAACATCTCCATACAGTCGGCATGCTGAAAGTAAACAGCCCAAAACAATTGGATCATCCCCAAATGGATATATAGACATGTAGTCTAAAGCTTCTTTCACTCTCCCAGCCTGTCCTAGTAAATCAACGAGGCAACAGAAATGCTCAATATTAGGAGTGATCTCGTAAACTTCAGTCATGGAATTAAAGTAATTTTGGCCCTCATTTGCAAGTCCTGAATGATTGCAAGCTATTAGAAGTCTGAGAAATGTAACAGAATCTGGCTTCAACCCTACTCTCATCATCTCCTAGTACAATTCAATTGCCTTTCCTGCTAGCCCATGATATGCAAATCCAACAATAATGCCATTCCACGAGACAAGATAATGGTACTCTGGTCAAAAACTTTGTACGCATAGCCAAGCAGCCACTCTTAGCATACATGCTTACAAGTGCATTACCAACACCCACATCCCACACTGACTTGGGCATAATTAAATGAGCATGAATCTCCCTCCCATGATACATGGAAGCCAGACCATCAGCTGTAGAAAGCACACTGGCATAAGTGAAATCATCGACTTTCACATTCGTGTCCATCACAATCTCCCTAAAAACATTTAAAACTTTAGACTCATCATCGCAATGACAACAAGCAATAATAAGAGTATTCCACAAAATAACATCTCTCTCCACAATCAGCCTAAACACCATCTCTGCTTCTTCAATAAGATGAAACTTTGAGTACATGGCAATCAAAGTGTTTCCAGTAAAATTCGTATAATAAAGCCTGAGCTTTACTATTTGACAATGTAATTACATTCCAACAGACAAATCGTATATATGTTCACTAGCCCCCAGTAATCCTGCAAATGTAAAGGTGATGAAGATGGAGAGATGCTTGACAAGGAATTGGCAACCACCGCTCCTACAACGGTGAGAAAAATGAGTGCAAGAACAATTGAGACATTTTGTCAAACATCTTGATGGTAGCTTAGAAAATCAAAGGAAATAGTTTGCCATAGTTTTGGAGCTAATCCCAAATTTAACGACAAATTTTTTATGCATTTATACACAAACTCATCAGCTTATACTAAAATTGATTGATTACGTGAGCATCAGAGCTAAATTACTTGAATTTTCGTGCTGGAATTTACATGGATAGCAATAAACAGTGAGAAAGGAAGTAAACTTTTGGGCAAAACATGGAAGCAGCATTTTGGGTTCCAAAAGAGACCAAATCACATGCACTAAATGAAACGTTGCTCACTATTCTGTTGCAACCCGTTCCTATAACACTCTCTCCACTCCCAATTGAACTCCATCGATTTTAGTAGCCATGAATTGGTCGTATTCAGGGGTCGGGAGATTTTATAACGTATTAATTACGTTTTTAAATAATTTAGTTAGTTAATAGGGTATTAATCAAATTAGTTAATTTTTTTAGGGTATTTGGCCTAATTTTCCCTAATTTTTTTGTACAAAAAACAATCATTTTGGGCTTTTAGTTTCTCTTGAGGCCCTTACGAATCGAGGCCCAACCGGCTCTGATTATGATAGTAGGAGTCCATAAATGATGATGGTGCTAACCATAAAGGACATGTTAGGTTTCACTGATGGAACTTGATAATTGAGTTTTTAAACTTGCATAATATTAATTTATTTGAGCAGATTTCTGAATTAGTGTATATATTTCTTTTATAGGTGAAAACTCCAACTTGGAGGTGAATTGAAAGCACAAAGGAATAGAATTCAAGCTTAATTGGAGCTAAAAGGATAAAATTGAATAGCTACTAGAAAGTTTGGATTTGATTGGAAGCTTTGAAAGTTCTATATAGATGAAATCACAAGTTTCAGGGACTAAAATTGGAAAGTTTGGGGACCAACTTGAACATTCTTGAAACTATGGAGGACGAAATTAGAAGAAAATAAAAGTTGACAGTCCAAGTGAATGAGTTCGGAGGATGAAGGATCAATCTATAGAATTCAAGGGCAGTTTGGGTAAACCTTATACACGACTTTTAAGGCATCTTGAGGACTATGGGCGTGTTGATATGGCTTTTGAAAAATCAAAAAGAGATTTTGAATCTATTTGATTAATTTTAAGAAAGTATTTTTGGTAGTTAAAAGAATTTTTAGAGGAAACTGATCCAATGTGATTTCATCTAAAATCACTTTTAAAATAAAAAGTGTTTTTTAAAATTAGATTTTATACAAAAATTAAGATAACTTCCTCCAAAAACTTTCTTGTAGGAAGTAAAAGCAAAAGCTAATAAGCCATATCAAACATGCCCTATAAAGATCATCAAACCAACTCCAATTCTCAAGAAATTTCACCATATGGCTCAAAACCTATAGATTCTCTAGTTAAAACTCAAAAGCACATGATGCCAACTTATTTTTCCTTTATTATGCCGCATATGCATGAGAATTACTAGTCAAGTCCTAATAAACTTGCAAGTTTAAAAAAAAAAGTTAGAAGGGACAAAAATGTGTAGCCTCCCATTAAGTACTAATTAAAGTCTTAATGCTTGACTTTACGAGAGTGATTGTTCGAGATTTGTGAGATGAACAATTGACTTCTTATTTGAAAAATCGTCCTCCGAATATCGCGTCAACTGTTGACCATTGACCTTCAAAGATATTTTGCTCTCATCTCATCCCTATAGCCCCGGATCGATACAATTTTGTCATTGTAGTCCCAGCAACCTAGAGCTTAATTTTCTCAAATAAAGCTTAAGTCAGAAGTCGTATAGTAGTAGTTGTTGTCCAACCTCAAATTTTGTTCTTTGTCTATGTTGTGATTATGCCATCTTTCGTTCGCTCCTTATAGAGTTTGGAAGTCTCATATGAATCTAATCGAAATTCATCTATCTCATTTAACTATAGAATTATTTTTTCACCAACTACCTTCAAATCAAAATTCAGGTTCTTCATCGTCCTATAAGAATGATACTCCGATTCGACCAGCAAGTAATACACTTAAAAAAAAAAAAGGCAATATGGTATATGTCCAAAGTGTGTCATCTAACTTGTTAGACCAATCCTTTCTAGAGGCATTCACTATAAGCTCAAGAGTTCTCCTTAACTCTCGGTAGAAGATTTCGATTTGTCCACTTGTTTGAGGATGATATGGAGTGGATATTCGATGGTGTACACCAAATTTACCCAATAGTGACTCAAAATGGCGATAGCAAAAAATGCTTACCTCTATCACTAATGATGGCTCGGGAGTACCATGTCATTTAGAAATATAATTTTTCAAGAAGGCATTTCATTCTTCAATGAGATATTTCCTATCCTATGGCACCGATTACAACTCTTCATATGGTTGTAACTATTCTTGATTCCGGAGTGTAATGCTTGTCAACAATCTTAGACACCTCAAAGTGTCCAACACAATCTCATGAATGAAAATGCTTCGACATTGGTATCATCTCATCTTTCCGTACACAACATCTAATGATCTGATCATGGTCCATTCTATAGAGTATCGGATCCTCCCAAAATAAGTGTTTAATATTTGAAACGGATTCTTAGTTTGGAAATTGAAATAGTTCGATGGTATGATGTAATTGGATAGAAAATTAACATAGTCTATATACCAAAGTGTCTTTTCAATCTCAAAAATTTCTCATTAGAAAAATCCTTGTTGATTTTATCATGGAGATGCTCTCCGTGCTCTAGTCTAAACAGATGTTGAGTCACTACATTTTCACTCCCCTTTGGTCTTCAATCTCCAAGTCAAACTTGTTGTATGAGTACCCATCGGATAAGGCGTGGCTTGGCATACTTCTTTGCAGATAGATATTTTAGTGCAACATAATCTGTTAATATAATCACCTTCGACTCAATGACATAGGATCGAAACTTGTTGAAGGTAAAAACAAATGCCAAGTGGTGGCATAATTGAGTAGTCCATCAGTCAAAGTCCGCTGGCATAATAAACCAATTATAGAATTTTATTCCAATGTTGATGCAACACTGTACCAATTGCATAGTCATTAGCATCGCACATCAACTCAAATTGTAAACTTAAGTCAAAAGTAACCAATATAACTGTTCTCTTAAGCTTTTCTTTAAGAGTGTTACAGGTATAAGAGCACTAGACACCAATGTTGCTAAAAATGCTGGTAACGTGAATTTTAAGAAAATGGAATTAACTGAAATGCTAATGCATTGAGGATTAATAGTGCAATTTTTCGGTGCTTATAAGTTTTTTTTAGGTTTTAGATTATTTGTAATTGGCGATTTTGTGAACAAAATGATTGAAATTGACATATTGTAAAAGTTCAAGGAGTAATGTGCAAATACGTTGAAAATAGGGTTTTTAGGTCTAGGGTTCGAGAATGACAAAAAGAGGAAAACGGCGCAGATTTTCGCTGGACTATCGCCAAGGTTTGACTTGAGCTACAAAAACAGAAACTCCATCGCTTGACTGTCGCCTGCCTTCGCTCGAGCGACAGTCTATCGCGCGACTGTCGTTGAGCCCTCGCTCGAATGATAGCTTTATTCGAAATTTTTTTATTTCGCATTTTAAAGGCTTTTTCCATGGCTAATTCGTTTTTCTAACCTACATATAAATACCAAAACATATTTGAATGAGGTTGAACATTGAGAGAAAAATGCTACATAGTGTTTCCTTCATATTTGATTCTTTCAACCTTCATCTGCGAGAGTTTTGGTGAGAAAAACATCAATTCATTAATCCAAATACCAAATCACTACTTCCTCTACATCTGGTCAGAGTTCTAAAGATCGAAGGAAGTTGACAGGAGTTCCTATCTGTGAAGACCGGGTCGTTCTTCGTGATCCACGGGAGATAAACGATTCTGCAAGGCTGGGAGAGCTGCAGGGTAGCAGATTCCTCGGAGAACTTTGGCAACACAGCTAAGGATTGGTGCAGGGGAGCACGGGATCTAGGGAGAGCTGTAAGGAGTGCAGTCTGGTGGTCAGATAGTACGATTCGTCTAGTCTGATTGGCTGTAGGTTGTTAAGAATCTTAAGATCGTTTATAGTGGATTGTATGGCAAAGTTCCTAGAGTTTTTCCCAGTTGGGTTTCTCCGTGAACATCCCGGTGCTTGATTTACTGCTTTACTATTCATTGTTTATTATACAACTGCGGTAATTCAACTTAAGACAAATTGACTTGAATGTTTAATCATCCAGAAAATAATTAAAAAGTGACTTGTTGCTATTTAATTCATAAAAATATTTTTAATTCCGCATTACATACTTATTCACCACCCTCTAGGTATTGTTAGGGTCGAATTGCGTAACTTTCAGTTCTAAACAATAATAACCAACAGTTGGAGAAATGAAGGCATGAAAAAACTTTTTTGCTACCTAAAAGCTGACGATGCACTTTGGTTTAAAATTCTCATCCCAAAGTCTTAAGCTACATATTTTATTTTATGCAGATTGGGCAAAAAGTCTGGATGCAAGACGAAGTAAATCAGGATGTTATATTTATTAGGGGCCAACTGTATTTCCTAGTCATCTAAGAAATAACCATCCATATCTAGATCAAGTTCAGAAACTGAATAGAGGAACAATGGCATCCATTATTGCAGAAATCATTTGTATCATGTTCCTATTGGGAGAGATTGGAATTTGTTTTGAACCAAGCACTCGGATATTTTCTGACAAATAAAGTTCCATATACATGATGATAAACGAAGTTTTTATACTAGAAAAGAACATATTGAGATTGACTATCACTTTGTTCGAGAAAAAGTCAACATGGGTACTCTCATTACAAGATATAGTGACTGAGCAAATTGCATACATTTTCACCAAGGTAGAATGGGATTTTGTTATTTTGTTGCAACTCTTTATTTTTGTTTGCAAAATTCTTTAACTACACGCACATATTGATGCAGGAGGATTATTGTCGGATGATGCTGAGTTTTCTGATAGGTCGTTGATGGGGTTGAGATATCATGAGTTCGCGGATCAGTGTAAAAATGGCAAGTAATCGGAGATCTTTCTTAATTGCGGCTATTTTTGGACACGTTTCGGTATTTTGACCATAACTCTGACTACGATTATCAGAATCATGCTCATGACCCCATTCGGAAAACTCTTTTCGGCGCACACGTCGTGGTCACCCAAATTTGCTAGGTGTGCATCCATTTCGAGGGCAAATTTCGCTGTTTTCCTTTCCGAATTCCCAATTTAAGTTATTTTTTACCCTTTTTAGTAATATTTCGTTTTCCTTTTTAACATAGATTATGAACTCAAATTGAGCCGAATTTTTGGGATATTATTTCTCTTATTACGTATTTTCTTTTGATATGAATATTGAGATTTTGCTATTTTTTGTAAAATTCTGATAATTATGATTTTTAGCTATATAACCCGGTTTGTGGGTTATTTTCGGTGATTGGATGAATAATAAAGATTTTTCTTGTTTTCTCTTGCGTTATTCTCTGTGAATTATAGAAATGGCAAACGGGCCGAGCGGCTCGTCGGCTCGACTCGTGAAAACACGAGTCGTTAGCCACTCGGGATCGTCAAATGACGAGCCCGAGCTGAACCGCAAGTGAGCTCGACGAGCAGAGCAAGAGACGTGAGCAGCTCGTGGGCAAGGCCTATGAGCCGAGCCCACAAGCTCGGTTCGTGGGCTCGTGAAAAATTAAAAATAAACTTGGAAAAGTAAAAAAAAAAAATTCAAAAAGCTCATGGGCTCGGGGCTCGGCTCGGCTCGTGAGCTTGGCCGAGCTCGCGGGCCTGGTCGAGCTCGCCCACGAGCAAACAAGCCACGAGCCGACTCGACTCGGTCCGGCCCATTGCCATGACTAGTTAATTATCTGCTGAATTTTAGCCTGTAAAATAATCACTATTCTGCTCCGCGTCACATATAGACAAACCATTTCAACTCAAAGGCCCATCTTTCAAGGCACCATTTCGATTCACAAAACATTTTGAAACTATTAATTCACAGGAGGAATTTAAATTTGATAACCTTAACCACAACCATAATCTATAAGATAATGTTTTTAAGAATTTGTTTTATACGACACTAAAAATATGCATAATGCTGACGAGGTACATTAAAATGGACACTGCCCACAAACCATTACTGTATTTCCACTGGTTCAATGAGTACAGTGGTTATAAACCCTTTTGTCTTGGTTTTGGAGCTTGTATAGCCATTTCCATCTTTGTACAAAAGATTAATGACACGTATAAGATTAACTATTAGCATGAGTACAACCATCAGTACTGGAGTTGGACGAAGGCATTCTTGATTTAAATCCTTCCATGCATTGGTAACTTGTTTCTGAAATGAATAATGCTAAGTGTACACAATCTTTTACACAATCTTTTACACATCTCTCACATGGAAGGGGGTCCACACATAATAAAATAATCGTGGACCCCCCTCCATGTGAGAGAGGTGTAAAAGATTGTGTAAAAGTGTGTGTGTACATGTAGCATTATCCTTCTGAAATACAGAAAATGCCTTTTCTTTCGAAGCAACTTCCTGATTTATGTAACATTCAACTGCCGATATTTTTTGTTCAAACTACATCCGAATATCACCATATTTAAATAATCTTATATATTAATTAGAGTCGTTAATGTAGATATCATTAATCTAGCGCTTAGCATGCTATTCATTGTATGAGTTATAAAGTCGAAGTTCATTCCTCATGTCCCACCATGTCGTCCATTAGTCTACAAATTAGTGTAGAAGCTCGCAAAAATAATGGTTCACTTGAAACCCATTCAAAGGCTTCCTTGGTTACTACTAAAGATGTTGTCGATAGCATCATATAACCGCTAGATACAAGTGCGACTTTCATATACTCGTCTAGTGTCGGAACATATCCGTTGTATGTCCATTTTGCAAAGAACCAACTTCAAGTCGTTGGATTGAATCAATGAGGTCTAATTTATGCAAAGAATCATCTGGTACTGCCGCTAAGAGCTTCTTCACTTCTTCTTTTAGTCTTTGATGTTCTTTCTCTTCAATTAAATGAAAGCACGTAAAAAATTTATATGACTGTATTTTATTTCAAGTTATGAATGAAAGGAACCATTATTGTTAGGTCATTGTTGGATAATTTCATCATATATGAAGCTACATGTTGTATATTGAAATGTGTGGTGCTATTATTTAAAGGATATTAGTCAATTAAAATGATCTCATAAAGATGTATTGTGATTAATGAGTATTAGAATTAATGGGATTATAGTGTAGAGACCGGAGTGTTGTTTTAAATTGATGAAGGCCCAATTTGGAGCAACTGAAAGATAGTAACTATTGAGTTACTACTATTATTTTATATGATTATGGTCCTCATTTGTTGGTGTTCTTCAAGTTTCTCTACATCCCCATCAATAGAGAGCAAAAGCTAAGGGAAGATCACCAATCATTTGAAAAATCCTAACATATCCTATCATGGATCAATGTATGTTTTTATGTTTTGTTATTTTTTCGAATTTCAATATGGAGTAAGATCTATGGTTATTATTGAGAATTAAGGATTTGATTATTGTTTTGATCGATAATCCTATTATGTTTTTCTATCAAGTGGTATAGAATGATATTATAGCATATTATGTTATGGATCTAGATTTTTGGTATATTATTTCATGTAATTAGCATGATTTTATGATATAATTCAAGGTTTTCTTCAAAATTCAGATTTTTGGATTAAAGATTTTGGGATCTGATTTTAAAAAGAAAAAAATTTAAAATTAATTTTGGTGCGACAACGACATCAGCGACCCGGACGGAGTTCTTTGTCATGTTACAAATTACACAAAGACGACATCGTGTGGGCCAGCTGGCACTTTCCCAATTATTGGTCTTGGCGGCACCACCGCCGAGGGAAAAGGGGGAGATGAAGTGGCATTTCCTATTAAAGATTTCAGTTATGGATGAATTAAAGTTTTCAGTTTTTTGGAATATTTGGGGGTGGGGTCTTGAGTTGAAATTTTGAAATTTTGGAGCCCTTGCTTGCAATTAAAAATTAGGGTTAGGGTTAGGGTTGGTTTATTTATTATTCTGCCCCTAAAGTTTAAGATTAATCCTAATTGGGTCTTAAGGTAATGAGTTTTAATAATTCTGCCCCTAAAGTTCTAAAATTAATTAATTTTGACCCCTAAAGTTTTGAATTATTAACCCTTAGGCCCTTAAAGTTTCAAAATAAATAAAATTAAGTATTCTACTTTTCAAATTTTGGTATTAAGGACTCATTCGAGTATGTATAATATTCAAAAGTGAATTTATTGAAGCAATATGTTGCCAAAGCAACCTCTTTTGTGGAAGTTAATTAACTTAAAATATTAGAAGGAATTCGTGTGTATGCTAGTTCATGCGGATATTAACCGGTCCAAAGGACGGTTAATATTTGGCCGAATTGTATGCACACTTGTGGTGGTAAACGTGTGATAATTACAAGGTTTCCATATGAATAATAAATCAATCCAAAGATGGATTTATTATTAGACAGGAGTTATTGTCAATGATTGATCACTACACTAAGAGTACCACTTACAATTCATATTACTGTCCAAAGACTTGATATTAATGATGTGCTAGGTATCTTGAGATGAGACTTACCATTATTTGAAATTATTGATTATTGAATCTTAATATTAATATGAGCATAATTCATCATCTTCTCTCTACAGCTAATTCATTTGCTACTACCATATCTGCAAATATGAATTCTATTCTCATACTCAATGGAACAAACTTCAAGGATTGGAAATAGAACGTTTTGATTGTTCTTGGCTGCATGGATTTAGATCTTGCACTTCAGATTGAACAACCCACTCCTCTTATGGACGAAAGTTCATCTTATGAAAAGAGGAACTATGAGAAGTGAGATCGCTCAAATCGCATGAGTCTAATGATCATTAAGCACGGCATTTCGGAAGCCTTTAGAGGCGCTATATCTGAAGAAGTGACAAATGACAAGGATTTCCTTGTCGAAATTGAGAAACGTTCTGCGAAAAACGATAAGGCTGAAACAAACACGCTTCTACAACGCTTGATTTCAATAAGGTATAAAGGCAAAGGAAATATAAGGGAGTACATCATGAAGATGTCTCACATTGCTTCCAAACTTAAGGTACTAAAGCTCGAGCTGTCTGATGACTTGCTCGTACATTTGGTATTGATATCGCTTCCTGCACAATTCAGTCAATTTAAGGTCAGTTATAACTGCCAGAAGGAAAAATGGTCTCTAAATGAGCTCATTTCATATTGTGTGCAAGAGGAAAAAAGGTTGAAGTAAGACAGAACTGAAAATGTTCATTTGGCAAGCACTTCTAAGGCAAACACTTTTAAAGATAAGGGTAAGAAAAGAATGAAGGAATATGAAGCTGCTCCTAAGGGTCCAGTACTAAAGAAAAGGTAAGAGGACAAAGGGACTTGTTTCTTTCGCAACAAAACTGGACATTTGAAGAAGAACTGTACCAAATACCACGCTGGCATGCAGATAAAGGTACAAATCTTACTTTGGTCTGTTCTGAGGTTAATTTAGTTTCAATACCTAGAAATACTTGGTGGTTAGATTCTGGTGCTATTACTCACATAAGTATTTCTATACAGGGCTGTCTGAGCTACCGAAAGCCAAATGATGGTGAAAGACACATCTATGTGGGTGATGGCAAGTCGGTAGAAGTTGATTTAATAAGCACTTTTCAGTTATTGTTGAAAACTGGTCATTATTTGGATTTGAAAGACACTTTTATTGTGCCGTCTTTTAGACGGAATTTGGTTTCTGTTTCTTTGTTGGACAAATTTGGTTATTATTGTTCATTTGGAAACAATTAGTTTAGTCTTTCTTTAAACTCCAATATTATTGGTACTGGTTTATTATCTACATATGATAACCTATATTTGCTTGATACTGTTGCATCATATAATGAAAACCTGCATGTGGAATCACGTGGTACTAAACGCATATTAAATAATGAAAATTCAGCAAAATTATGGAACAAGCGCTTATGTCACATCTCTAAAGCTAGAGTTGAACGACTTGTGTCAAATGGTATTTTGGATTTCCTTGACTTCACAGATTTTGATGTATGTATTGAATGTATCAAGGGAAAACAGACCAAAACTAAGAGATTAGGTGATAACAAAACTTCGGATGTCTTAGAATTGATACACACAGATATTTGTGGACCATTCCCTGCGGTTTCTTGGAAGTCAACAATATTTTATATCATTCATAAACAATTACTCATGTTATGGGTACCTATATCTTATTCATGAAAAGTTTGAGTCACTGGACATGTTCAAAGTGTTTAAAATTGAGGTTGAGAATCAACTCAACAAAAGGATAAAAAAGCGTTAGGTCTGACCGTGGTGGTGAGTACTACGGTAGAAATGACGGTTCAGGTGAATAATGTCCATGACCATTTGCTAAATACCTAGAGAAATGTAGAATCGTCCAACAATACACCATGCCGGATCCCCTAGCATGAATGGTGTAGCTGAGAGACGAAATCGGACTCTTAAGGATATGGTAAGGAGTATGATCTGTCATTCCACCTTACCAAAATCACTCTGGAGAGAAGCATTAAAGACTGCAACTTATATTCTGAACAGAGTACGAACTAAGGTTGCTGCCAAAACACCTTATGAGCTTTGGACAGGTAGAAAACCTAGTCTAAAGCATTTTTACATTCGGGGATGTCCAGCTGAAGCTAGGCCTTATAGCCCACATGAAAAGAAATTGGACTCCAAAACAGTGAGTATCTTCTTTATTGGTTATTCTGAGCGATCAAGGGGTTATAAATTCTATGATCCTACTCTTAAGTCAATTTTTGAAACGGGAACTACAACATTTTTTGAGGATGTTGAGTTTGGGGGGAGAAATAAGGTTAGAGACATTGACTTTGAGGAAGAAGTTGATAAAGGATCAATTTTGATTCCTACTATTGCTTTTGACAATGTACAGGTTTCTATACTTATTATTAATCAAGAAGCATATACAGAACCTCAACAAGACAATGTTGAACCTCCCATCCAAAATGAGGTAATTATTCCTGATGTACAAACTCAACAACCTCAAGAACCAATACCTTTAAAGAGATCCACGAGAAAAAGGAAAAATGCTATTTCGGAATCATATATGGGGCTACATGTTGTATATTGAAATGTATGGTGCTATTATTTAAAGGATATTAGTCAATTAAAGTGATCCGATAAAGATGTATTGTGACTAATGTGTATTAGAATTCATGAAATTATAGTGTAAAGACCAAAGTGTTGTTTTAAATTGATGAGGGGCCAATTTGGAGTAACTGAAATATAGTGACTATTGAATTACTACTATTATTTTATATGATTATGGTCCCCATTTGTTGGTATTCTTCAAGTTTCTCCACATCCCCATCAATTAAAATGATCCAATAAAGATGTATTGTGACTAATGGGTATTAGAATTCATGGAATTATAGTGTAGAGACCTGAGTGTTGTTTAAAATTGATGAGGGACCAATTTGGAGCAACTGAAATATAGTGACTATTGAGTTACTGCCATTATTTTATATGATTATGGTCTCCATTTGTTGGTGTTCTTCAAATTTCTCTACATCCCCATCAATAGAGAGCAAAAGCTAAGGGAAGATCATGAATCATTTGGAAGATCCTAATGAATTAAAGTGATCCAATAAAGGTGTATTGTGACTAATGAGTATTAGAATTCATGGAATTATAGTGTAGAGACCGGAGTGTTGTTTAAATTGATGAGAGGCCAATTTGGAGCAACTGAAATATAGTGACTATTGAGTTACTACTATTATTTTATATAATTATGGTTCCCATTTGTTGGTGTTCTTCAAGTTTCTCTACATCCCCATCAATTAAAGTGATCCGGTAGAGATGTATTGTGATTAATGAGTATTAAAATTCATGGAATTATAGTATATAGACCAGAGTGTTGTTTTAAGGGGCCAATTTGGAGCAACTGAAATATAGTGATTATTGAGTTACTACCATTATTTTATATGGTTATGATCCCCATTTGTTGGTGTTCTTCAAATTTCTCTACAACCCCATCAATAGAGAGCAAAAGTAAAGGGAAGATCACCAATCATTTGGAAGATCCTAATGAAATAAAGTGGTCCGATAAAGATGTATTGTAACTAATGGGTATTAAAATTCATGGAATTATAGTGTAGAGATCGGAGTGTTGTTTTAAATTGATGAGGGGCCAATTTGGAACAACTGAAATATAGTGACTATTGAGTTACTACTATTATTTTATCTGATTATGGTCCCCATTTGTTGGTGTTCTTCAATTTTCTCTACATCCCCATCAATTAAAGTGATCCAGTAAAGATGTATTGTGACTAATGGGTATTAAAATTCATGAAATTATAGTGTAGAGACCGGAGTGTCGTTTTAAATTGGTGAGGGGCCAATTTGGAGCAACTGCAATATAGTGACTATTGAGTTACTACTATTATTTTATATGGATATGGTCCCTATTTGTTGGTGTTTTTCAAATTTCTCTACATCCCCATCAATAGAGAGCAAAAGTTAAGGGAAGATCATCAATCGATTGGAAGATCCTAATGAATTAAAGTGATCCGGTGTATTGTGACTAATGGGTATTAGAATTCATGGAATTATAGTGTAGAGACCGGAGTGTTGTTTTAAATTGATGAGAGGCCAATTTGGAGCAACTGAAATATAGTGACTATTGAGTTATTACTATTATTTTATATGATTATGGTCCCCATTTGTTGGTGTTCTTCAAATTTCTCTACATCCCAATCAATTAAAGTGATCCGGTAAAGATGTATTGTGACTAATGAGTATTAAAATTCATGGAATTATAGTATAGAGATCAGAGTGTTGTTTTAAATTAATGAGGGGCCAATTTGGAGCAACTGAAATATAGTGATTATTGAATTACTACCATTATTTTATATGGTTATGATCCCCATTTGTTGGTGTTCTTCAAATTTCTCTACATCCCCATGAATAGAGAGCAAAAATTAAGGGAAGATCATCAATCATTTGGAAGATCCTAATGAAATAAAGTGATCCGATAAAGATATATTGTGACTAATAGGTATTAAAATTCATGGAATTATAGTGTAGAAATCGGAGTGTTGTTTTAAATTGATGAGGGGCCAATTTGGAGCAACTGAAATGTAGTGATTATTGAGTTACTACTATTATTTTATATGGTTATGGTCCCCATTTGTTGGTATTCTTCAAGTTTCTCTACATCCCCATCAATACAGAACAAAAGCTAAGGAAAGATCACCAATAATTGGGAAGATCCTAACCTATCCTATCATGGATCAAGGTATGTTTTTATGTTTTGTTATTTTTTCGGATTTCAACATGGAGTAAGATCTATGGTTATTATTGAGAATTATGGATTTGATTATTGTTTTGATCGATAATCCTATTATGTTTTTCTATCCGTCATCTCACTAAGAATAATTCACCCTCCATCTTTCTTCATTGAGAGAGGTTTGGAACAATAAATAAATAAAATTAATTCGAAGGGTTTGTTTATAAGAACAATTTTTATCTCTCTCACAAGGCTTATAAATAATCCAAATATATATCTTTATCTATTCCAAAATGACAATCTTGATGTATATACATGCATATTGTGCATACAACTATGTTAGTGCATAAATAAAATTTTCAATTCGAGAGAGATAATAAAAAAGTGATAAAAGTAATTGTAAAAGCATGGTTAAATATACCGTGAGGTCCGAAGTATATGCAAGGAAATGGCCTCCCCAAATAGTCGGATGATATGTGACAGAGAGGCGAGCATTCTCAATCCCCACATTTTTCGTGGAAATTGGAGCAGCCGATGCACATATTTGGGTACTCATTCTATATTTACTTAGAGACTTTGGATAGGAAAAGATCAGCTATTTTCCGTGACTTCTCACTTTCGATGGACTTCTTCTTGTTTGATAATTCATGTTCCATTGATACATATTTATAGCACTCGAGTTTCCCATACCAACAAAGAATTAGCCTTTCTCCAAGTTCCGTGAGGATATATTGCTAGCATCTCACGATTCAGCTAAGAGTGGAGATTATTAATTATGCATAGAAGTAACAAAATACTGAATGAGTTCGTGTTCCCCAAAATTATAAGTTCCTGAAAGCAGCAAGAAATTTTTCCAGAAGTTGTCTCAAATTTTTTCCAACAGGTTTGCTCTTGGCGTACCATACAGTGTATATATCCAACAAAGTGTATGACAAGAAATTGCATACATCTTTTTTTGCACTAAAATAGTATTAGTTAACACGTAAATGATTATACTCAATTAACATCTCCAACATCTCAATGTTTACTAAATCAAATTAAGTTTGGATATTAGAAAAAGAGGGCCCTTTTAACTTTTTACCCACTCACACCCAAACCCGAAGTCTAAATATTGCATTCTTAACTTTCACGGTTATTATAAAATATCAATGAAGTCTAAATATTACATTCTTAATACAATTTTAAAGTGTTCACGTCTTGTTATACAAAATATAATCAATTAACATTAAATAAGGTTCAAATTCGAGTTATTTTTTTCCATTTTATTCCATGTTCTAAAAAATATGAAAGAACAAATTAATAAAAAAAAGAAAAAAAACATTGAATATGGTTCAAGTTCGAATTATTTATTTTCCTTTTTAATCCACGTTTTAAATAAATGAAAGAACTAATTAATAAAAAAAGAAAATAATATTTTTTTTTGTAACGATCCAATTTTTTTTGGTGTCATACCACAAGTAAAAATATTCTAATAAAATGATGTAAATTATATGAAGAAATTTGTCTTGCAAAAATAATAAACTTTAATGAAATAATTGATAATTTTTAAAGGAAAAACGAGTTATGCTTTTTTTTTTTGACATTCGTTTAAATATGTTTGATTCCCAAACAATATCCATTTGGACCATTCGATAGGTCTACGATATAGTTCTCGAAATGAGCTTGAAGATGATACGCGATTTCTGAATTTGGTTAACATACGATCGCCAGTAAATTTTTAAAGTTAGCATATTATTGAAATTCTCGAAGTACTAGTTTCGAACTATCTATTTGATGCATTGTAACTTTTGTTACAGTTGACCATTTCGCACAATTAAAAATGCGAGAAACTAGGCCGTGGGTACTTTGAAATGGTATTAAGAATTTAATATTTTGATTTCGTTTGATATTCTATAATGATCTCGAAAATTGAGATAAAAATTAAAAAAAATTATATATAAAGGGTGGGTGATAAAGGCAGGGCGGGCGTTGAGGTGGGTGGGTAAAAGGTGACAAAGGTGGGAGTAGAGGTGTCAATCCGGATAGTTCGGGTTGGGTCGGCCCGCCAACCTATGAGACCAGTAACGGCCCACATGAAAAAAAAGCCTGCCCGCTACGGGTTCTGGGTCGATTCTAGGTCACCCCACAAATTTTGGACTACAACCCAGGCCTGCCTGTTGACCCACCTGGGTCGAGCCCATGTGGGTCACCGGTCGCGATTTGTTCCAATTTGGCCCGTATTATTATATAAATAAAATTATAAAAATATACAATTTTTCATATTTATAGCAAAAAAATATTTTTTTGTTAAATGTAAACTAAGAATTGAACAAAACGATAAATTCATATTTATACCAAGAAATGTTTACATAGAATTCAAATTTAATGTTATATGAATTATTTATAACTTTGTAAAATTAAATTCAACTTAACAAATAACAACTAAATACATTTCTAATTACTATTATCAAATATTTATAGTACAAGTATATCACAATTAGGTTGGCACCTACTTAAGTTTTAACTATAATTTAGTTGTCCAAAAATTATATATTTTAATATTTGTTTTCTAATCAATCTTCAGGAATTGCAAGATTTTTGAAGTCTTCTACAACATCATCAATAATTTTATCTTGCATCATTCGATCAACGAATATCCAATATTTCACGCATATGAGAGCTTCCAAAATATTTTCTTTAAGTTTAGATCTTCTTTCGTCCAATACCCTGTTACCTGCACTAAAAGCAAACTCGGATGCTACCGTTGAGACTAGAACTGTTAGTATATCTCATGCCATTTTAGATAATACAGTGTATGTCATCTCATTTAATTTTCACCATCGTAAAATATCTAAATTATTAACTTCATCTTCAAGTATTAAACTATAATGATCAAATATATAATATCTTTCTAATTCAGCAGGTGTGGTATTTGGATTTACAGTTGAAGTTGTAGATGAAGAACCAAGAACATTACGTTTCTTAGCTATTATGGAGAAAAAAGAAGATTTGCCTTTAAAAGTTGTACTAGAATTTGTAGAAGAAGAAATATTTTCATTGTTACCATATTTAATAAAATAGTTGTTATACATTTCATTAATAAAAATATCCATTTGTCGATTTGTAATATTTATGTTAAAAGTTAATATTTCAGAAAGTGATTTTAAAATACAATGAACTCCAAACGATGTAATGTGAGGATCCATTACAGCTGCCACTGGAAAAATTAGTGGCATTTTTTTATAATATTTTTTAAACTTTTCCTCTATTGAGTGAATAATTGAAAGAAAAATGGATCATCTCTAAATGATGAAAAGTATCAAGCAATTTCTACTGATTGTAAAAGTACAAGATTACTAATTACATAATAAACTTCAAAACTAATTTTTGTTGCCTTATAGAAATGTTTCAGAAATTTCATAACTTTAAATATTTTTTCACAATCCGAATCAGTTTTATAAAATTGATTTTGCTTTGAATTAAAAAATGCATTAATAACATTAGTATAGCCAACACTCGATTTTAACATTAAAAAAGTTGAATTCCATCTATTAGGAACATCATCAACAAATTTTCTTCTTCTCAATTCAAAATTTTTACAAATTTTGTAAGTTCTTATTGTTTAGAATTTGAACAAGAAATATAGTTAATAGATTTTCTAATTATACTTATTTGTGGTGTTATTAATTTCAAACTATCTTGCACAACTAAATTATATATATGACAAACACAACGCATGTGAAATAATTTAGAATCATATAGAGGTGTAACCGTTCTAATTAAAAGCTCAATGCATGCATTATTAGCACTTGCATTATCAAGGTAACACTAAATAGTTTATTTAACACACCAAATTCATTCAAAACTTGTAATAAATTTTTACACAAATTTACACCATTATGTGAATATTCAAATAAACGAAAATCAATAATTCTCTTATGCAATAACCAATTATTATCAATGAAATATGCTGTAACACAAGTATAACCATTATCATTTCGTCCAGATGAACAATCAGACGTGAAACACATAATTCCATCAATTTTTTTAAGTTCAATTTTTTAAATTTTCAGCCATTGTATAAAATAATTTCATAGAATTAGAACGAGCAGTATTTCTACTTACGCTCCTGTAAGAAGGTTGAGTGTACTTTTGCAGGAACTTTTCAAAATACTGATCTTTTGCAAATGTGAAGGGCTTCTTATGAGTTGCTAAAAATCCCGACATCCCAACTCGCATTCGTTTCTGCGAATAAACAAAATTAGTAAAAGTAACTGATCCATTAGTATTAGTAAAACCAGTGATTTGAGTTTGTCTAGGATTCAAATGTCCTGTTTCATTTAGATGTTTCTCTTTGTGTCTTCGTATTGTGTCGGTCCTTTGACCATATCTCCAGACATAATCTTTTTTGCAGATATTGCATACTGATTTTTCATCATTTTCATTTATTGTAAAAGTTTTCCACACCTCTGATATTTGTTTTTTCCTTGAATTTTGAGATGATCCAAATTCTACAACATTATCATCTTCTAAATTTATTGGGGAGTAACTATCATTGAAAATAGGATTTTCCGAAGAAAAATCGCAAGAATCCATAATATAGTAGTATTAAACTGTTTAGTAGTGAGAAGAAATAAATATAATAGAGATGATGATGATATTTGCAATTGAATAATTGTAATTGCTGTAATAAAAAGATTATTTTTTGGAAGACGGTAACAAGTATAATTTTTTGGAAGGCTACAAGTGAGATAAATATTACCAATTAACTGAAATTTATAGATGAAATGGTGATTTTACAGTTAGAAAAAAATTAAAATAAATAAAGAACGAACAACGAAGAGCAAACGGTTGATTCTTCGTTCATAGCATGAAGGCTACGCCTGTTGCAGGCGGTTGCAGCAAGGTAGCTGGGGAGAGAGCCATTCCCCCCATTTTTTTCAATTTTTAAAATTTTTTTTTTCATGGGCCAGGGGGTTAACCGCGGCCCATGAAGGTGCAACCCGTGAAACCCGCGGATCACACCTCCTTGACCTGTGAACCGCCGCTCGTGTCTACGGGTCGGCCCTCGGTCCCGGGTCGATCCGGGCCGATTTTCACTGGTCTGACCGGCCCATTCGTCTTGACACCTCTAAGTGGGAGCAAGTTGGTGGTGGGTGGATTGTTCTCCTGCCCACAATGGGAAGGAGAACAATCCTAATTTGAAAAATGAACTGGTGTTTTTCAATTTTGTGTTTTAGTACATTCTTGATACATAGGACTGATAAGAGTAACATAAAAAGAAGTAATTATCCAACATACTTGCTATTTAATTTCTTTTCAGTAATCTGATATTAGTGTAAAAATATAAAAATGGTGAATAAATTAAAAAAATAGAAGAAGACATGCGACAACGTTTGTAAAACGTTGCAAAAACTAAGGATAAAAGAAAAGACAATGATCAAAAAATGTTGCGAAAAAGTGAACACAAAAGTAAAGGCAACATTCTAAAGATGCTAATAAATTAAAGATAATGTGCAAAAAAGTTGCAAATAGTTAGAGGCGTTTTTTGTGAAAAAGTGAACACAAAAGTAAAGGCAACATGGTAAAGATGCCAATAAATTAAAGACAATGTGCAAAAAAGTAGCAAATAGTTAAAGGCAACAATCAGTGAATATTGCGTAAAGGTAAATACAAAAGTTTAGACAACATTTGTAAGATGTTGCAAATAACTTTTCTTCAATATTTTTTGAACGTTGCAAAAAACAAATTGCAACGTTCACATATGGCCTTTTGCAATGGTGTATAAAGGTTGTCGTATCTTTGTATTCTACGGTAAAATCCAAATCCACAACATACGTCCAAATGTTGCAAAAGGTCTTTTGCAACGTTTTTTGAACGTTGTGAAAGACAATTTTTGTTGTAGTGTTAATTTATTCTCATCATTTCTAGATTCCACTGTTAACTTGTAGGTATTGACTGAGCAGGAAGCATACTGATTTTATTATTAAACAAAGCGATCCACAATTTTTTGAAATAACAATTTTTTTTAAAAAAAAAATAGAAAAACAGTTCTGCCAACTTCCAGTGGGGCACCCTTCATTACTTATACGATTTCTTAGAAGCGTATAAGGTTTGTTGATCTAAAACGATATGAATATATGAGTTAGTAATGTTTTTTCTCCTACATGCCATGCCAAACGTGAATGCAAAGTGTTAGGCAAATTGTTGTCAAACGACCTCCCGGACGATGTTGAAAGTCATTGTTTATTCAGTCAGCATCAACCACATGATTGAAGTAAAATATCGACACCACAATTATTGAAACTAATCCTACAACGTATTTGAGCAATTTGAAGTAGCATAATTTAATTAGTGTTACTCTTGGTTTGACCCATAAATCTTAGATGACTTTTTAGGTTGATAGCCCATTTACCCTCTACCTATTAGCTCTTGGGCCTAACTATTGTCTAACCTAAAAGCCCACTATTATCCTATATATGTTGACGGCCGTTTTTGGCTTTGACAGTGTGTGAAATTGTTAATTGCTTGTCCCCTTTTGTGAGTGAAACCGGCAGCTTCATTCTGCTTCGTGTTTCCTACTTTGTGCCTTCCATTTTCATCTCTCTTTTAGCCTCTGCGGCTATTATTGTGGCTGCAATAATACTTCATACCGTGTCCTTAGTGGGCAAGCCAACAAGAAAGCAACCGGTTTTGGGAGTGTTTGTGGTTTTGGGTTTGATTACATTGTGGTGTTTGATTGGGTATATTGACGGTATACTGAGTCCGGAACACTTGGTGATCGATTATTTTCATTCAACACAAAGAAAGAGGGAAAAATCGAGATTATAAAAAAATGACTTGTAAAAAGAAAGTGTCAAAAGTCTGTAGACATACCTCAAGCATAAAACTAGTGCCATTGAAAATGTATATTGGGAAGATTCAATAAAATCCAATTTGTGCTGGTATTTAATATTTCCTCAATAATATCTGGGACTGGTAGGTGAATCCATATTTTTAATGTACCGAATTCCAAAAGATTGTCTTCAATACTGGTTAAGGCAAATCTGTGAATGCTCAGGGCTGGTTTAGTAGGGGTGGCAGGGGTTATTTTGGATTTAGCTACAACGGGTGGGTTGGTGAAGGTTAAAAGAATTTTTTTTTTTAAACTTTTCTACTCTTCTCTTCTCTACTTTTTATTTAATGTTAGTGAAGATATAATTTCTATTTAACACGGTAATAGGCTGGAGTGGAAGGTCATTGACGACTACCAAGAAAAGTGAGGTAATAATTAATGGACCCCACCCTAATGTGACACTCTAATCAATGTACAAATGGATTTTTCCTTGTTAAAAATAGAAAGTTCACATAGATTGAAGAGCCAAGCTTTAATTTTCCTTATCTTTTATTGAGAAGTGCTACACAAATAGGGATTATTAATAGGGTTTAGTGACCAACACAGTTGGCGTTCAATCATTGGGGAGATGGAAATGTTTTTCAAACAACAGGCCAATCAAAAATCGCCACGTCATCTCTGTCACCAATTCCTGTTAATATTCCTTGTCAGAGTAGCTTAATACTCTTTTATTTCCAAATGGAGCTATTTCATTTTATCTCAACTAGGATGAATTTATCACTGTAATAAAAATCCGACTTGATTAGTCAATTCAATTGGAAAACTTGAAGCTGATCCACCCAAAAATTCAAAATAAATAAATAAATCCATGGAAAGAAGCAAGATAAGACTGTTTCACTTAAAACATTTACGAGTTCAACTCTTTTACCATTTTCCTTTTCCTAGTTAATGCCCGTCGGTCCAGTTTTCAAAACATTTGGATTTATTTCCTTTTGAGTGTGTATGCTTCTTAATTTTATGCCTTTTACAAACTGTTTGGATGTATCATGAACTTGGTGCAAAAACTTTTCACATTAAGGTAAAAGTTTGTACACAAGTGAGCAATGGTGCTAAAGTGTCAAACTGGCTCTTCTTTTCAATCCCCGTGTCTAAATTGATCTATGTAAAAATATTTTCAAGAATCACATGACTATAGAGAGAGAAAAAGATGATGTGAATCTGTTGTAAACAACCCGCAACGTGAGGGCTAAATGAAGAGTCCAACAAACTATTGTACAACGGCCGAGTCTCTATGATTCTTGGAAGAGAAGAGTGTGTACGATTTAAGTTTGATGCCTTTTGGTCGATAGAAGTGGCGTCAACTGATTATTGAGGGTTTGGGTTTGAGGTTTTAGAGTTTGTACAGAAGGGTATAATATTCTAAGCCCTAGATCATTAATACTGAGATGCCAGTGGTTATTTGAGTTGTAAATTGAATAAATCTTTGTATACTTTGTGTTTTTCGATTTCTTGTTCTAATAAATTCTATATGTACACAACCAAAATCTTGAGATTATTTTCATGCCAAGAGAAGATCAAATTGAAGAGCTTATTCAATTGCTTACTTCCCTTCGTGGATAAAGTTTCTTTTCCCATAAATTTGTGTGAGTTTGGAATAGTTTCAATTAAAAATAAAAGTTTCATGAGCTTAATACCAAGGAAAAATATTTGGAGATGGAAGTGTAAATAAGATCAAAGGAACCTAAAAGTGCCTCATTTCTTCTATTTATACCCTCTACACTGTTTTCCAACATTTGAAGTTGCTTTTCGCAACCCAAAACAGCGTAACCCTAAATAGGCGGCGTAGCGCCTAAGTGCTTGGAAGCAATGCCTAGGCACCGCGATGCAATTCTGTGTAGCGCCTAGGCGCTGCATCTCTGTTCACAACCTTTTGTTGCTGGTGCCTCACAGCTCCTGGGTGCCAACTTGCCGTAAAAATATTTCATTCTTGGCGTTCGGGCGCTCTGAGTATGGCGTTTGGGATCCATTTTGCTGTTTCTTTTCCTGCATTTGGCTATTTTGTTCACTTTAGCACCCTTTTTACTCCACCTCACCATACCTTTAAAACAATACTAACAGACACATCAAAAGCATTCTATACTCATAAGATTTAGTCCACAATCAATTTAAAATTGTATAAAACTCGTGAGTAAAAACACACTCGTCGAAGAGCACTAGACACCAATGATGCTAAATGCTGGTAATGAAAATTTTAAGAAAATGGAATTGATGAAATGTTAATGCACTAGGGACTAATAGAGCAACTCTTCGATGCAAGTTCTGAACAAGAATAACTTACAGATGTAGAAATGAAGGCATTATAAGGATTTTTTGCTACCTAAAAAGGACGATGCCCTATGGTTTAAAATTCTCGTCTCAAAGTCCTTTTAAGTTGCATACTTTTTTTAAAGCAGATTGAGCAGAATGTCTGGATACAAAACGAAGTAAATCAGGATGTTATATTTATTTAGGCGCCAGCTGTGTCTCCTGGTCATCTAAGAAACAACCATCCGTATCTAGATCATGTTCAGAAATCGAATATAGGAACAATGGCTTCCACCATTGCAGAAAGCATTTGCATCATGTTCCTATTGGGAAATATTGGAAACAAAGCACTCGGCTATTTTCTAACAAAAAAAAAAAAAAAAAGAAGATTCCTATACATAATGATAAACAAAGTTTTTATGCTAGAAAAGAACATATCGAGATTTACTATCACTTAGTTTGAGAAAAAGTTGACACGGGAAATCTCAATACAAGATATACTGATACTGACGAGCAAATTGCATAATTCCTTAACTACATGCACATATAGACATGAACCATTTCAACTCAAAGGCCTATCTTTCAAGGCACCATTTTGATTCATAAAATATTTTGAGACTATTCTTAATCTTCATAGGAGGAATTTAACTTTTGATGACCTTAACCACAATCATAATCTATAACATAATGTTTTTAAGAATTTGTGTTATACAACACTAAAAATATGCATCACACTGACGAGGTACATTAAAATGGACACATTACTATGTTCATCCAGATATTTTCACTGGTTCAACGAGTACAGTTGTTATAAATCCTTTTGTCTTTGTTTTGGAACTTGTATAGCCATCTTCATCTTTGTACAAAAGATTCATGACACGTGTAAGGTTGACTATTCGCATGAGGACAGCCATCGGTACTGGAGTTGGACGAAGGCATTCTTCATTTACATCCTTCCATGCATTTGTAACTTGTTTCTGAAATACAGAAAATGCCTCTTCTTTTGAAGCTCCTTCCTGATTTATGTAACATTCAATTGCTGATATTTTTTGCTCTAACTGCATACGAGTATCACCATATTTAAATAATCTTAAACATTAACTAGAGTCGTTAAGTTAAAGATTCAAACTTCTTACCCCATGGCCCACCATGTCGTCCATTAGTCTACTAATTAGTGTAGAAGCTCGTAAAAATAATGGTTCACTTGAAACCCATTCAAAGGCTTCCTTGGTTACTGTCTCTCCCATACCTACTAAGGATGTTGTCGATAGCATCATATAACCGCTAGATACAAGTGCGACTTTCATATACTCGTCTAGTGTCGGAACATATCCATTGTATGTCCATTTTGCCTCTTCAAAATATGCCCGGACCAATTTTTTCATCTGCAAATTGGAAACTTCATTGGATATGTTAAACATAATTTTGATAAAATGACGAATAACCTCCTTTGTATTAATTACCTCTTCTATAGCGTAGTAAACACAGTATGATTGCTCGTTCTTTTTCAACTCTTCCTCAGTTTCGACATAAACATCTAAAAGAGATTTGTATGAATATTTCATGTACGTTGGTAGCTGATCTATGGCACTGACATTCCACCTGTTCACAAAAATGTGATATCATATCAGGATTTGATCAAACTATATCTCAAAAATAAATATTTGAGATGTTAAGACACAAAGAACCATTCAAAACGAGACCATGAATTAATTCACCTTTCAATTGCATCTGTGAAAAGTGCAAGTTCATCTAGGGTCCCATAAACATCATAGATGTCATCAAGAATAGAAGCCATGGCGATTACTTTGGTTAGTATTTTCCTAGCAAGAGAGTATTGGGGCTCAAAGTAGACTGATAATATCCAAAAGTAGCATTCGACAATCCTATCTCTTGCAAAAGGCCATTTTTTTCCAACTTCTAAAGCCTTCCACCACCTACAATTTATATCCACAAGTAAAATCTTAAAATCTAGCCGTATGAGTGCGTGTGTATACAAACATACGTACATATGTATCAATGCGTGTAGAAAGAAAAATATATAACCTGGTAATGACATGGAGCTCCTTCTGATGCATCTTTTGCAATAAGTTGAAGTCTAATTTCGCAAAATTCAGAAGATTTCCATTATGTGATTCATCTTGTTGGTAAATAGATAAGAAATGTTTTACACCCAGCCTCGTCAAAGTTTTTTGAATTGGCATGTCCAAGGCTTCTCTAATTTGTGAAGCGAGAGAACTGCTCACGTGAAGGACCTGGCAATTTAGGTGAGTAACAGAAAACTTCAATGCTTCCTCTAGAATTTCCTCCCCATGTACTCTAAATTGTGCAGCCTCATACAAGCTTAACAAGCCTTGTACATTGCTAATCAAAGATTCATAAAATTTTCCTTGTGGGTCCTTGAATTTGTTGAACACGCCTGCTTCAGCCCAGAAAATATAAAATGCTCCCTTATTAGGATGGACCAGGTGCTATAAGCACGCACACACACAAACGCAAGCATGAACAGGTGGTTTCATTCCACTTCGAATATATATGTATAATACGCATATATGACGAATTTATTTTTACAATTGATAAACAAAAATTACTTACCACATGACATGTAATGCCCTTGTTGTCTAAGTAATCGAAATCGAAGAGCAGTGGTATGAAGGCTGCTGTCTTGTTTGCTACAACTTTCATTAGTATCATGTATGTAATTTAGAGAATTTTCAATTTCAGTTTCAAAATGATAACCAACTCCAAGACGTTGGATTGAATCAATAAGGTCTAATTTATGCAAAGAATTGTCTGGTACTGCCGCAAAGAGCTTCTTCACTTCTTCTTTTAGTCTTTGATGTTCTTGCTCTTCATGGGCAAATATATCCTGTTCAATTAGATGAAAGTATGTAAAAAATTTATATGACTGTATTTTATTTCAAGTTTTGAATAAAAGGAACCATTATTGTTAGGTCATTTCACTAAGAATAATTCGCCCTCCATCTTTCTTCATTAGGAGAGGTTTGGAACAGGAGTTTGTACAAAAATTAAATAAAATTAATTGGTAGGGTTTGTTTATAAACACAATCTCTATATCTCTCACAAGGCTAATAAATAATACAAATATATATCTAAAATCTATTCTAAAATGACATTCTTGATATATGGACAAGCATATTGTGCAGACAACTATGTTTGACAATAAAAAAATGATAAAAGTAATCGTAAAAGCATGATTAAATATACCGTGAGGTCCGAAGTATATGCAAGGAAATGGTCTCCCCAAATACTTGGATGATATGTGACAGAGCGGCGAGCATTTTCAATCCCCACATTTTTGGTTGAAATTGGAGCAGCCGTTGCGCATATTTGGGTACTCATTCTATATTTACTTAGACTTTCAATAGGAAAAGATCAGGTGTTTTCAGTGACTTCTCACTTTCGATGGACTTTTTTTGTTTGATAATTCATGTTCCATTGATAGGTATTTATAGCACTCTCGAGTTTCCCATGCCAACGAAGAATTAGCCTTTCTCCAAGTTTCGTGAGGATATATTGTTAGCATCTCACGATTCAACTAAGAGTGGAGATTATAAGTTCCTGAAAGTAGCAAGAAATTAAGTTTCTTTTTCCTTTCCAGAAGAAGTTGTCTCCAAAAATTTTCCAACTGGTTTGCTCTTGGTTTACAATACAGTGTATATCTAACACAGTGTATGACAAGAAATTGAATAAATCTTTTTTTGCACTAAAATAGGAGTAGTTTACACGTAAGTGATTACATTCAATTAGCATCTCCAACATCACAATGTTTACTAAATCAAATTAAGTTTTGATATTAGAAAAATTCGAGGTGTTTTTCAACATCAATTCTTATGGCATAATTTATTCTTATCGTTTCTAGATTCCACTGTTAACTTGTAGGCATTGACTGAGCCGCAAATAAACTGATTTTCTTTTAAAACAAAGCAATAAAAGTTTCCTGAAATGACAAATTTTTTTAAATTATAAAACCAGTTTTGCTAACTTCCAGTAGGGGCATCGCCGCCCCTTCGTCACTTCTAATAGGATTTCTTAGAAGCGTACAAGGTTTGTTGATCTAAACGGCACCAAATATAAGTATGGTTATTTTCTACTACAAACCATGCCACACATGAACCACAAACATTGAGAGAATAATCGAGATTTTAAAAAATTGACTTTGTAAGAAGAAAGTTTCCAAAGTTTGTAGACATTCTAAAAGCATACAACTAGTGCCATTAAATATGTATATTGGGAAGAACCAATAAAATCCAATTTAAGCTGCTTGTTGGGAAATAAAACGGATCAAGATAATATATATGATACGATATGAAGTATATGATCGTAAACAAACAATAAGATAAAAGGCAAAATGTTAATTGGAGAGGAATTGAGCATTTTATTTAATTCACTAATATGGAGAAAACAAATATAATAATTGTGCCTCATAATTATTCTATATTTCAGTAATACTGACGCCGGCAGAATAGTGATTATTCTGCAGGTTGGAATCAATTGACAAAAATAGAGAATAACGCAAGAGAAACACAAAGAAAAACGAAAGATATCTTTATTATTCAACAACTGAATGAAAATAACCCACAAGCCGGGTTAAATAGCCAGAAAATAATAATTATCGAAATTTTGCCAAAAATAGCAAAATCCTATTATTCGTACCAAAATAAAATACTTAATAAAAGAAATAATATCACCAAAATCCGGCTCAAATCGAGCAATTATTCTATGTCAAAAAGGAAACCGAAATATTACCATAAATGTCAAAAAATAACTTAAATCGATGATTCGGAAGGAAAAACAGCTGAATTTGACCTCGAAACCAATGCACACCGCCCACGACGTGCGCGCCGAAACGAGCTTTCCGAATTGGGGTCACGGGCGTGATTCTGACAACCGTAGCCAAAGTTATGGTCAAAATACCAAAACGTGTTCAAAATTGACCCCAATTAGGAAATGTCGTCGATTACTTTCCATTCTTACGCCGATCCGCCAACTCATGGTATGTTAGCGCCATCAACGAGTTATCTGACAACTCAACTTCATCTGACTCGGACCCTCCTGCATCAAATACAAAACTTGTGAAAATAGTCTAGTATTTATATGGGTGTATGTCAAACCTTAGAAATATTATAAAGATGAAAACAAGATAAAAAATCACGTGAAATAAAAGAAACAATATTTTCCCAATAAAAATACGTGGAAAGAAGGAAAATATATTTTCTCAAAAATCTAACATATTTTGGGTAAAAAAAAAAAACATAACAGTCTCCACCTTGACACAAATTCTGATACAACGAACAAAGCTCCAAAATTTTTCTACTTGGAAAAATAAATCTAATTGCAACGAAAAATTTAAACTCTTCATTAAGAACCAAACTTTTTTCAACACAAAAATACTTCTCCTCTCCCACGATATCCAATATGGATGCATGAACCCAAATACTAGGTTCTGTAAAATTCACAAAGAATTAGAAATTACCAAACAGTGTCAAAACACACCCTGTAGGAGAATCAACTGCCAATGCTTCCATAGAAGGTCTCCAACTAGTCTCAACATCTTCATAAATGATAAAAACATGTGTAATCGAATCGGCATCCATGTACATATCTCCGATTAGTTTATCCTTAGCAGTTGAATACGAAAACCACAAGTAACGGTGGTAAAGAAAAATTACCCATATCCTCCAAACTTGACTGAGTGGTATTCTTCAACATGGATCCCGAACCAAATCCCAAAGGTACAGTACAAAACTGAATCTCCACTACGGTACTAAATTTGTGTTGACTTTTCTTCACAAATTCTATTCGATCTTGCAAGATGTATAATTGTGACCTCTTCCGTCCTTTCAATACAACACGAACACCCTTCTGAACCCTCAAGACTTCACATTCTCTAGAGAACGTGTACCCTTTTGAATCAAAAGTACTCAACAAAAAGAAATTATTCAAGTCTAGAATATGTCAAATGTCATCAAATATTCTACATATTCCATTTGCCAGCTTCAATCTAACTCTATCAATACCAACTACTCGATAAGATTCATTGTTACCCATGACAACGATACCTTGCATTACCATTTCATATGTTTCAAACATATAGAACACACAATTTGTATCTAAAATCCACTTCTCGTAAGGTTTGGATTCCATGTCAGAAATAGTCAAAACATCTCCATGACTTATCGTAAGATTTGGATTCTATGTTGGTCTTACCTAAAGTATTTGATTACTTCCCATGATTTGTATTCAAACTACCATTGTTCTGTCGCAATTCCTCTTAATGTATCATTTCTTCTTGCAATAATAACAAACATGATTACTGAAATTTGATCTCGACTTACCCCATCTCCGATTACCATAAACAATAAGGCATTCTTCATCTCTAGCCTCAGATCCAACTTAATGCTTCATCTTCTTTTTTGAAAACAAGACATTATATGCATCTTCAATGGGGAGAGTATTACGACTATATAAGATAGTATCTCTAAACAAAGTAGATGAAGCGGGCATCAAACACAAAATGATTAAGGCAAAATCTTTTTCATCATACTTTACCTCTAAAGTCTCCAAATTAGCGATGATCTCCTTGAACACAGCTAGATGATCTATCAAATATTCGTCTTCTGCATGCGATGAGAATACAACCTTTGCTTCAAATGAAATTTGGACTTTTAGTCATACACAATTACTTTAACTTCAACCACAATGAAGCTGCAATTTTCTCTTTCAAAATGTCCTCAAGAATATTGTTAGAGAGATGAAGATGGATCTGTGAAAGTGTTTTTCGATCCTTCCATTTTTTCTCCTTGGTCGTCCAAGTTGTGGGCATTTTGTCAAATTACAACAACGCATCATCCAAATCCATCCGCTCAAATACAACTCGCATCTTCACTTACCACAACAAAAATCTTGTATTGCAATCCAAGAGCAAAATTTCATACTTCATGACTTACATCAATAACAAAAACCTCGAATAAATCACAACTAATAGCCCTAATACCACTTGTTGGGAAATAAAATGGATCGAGATAATATATATGATATGATATGAAGTATATGAAAGCAAACGAACAACATGATAAAAGGCAAAGAATTAATTAGTAGAGGAACAAAGTATTTTATTGAATTGATTAAGATGGAGAAAACAAATACAATAACCGCGTCTTACAATTATTATATATTTCAGTAATACAAAATTTGTGAAAAGAGTTTAGTATTTATAGAGGTGCATGTCAAACCCTATAAATACCACAAAGTTGGAAACAAGATCAAAATCGAGTGGAATAAAGGAAAAAATATTTTCTCAAAAATTTAACTTAATTTGGGTAAAAAAAACCCAACAGTAATTTATATTTCTTCGATTATATCTTGTAGGTGAATCCATATATTGACGTACAGAATTCCAAAAGATTGTCTTCGAAACTGGTTCGGCCAAATTTGGAATAGCACAGGCTGGTTTAGTGCGGGTGACAGGAGTTATTTTGGATTTTGGGGTGGGTGAAGAAGGTTAAAGATCTTATTTCATTTTTTCTTTTCTTCTTTTAATTTAATTTTAATATAGATATAATTTTATATTTAACACGGTAGTGGATTGGAGGGTCATCGAGGACTAGCAAGAAAAGTGAAAGGTTGAGAAACTGGAGAGCCAAGCTTTAGTTTTACTATTCGTTATTTTCAAATTGAGCAATTGGCCATTGAACTGCTTCATTTTACCTTAACTATAAACGTTATCAAAATCGGTCTTGATTAGTAAATGAGTAATGCTATTCATCCCCACTGGGGATGAAAACACAATTTAGGTGGTGTTAATGTAGCATTAAATGATAGGTGAAATTAAATAAGTCATTTAATTTCACATTTCATTTAACCTATCACTTAAAACCACTTAAACTGTGTTTTCATCCCCACTGGGAATGAATAACATTACTCTTAGTAAATTCACTTGGAAAACTTGGAACACGTCCATCCAAAAGCTCTAAAATAACACATGGAAAAAAACAAGAATCTACTGTTTCACTTGAAACATTTACCAGTTCAACCCTTTAACTATTTCCCATTTTCAAGTTGATGCTCGTCGATCCAGTTTTTAAAATATTAGAATTTATTTCCATTTGAGACTATAAGGGTATGTTCTCTTTGCTGTTTTGAGACTATTTTCAGTTTTCAATTTTTGAAAACACTACGTTTACTTAACTATTTTCAGAAACGAATTTCCAAAAACTAGTTTAAAATTTACAAAGAAAACAGAAAACGTCAAAAAAGTCGTTTTGACTGTTTCCAATTAAAACCAAGCCAAAACTTCATTTTTTAAAAAAAAATTTTTGAAAACAAATTTTCAAAATGACAAAAAGAACTCATTTTCAGCAATCTCAAAATGGACACTTAAAACACAAAATTCAAAATAAATTCAAAATTCAAAATTAAAAACTGAAACACAAAGAGAACATTCCCTAAGTTTCTTAATTTTATGTCTTTTACAAACTGTTTGTATTAACTTGGTGCCAAGACTTTTCACATTAAGTTATAAGTTTGTACACAAGCGACATATGGTTCTACGATGTCAAATTGGCCCTCCTTCCCAGCCCACTTGTCTAAATTGGTATGTGTAAAAATATTTTTCCGACCTATAATCAGACTTCCTTTCAAAGATGTTGATGGAAGTGGTACTAGAGCCACGAATATTAGTGTTGCTATGTAGCGTGCATGATCCCCGTTGATTTTATTTTTTTCGAGAATTCAAAATGAAAGAAGATTTTAACTTTTAAAAGATAAAATTACGCTGAGCCCTTGTTTAGTTTTTCATTTTCACAAATCACCTCACAAGTTTAACTTTTCAAAAATTAGGATTTTTATATTTAATTTAATATTAATTATATAATTTTCATCCAAATTAAAATAACCCAAATCAACCCTAAAATTCATTCCACCTCCTCCCCGTCTCTGTGCTTGGACCGTCGCCCAACCAGTTCTTTCTCTACCCCCTCCTCTCTCGCTGTCGTCGACCCGCCACCGCCACGATCTGAAGCGGCGATTGAGACGTCGTCAACTAACTCTACCTCCTTCCCACCTCATTTCCCCCCAAATCCCTTCATTGTCAAGTGGTGCAGCCGCCAACCACAACCACCAGCAGAGCTTTCAAAGGAATCTGTTGAGGCGATTTGAGGCAGGTTGTGATTTGAGGTATTCTTCCAATGGCGGTGTCGAAGCTCAAATGGTGAATGTTGGATTATCAGATCTCCTGAGGGAATTTCCCAATGAATGGAATGGAATTGATTTTCATCTCCTCCCGGTTCTGCATCATTTCTTGCGGATCGAGGATTTGCAGATAGGTCTAATCTGTTTTTATTTCCTGAATGAGTTGTGATTTGAGGCAAGTTGTGGTGGTGGATAAGGTGGGTCGGATCTGTTGTTTTTTTTGAGTGGTCAACCATATTTGATATAAGAATACGGTGTATGAGAGACGAAGATAAGAGTTTTCCACGGTGGATTTGGGCGATCGGCGGAGGTCTCCTTCTTTGTATCGTGATCTGGTACATCGCAGATCTGTAGTTTCTTTTCTTTTTTTTTTTTTTAAGTTTTGAGTTTGCTATGGCGGATCTGGCGACAGTTTTGTTGTTGTTTCATGTTTTTGGGGTTTTACACTGATTTGTGGATCTATGATTTTGTGGTTGGTGATTGTGCGGTGTTTATTGGTGTGGTTGTTGGCGATGGTGGTATTGGCAGCGACTGGTGGCAGGGTGGTCACAAAAGTCGGTGGTGGTCACACACAAGAAAATCTAACTGTGACCTTAAAATTGTGACTAAAAATTAATCAGTGACCAATAAATTTGAAAATATATGACTGATAGATAACCATGACCCGTAATTTTTAGATCTATGACCAATAAAATAATGTGACCTATAAAACTATTGATTTGTGACTTCGAAATAATTCGTGGCCTACAAAAATTCTGATCTGTGACTGATAAAAAAATTGTGACATAGAACATTTGTGATTTGTGACCGAAGAAAATATGTGACCTATCAATTTGTGACCGATGAATAAATTGTGATCTACCAAATTTTTGAAATGTGAATGTAAAATAATTTGTGACCGAAAATTAATATGTGACTAATTAAATTGTGAATCTGTGACCAAATTTCAAAACTGGAACGGTCATCGGAATAGCCACCGGAATAATTGTCGAAATTGGAACGGTCGCCGAAGAAGAGTGGTCGTCGGAACGGTCACCGGAATAGTAGTCTGAACAGTCATCGGAGAAGAGTGGTGATCGGAAAGGTCGGTTGGGGTGGTGTGGTGGGGTGGGGTGGGGTGGGGTGGGGTAATTATATTATGAGTGTGTTTGGTAGGGATTTTAGGGGGAAGAATTGATTTTTGATTAGTGATATGATGAGAAATGTGTGGTTGAAAAAGAAGAAAAAAATATTGATGTGATGGAAAATATTATTTTATTGAAGAATGTGTGGTTGAAAATGAGAATTGATTTATTGTAGAAAATGAGAATCTGTACCAAACAGACTTTATATTAGAATTAAATATTTAATAATAAATTGATTTAATAATTCATTAATTCATAAATAAAAAATTAAAAAACCCGATTTGTGAAATTTGAAACTTGTTTTTGTATTTTTGAAAAGGTGTAAAGTAAATACTTTAAAAATATATTGTTCCCCTTTTAAAAACTACAATCTTGACCTAATGGGATGGTTCTTATGGATCATCTAGCTAGGTTTTTCTGTTTGAATTGGGCTTGAGTAGTTTTAAAGTAGTTCTTGAATGGGCTAAGATTACTCAGGTAATTGTCCAATCCATTTCGACACTACTAATTATTAAAAAGTAGGGGTTCGTTTGATTGCAAGAATAAAATTTTGGTGGAAAGAAAATGAATTTCAAGGAATTGGATTGCCTAAAACTTGTTTTACTGGGAATTATCAATTAATTATGTTTGATTGATGTAATTTTTCACTGGAAAATATTGAAATTTTGGATCTTTTGATATTCGTTTGACTTTATTGTCCATTAAAGAGATAAAATTTGTTACAATTGGAAATAAAATTTGTTTCCATTGCAAAAAAAAAAAAAAAAAGTTGCCTATAAATGTTTGCCTAACAAACAAGCAAAAAAGTGAAAAAATGGAAGTAGGAGGTCTTCGAATGTTTTCGATTTGTGTTTTGTCACTTTTTGGAATGTTTGTAGTTTTGTTTTAACTTTCGTCACTTTTGTGAACGTTTGTCACTTTTTTTTTAATTCATGTCACTTTTTCAGTATTTATCACTTTATCTATCATCTTTGTTTTTTTGTTGATGATAAGAAGTTTTGGTGCTGACTTTTGTTCTTAAAGGAAAAATTCGACTCCATTTATTATAGAAGGAGGAAGCTCGTGAATTTCGTCAAGAGATTGTCACTTTTTTTTAATTTGTGTCACTTTTTTATTAAATTTTCTTCACTTTTTTGAGTTTGTCACTTTTTTTTTTTTTTTTTTGAATTTTGTCACTTTTTGAGTGTCACTTTTTTTTTAGTGTTTGTCACTTTTTTTGAATTTTGTCACTTTTTTTGAATTTTGTCACATTTTAAGTTTTTGTGTCACTTTTTAAGAAGATAAAAAAAATGAAATAATATATTATATTTTTCTAACATAATCAGTATGTGGATTTGCCTGAATGTGGTAATTATTTTAAGAACATGATTAACGGTACAACACAAATGGATGACGTTATTTCGATATTTGTCACTTTTTTTAAATTTGTGTCACTTTTTTAAAAAAAGTGACAATTTTTATAAAAAAGTGACATTGTGTCACTTTTTTATTTTACACAGTATTTTTTACTTCCTAAAAACTTTTTACATGATTTTTCAACACACCCCTAATTTTAAGGGTATTTTTGTAAGTACCCCAAAAAAAATACTATCAAACATGGCCCAAGTACAAATGGCAAGTCAAGCTTCACTCGTTTAATAGTATCAAATAACATGGGATGGCAACAAATTAAGGTTAAGAACTTCTCCAAAACAAAGTTTAAATTATTCTACCATTTCGCGCAAATAGACAATAATAATCTTACGACAAATGTAAATCACGCTCTAAAACACGATACATTGAAATGGACAAATACCAAACATTAGTATATATGCTCATGCATTCATAACTTGTCTTCGAAATTCTGCTGATGCTAATTCTTTTGAGGCCCCTTCTAATTTATGTAACATTAAAATGCTGATACTTTCTGCTCAAACTTCATAAAAGGAATGCAGCATATAAATATATTGCCGAGACCATTTGTTCTTGTAGAAATGTTCCTCAACATGATATAAATTTCACTTGACAAAATAGTTTCCAAAGGGGACTATTTGAGATTCTTTCCTAATTGCTGCCATATATTTTATTGCTTACTTCAATTTGATGATAAACTTTCTTTTCGCATCAGTTGAGAAGCTCTGCTCTAGCGCTAAAAAAATCTCAGTGAGGTAATAGCTACCAAAGCAATGATTAGTAGCTAGTCCGAAGGACGATCGGTCACACTAGAACTGAGACTCGATTCAGACTCCTACGAGAAGCAGTGGGAAATTTTCCTCGATGGGCGATAGCCTAACGGAGTAATGGCGCGAAGTACTCTTGTGCACCTACATCATTCGACTCGCGACCAAGTCCGTCCCGTTATCTTATGGAAGAATAAGGGCATAGCGAGCCAAAGTGATTCAATGGACGAGGTAGTAGTAGATCCAGCCATTACTATCAAAGCTATTGGACATCAATGGTATTGGACTTATGAGTATTCGGACTATAACAGTTCCGATGAAGAGTCACTCACTTTTGATAATTATACGATTCCAGAAGATAATCTAGAATTGGATCAATCACGTTTATTAGAAATGGACAATAAATTAAAGCCTTGCAAAAGATCCATGGGTCCACTCAAAGACTTCTCATAGGACATGTTTTAACAAGTAAATTTATTAAGTCGAAATTTTTGAAAGAGGAATAAATGGGATTATATAAAGAGGACTCTATAAATGTGAGTTTGGACTAGTTTCTCTTAAAAATAAAAGATTGAGGAGCTTAATACGAAGGAAAAAGCGTTGGAGACAGATGTGTAAATGAGATAAAAGGAATTTAAAATTCTAGTTGTTAGTATGTTTTAGATTTTCTTGGCTTTGTCTTGTAATTTACCTTAATATTAAAAAACTCGCGTCTTTCATATTATTTTTTAATTAAGTTTGTCAATTCATCTCTACAACATCGTATATAAGTCATTTTTATAATGACATTGCTAATCCACATGTTAGTAGTTTTTTAGCTTCGCTTTGGGATTATCTTGACATGTTTAGTTATGCTTAAAAGATACTCTTGGTCCCAGAACAAGATTAAACCAACACCAAAGGAGCGAAAAAAAATGCAAAAACATTACTGGTTCTTCACCTTGCTAGTAATATCACATAGACAACAAGTCTTTTAACATGCACGTTACCTGTACGAGAAGACGCTGTTAAATCTTTCAACAGCCATAGTGATCAATGTAGGGGAAAAACAATATAGGAAACCTCAAATAACGAGGAGAGCATGGAAATATAAAACCAAACTCACACTAGGTGCTTGCTTTGCAGTCATGTGCAATGTCTTTCTCCTCATTTTATCTCTTTTTAAATTCTCTCTCTCATTGTTTTTGTATATCCACGAATGCTTCAGATTCCACAGTATTAGACAAAATACACTAAATGAAATTTCATTTAGGGTTCGTTTGATAGAGAAAGGTGGAGAAAAATTTCAATTCCATGTTAGTTGAAAAATAAAAATCACCAAACCTATATGAATTCGTTTTCCATGAAAACAAAGAAAATGCAGTTTAAAGTAATTGCATCTTGGAATTCGATTTCCATTTCCACGTTGCAATCAAAAGACTAAAATGTAATTCTTTTTCTTCGAATGTGACATTTTCTATGGAATTCGTTGCACCAAACATGGCCTTAGTCGACTCTTATACAGTACTATAATCTTAAGTCCAAAGTTACTACTGTCTTGAACAAAAACGAGTCATTAAGGTAACTCTCAAGTCCAAAGTTTTCAATAGATTCGAGCATATAGAGATTCTCGATTAAGTGTCACCCTATTTTTCAACTCATATAACGCGTCTTGTCTCATCCAAAGTGGATCCTTAATTTCTCATCTCTCTTTGTTTTTCCTAAATTGGTTCAAATTTACAAAAGCCACTATAAGAGATCGCAATCAATCAAACTTATAAAAATCCGAGCACAAAATTCTGTATATTGATAATCTGCACATGATATCCCTATTTGGAGGGAAGTAATAGAAGTGGAAAAAAAACATGCAAAATAAATAAAACAAACGAGTCAAACAGCAGAGTCAACTCGGAGAGAAGCACGACAAAGCGGACAACTCGACTGAGTCGTGAGCCACTTATCCACACAGTCCGAGTGAAAGCAGTGGTGACAGCGAGGCAGCACTTTGACTTCATCTCCATCTTCAAAAATGCCTAAGCAAATACAACACTCTGAATCAACAAAATTCCCAGAACTCGATCCCGGTCCCGGTCCCATGTACGAAACAATCGGCAAGTTATTAATTGCCGTTGAGTCCAGCCCCTGCTGTGGCGGAGGAGGAGGCGTCGGCGCGTGGACAAAGTGGGACGCGGAAGGCTGAGGAGGACGAAGGCGGTATCGACATATCCACCTGGCGTAAAGGAATAGGAGAGTGACTAAGAGGATGATTGAAAAGAGTACCAGTATGAAAAAGAGAGTGCGACCACGGATTTGGAAGTTGCTGTCGTCGAACTCGGCGTAGTGCCAACGGAATGGTTCGGAGGGTGATGCCATTGGAGGCGGTTTAAAGTGGCGGCGATTGAGACGGAGGTGGTGGTGGAAACACCATATTGGTGGGAGGATATTGGATCGGATCTGAAGGACTGTGTACAGTTGAGTTCACTTACATGAATAGCTGTTCTTTTACCAGAAAGCCTGTGAAACTGTTGTTCGCTATAATTGTAATAAAGGAAGAATTGACTACTCGCTTAAGAAGCGCGTGGATGTCATGGATAAATAATTGTGTTTGGGAAAGAATAGTAGTAAAATTTCTTTAGCACTTTTTTTAAATTTTAATTTTTTAATTATTTATTTAAGATTCATTTGTACTTTCTTTTTTAAAGTTGTGATTATTATTGTAATTAATTCCTTATTATTATTTTTTTATTTAAAGAAGATGATATATTCGTTATTTTACAACACTTTTTTGAAAAAAGGATGGTGATATTCACATTATATTTTCTTTTTATCAATATATCATATTTTAATTATATTAAAAGTCATTAATCTATTAGATTCTTATTTTTAACATTTCCTTAATCAGAAAATCTCGTTCTTAATAATGATTGTAATCCAAAAATACTATTAATGTTCTTTAAAATGGGGTCAAATATTTAATCGTATTTTTTTATTATCATTCGTTTTGCTCATTTAAAAATACAATGAAAAAATGAGTTTTTTATTCTATCTTAAAAAAAAAAAAAAAAAATTTGGAGAGAAATCATTATCAAGAACAATTTATGTTAATTTGAGAATAAGAATGAGACGAAAAAAGTTTGAGATATAAGTGTGATATTGTGTAAAGGATAAAATATAATCTAATTATTAAAAATTGTGCTATTGTTATGAAAAGAGAAAAAAGAGAAGAAAATCAGAGAAGTCAATTAATTTGTGTGCATTATAATGAGAACCAAAGCTCTATATTTATAGGGAAGGAATAAAGATACATATGGTAATTATATCTAGGGCTGCAGGGTTACAAATGTCATTCACACTAAACCCTAATTTACTTTCCTTTTACAATACTCCTCCTTAAATGATACATTACAAAATATTTGACTCGTTAAAATCTTATTTGATAAAAACCCAATAGGACAAAAAAAATAATAATAAATCAAAACGAAGGAAAAAGAGTACAGTTATTTTGGAGTATTAAAGATAAATGCTGCCTCATTAAAATCTTGCTAGAAAAACCCAGTCGGATAAAACCTAAACAAGGAAAAAGAGTATAGCTACTCCCCCTGATGTTGATCACTGAAAATCTTTGAGTCGACGCATTCCAATCCCGTGAACCAATTTCTTGAATGTAAATGTTGGTAGTGCTTTTGTAAATAAATAAGCCAAATTGTCACTTGAACGAATTTGTTGAACCTCGATGTCACCATTCTTTTGAAACTCGTGCGTATGAAAGAATTTTGGAGAAATATGATTCGTCCTTTCACCTTTGATATAATCTCATTTGAGTTGTGCAATGCAAACAACATTATCTTCATACAAAATTGTTGGACTATCTTTTATTGAAATTAATCCGCATGATGCTTGGATATGATTGGTCATATTCCTCAACCATACACATTATCGGTCTACTTCATGGATTGCAATAATTTCAGAATGATTTGAGGATGTTGCTGTCAATGATTGCTTCACAGATCTCCATGATATAGTCGTTCCTCCACGTGTAAACACGTATCCTGCTTGTGATTTAGCTTTATGTGGGTCAAAGAGATAACTTGCATCTGCATATCCCACTAAAGTAGATCCCAACTTTTGAAAATAAAATAATCTCAAATCAATAGTACCCTTTAGGTAACAAAAAATGTGTTTAACATCATTCCAATGTCTTTGTGTTGGTGTAGAGCTATATCTTGCAAGGAGATTTACAGAAAAAGTTATGTCTGGTCAAGTGCAATTTGCAAGATAAGTTAATACTCCAATTGCACTAAGATATGGTACTTCAGGACCAATAATCCTTTCTCCATCTTCAAGTGGACGAAAATGATCATTTTTTATATCAAGTGATTGAATAACCATAGGTGAAGCCAATGGATGTGCATTATCCATATAAAATCGTTTCAAAACTTTTTCTGTATATGTAGATTGGTGAACAAATAATCCTTCCGGGAAATGTTCAATCTGCAACCCGAGACAGGATTTGATTTTCCCCAAATCTTTCATCTCAAATTCATTTTTCAAATAATTTGCAGTTTTGTAGATCTCTTCTGAAGTTCCAATTAAATTTAAGTCATCAACATAAACTGCCACAATTGAAAATTCAATATTTGTTTTCTTTATGAAAGCACATGGGCAGACATCGTCATTTTTATAGCCTTCTTTCAATAAATATTCCCTAAGACGATTATACCACATGTGTCCGGATTGTTTCAATCCATATAACGATCTTTGCAATTTAATTGAGAACATGGTTCTCGAGCATGTATCATTTGTTTCTTGCACTTTAAGTCCTTCAGGGACTTTCATATATATGTCACTATCAAGTGAACCATACA
Organism: Fraxinus americana; assembly: GCA_035079005.1. Classification (NCBI taxonomy): domain Eukaryota; kingdom Viridiplantae; phylum Streptophyta; class Magnoliopsida; order Lamiales; family Oleaceae; genus Fraxinus; species Fraxinus americana. The sequence continues at coordinate 28,811,916 of CM068711.1, read as the reverse complement.
AATAGGCAGTTACCACATCCAAAGGCGCATCTCGAGCTTTTGTGACACAGTTAAACTAATTAAGAATCTAAAAGTGATGGTATCCATTACGGGAGAATATGTTTCCTCATAATCAATTTCTGGTCTTTGTGAGAAACCTTGAGTTACGAGTAGGGTTTTGTATCTTATAATTTCATTATTTTCATTTCTCTTTCGTACAAAACCCCATTTGTATCCAACAGGGATTACATTTTCAGGTGTTCGAACTACGGGTCCAAACGCTTTCCGTTTCTCTAAGGAATTCAATTCCGCTTGTATGGTTTCTTTTCATTTTGGCCAATCATTTCTATTTTGACAGTCTTTAACAGACAATGGTTCAGGATCTTCATTTTGTATAATATCAAGAGCCACGTTAAATGCGAAAATATTATCTATAATAATATTATTTCGCTCCCATAATTTATGAGATAACATATAATTTATTGAAATCTCATTATTTTTGGACACTTGTGATTTTTCAGGAACCATATTTTCAATATTTGATTGATCAATGTTCTCCAACATTACTTCTTCTCAAGTTTTTGGTTGATTTTTTTCTTGTACTTTTCTTTTTCGAGGTACTGAGTCTTTTGAACCAATTGGTCGACCACGCTTCTGGCGTATTTGAGATTCATTTGCTACAGCAAATTGTCGTATAGGGACATCAATTTTTGCTGGAATATTTTCTGCCGGTATATGTGACTTTATCACTTTTCTTGTGTCAACAAATTCATCCGGTAATTGATTTGCAACTCTTTGCAAATGAATGGTTTTTTCAACCTCTTACTCACATTGATTGCTGCGGGAATCAAAATGAGATAGAGTTGTTTCATTCCAAGAAATTTTACCTTATTTATCAGGATGTAGTTTTTCTCCTCCCGAAATTGGGAAAATCATTTCATTAAAATGACAATCTGCAAATCGTGCAGTAAATAAATCACCTGTTAAAGGTTCGAGATATCTAATAATAGATGGTGAATCAAAACCCACATAAATTTCAAGTCTTCGTTGGGGACCCATTTTAGTCCGTTGTGGGGGTGAAATAGGGACTTGAACAGCACAACAAAAAATCTGCAGGTGAGAAATATTAGGTTCATGACCAAATCCTAGTTGTAAAGGTGAATATTCATAATATACAGTTGGTCTAATACGAACCAATGATGCAGCATGCAATATAGCATAACTCCAAACAGAAGTTGAGAGTTTTGTTTTCATAAGTAATGGTCTAGCAATAAGTTGTAGACGTTTAATAAATGACTCTGCTAAACTATTTTGTGTATGGACATGCGCGACCGAATTTCAACAACAATCCCAATTGACATGCAATAATCATCGACTGCTTGTGATCTAAATTCACCAGCATTGTTAAGAAAAATAATCTTGATTGAATAATCGAGAAATTACGCACGTAATTTTATGATTTGAGGAAGTAGTCTAGCAAAAGCTACATTCCTAGTAGAAAGTAGGCAAACATGTCTGCATCTAGTAAAAGAATCAATCAATACCATAAAATAACGAAATTGTCCACATGGTGGGTGTATTGGCCCACATATATCTTCATGAATCCTTTCCAAGAAAGTTGGAGATTCAATATTGAACTTTATAGTCGAAAGTCTAATGATTAACTTGCATTGCAAACAAGCCACACATGAATAATCATTAGGTAAAATAATCTTCTAGTTCTTTAAAGGATGTCTATGTGAGTCATTTATTATTCGACGCATCATTATAGCTCCTGGATGTCCAAATCGATCATGCCAAAGTATGAAATTTTTTGGATCAAAATAAACTTCTGGTTCGTGATAATATTTGATTCGATCATTTTTATAAATGTGTAATACATGCCAGATGGGAGTGCATAAAATTTTTTTTTATCTGCTTCAGGCCAGATACAAAAGAAGTTATACAAAGATATTCAACATTATTTTCTTGCATCGTTTTAATGTGATATCCATTGCAACGGATATATTTAAAACTAAGCAAATTTCTTTTGAATTTGTTTGAATAAAGTGCATCGTCAATATTTAATTTTGTATTATTTGGTAAAATAATACAAGCTCTTCCGGAGCTTTCAACGATATTCGATGCACCTGATATTGTATTAACATTGTTTTCTGCTAATGTTAAGTCCAAAAAATATTGTATTAACATTGTTTTCTGCTAATAGTATGTGTAGTTGCACTATCAATCAAACAAGTATCTTGACAATCCATCGTGAATCTATAAGAAAACAAATATATTTGAATTTAAATTTAAAAGAGTAAATATAATTCAGTATTATAAAATTAACGATGCATAATAAAGTTTCAAATATTTTGCGAAAAATAAGGACATCTTTAAATCGAATTTCTAAAACGAAAAGGAAATACTAGAAAGTAAACTAATCTATATCTTCCATTACGCCACCTCCAATCAAATGGTTAATATTCTCATTTGAATCAGCAAATAAATCATAAACATCTAAATGAGTCACATCAATTGGACCATCATTATCAGCAAAATTTGTCTCTACTTTTTCCTTTCCCTTAATTGATTTTTGCTAGAGATCCACAAGGTGTTTTGTCGTACGACAGGTACGTGCCTAATGCCCTTTCATTCCACATCTGAAGCAACTTTCTTCATGCACCTTTTTGGATGTGCTACTTTCGTTTACTTTGTACCTTTTGAAATTATTACCTTGTTGCTGATAATTTTGTTGATTATTTTGTCCATAATTTATTCCACGTGCACGTCTGTGTCCACGTCCAAATCCATGTCCATGTCCACGTCCTTATCTTGATATTATATATGCTTCAAACAATGCAGTACCATTTGCTTCAGGCAATGGTACAGAAGCAGTTGGACGTAACCCGTGATTTTTCATCAACAGTTCATTATTTTGTTCAGCCACAAGCAGGCAAGATATGAGTTCTGAGTACCTTTTGAAACCACGCTCACGATATTGCTGCTGCAGGAGCACATTCGAGGCGTGAAAAGTGGAAAACGTTTTCTCCAACATATCTTCATCAGTGATTTTTTCTCCACACAATGTCAATTTTGAACATATTTTGAATAGTTCAGAATTGTATTCACTAACAGTTTTGAAATCTTGCAAACGAAAATGCATCCACTCATAACGAGCTTTGGGAAGGACCATAGTCCTCTGATGATCAAATCTTTCAATTAATTTTTTCCAAAGAACCTGTGGATCTTTTTCAGTAAGATATTCAATTTTCAATTCATCGTGAAGATGATGACAAATGAAGATAAGTGCTTTTGCACGATTCTGTAGGGATTCTTTGTTTTCTTCTTTTATTGTTTCTCCCAAACCTTTTGAGACAAGATGGATATCTGCATCGAGTACCCATGACAAATAGTTTTTATCAGATATTTCAAGTGCAACAAACTCAAGTTTCGTGATGTTTGCCATTTGATTTAACTACACAATAAAGCAAAAGAAAATACAATCAGTTTCGAAGAATATGATTAAATATCAAAAGTCAATATCAATATGACATAAGTTACGTGTTTTCTTTCAGGGATAAATACTAATTTAAAATAGCATGTTCTTCGAAACATGTGCTATTTCGAGAGCACGTTGTATTTTAATATTGCTTCTTCAATAGCAATATGTCAATATTCTTCTAAAATATTGAAAAATATAATTTATGCTCTTCAGGAGCAAGTAATATTTTTCAGGAATATTAATTATAATGTTGTGCTACTTCAAGAGCAACAATATGATAGAATAAATTTAAAAAAATTGAACATCATAAATATTTAATCAAGTTAAAGAATATTGATTACCATACAAACAAGAAAGGATGCAAAAACTAATTACCAAACATGTATTAGGAAAGGAAATCTTCATATATAGAGGTTAACAAAATTAACTATATATTTAACTAACATACAAAAGATACCAAACAAGTGAATTAATTTCATTATTGATTAAATGTAATCTTTACGCATAATAAATCGGACAAAGTATTAAAAAGAATGGTTGTGTTACTGCTAAAAAAAATTAATGAGACTCATGATATGTAATGAGTTTTTACTTCAATTAAAGTCACAAAATTTAAACGCATGAATTGACTAAAAAAATTGACCATAGCAATAATAGAGTTCTTGTGGCGGCGGGATAGTTGAAAACAAAATATTCACATACTTATTCACGCAATTAATGTGACAGTAATGGCAGTAAAGTCTTCCAATAAATGAATACAAACGAAAAAGAACAGATTTTAACAAATTGCAGCTATGACACAAACGGGCATGAATTCTTTCTCACAAATTCTGTCAACTATGCTTGCAGCTAATGGTGATTTATTTTTATCGTGTCACCAAATTAATTTTGGTACACGTAACAGATGATTATGCTTTAAAAAAAATTACTACCTTCTCTAAACTTTGAAAAATTAAGCTTTCGTGCTGATAACGTGTTATGAAAAGAGAGAAAAGAGAAGAGAATCAGAGAAGTCAATAGACTTTTGTGTATTATAATGAGAATCAAATCCCTATATTTATAGGGAAGGAATAGGGATACATATGGTAATTATATCTAGGGCTGCAGGAGTACAAGTGTCATTCACACTAAACCCTAATTTACTTTCTTTTTACAACAGCTATGAATATATTTAGTCTTAAGAAAATGGAAGAAAACGTTGTCTTTCATACTAAAAAGTTATCTAGGGAAGTTTTTCACTAATCTAAAAGGATATGGAAATATTTCGTAATAAAGGCAAAAGTCTGGGAGATTTTGCGCCAATTGCCTATTTTTGAAATACAATCTGTCTTGGAAATGAATTAAGATAGTGTAACATGTGTTGTATTAATTATAATAGTCTTATGTGAGTACTTTTTGGGAAATCTAAACATAATGTTATAAACTAGAAAAAAAAGAGAGCAAAAACAAGAAGAAAATAGATTTGTATGCATTTTATCGAGAACCAAGTCATATATTTATAGGGAATGATTGGAGATATAATAATAATAATTTCTAGAGCTACAAAGTAAGATTATCATTCAATAATAAAATTAACATTTACAACTCTCCCCTTGAAAACATCTATATTGTTAAAATATTATCAAGAAAATTCAGTGTGACAAAAATGATCGAAGAAAAAAGAGCACAGCTGCTCCTTCAGATTTTCAATTCTTGTATCAATTTATCCTTATTTTGTATGTCAATATCTTCAATATTAATTTTTGGTGAAGTATGTCTCATATTATCTTATATAGTTTTCAAATAGCACAGTTTTCATACGAGATATTTATTAATTTTTGATGACTCTAGTAATATGATGATTCGAAAAATAGCTCTTGTTGATCTCTTGGGGAATCTCATACATATCAGTGTATTATTTTGAGGGTAAATATCTTTTAGGTTATGAATATTTATTATACAAAGAATATACCTCATTAAACCATATTAGAAAAAGCCCTGTAGGAAAAATCCTCATAAAAGAAAAGGAGTATATTTATTCTTTTGAGTATGCTACAAAAATTGTCTCATTAAAAACCTTACTAAAAAAATCCAATGGGACAAAATCTTGTTCAAGGAAAAATAGTACAATGCGTATTTACTCCTCATCATGATAATATTACTTGAATTATGTTTCGGGTATATTAAATTCTTAAGGAATAATATTAATTTATATAAGATAAGTTGACAACAATTATATGTATTATATGCACATCAAATTTCATACATTGTCATGCTAACAAGTTAGAGACTTGTAATTGCATCCACTACATGATAATTTATCTATTTATACAACTCTTCGTAAAATTCATTATGTAAAGAGTCATACATTTTATATTGTGACTTTAACTTTTCTATTTTCATTTCAAATAAGTATACACATTTAGATGCTCAGACCGCAAATAAAAAAAAATCAGGTTTCTCTAGTAAATTTAATTTTATTAGCATCGTGTCATTTTATTTTGCAATCATTACTTCGATCGATATGTTTCAACGAATTTATTTCAAATCCTCGTTATTCATAATATGATGTTGGATATCATATGTATAAATGTTGTCGACAACTTTTCTTTTTTTATTCTATTCCGTTACCATAATGATATAATTTATTAAGATATCTTAATTTTCATTATTTTATGTACCTAAACATTTTGGGTTTATAATTTGATATGTTTAAATACTCATAAGAATATATGTCTCCTTAATGAGATTATCTTTGATAATTGTTTCATTTCGTTTGGAAATTTTTTTATATTAGAATCGAATAACATCACGCTTTAGACGTGCCATAAATTTATTAAATATAATATTAATTAATTCTCCTCAATGATGTTAATTCGAGTAGGAGCATTTAAACCTAATGTGATATTGTTGATATCTTTTATCAGTAAATATATTTAAATGAATTATCATTCGAACTTCTGGTTCGAATTGTCTTTTGGGAGAATTTAAATAACGATGCATTTATATATTATTTTTCAAACTTTTTAATCCCCTCTAATACTGAAAGAATTGTCCAATCAAATGGACAATCAACAAATTGCATTATAAAATATCACCCGTTTGGGATAAAAGTTCAAACTACGCATTAATTCTCCGTATTCCTTACTTTTCCCTAAATAAAAATGTGAAGTCCTGTGTTCTCAATTAAATTAATTGGGGCGTTTAACAAGAAATAGTGTTAAATCATTTATCGATATTCCTACTAACACTTCATTAGCATCAACAAGACACATCATCTTGATTGTAATTTGAAAATTATACTCATAATTTTAATTTTGAACAGTAATTTCATAAGTTTCAGGTTGCGAATATCATGCAGTCATAAAGTATATGTATCAAATCTATTAGATACAAATAACATGTAGATAGTTAACGCAAAGGATAATGGGGCACATTATCACCCCGATTAAATTTTCAGAAATATAGGGAATTCACTCTTTATTTTAACTATTGATAATTACTGATTAATTTTCATGAAAGAGAACAAACATCATATATGATTTTATTGAATTGAAGAATCTTCTAGTTCTTCGTTGAATATCCATTTGAATTTTTAATTTCGCATCATCATTTATTCAGTGATAGTCTAACTGATCATGCCAAATAATAAAGTTAAATTGAATTTCTGATTCCATATAAAATATAATTCAATTATTTAATTTCGAATAATATTATTAAACATTATATAATCATATATAATTCAAGTAGTCAAACTAATCGATGTCCTCGTGACATTTGTTATATATCTTTTTCAGGAATAAATATGAATTTAAAAAGGTACATTTTTCGAAACATGTATTATTTCGAGAGCATATTGTATTTTATTATTGCTTATTCAAGAACCATATGTCAATATTCTTCTCAAATGTAAAAAATTATAATTCGTGCTCTTCAAGAGCGATACATTAATATTCTTATTAAATATTAATAATATAGAGAATTATTTTCCTTTAAAAGTTACAACCCAGTATTGAGTTATTTAATTTGTATTTTTCAGGAACACAATGGGATGTATATTATTCGAGATGTGTCCTACTTCGACAACACTGTTACTTCTTGAAAAGCAATACATCAATATTATTCCGAAATATTGAAATTATAATTTCATTCTCTTAAGGAGTAATCACATATTATTATAATAAATTATATAAGAATTACTCTTCAAGAGTAAAAATATAATTTCTGTTAGGGGACAACTAAAATCTAATTAAAATATGTGTAAATAATATTGTGTTATTTCACGAACAACAATATTTTAATAGACAGATCTATAAGTAATATTCTTTTAAAAGTAACAATATGATAAATTATCAATTTAAAATTTATAAAAAAAATCTAAAAATTTAATGAGATTAAAAATATTAATTACCATATAGTCAGGATATGATATAAAAAGTAATTACCAAACAGAAATGATATGAATTTATATATAAAAATTAATTATCAAACATATATAGAAAAAAAAAAAATTCATATATAGAAGTTAACAAAATTGACTAAATCTTTTATTGGCTAAATCTTTTACTAATATGCAAAAGATACCAACACGTGAATTCACGTATATAGAAGTTAAATGCATGAATAATTTTAGATGAATAACTTCAAAATGAATTCCACATACACAGAAGTTAAAGGCCTGAATTCTACATATCAAAAAGCATGAATTAAAGGCATGAATCAGAAGGTACTGATTGTGGCATAATTAATGTACATGTATAAAAAATTCACATGTATATATTAAAAAAACTAGGAATTAATGTATATTATATATAAAAAAAAATTCAAATGTCACCAAATTGAATTCAGTACACGTGACGGATGATTATACTTATAAAATTATTACCTTCTAACTAATTCACTTTGATTTTGAGAGAATCATGCTGATAACGTATTATAAACTAGAAAACAAAAGAGAGAAGACAATAGATTCATATTTATTTTATTGGGAATCAAATTCCAATATTTATAGGGAATGATTATGGATATAATAGTAATAATTTTTAGGGTTATAGGGATACAATTGTCATTCAATAATAAAATTACAGTTTACAACACATACTATATTTTTATATATTATATAGTATTTTAAATATTTATTAAAGTTTGTAGAAAAATTGGAATTATTATTTTTATTGCACGTACATGTGATTTTCCCCCATGTTAAAAAGGGTGATTATAACAACAAATTGGAAATTATTTTAGTGGACAAGATTACACGAGGTCCCTTTTGATTTAGCTAAAAACAATGACAACACTATAAATCAAAATTGAAAATTAATTTTAATAATACATTTTATGGGATCTATAAATTTTTAACAAAAATATTATTTTTAACTATACCAAATGTCCTTATCCTACGAGGCTCCAAATATCGGCCACTTGAAGGTCAGTTAACGAAGCAACCCTAGTCTGCACTTCACGTCACTATCCTATCTAGCCTAATTGAGGCCATCAAACAAGTAATCGAAGTGATGGTTCACCTTAACCAATGTGCCATATAAAGATCGACGTTACATGATCAAGGCAATGTGTCATGACTTGCTATTGAACAAATCCGAAGCGAGTAGTCCCTTAACATGCGAATGAATCTTCATGCTTCACCCTATTTCGAACGATCTTTCATTCAAGAACTCGAGTGATTGATTGATGTGATATCTTTCTAGCAAACACTTTTCAGTCAACTTGTCAATGTCAAGCCTACACCATAGGGTGTCCATTTTTCTAAATTATTAAATGTGTCTAAATCTAGGATTGTAGAAGCAATAACTGGAAGAGATACCTCGGCTATTAAGATGAGGCTGCATGTCCTTTCATCCAACGATAACCACTTCGGATTTTTCACAATAAAATCTCACATTTGAGTCATTTGAGGGTAATGCAATTTTACACACTCGATAGTAATAGTGTCCACTCTTGTTTTTTCTATACCCGATGCCCTTACACATTTGTTGGCCACGTCTTTCGTTCAGCCTATACCTAAATATATTTAAAAGTTGAGTGACTTGACTGTCATAGTGCTAATGACCATCGCCCCCACTATTAGAGAAGGTCACATACTTCTAATGATTTGCCCAAATGTGTAGGAGCTTTATGCTTGAACATGAGTGAAATTGAGATATATTAATTCTGTTATCGATTAGAAACCAAGGTCAACACCAAACATGAGCAAGGTATTTTATTGTATTGGCAATCAATTCCCCATTTCCACAATGATGAATGAAAAATTACAAATAAGTATCAAAATTTATTAAACGATGATCTATTTGACAGCTCGAATATGAATGAATTGTTAGACCAGTAAGTTTAAAATAACAAGATTTAAACAAGTAGATAAAAATCAGGAAAACAAGATTCTAGAGTTTTCGATTCATCATAACTAATTATATGTGAATATCCTAACTAAATTAATTATAAGTATTCCCTAATGTTGTTAATCGTGTCTCTTTAATTTATTCATTAATCTTTCTCAAGCATCAATGAAATATATCAACAAGGAAATTTTCTACGTCTATGTGAAAATTCAAACCCAGTCAAAATTCATTAAGAACGGAAAGAAACCCATAAGGATTACACAAATCCATAGATATCTCTATCCCACAGAATCTCCGTGGTATCTCAAACAAAAGCTGAAACAATCATTATTTCTCAGTCACAAATTGAATCCCAACTCATATGAACGGTGATCAGTCATTCACAAGTATTAAGTCCAGAATGAGATACTCAACAATCAGAACCAACATTAATTAATTCAAGTAAGAAAGATTCACATAATCATAGTTAGGCTATTTCGTGAACTCTAGAAAATAGAAATTAGTTCATACTAAAATTGAAGAAAAACTTAATAATATAGTTTGACATAAAGAACTTGAAAGAGTTGGAAGTAAAAACTTAGAAAAATTATGCTTCCTCTTTTGGTGTTGCCTTTTAGCTTCACGTCTTCTCGGATGCAATTCTTCTTTCATTCTGTCTCAACTTCCCCCTTCTTCTCGTGTACCTTTCCCAACTCGTCTTTCAAGCCGTCCTTGCAAGGAAAGAGCAATCAATCCCGAATCCACTCCTCAATTCTACAAAATTTTCGCCTTCTATTATGGGCTGTTTTTCACTAGTACAACGTGGAAATTTCAAAATTTCTATTTCAGGAGAACTTGTAGCCCGTTAAATCAGCTTTCCAGATCCTCTTGAATCGGCTCAATACGATGTCGGATGAGGGAGATATGGTGATAATACTGAAGACAGCGCATATAAGCTTCCAATTCGGGATTGATTTAATCCCCAAAAATCCAAAAATCTTCCACTGATTTGCTCCCTTCATTCCCGTCTCTCCTTTTCCTCTCATTGAGCTAGGTCAAGCCCACTTGAAATGAGTTATCTTTTGGGCTTTATTATATTTTGCTTTATTTCTACAGTAAAATCATTAAAATCACAATTAGAATTGGTCATTCTTCAACTATAGAAAAAATATCATTAACAATTCCAAATATGCTTATTTATTAGCAAATAATCATGAACAATCAGCATTAAAAATGTACTCTTATACACTCTATCAATCCCCCTCTCAAAGTGTTACGTTGAAAAAATGAACTAGTTAGCATTTCAAAGCCAATCAAATGGACATGCTAATAATGAAGGAAAAAGTATCAGCGAGTCAACCATACCATGCAGTGATCGAGCTTGTGAGCTCATACAAAAGGAAATGGCCGAGTTTGTACAAATGTGTCAATGTTGCGAAATCACATATGAAAGATAATATGAACAATTATGCTCATTGGATTGGGATTGCAGACAGGGTGGGGGTGACAGGATTTCAAGGGGTACCTTTCTTCTTAGCACAGAAAGAGACACCATGCGGCAGTAGTTTGCTCCACTAAACTACCTTCTGCCTTTTTTTGGTAGTTTCGGGACGAAAGAAAATTTGATTACAATTTGTAGAAAGCTTACAACATGAAATTGAAACGCATTGAATGTAAATTGATCATTGATTACTTGAAAACTAGAAATTATAATTGATGAAAGTAGAAAATTACAATGGCTAATGTAGGAGGCGAACACTAGAAAGGTTGAAAGATTGTTTGAAATACTAATACCTTCTATAATAGCATTTTACACAAAAACCTAAGTGATAGGAGTGGACGTTTAAATGTCGAGGAATCATACTAAACTTTTACAATATCACATTTATTTTATGATTGAAATAAAATATTTATAATGTGCGGCCGACGTTGGGAAAACTGTGGCTACGATTAGGTCAAGGGGCTAGTTGAAGCTGCGGTCCTTAACATTCTCCCCCATTTGTTTTGGCGACATCCTCAGAGCCATCGATGAATGATATGCTTCAATTAATGGTTTGAAGGCTCCAAGGTCTTTTCCTCTTTCCCAAGTATTCTCCTCGCTGCTGCATCCACTCCATTTGACCAAGTACTCTTGATGATATTTTCTGGAAGCTCGAGTAGTACGATTGTCCAGTATAGCTTCTGCAAACTTTTTGTACCGTTTCTGAGCTTTCTCAAGATAACTCCAAGCAATTTCAACTTTTCGTTTCCACTCTTGAGAAAAGTTTCTTGTTTGAGGGGACTTGGTACTTTGATCAATATTCACATTATGAGGGAATAAAGGTTGCTAGCCAATAGTAATCTCAAAAGAACTCTTATTGGTGGAAGAGCTCTTTTGGGTATTGAAACACATCTGAGCCGCATTCAAAGTTTAGGTTGAGATATACGATAGGGTGCCCTGGCAGGAGGTTTGGCACCTAGAATAAGTTTGATCTCATGATCAATTGCCCTCCTTGGTGGTAATTTCTTTGGTAACTCACCAGCCTGCCGTCCTCAAATTCCTTAGTAAGCCTCTTGACAAGTTTTGGAATATGACCAGTCGTCTCTTCGATTTCCTCTAATCGATGAGTGTACAAAAGTGAGGTTTCATTTTGAAACCCTTTCTCCATTGCATGACTGAGATACTCCTCTCAGCCATTTTCCCTGGTTGGGTAGTGATGACGCACTGTTTACTACCCATTATCATCAATGAATCGGAATATGGCAACACTGCTGTCTTAGTATCCCGAAGAAATTCTAATCCCAAAATAAGCTTGAAGTCATCCATCTGAACTGCCGAAAAATTTGTCATTCCTTCGAAAGGAAATACTTTGATTGACACAGATCTCGCTACTCCCGCTATACGTTGAGTAGTAGAGTTGATTGCTTTGACCTTCCCATTATCTTTTTCTAGAACATGTCCGAGCTGCTATACTTCAGTACTTGCAAGGTAATTGTGGGTAGCACCGGTATCTACCATAGCCCTGATTGATTTTCCATTGATATTCACATCAATGTACATTACGCCTTTCGCCCTACAAATGCGAGCCTTCGATTCTTCCGTCGTTACCTCTTTCGATGGAACATTATTCTTTTTAGTATCTCGGTGCGATAGTGTATTGCACTCATGCGAGAATGCACCAACTACATCCTCATCCTCTTCAGAGTCATTCTCGCTATGACAGCTAGCTTGTGAGGCATCTTGCTTTGAACTCATCCCGCCACTTGCTAGTTGATAATATACATTGACCATCCATTTCTGGGAACACTTTGCCACCTGATGGGGTCCTTCGCATAGAAAGTATATCAATTTAAGAGTGGCATCAGGTTTGCCTTTTGTTGCCTTCCCTTTATTCCAGTTGCTACTGCTGCTGCTGTTATAATTTTCTTGACGGCTGTTTTGATAGTTTCCTTGAAAGTTACTTTGACGGGTGTCTTGATAGGCTCCTCTCTTATTATGAGAGTAACGCTCTCCCCCATTTGAGTTTGAGCCATGTCTTTAAGGTTTGTTTTCACCTCCAACATTCTGACTATTCCCTGAATGCCGATCTTTTCTTGATTCCAGCTGATAGTCACTTAAACATTCGACAGATCCCATAGCCACGCTCAAATCAGTGACCTTCTGTCTCTGAAGTTCCGTGCATGTCCACGGTTTCAACCCTTCCATGAAGGTGAAGAGCTTATCATTTTCTGACATATCTCGAATATTCAACATGTGCCCTGAAAAGGCTTTCACATACTCCTTGATGGAGTTTGTATGTTGCAGCTCTCGTAGTGCCCGTCGGGCTTGATATTCCATATTTTCTGGGAGAAAGTGCTATTTGATAGCTTCCTTGAGGAGATCCTAAGAATCTATCTGGACCATGTTGGCCTGAATATCAGCATACTTTGTTCGCCACCATAGTTTTGCATCTCCACCGAGATACATGGTCGCTGTTGTAATTGAAATCGCAAGAAAGTATTGTTTCATATCGACCAAGAAGTTTTCGACTTTTTTTGCATCGCGTGCCCCTCAGTAGGTACATGGTTCCGGAATTCTGAGCCTAGGAACATGCTCTCGTGCGGGGGCTTTCCCATTGCCAACTGGACGTTGAAAAACCGGTAATTGAGTTCTTAACGCTTCCATTTCTTCCTGCAGATTAGGCAGGATAGCAGCAGCTTCATTCATTGCTATGCAAGCCATTCGGCTTTCATCCAGTTGGATGTTTAATTCACGAATTTTCCTCTGTGCTACCTCGACTCTTTCGTCGAGACTATCCGCGGCATAGCACAACCTAGCAGTTGTCATTTCAAGCACATCCACGCGTTGTTTTGTGTTCCTCTTTTGAGGATCTACCACCTCTGTGGTGTTCGATTCAATTGGATCCATAGCTTTCTTTATCGAGGGTCTTGAGCCGCAACTCTGATACCAACTTTCACGGGGTACATTTCTTTTTAGCACAGAAAGGGATACCGTGCGGCAGTAGTCTGCTCCGCGAGACTACCTTCCGCCTTTTCTCGATTGTTTCGGGACGAAAGAAAATTTGATTACAATTTGTAGAAAGCTTGCAACATGAAATTGAAACGCATTGAATGTAAATTGATCATTGATTGCTTAAAAGTTAGAAATTACAATTGATGAAAGCAGTAAATTACAATGGTTAGTGCAGAGGTCAAACACTATAAAGTTTGAAAGATTATTTGAAAGACTAATACACCCCTATAATAGCATTCTACACAAAAACTTAGGTGATAGGAGTAGACGTTTAAATGTCGAGGAATCATACTAAACTTTTCCAATATCACATCTATTTTACAATTGAAATAAAATATTTACAATGTGCGGCTGAAGTTGGGAAAACTATGGCTAAAATTGGATCAAAGGGCTAGTTAAAGCTGTGGTCCTTGACACAAGATATGGTGGCAGGGCGAGATTGAGTGTTGTATTTTTTTTCAAATTGTCCAATCATGTATTGAGATGTGTCCCTCCTGTCATTGAGTTTGTCGTTGAGCTTGTCACTGTAGCAAGATTGTAATATAAATGTGTCGATGCTAGTATGGTCATATCAAACTAATGTCTGACAAAATATATGGATAATCAATTAAGTTATTAAAGTAGATCGATCGGTTAGTTCGATAGGAAACATTTAACAAAATTTGTCCTGTCCTATCAGTAAAATTGGATTAGTAGACACTTGACCAGCCGTTTATCCACTTAAACCAGTCGATTTTCAGGTGGGTTTCATTGAAACCCAGTGAACCAGTTTGTTCAATTGGGTTTCGAGAATTTACAAATGTCCAACAGATTTTTTGAAGATTTAGAAAATGGATTGTCGAGTTTCAAAATAGAGATACTAGCTTTTTAAAGTTATGCTTTTCCACTAGGCTACCCGCATTATTTGGACTACGTTTTGCCTGCTAATGTATAATATATTAAATAAGTGAGAATCATATTTCCAACGATTCTAACTTTACTACAATTTAATTATTTCAATAATACTTTATTTTTTTCGTTTTTCAATATGTATTTATTTATTTAATCATTTGAACAATATTATCATGAATTATATTGTCAATTATTTAGTTACAATCAATGTACATTTGACATATTCATTTCAATTGTATACTTTTTTTTTTTCAATATGTATTTAATTTATTTAACCAACTGATTATCGTGAATTATTTTGCTAACTATTTAGTCACCATCAATATACATTTGACATATTTATTTATCTTGTGTGCTTTCACCACATAAAACACAATTATAAACTGTAATAAATATTACAAAATTCTTGTTTTTATATAAATTCCCTATTATTAATTCTTAATTAATTAACATTCACAGTCATTAATTCACATTCATTTTTATTTATGCATTTTATTGTTATTAATTCTAATTATAAGTTAATTAGAATTTTACATTCAAGAAAGCATTTCATTATTCACGTCTATGTATACTAATTAGCATTCAGCTTCACTTAATTGAAAATTAAATTATATTCATTTAATATAAATGATTTAACATTTATTATCACATATATATATTCTCCCTAGTATTATTTCTAAATTAATTAACATTCACATTAATTTATGTATCGTATTTGCTTTAACCATTTGAACATTATTTTATCAATTATTTAGTTATCACTGTACATTTGACAAATTTATTTCACTTTTATACTTTCATCACATAACCTCAATTACAAATTTTAATACACTACAAAATCATTGTTGTCCTTATTATTGACTCTCAATTAATTAATATTCATCTTCAAATATTACTTTTACAATATGTATAAAGCATTTCAAAATAATGTGCAATGCACGTTCAACTCTAACTAGTATATATAAAAGTATATTACTCGATATCACAATATTTTTATATTATTCTAAATATTTATTTAAAACAAACAAAACTTCATAAGAAATAGAAATGAAAACGAGTAATAATTTAACTACCACTATATTATATATTGAAGAAATATAAAAACTAATATAAATATTAAAATTATTTTTCTAAATTGAAAATAATGTTCCAATTAGTAAATGAATTTCTAGTTAGAATTGAGTGAGCTTTTAAGCTATTGATTATGCCATTGTTTGGTCCATATTTGTACGAAACTCGCAAGCATAAGTGATTCAATGGTAGGAGCTCGATTTTTTTAGAATTTTGCATAAACTGCTAAGAAAATAAACAACGATTAGGTATGCAAATAATAGCCTCAAACAAAATAAAAGAAAAACTTGAATACTATACTAGCTAATAAACTTAAACTAAAAACTTTATTCTCCTACAGCGGTGCCAAAAATTTCTTCGTGCGAAATCTGCAAACTATGAAATCGTTGACAAATAATAGATTTGATGAGTTGATAGTATCATTCTATAGGGAATAAATTTAATTAAAATTTATTAGTTTTGTATGACAGTGGAATTATTTAAACAAAAGAGAGATTTTCATTTGATTTTATGCAAAACTATTTAAGAAAGTGGTAAAACTATTTTTTTATCAAATTATGGATGATTGTATTGGATTTCGAATCCACCTATTACTATCTGATACTACCAAAAATTTGTACCTGAATGAACTCGAATTGGATGATTGAGCTATACACGATGTGATCTTCAATACCTAAAACAAAGGCGTCGGTGTGTCCTCGTCGCCCATTCGATAATTAAGTCAGAGAGAGAAATTGCGCAAAAGGATGTATGCTGGAATATTATGTAAGACATACCTGAATAGTGAGGTCGTGTCACATATTTATAGATGTGGGAGGTGGAGTCCTAAAGGGACTCATCTACTTGTAGTACTTATCCTTATTATACGAGGCGTTTGTATTATGTTAGAAGTGCACAGTTTGAGTTTGAGTCAAATTTGTAATAGGTTGGGAGTTTGTATTTAAATAGAAAAAGTGGGAAGTTGTAGTCGGAATATGATTATCATTCCTAGAAAATGTGAGATAAGGTCAAGGAGACCGAACAAAAAGTGTTACAAGCCTGACCTATGTGATAAGCCCGGCCTCAAACCTAAGTCCGAGCTTGGACCTAGCATAATTGAGGTGGGCTGAGTTCGGGCAATGAGCTCGAGCTCGGGCTTATGGCGTTAATACCTATCACTATCTATTTCAATTATTGATTTGTAATTTAGTTTCGTTCATACGTTCTTGACAATCGATAAAGCTATGGCATATAATTTTCTTTCCAAGATAAATTAAATCAATCCTAACCACAATATGAATCTATTCCTAATCCGAATGATTAAAATGCATTAAAGTTTAGATTGTCTATATGAGTGCACACGTGATAAATGTTATTCCTAACATTTATTGCACATATGTTAATTTTGCCACTTTCTGAATTTATCTCTCAACACTACAACAATTAAATAAATATCTAATTAGTGGCCAAACAATTAAATAATGCAACGGGTATGCAAAATTAATCAAGAAACACAAAAAATAAACTTAATGACTACCTTGAATTAAAACAAATAAATAATATGATTCATCTTCATCTAAAACAGAACGGATCTAGTCTAGCATACTTTTAAATAAATTACATGATAAATAATAGAAAAATATAACTTGGATCATGATAGAATGCAAAAGATGTTGATCTTCAATTTCAAGGTTGAATTCTTCAAAATCTTGATGTAATTGACTTCAATTCTTCGCTATGGTTTGATCATATCTCTCAAAATATTGCAATTGGACCCTTCTTCTTGATGAATTTGATGATATTATTGTATATGAAGAGGTAAAAGAGGGTTTTTCAATGTATAGCTCTTGTTTTGTATTTATAAGAGCCAGAAAATATGCCAAAGTTATGTCCAATTTGAATTTCAAAAGAGTTTAAATTACGAAAGGAAACTGTTGATTCCTCTGTGAAAATAGCCCCCCGCATGCGCAAGCATAACTACCGCGCGCACGCCATTGAACCAAATGGCTCTCGTGAAAACAAGGCTCCACGCATCTACCATGAATTGCCCACGCCCACGTCGGTTAGCATCTGTTCGTTCTTAAGTAGCTTTCGATATTTTGGTCATAACTTTCTCTTCTAATATCCGATTGAAATGATTCAAAATGAGTTGAAAAACTAACTCAGAGGAATATAATTATTCTAAAAGTACAACTTTTCTAATTCGAACATTTGCTATCCGAAAAATGGATTTCAAGTTGAGACTAAAAATTCAGAACATAACGTTTTCGGTTGGAAATTAATTTGTGAAAATACTTCAACTGTATTTCACTCATTTGACCTCCAATTGCATCCAAATTATCATTTTGTGCTTCGAATCAACTATTGAATATTTACACTTTGATCCCCAAAACTTTGGATTTCTTCCATTTTGCCCTTTTCTTTTATTTCTTCCAATTCTTCCAATTTGTGTTGAATTCCACCTAACAAACCTTGTTTATTTCTTCCAATTTGTATTGAATTCAACCTAATAAACATAATTAGGCTATAATTCATCCAAAGCCCTAACAAAGACTCCAATTTAATGGCCTAGATAATTGTATCCACAATATTTTCAAAATATATTTTTCTCTTTCTTCTTTTCAACAACACAATATTTAATAAAGTAATATTACACGATAATTCAAAACATTTCCTTATTTTTGAACCACACATTTTTCGTCAATTTACTATTTGAAAATGCATTCTTAAGAAAAATGAGGCTCAAACACGCTATATATCTATGCAATTTTTTAAAATTGAGTTCTACTTTTCAACCTGACTCGATGCTCTAATCGGATAACATTCATATCGAATTTGATAACTGTCTCCAATAATTTGCAAAAAAAATTGAATAGTTATAACGCGTTAGTGAAGAATTCCTTGCTGGTTCACTCTTAAGAACTAGGGCAGTTTAATTGTAAACTCGTGAGTTCGATCTCAAATTAACCTTATTTAATCTTGGACTTTTCTTTTCTATACACAATTTTTAAGAATGGTGCTATTTGCATTTTCATTTCGTACATCTTTGTTGACATTTTATGATGTGTCAAAATCAAGACCATTAATTGTTTTTAGTATTTTTTGAAATCAATGACAAAATTGTGTGTCGATTCAGTGTTCAAGAAAATCTCAACCATGATGTACATCAAAGCAAGACTGAATTTTTAAAGCATTGGTCAAGACTTGCAAGAGACGCCCACACGGCCAAGCCCTTCCGAATTCCATGTTATGATTGTGATTTGGACTCACATTTTAGGGCTTGGAGGACATGAGATCAACTGGAAGTTACACTTCTTTATATAAAAATCCTCAACCATTCCACTTCAGGCAGTGACTCTAACCAAAATCCTTTCTATGCACGGAGTAAATTGACTTTCCCTATTCGAGTAAAATTGCGCACTACTAGTAGCATTTGGAGATAATTCCACAAAACTAAACAGGTTAACATTAACGATGGCTACAATTCTAGAATATTTCTTTCTACAAAAGGTTTGAATTCTAACCAAACTATACTTTCTCATGTCAATACCGAAAATATTATTTGCATGCAAGAGCCATTTAAAGATTGTTCAAATAGGAAAGCAAAACCTTCAAATATCGAACAAAAATGGATCATCATAGTCCCAAATATTTGCCGTTGGATACTCATCATCATTAGTCAATGGCCATAAAGCCGGAGAGGCTGCGGAACCAGTCACCACCGGATCTGAAATGTCAGGCGCCACCAGAGGTTCAGTGAGGGCCTGAGAAAAGCTTGGCGCAACTGTTGTAATTGAGTTGATTTGATCGTACACACAATAGTTCTGACGCTGCTTAGAATCCAAATCTTGAAAATTTTGCTGTTGATGATTATTAGGGTTTGGAATTGTGGGTGCAGACTCAATATTCTTCACGTCGCTTGGTCCGTACCTTTGATGCACTGACCCCAGGTTTTGTGTACTATGTACTATGTTAGGGTGCTGTTCGGTCGGGTAAAATCCATTCGGCACATAATTTGCCAACCCTCCGAAGGAGGCGACAGGCGGCAGAAGTGGTGGAGTTGAGAATGTAAGGCCAAAGCCAGACGGGCGAGGCAGTAAAGGACGGAGGTTTTGAGTGGAAGAATACGAAGAAGAACGGGAGGAGGATTGACCAGATGCGCCATCACCACCACCGTCACTTGCACGTCCGCCACCACATGAGGTTTGTAGATTAAGCTGAGCCCTTGACCCATATAGAATAACGGCTGCACGGTCATACGCTCTGGCTGCATCCTCCGCCGTGGCGAACGTTCCGAGCCACCGCCGAGTTCTCTTTCTGGGCTCACGGATCTCAGCAACCCACTTGCCCCAGCTCCGCTGCCTTACTCCTCTATACTTAAACTTTCCATTATCCGGCCCTCCTTTGCCTTTACCTTTCTTGTTGCTCTTGCTGTTATCAACGCCGGCACTATTGGCGCTGTCACTGCTAGTTGTAGCGTTGGAAATTACAGAAATTGGATGGCCACTAGTGATAATAATTTTAGGGTTATTGGAATCTACACCGGCGCTCATATTTGGTTGATTTTGTCTCGTTGTGTGTTTACCCAATTAGTCAAGAGAGAGGGCAGTAAAAGTGGCGTAGGGTGGTGGTTTGCAGCCGCGCAACGCTGTAAATGGTGGATGAGGGCGGTGCTCATAAGGACATTACTTGTTCATTTATATACACTTTGAATGCTCCCTTGTGAAGAAACATATAGAATTATCGAGATAAAATATTTACAAAATCTGTTGTAGGATTACAATATGGCATTATATTTTCATTTTGTAATATAATTGTGTGATTTTTTTTACTTTTTTATTTTTTTTTTGTATGAATTGTGTAGTAATGTAATTAATTACTTCTTTTAAATTATGAAAATCTTATATACTTTGGTAGCCAAATGATGGTGGTTAGTAGAAGGTGGACCACAATTATTTCTTGGTCACAGTAACAGTCATTGATAGAAAGAACATGTGACTATTCTCGATTATTAGTAATGATGGTGGTTGAATTAGTTAATAACATTTACTTCATCTGTCCCAATTATATATGTTTGTTTCATTTTTCACACGGATTAAGATAGTCTCTTTAATGTTATTGAAAAATTTATTTTGTCAATATGTTTCCTAATTTATCCCTATTTAATTTTTAGTATGTAAAACTAAATTATTGTTGGAATTAATAAAGAAGAATAAGAAATGAGAGTTGTTCCATGTTTTCAAGAAATGGAAAATGTGTATTTGGACGATTTCGAGAAGTTGACATATTAAGTGAGAAAAATTTAATAAGGGTATATTGGTAAATGAATCCAACAAAATATTCAGTATTAGGAAATAGACCTATATATTTGAGACAAGAGAAAAATGATACTCAGCCAATACAATTGAGACGGTGGGAGTATTAAAGTACAGTGTATTAAAATTAATCACCTCTGCGTTTAACTTATTAACAATATAATATTTATTTGTTAATTTTTATTGTTGTATTAAGTTATTAATATAAGTCGGTGTTGGTGTTGTGTTGGCTTGTGGATTTTGGGTCCATTGTTGGTTTTTGAAGTTTTAGACATTGCCCGTCAATGGTTGCGGGGGAGCTCAAGTGCTGGATGCGTTAGTTGGCTTATAGTCGGGGTTTCCGAACTGTTAAGTCACAGTAACCATTGCGGGCCACTTCCACAGCTCGGGTGTTGGTGTTTGTTGTTTTGGTGGCGTTTGCTTTGGTGGTATTTTTGTTGTTGTCCTGTTTGTATTTGCTTTTGGTGTTGTTCAGTTTGTTTTTGTTGTTGTTTTGTCTTAGCTCTGATAGCACTTAAACTCTCTTTGGAGAGCATTGTGTTTGAGGTTTATCCTCTTTGTATCAGTTTTATGCTAATTTAATGGATGTGCACTTCAAAAAATAAAATTTAACAATATTTTGTTTCATTGTTTATCATATATCTTCAACACGAAAATGTTGATAATGTCCAAGAGCTATTTATTATTGTAAAATGGTGTGTATTTTGACCTTCATTTTATAAAAAATTGCATTGTCCTAAACATAATGACCGGTATATAAAAATAAACATCACATTGTTAATTGTGTCCTCGTTTTTCTTTTTTGTCACTATTTAATTAAAAAAATTTCTAGTTTCATCTCTAGTCAGCAATGCTATCTCACTCACATACACAATAAACAAACAAAAATATTTTTTTTAAAAGTTTTTCGATATATCCATTTTTTACATACTGAAAGCAAAAACATTCAAACACAACAATATCAAAACATATGAAGTATCGATGATCATATGAATGCTATCAAACATGAAACCCTAGTTGACCCATGTGCCTCGTAAAGTATGACACATGCTTTCTTATAATTGTTTGACTCCATTTGATTTTTTCCCCATTTTTTAGCTCAATCTAGACACTAAGACCTATTTATGCAAAAATAAATGGAAAAATGCCAAAAAGATAAATGCAAACCTATAAACTAACAAATAACAATGAAGCTTCAAAGGGTATTTATGTCTAAGTGCAGGTAGTCTGCGTCTTCACAGACATATCTATTTTACCGAGTCTTTCTTTAAGGCAGTGCCCATATTATTATGCCTTTCTTGCTTAGCTTAGGTGGAAAGCAAATAACTCCTTTCGAGATGGCTCGAGCTATTAGTGGATACCACTTTGAAAGAGCTAAAATTCTAACCTTGTGTCATGATCTACGGGCCATGAGACAGTATCGAGGTAGATAGTTTTTATGGTGCGTAAGCATCCTAAAAGGTAATAGAAGCATGCAAAGGTTTCCTCTGGCTCGACGAAGATTGACCCTTGAGCGGAAAGGCAAAAGGGAGCTTGATGCAATACCTACATGTCGAGTAAGGACGAAAGTCGATTTTAGTGATCTGACAGTGCCGAATAGAAAATCTTAGCACCTATTTAGTGGCTTTTTTTTTTTTTTTTTTATTTTGAAAAAATATTTTTTGAACGGTGAATTTTTGAAGAACGTATGATTAAAAAATAGAAAAAAAAATTGGATTTACATGTAGAATATTTTATTTTGTAAATGTGTGGAAATAGTGTGGGACATACATGAGCTTAATAATATTCAATCCTTAAAGTGCTTCTTTCGTTCATTCAGAAACTTGTTCAATAATTAAAAGAATATGGGATAGAGAATATAGTTTACTCCGATTAAGAGCTTAATTTATAGTCTTTGGCTCGATTTTGCAATATGATAACTCGGAATTGGCAAGATGGATGCTTGACTTCTCATTTGAAAAATCACCATCCCAATACGATTTTAACCTCCGCTCATTGACTTTGAATGTTATTCTTATGTCACTTCTAAATCTCTACAATGAAAAATCCAAACAGAATTTCTTGGTTTACTTCCAAGATAAATGTGACACATTCTTCTGTCTATCACTCACGAAAGTAATGGATAACCATTTCTGTATAACTAGGTTTTCAGATAACAACATCAAAAACCATCGCCAAGAACGGTTGTTATCTTTCTCAACGATGGCATATGCAATTGGATATATACAATCGTTGGTTACTACCCTAACTTCTACAAGTTGTCCATCATATTTTCCTTTCAAAAAACATCCATCTACACTAATAAAATGCCTATACCCCGAGATCCCCTCTTACACGTCTCTATACAAACATAAATACCTTTAAACACATTTTCCGCGTGAGCAATGATCACAATAGAACCAGGAATTGTTCTCCTCAATTTCTCAGCATAACAACCTAACTTCACAAGTTGGTCTGCGTCATTCCCTTCTATTAGTGTTCCATGCAACTGACTTTGTAATAAGCACTCCCAAATCCTTTCTCACTCTAGTATTGAAGTGCTTTGTCTTCCATTGAGGATCGACGGTAACATCATCCAAGTAATAATCATCAAGCCACTTATATGTTACATACTCATTTGTACGTACCTTCAAACAAGTATACTTAGGGTCGTATTTTTTATCTGTACAGTGACTTGACCTTGCAGCTTAATTAGACGCCCACAACATCCATGGACAACTATCTTTACAAACACAATGCACTCGGCTCTTATCATTTCGCTTGAAAATTGGCTCAACCGTATTGAATATCGCGTAATTTCTATCAACTTATTTCAATTGTTCGAAAGAACCAAATGATAACCCTTTCTCGATATGTGGATTTTCCTTTTCATTTTGAGGAAAAAATTCAGGAAAATTATGTGTACTGATGTGGTCCTCAAAGTTTGAACCATTACCAGATTGGACCCTGCTACATTTACAGTCAAATTGTACAGTCATTTACACAATCTACATACATGGGGTGGGGCCTACATTTTTGTGGGCCCCATCCCATGTGTGGGGACTGTGTAAATTAATATACAATTTGACTGTACATTTGACATTTCCCTACCAAATTTAGCCCTTGTGAAGATATATTTGACAAGATATGTGCTTTCAGGGCTTCTTAATCATCTAGTTCTCTATGCATACCCATTTTGATACCTTCGTTAATGTTACGATCAAACAAAATATCATCATCATTGTATACATCGAGGTCTGAGTCGTGAAAGTCTAGATTATCGTCGATCAGAATGTCTGCAAATGTAACAAACAAACAAAATTAAAAAAGAGTGAAAGTCTAGATTATCGTCGATCATAATTATGATTTTTAATATACTATCATAGTTTTATTTTCTATTAGAAAGAGTGAAGTCGAATGTAGAAGGAATTGTTATACCAAATAAATGCCAAATGCCTGGTTTTGAACTCTCATAATTGCTAAAAGAGGAACATGTCTATATATATCAATTTCCCAATGCTTCAAACGGACGTCAACATACTATCAATATTATATTACATGTCATAATAGCTCGTTAATTAAAAAAATGTCTTCTATGGTATCAACAGTAAAGCAAGAGGAAGAAGAATGCAACGAATGCAAAAGAAATGGCCATTGTTGCTTACCCTGTTGATGGAATGACGTTCGGACAGCTCGAATTTGGTTTGAGGGGGATGTATTTATGATTTGGGATTTAAGGTTCATAGCTAATTTGGGGATTTGATTTCTTTGTTTGTGTGAGAGAGCCGGGGACGAGTTTGGGTTTGA
Organism: Fraxinus americana; assembly: GCA_035079005.1. Lineage (NCBI taxonomy): Eukaryota > Viridiplantae > Streptophyta > Magnoliopsida > Lamiales > Oleaceae > Fraxinus > Fraxinus americana. The sequence goes on along the minus strand of CM068711.1, from coordinate 28,786,608 downwards.
AGATTTCAATTTTTTTGTTTTTGTATACGTGTTTTTAACTGAACATGTTCGTGTGTGCAACACTTATATGAAATGGCACCCAACAGCTGACATATGAAACCACATTTGCAACCATGTCATCATTCCTTCAATTTTTGGACGGATCATGAGCTTAGTAACGAACAGTGTTACAAATGCAAAATATAAATGAGGTGATTTTTAAAGTACAGTAACCCCTTGTGGACCTTTTGCAAAATTCAGCGACCATTTGGGCTATTATCTCCATTTCTGCTACACGACTAAAAGTGACATGCCATTTCCTTTTAAACCAATATTTTTATGGTATGATTTAACTCTCAATCTTGGCCAAAAAAAAAAAAAGGAATATTAAACAAAAAGTGACAAAAATTCAAAAAAAGTCAAAAATATTATATTAAAAAAAGGTTATTAAAACTCAAAAAGTTACAAAATCTCCCCCAAAAAAAGTGACAATCAATTTGTGGGCTTTTGGGGTTTTGGACATAATTAATATGGAATTTTGAAGTTCTAATTAATTTTAAAGGTATTAATCTAATTTTTTTAGGGTAGTGGACCTAATTTTCCTTTTAATTATTTCATACCCGTGCTAGCATTAAAAAATTCATATTTTTTTTATTTTTAAAAATATTTGAGAGTCTAAATTGAAGATACCCCTAAAAAATAATTATGAAATGACAATCATGTTTGGGTAAGTTTAAAATTTTATGTAATGCATTTAACAAAAAACGTGATATAATCACCCAATAGTAACATCGATAATTAACAACATTACTGAACAAAATTAAGGTCAAAATAAGGAACTGATAAATAAAAAATCAGTAATAGCGCATGTTAGGTTAAATCTAGAAGCGACAAAATTACTTTTAGTTAATTTCTTATTACATATTGGATTATCTTACCTTTCTTTTTCATATTTGGCCGCGGTTTGATAGGGAATATATTAATTTAAATCAGATATTTCATAGAATTCACAGCTTTTTAATCACGTATTTTGTTAATTTTTATCAAAATAAAAAAAAAAACTTAATTTTAATCCCCATCGAATAAGGCTTAGCAGTTAAAAAAAGGTTTTTTTATATATCTATAATATATTAAATATCGCATAAATCGAGAATCATTTTCTGGACGATTTTAATCATATTTAATTATTTCAATAGTACCATACATTTCCATTTTCAATATATATTTAATTGAATCTTCTATATATTAAAAGTGGCTATATAACGGAATTTGTTGTTTTAACGGACTATGTAACGGAATTTCTTGTTTTAAACAGGTAGCTGCACCTTCTTTCAGTGTTTTTATCATAACTTTGTATTCCGATATCCAATTGAGGCGATTCAAAATGCGTTGGAAAGTTAACTCATCTGGCTACAACTTTGATTCAGACATCATTCTTCAATTCGATCACTTTCTATGCCAAAAATAGGTCTCAATATGAGACTAAAATATCGGAGCATAACTTTTCGGTTGGAAATTGATTTGTGATCATCTTTTGACTAAATTTGATTCCATTGACGTCTTCCTTTATCCAATTGACTCCAAGCACTGTCAAATCTTCATCGTGAGGTTCGGCACAACTTTTAAGTATTTATATTTTAGTCCCCGAACTTTGGATCCCTTACAATTTAACCATTTCTCCAAATTTGTCAACTTTTGCTTATTTTTTTCGATCTCACCAACTTACATCACAACATCAAAATCACACATCTAATTATTTAAAAATTACATAAACATTACATCATTAATTATTTAATTAACCAAAAAAATTACATTTTTATCAATAACAAATTAATTATTAAACAAAACTATTAAATATAAATTAGGCAAACGTACATTGCACGTTGCTTGCACCTAGTATTAATTATTAAACATGCACGCAAATAAATAATTGAATTGTATGAGAACAATCAAATTGATTCATGAATATGGAATTTAATTAATTTGAATCGATAAATATAGAAGAATAATAATGTATATACATTTAAACAAATGTGGTGTAAGTGAACCACTGTGAAATTTAATTAATTTGAATTAATAGATATAGAAAAATAATAATTTATATACATTTAAACAAAGGGTTTGTACACGAACCAACATGAAATTTAATTAATTTGAATCAATAAATATAGAAAAAGAATAATTTACATACATTTAGACAAATTGTGTTATATCATAGATTAAATGAATAATATTAAAATCAAATATGTGTACACGAACTTGAATTATTTATCTACTCCTATAACAATTGAATAGCTTTCAAATTATATAATCTTTAATAATTTATATACTCTTATAATAATTTATGATAAAATGAATAATCTTGAAAATAAATATTGAATAATTTATTTATTCATAAAATAATTGAATAGTTCCCAAAACATATGCACATGAACTTGATGACTTAATGTTATATTTAATATATTCATAAATAAATGTTAATTAGTATACATGCACGTACATAAATAATTAAATTGTAATATTTCTAAAGTAATTAAACAACCCCCAAAATATATAAGGTGTACTTGCATGAACTTGAAAAATTAATTGATTGAATTATAATATGATATATATAAATTAATGTTAATTATTATCATACACGTAAATAAGTAATTGAATTTTATAAAAAGTTCATTTCACATAAATAGTTTTTTTAATTATTTTTTATATTCACTGATTTTCAAATATCATTTTTACAGCGTTTATAAAAACATTTCAAAATAGCGTGCAACACACGTTTAGCTGTGACTAGTATTTTTTAAGTGACTCGTTACAATTTTTTAACTGATAGTTAATTATGAGTCCGTTTGATTCTCATTATTATAGAATGAGAATAAAAAATATAGTTGTTATTGGACCTCATACAAGAGATGAAAATTCAAAATTGATAGCTTGACGTAATGGATAACGTTTATATTTTTTGTTTTTATGAATGAAAAATGAGAAATATAAGCTATTTTTAACTTTCACTGACCACAAACGTTTATTCTTCTTGAAAATTACTTTTCTACTGATAAGTAAATTGACCAAACACGCTCAGTAAAAAATTACAAACAAGAAGGAGAAATGTTTAAACTTTGCGTTAGTGCGAAAACTTCAAACTTCTCTCTGAGGAGAGAGAACAAATCGCGATCTTGAGCAATAGTGTGAGTCTCCGAACAAGATAGTTTTTCCACTCGTTCTAACATCCCACGATCTGTCGGTAAGTAAAAAATATTTGTCCAGATGCGTATTTTTGTTTTTATGAATCTATCAATGTTTAATTGTTTGATCTTTTCATTTGTGTGGATAAATTTTCTGGAACGTTTGGTGGGTTGATGATTTAGAGATCTGTAAATTTGAGTTCATATGCACTGGATATTTGGCTGTTTATCTGATCATTGCAGGGAAAAAAATGTCAATGCGTTTAAGAGAAAAGTGAGGAAAAATTTTTAATTTTCTATTTTGAATGTGAGAATTGCGATTGCGAAGATGAAACTGAAGGCAATCTAAATGGGAATAGAAATTACAGTGAAAAAAAATGTTATCTTGATGAGTTTAATTCTGGATCGAATTATGGGTGAGAATAAAATGAACTGCCAGGCTGTCTCTGCTGCCATATTAATATTACGATTGGGACATAATCCTCTCGCTTGCAGTTTAATTTTCCTGTTTAATTTATAAATAGCCAAGTCTAGTTTTAAATTATAAATTGTCATGTTTACCATGAAATGCTTTATAAATGTTTTAAATTGAAACGGGATCTTTTTCCCAGATATTAGTTTGAGTTATTATCTTTGAGTGTTGATGTATTTAGATTGGGGAATTTAATCCTGAATTCTAGAAGAAAAGTTGTTTAGTCCAATTGTGTCTTTCTAGTTGATTTTCTTTAAATACTGATGGTATAACTACTTCCAACTTTAATTGGGATTGAAGATTCAATTTTTTATACAATCCAAATCTCGTTTTCTTGAACTATTCTATGCACTAAAGTAGATGAACTCTGGCTTTATCATCATCATAGCAAATGAGCATCCTTAACAGTGAGAAAAAAATCTTTTTTTTTTTTGGTGATTGTATCTTAAATGATTTGATAGAGATATCCAAGTGCATCGATTTGGTAGTTATTCAGTTTTTGTTAGCTCCCTTATTTTTGAGCAGAGTGAAACTCAAAGCCCTCTAGTTTGGCTTTGAGATTTGATGGGAGATACTTACAGAGAGAGACACTGAATAGTGCAGTAGAAGTTTGATAGGATACACATGGTCTTTTGGACTGGAGAAGAGTTAGGGCTTATCCGCAATTCTCAGTCCATAGAAATCATCAAACCAACCGTTAAAGTACCAAAAATAGATACTGAATTCTTTTCAATCATTATTAGAATTCAAGAAAATATTTGTTGTTACTTATTTGCTTGAGAGTGACACTGAATATTACTATTTTCTATATGATTGTAGATGCAACTATGTTTTAGAGAATAGTAATTAATTACAGAATTCTTATCTGAAACTAGGGATCTTTTCATGCCATCAACTATAATGAGATAAACAAATAACTTGTATTAGAAGCCACTAGCTTTAGTAGTTATGCTTGTGCTGAAGGTATTTTGATTACGGTTTTCTTCTTTGAAATACCACCAAGTTCTAACATTTTAGCCAACCCCACACGAATATGGACTTCATCGGGTGTGTTGAAATACTTTGACTAAGACCTAATGGAGGTGGGATGCGAAGATCTCTGTCAACTTCAGAAATGGCCAAAAGTTAACCCCTTCACAAGATGTCTGTGATTGATCATAAATGTCTGCATTCTATTCATAATTAACTACATTGTGTGGTTTCTGATCAGTAAAGCTTCACTTTTGTTCTTTCATCCACTAGCAGTGGCTGTTTATTTTCATTAGCGTTTCTGCGGTAGAAAATTCATTTTTTTCTTCACATGTAGCAGTGGCTATAATTTGTGCTGTCAGTGATTGATTCATTTTCTCACAAAATCTCTTAACTTCCCTGCTATTACATTATGTGGCTAATCTTATCATGCTAATTCTGCAGGAGTCTTTTTTGTCACTGCAACTAGATTTTTTGACTTTTGCACACAATGCTTTCAAAACTAGCACACTGTTTTCTTATCCAGTGATAGCTTTAAGGGGTAAAAGTTACTGGGAAGAACTATTATTTTCTGCTCCATCTGTAAGTTTCTGCAAACATGGTATTCAGTAAATTAGCAGAAATTGTTTCATCTGCAACAGCTCGATTGTCAGTGCCAAAGTCTTCTGCTCTTTCATATAAATCGCCTGGATTTCTTCCTGTTCGAGATTCTCCTCATGGTTATTCCTTTTCCAGCCCGGAGAACAAGAATAGTTTGAGACTCTCCTCGTCCCTTCAAGATTTGTCTACTTATCGTCGAATCGATCCAGAAGCAGGTGACCTTAGCCGTGGAATAGAGAGGAGTTCAAGTCATGCAATACCTCCAAATCTCTTGCAGAATGAAAATGGCGGATTGAGCTTTTCTAAGGAGAAGGCATCATCAGTTATTCCTTCCAGGCGAAAGAAGTGGATTCGAGTTATCTGTGTTCTTCTCTGTTTATTATTATTTGCTTGTCTGTCTTTTGCAGTACAATTTCTGTATTCTAACTGGTCTCAAGGTCCATCAAAGTTCTATGTAGTGCTTGATTGTGGAAGCACTGGGACCCGTGTTTACTTATATAAGGCTTCCGTTAATCATAACAAAGATGACAATCTTCCGATCTTATTAAAATCATTGCCTGAAGATTTCCACAGAAAATCTGGTTCCCTGACTGGACGGGCTTACAACAGGATGGAAACTGAGCCTGGGTTTGACAAGTTGGTGCATAATGTAGCTGGGCTGAGGGAGGCAATAAATCCACTCGTTCGATGGGCCGAGAGACAAATTCCCAAGAAATCACGTAAGACTACTTCCCTCTTCCTTTATGCTACAGCTGGAGTTCGTCGGCTGCCAAGTTCAGACTCAGAATGGCTTCTTAATAATGCTTTGTCAATTCTGAAGAATTCACCTTTCTTATGCAAGAGAGAGTGGGTTAAAATTATAACTGGCGTGGAGGAAGCTTATTATGGATGGATTGCTTTAAATTATCACATGCGTGTGTTGGGGGCTACACCCAAAAAAGAAACATTTGGTGCACTTGACCTGGGTGGGTCGTCATTACAGGTTACTTTTGAGGGCAAAGAAGCTGCCCATGATGAAACTAGCTTAAAGCTGAGAATCGGCTCGGTTAATCATCATCTCACTGCCTATTCTCTATCAGGATACGGGCTTAATGATGCATTTGACAGATCTGTAGCTCATCTATTGAAGATGCATCCTCACATAACTAATGCTGATCTAGTTAGTGGAAATATTGAAATTAAGCATCCATGTTTGCAGAATGGTTTCAAAGAGCGATACATGTGTTCTCATTGTGCTTTTGTCCGCCAAGAAGGTGTAAGTCCTACTCGAGGAGAAATACTGGGTAAAGGAGCAAAAGCTGGGGTTCCTGTTCAGCTTGTTGGGACTCCAAATTGGCAAGAATGTAATGCACTAGCAAAAATAGCTGTTAATCTGTCTGAATGGTCGGACCATAGTCCAGGAATTGATTGTGAGTTGCAGCCATGTGCACTTGCAGAAAATCTGCCTCGTCCTTTTGGACAGTTCTATGCTATGTCTGGTTTCTATGTTGTGTATCGTTTTTTCAACTTGACTCCTGATGCTGCACTGGACGATGTTTTAGAGAAGGGTCAGGAATTTTGTGAAAAAACATGGGATGTTGCGAAAATAAGTGTTGCACCTCAGCCTTTTATAGAACAGTACTGCTTCAGGGCGCCATATGTTGTGCTCCTACTGAGAGAAGGATTGCACATTACTGATAGGGAGGTAATTATTGGTTCTGGAAGTATTACTTGGACTCTCGGGGTTGCTTTGTTGGAAGCCGGAAAGGCATTTCCAAACAGGGTAGAATTTCACAGATACAACATATTCCAGATGAAGATTAATCCAGTTCTTCTCTTTGCCATTTTATTTGCTTCATTGTTTGTCCTTGTCTGCGCATTGTCTTGCGTTGGCAATGGGGTGGTAAAGTTCTTTCGAAGGCCATATCTACCACTTTTCAGGCACAACAGTGTGGCATCTACATCAGTTCTCAATATTTCATCTCCTTTCCAGTTTCAGCATTGGAGTCCTATAAATACAGGTAATTCCTCTTCCCGAAGCATATTTAGCTAAACTTAAAAAGATGTGAAGGTTTTAATGTTTTTGTTTCCAAACGTGTTTAGATATGATACTTTTCCCTACTTCTATGTATTTTATTACTTATTTTTAAAGTAACTCTTACATTAGCGTCAAAATGGGTAACTTATTTTATTTTATTCAAAACTTAGTTTTTTTACTTGTAAGTAAACTATCTAGGCTTCGCAAAAAGTGCTTCTAATTCCATACTTTCCGAGGACTTGATTAACTTAGCCCTTATTTGACCCCCATTTTCTAAAACTCATTTTCGCTTAAACTCATTTTTAACTAAATATTTTATGGTATCCACAACTTTTATCATCTTTTCAACCGCACATTTCATCAACTTTATCAAAATCTACTAAAAATTTAATTTTTATCTAAACCAAACGGAGGCTTAGTTTTGTATATAAAATGATACTATCTCAACTATTCCGTTTTTATAATTTTTCAGGGGACGGAAGAGTAAAAACACCATTAAGTCCAACAGTTGCAGACACTCAGCGAAGACCGTTTGATACTGGACCTGGCTTCAGCAGCGGCGGCATCCAGCTCACTGAATCTTCCTTCTATTCATCGTCTAGCAGTGTATCACATAGTTTTTCTTCTGGCAACTTAGGACAGATGCAATTTGACAGTAGTAATGCGGGTTCCTTCTGGACCCCCCACAGAAGTCAGATGCGTCTACAAAGTAGGAGATCCCAATCTCGAGAAGACCTTAATTCTTCTCTTGCTGAGGCACACATGGCGAAGGTTTAACACTGCTTTATCTGATTTAAATAAATTACCCGGGTTCAAGAAAGTAGTTCTCCACTGATACGGAGAATGTAGTCTCTTGACTGTTCTATCTCGATTCACTTGGTAGAGTCTTCTTAGTCGAATGGCTCCCAAAATGTTTGAGAAATGGCTTGTTGTAACTGGCTATAAAGAAAGGATATATGCCTTTGGGGAGGTGGATAATTTGCTACAGAAGGGACTGCTGGTGGTAAAAAGATTCTTGTGCCTGAGGCAAGAGAAAACTCATTTGCATAGGCCAGACATCAACTAAAATCACTTCAGCCAAGAAGTATCACTGAAAAAATCAAGTGCAGAATTAAGGCCATCCATTGTTAACAAGTTCAGCCACGAAGCGATCATCTGTTCCATTTTGCTTGTCCCACGAAGATGATGATGGAACATATGACTATTGATTTCGCTGATAAGGTATGTGCTCCTTGGAGAATTTTGGGATCTCACTGTTTAATTATTGTACATTTTACTTTGACATAATGATACTAAAAAGATTAGTTTCATTTTGTAATACAATTTTAAGACGATATTTGATGCATTTCATTTTTGCTTCTGGTATTTGGTAAGTGGTTGAAATAGGAAAACTTATTTTCGAATCCATAGTTTTGTAGTTCGGATAGAGTTATTGGTAATTGATACCTTATTGTTTATGATGTTTAACAGCTAAGGATCACGTACTATGCATGGTTTTTAACTGCTGTTTCTATTCCACCTAGAAATAAAAATAAAAAAAATTGGTGATCATTCTCTTGTACCATCATGCAACACAGAATTGTACAGAATTCTTCCATAATTAGATTGACAGAATATGGATAGAACATAATTCATTGAAATCAGCCAACTGCACATCATACAATTGAAGCATCTCAATGTACATATTACTCCATTACTCCTGATACTATTGGCTAAGATGACACTCGAGTTTAAAAACCAGATTTTGAATTGAGTCGTTACAGGGCCTTCTAACATTTCCATTTAACTTTTTCCACGAGTATTTATACAACTTTAGTAGACAAATAAACAAGTACAGAACATTGCTTAAACTCTGCAAGTTTAGAAGCTTCTCATTAGTCAACTTCTTCAAAGAAAGTGCAAGTTCCATTGCTGTAAAAGAAATCCTAAACGGTGAAAGTAAAAACTATTGAACATATCTTTACATGTTTTAACAAAACATGCCACAGAAGAAACCAAGCCAGTGGACCAAACAAATCAATAAATGGATGCCTCCCAGTGAAACCGTGTATTTTAGTTCCCCATTTGTCAATGCCAGCATGTGCGGACATGGAAGAATGTCCAACGTTCTGATAAATATTCATAGATACGATATAACAATCTACTGTTGACGCTCACTCCCCCCCGCCACCCCAACCCACCCCACCCCACCCCACCCTACTCCCAAACACACATACAAAATATCTGTACAGAACTGATTTCCTGTCCACAGTGGGCAGGAGTCTGTGGACAGGACTCTTGCCCACTGTGGACAAAACATCAATTCTAATTATCTGTATACACTCCTGCTCACTGTGGACAAAACATCAATTCTAATTATCTGTATATGGTAAGAATGGGCAACATAACCCTTGCCCACTGTGGACAAGAGATCAATTCTAATTATCTCTATATGTTAAGAGGTATAAAACTGTAACTAAAACGACATCAACATGTATGGCCTTGCTTCTTTTTTATGAATAAGCCAAGCCAATTCGGACAGTATCAATCTTCATATAGCCCAACTATGCAAAAAAGAAACCATTTTTGGCTTTTAAGCTTAGCCAAACATTCTCTTGGAAAAGAAAAACTTACCATATAATGCATCTCCCTTTTCGGCATGATCAAACTCGGGAAAGTGGCATCAAAATAAACTGAAGCTTAACTTTTCCACCTCCCTTGTTTTGAATTTCACCAAACAAAATGAGCGCAATTAATTATTTCAATATGATTGGAAAACAAGTCCAGAAAGACACTACGCATATAATTTTGTTATCGAATTTAGTGACTTGTACAATCCAAAGGAAGAAAAAATAGAAACAGAGATGAAATGAGATATGCTGTAGCAAATCTCTTTAAGAGATATTTCGCCCTCGTACAAGTTTCAACAGAATTAACGAACTTCAATATCTCTGTAATACTTTGAATGTGATAGGGATAATAGATATTGAACTACTGCTTATATGTTTAATTTTTGTGGAACTTGTGTTAGTTGAAAATCCATTCTACAATCTATTGTAGCTTTATTGACTAGGGAAGGTGAACAAGTGGCTGCAACGGAGTAAATTTGTTCCACTAAACGAAAATGGTGGAGAATGAGTTCTATTCTTTCTTAATCAAAATTTGGCAATTGTTTATAATTATGCTTATGTTATAAAACTAAAAGAACAAGAGAAATGTAAGAGAGAAAATAGAGAGAGTTAAAACTCAAATATGTATTTTATTGAAAATCAGTGTTCCATATTTATAGAGTTCAAAACGAGAGTTACAATCACATAGTAGAAAATATACAGAAGATTTCATTTCATCTCTGTACTTCATCTTACCCTGTTTTTCTTTCCAAAATTAATCAGAACTTGCATGTTCAATAGAATTTTTCAATCCAAAATTAAGTTTGGACAGTATTTTTCACTATTATTTGCATTTTATTTTATTCTTGGTTATGGCTCATTTACCTGAGCATCACAACGTGCTATTGAACAAGGCAAGCTGCAAAAACTTGGGTAAAAACTGACGTTTCACTCTAAATTTCGGTTTTTATGTAAGATAAAAAGAAAATGATTTATATGGAACTACATATTAATCTATATGAAAATAGAAAATTAATTCTTTTTCAATGCTAATAACTCCGGCTATCAGTATCAATTAACGCCTCCTACAATATGGACACGAGATGAAAATAAGAGATTTGAGGTCAAAATTCAGTTGGTTTCGAGAATTCGCCAAAGGAGCACTAGTAGGAAAGCCGTGCACCAAAGACTAACACTCAATGTAAACATAGATTATTTGTCTATATGTTTCGTATTTTGGTGCAATGACATTTTTCTCCTGTTAGTGTATATACTGCAATACATACTTCATGGCCTTTAACACTTCAATTCTATTTAGAGCATGCTTGGCTAAACTCAAAATGTTTACGTTTAAGTAAATTTACAAGTTAATTTCAAAAGCATCCCACCACTCCCCAACAGATGGATTTCACGGCCAAGATTTCTAGGAAAAATGTCACAACAGTGCATTTGAAACACACTGGTTGATAAATTCAAATCGGTAAACCTACTACTGCTAAGTGCATTGGAAAGATACAAACAAATGGGAAGTATAGCTATGAGCAAAATGGAAAAGCTTATTCTCACGTTATAACTAATCAAAGTTGAAGAAAAAATACTCAATAACTAATGCTTCCTTGAAAGTCCGAGAAACACAGTAGCGGATGAGACTTGTACTCTAAGATCAGCAATATCAACATCGTGGCCACCTTCAACTAAACCCCATCGGTCGACCTGCAAGGGAATAACAAATTTACAGTCAGGAGTGGGTTTAGATTGTAGCAATAATGTTTGAAATTATACTCATTTTGTGTTTTTTATGCTTTCCCTTGTGTTTTGGCAAGTTAAGAGGGGGGAATGTAACAGGATCACGAACCTGTAAATCTTCCTCTAGTCTGATCAACTTAATGGCCTCCTCTATGTCCAATCGACCACGAAAGATTCCAAGTGCAATGACTAAAGAATGCGCAGAAGCAGCGATTGCATCAATTGCTGCCAACTCACAATCATCTGTCTTTTTCAGAAGGTTCTCAATGGCATCAACCAGACCACCTTCTTGTTTGCCACCAAAAAAACTGGAATATACAATAGGCTTAAAACCAAATTCTGACTCAACCCAATTGAGTAACGGATCAAGCTTCTCTACTTGGCGTCCTGCATAGTTTTGCACATAAATAAATTAATTTATTAGAAAAATAAACAAAAACTTGAAACACAAAACAATACAAATGTAAAAACTAACACACATGAATTTTCAACTCAAAAGTGGTATTGAAAGTCTCATTCCATTCAAACAGCTTCCATCTTGCATTGAATGTAGCTCAGAAATACAGAGGCTTGTTCTTTAGCTTAGCTTTTTAATTTTTAGGGTGTGACCTTTTCAGTACTTTCACAAGAAGATGGTTCGATAAAAATCTGACCACAGAAAGTTTTTGGTAGATCACATATTAATAATTACACGAGGTACTCAATAGAAATGGAGCATACTCAAAGAAAAATGTACAGCCTACCCTGCAGCAACCGTTTCATTTCCACTACACAAGACAATTTTATTCATTTGGACCCAGGCATGTGGTGCACTCAATGACATCCATAATTTCAACTTCTAGGTGGGGAAAATCTTTACCTTCAAATTAGTGCTATTAAATCATTGTTCCATCTTAAAAGGTCAACATTATTAAAAGGAATAGCCAAGCCTTTATATCTAATTAATGTTTCTATCTTTATTCGATGTATCCCTTGACAAGTGCATCCCACTCTCTCTTCAATGATGTTATGCCCTTGTTTGAGCCCCATTTTTTCCATCAAAATGTATTCTTGAACTGTGTGATTTGATATATTTCAACCACGCATTCTTCAATAAAATAATATTACACACAAATCCAAAACATTGGGGGGGGGGAGGTGCTCTCAAACAATCCCTATGTCTAAATTGCATTCATACCAATGAAGTTCATATAGAAATGTTGCACTTAAGTCGTCGAGTTTTCAAATAGGTAACATTACAGCAACACTAAATCATGCCCGTTAATCTTTTCTTGTAAAGGGTCCTAAATGAGATGCATGCTTGTGATATAAAGTTCTCTCATTGGAATTTGGATCTCAATTAGCAAAACTCAAATGAAAGACGTTACAAGAAAACTGAGAAAAGAATATTTTGTGTAGTCAACTTTAACATGACTTTTAAATGTAAAATTTATGAGAGAATTTTTTGGTGCTAGCAAGAAATCCAACACGAGTATTCATTGGGCCAGGCCCTCCTAGTTTGGGACTGATATCGGTTTAACAAGTTGAATCTCTTTAACTTGATAGTTCACTGTTCTTTACAAGTTTCTAGTTGGATAAGGCATTCATTCTTTGATTTTCAGTCACCACTTTGATGAAAAATTATTAATTGGTAACATCATTTGTTCCATCTCAGTTTACTATTGCCTACAAGCCTACGTAAAACAAACACAAGAAATGGCCACAGATCTCTAAACTCTCCAATGAATGAATGAGTGAAGTAGGCATAAGAAAAAATAACATTTATCACGTTCCCAATTAACACACCCCAATGACAGTATGAAATGCACTTACAGTGATGCCAGAATCCTGAAACTTCTCAATATATGATTCAAATAACATTATGCAAGAAGTTATTTGCCAAACTCTTTAAACTAGAAATATTTGAAGATCATGGGGTTACACTTAAAAAGGAAAACAATGCATACCTAGAACATTGCTTGTTAGATCACTGTCTCCTGGAGCACGGCAGAATACCAAATCTTGATGGAACTTTTTCATCAAATATTCGATAATTTTGTGCCGAGTAAGTGGCACTCTTTCCAATGCAGTGCATGTAAGTTTCATCAGAGGCATTGTAAATGGCCTGATTCCATCTATTTGCTATGATCACAAAAACTTCATTACAAATTCCGGTTATCACTCAAACTTTAACCCAAGTTTATAAAATGAAAACTGAAAACTAAAGATGCAACTAAAACTCAAGCTACAACTGATTGAAGCCATATAACACAATAATGCATAGAAGATGGATGAACATCATCTAACAACTGATAAATTTTACCCAGCAAAGGATAGAATATATACGTTCTACTCTCAAAAATTAAAATAAAAGACAACCATCTGTCATTACTCGAGAAACCCATGCCATACACAGAGAGAAGTGAAGGTAAAAGAACTCTTTTACTCACTGCTTTACCATTACACTTGTTAAATTTATCCATAGAAGGTCCAAACATGCTGGTAAAATTAATTTCAACAATCACCAATTAAATTAACTAAAAATCCAAAAATAAATAAACCACCAATTCTACAAAGAAACCGCACTTGTGGAGAAAACTAATCTGGGTTGATGCAAATGAAACACCATCCATATCTCCCTAAACACATACACATACATATAAACATATTCAAATAAAGTGTTGAATGCTAGATTTAAATGAATACTTGTGGTTTCTTTATAATAGCTTAACGTTTTAAAGCAGATCATTGTCCCTTTCTAATGAGATGGCCAACAGAAAAATACAGGAATAGATCCAAAAGTAATAGGAGGGCATGGGCACCTGAAACTCCCATTCAGCAGCAATGGCTTTAGCAAGAACTAAAGTCGGACACTTGAGAGGTCTCTTTGAAGGGGTTTTTAGGGTTCTATAATCCAACATAACATTCCATCCATTTCCATCATCAGCCTCTCTAGTAGTCACCTTTTTGTAGAACCTTCCGCCAACGATCGACCCAGTCATGAATGAAATCGGCATTGTAACAGAAGATTCTGTCTTTTTGGGGTTTTTAATGTATATATTGTTATCTTTATTGGATATCGAGGTGGGTACATTTTCGTTAGAGGAAAAGGTGAAGGATGAAGATGGGCTGTCAGGTTCCGGTTGGCCGGCGATGGCTACGCCGCTCAAGTGGCGGCTTTGGGAGGTGAGGACTCGGAGAACGGTAGGGTTTAGGGTTTTTAAGGCTTTTGTCACCGCCGTATATGCCATTTTCACTGTTGGGGGTATGGCCGGGCGCAGAGGTGGATCTAAGAATTTTCAGCACAGGCTAAAATTCATTCGGGGAGAGGTTGACCTTCAATCTGCAAATTCTTAAAATCACACACACGCACAAAATAAATAAAATAATAATAAAATAAATAAAAAAATAATATGAAATTGCATTAATTGTCAATTTTTGACTTTGCATTTACAAAAATGTCACTTTTTAAAAGTCTTTGCAAAATTGTCAATTTTGGACATTTTTGCCTCTCTAAATAATTTAAATACCCTACATGTCATGAGATTTGACTATATGAAAAATTGTATAAAAAACTGAAAAAATGTCACATCAAAATAAGTTTTCACTTTTTTCAACCCTAACTCAATACCATTTACAACCCCTTTTCAAAAATTGTACAAAAACTTAAAAAATGTCACATCAAAATAAGTTTTCACCATTTTCAACCATAACCCAATACAATTTACAATCCCTTTTCACCTTCCTTCTCGTTTCCATTCACTCTCCTTCCTTCCCATCTCCATTTCGCCTCCTTTCTTCACCACCTCTGCCTCTCCCTTCTCTTTCTCCCAGTCCTGACTCCACTGAGTTTCCGCCGCTTCAACGATCCTCCCACCACTCAGTTTTTGGCGCCTCATCCAGACATTTGCCATTCGAGTTTGGTAGGCAGCTTGCTCGGCCATCAATTGAAGAATTTGTTTAGGATATTCATTCTTCAGAGAAAATTGTACATGTGTAAATTTTTGGGTTTGCATTATGACGTTTAAAGAATATTGGCTTTAAATGTGGATCATTGATTGAATTGAAACTATATGTTGTTTATTACTAGACAAATTGGAAATAATATTGTTTTCACTTGCAAGTCCATATGTTGTAGTGGTACTCGTATATTCCACATTGTGCCTCTTATGCATTTGGGTGGAAATCTTGATAAATACTCGATATTTTTGTGATTTTAATACTTTTCACAGAAAGTTTAATTGCATTGTTACAAAAATTGGAAGGAATTCGAACTTTTGTATTTACAAATTGAGTGTCTTTATGTGGAAAATGCAATGTTAGTTTTGCATTTACTAGTTAAAGTAGCTCTTGAATAATGCCTATTCACTTAGAGGTGAAAAGTAGATTTCCCGACAATTCAGTTTGGCATAGCGGAGAATTGTCGTTCCCAACAGTTCACCGCAATAATTATCGGCAGATGGGATAATCTCGACGATGAACTGTCGAGACTCGACAGTTGATGTCAGTTTTTCTCGACACATGACAGTTCCACATGTTGAACATTGGTTCCTCTGAACGTAACATGTGTGTTTCGAATTAACATGTACGAAATATTGTGAATCACAATTTTCAAATTTGTTTATGTAGATTTGTAATTTATTGTTTCATGTTTTGTAGATTTTTGCGTATTACATGATATTCGTTTCATTTTGTTATATAATGTTCGTATTATTTCGTTAAATTGTGTGATAATGTACCACGTATAACGATCTGGTATTATTTCAATTTTTTGCTCATGTCGCTTGCGCTCATCAGATATGAAAACACTGACCATGATCTTTATTTTTTATACACTGCAGGGAGTATGGATTTTAACTATTTGGTTCCGTTGAGATCTCTGATGACTCCGATAATGAAGGCGTGGCCCCATTGCAGGAGTTCCTGAAATAATTATCATATTGTCAGATAACTCTGATGACGACAGTGGTGCCGATATTGGATCTGTGTGCAATTAATAGTACACCGGTGATGGGATCCTGTAACATCCCGAAAATTTTAGAATAAAATTATTTGTTTTATAAATTTTATTTTACGATTTTTGAAAGTTGAGGGATTAAAATAAAATATGTTTTAAATTCTTATATTTTAAATGGGCCAAATATTTAACTTTTTATAGAGTGGCCAAAACTATATCAACATTGACTCGCATTAAATAACGTAGATTGGGTTCAAGAAAATGTAAGTTCGAATAAGTTAAGTCCAAGTTATTTCAATTCAAAGAAACATGATTTATATGTATTATTTTATTTTATGAAATTGTATCTTTTAAAATAATTAGTCAAAGAAAATAATATTATATTATATAAGTACGCTTATCTTTAAATTAATAAGGGGATTAACCATACATTCTGTTACCCCATTTTTCTTTCAGTTGTACACGTGTAATTGTGTGTGTGTGTGTGTATATATATATATATATATATATATATATATACAGAAATGATCTAATGAGCACCGGTGCTCATCTTATCCTAAGCACCGATGAGTTGGCACATTAATTCATTGGTGGATAAAGATTTTGTGAGTTCCAATCCACCAATGAATTAATGTGCCAACTCATCGGTGCTTAGGATAAGATGAGCACCGGTGCTCATTAGATCATTTCTGTATATATATATATATATATATATATATATATATATATATATATATATATATATATATATATATCCCTATACAATAAAAGAGACAGTTTTCCCTGTACTGTTCACACTTTCGTCCTCAGGCGACGTCGTTTTGGCATCATAATTAAAAAAAAAAAAAAAAAAATCCCAATGTCCATTTCTTTACGCAACATCCATGCCTGCTCCTCTACTTTCTTCTCGCCATTTCTCTCTCTCAATTTTCCTTCATTTTCCACACAAACACACAAAGGAGAAGCGTCGTGAAGGCACCACCGACCTCGAGAGAGGTATATGGGTTTTGTCTTTCTTCCCTTGGGGTACTAACCGTCCCTTCTCAGTGACTTCTTTTGGGGGTGGGAGCTTCAGCTCCCCCCTCCCTCCCTTTCTTGCTTTTCAGTTTGGGAGTGTTGTTTTGGGACAGGTTTTGGTTTTTTGTTTGTGGCTGTTGGGTTTACAGCGATCGATTGCACGATGCGGTCGTTGTAGTGGAGTTCAACGAGTCTTCTTACATAAATCATTCACCGTCTGCTCGAATCTGCAAAAGGAAAAATCCTGAATTGCGCAGGAGAATCAGAAGCGAAAGAGGATTTTGGGAAGAAGGGGGTTTTGTTGTGCCAGAAATTAAGGGTTCTTCCGTCGGCTTCTTTGTTGCAGTTTTTGAGGTATTTAACTAAAGATTTGTTCGTTTCTTGTGTAAGTTATATGTGAAAGTTTAAGATTTTAGCTTTCATAATGTTCGTTCCTTGGCAAATTTGATCACTAATCTCAATTCCCGAAAGAGCAGCTTGAGATGCATATTCAATATATTCAGAAAGATTAAGCACATTAGGAGGATGAATTTCTATAAACTAATACTTCAATGACTTTTACTTAAACCAATTATTGGTTTGTGCTTCAGAAAACATTAACATGACTGAATAACCTTTATTTCTACAACTTCAGATTTCCTCTCCTTCGTTGCCTTCACAACTTCTTGTATAAGAGCGTGGGAACTCTGAAATTGACATCAAATTTCAGTGAATGCAGAAAATGAAAGAATATTGCCACTAAAATGAACTTCATATCAGTCATTATTAGTAGAATATAATGATATGAAACATTAAAACCAGCAGATTACATTATCTGCTAGCAATATGTTGCACAAAGGAAAGGGTAAGAGAAAGGAGACTTATAATTTACACACCAGTGAGTCAAATGATCCTCCCAACTATTTATTGGCTACCGCCTTCTCATTGTAATTGTCCAACCCAAAAGAAAACGGACACCAAGCTTGCATTTGCCAACTGGAATCAAACACTGTTCTTATATAGCAGCACTGAAGTTGCAAGGTACCAAAAATCATGGAGTCCTCAAATGGGAAGGAAATGAGTTACCTCTTGAACCACAACTAATTCGGACATATCATTTGAAGATGAAGATTCTGATTTTTCCGCTTTGGATAAGTACACTCGAGGAAAGAGCTACACATCCAAATACATTTAACCAAAAAATAATTAATAGAGTTAACTGGGTAAGTCCATATTCCTAAAGAACAATCAGTACAACAATATATAGATATACTTGGGGCATGTTTGGTGTTCTTAATATTGGAGACGAAATGATAATATAACGATCAACATTTCAGCTTTTCTCTTCTTCTTCCACTCATGTAAACCATAGTTAGGCTGAAAGACATAGAAGAGAAAGAATTAATGGGCATTTGGCCACTCTCAAGAGCCTAATTCTTGGCACTAATAAGGTAGTTTAAGTGTTTGATTAAATGCAAGTGAGGAAACTTTTACCTTTAAATGCTCTTGCAGTTATTTACTTCCATGATCAATATATATGAATGTGCTTGAATTAATGGATTAGGTGTATTTATTATTATTACAAGAAATAATAGAGCATGTAATAACTCAACTTACGATATAATTTCAAACTAAAAGTTTCATGTTGTTCCTTAAGGATGAAAACAAGCTAGATCAATTTATTGAGCTGACCACCATTATATCAATTTTGATGAAATATGAAGAATTCTCGGGAATGTGACAAAGAGGACCTGAGCTTGATATGGTATATTTATTTCCGAGGGCAATTAATGTCAGTATTACTTCTTGTAGGCAAATGTCAGTATCTACTTAGTTGATTCATTCTTTTATTTTTCCCATGCATGGGATCTGAATCATTTGATTGCCACATATCATTAGTCGATGGATTTGGCACAACATGATAGCTGATTGATGATCATTATTAGTTCATGTGTAAAAAATAAGTTGTTTTTCAATGTTTAACGATGTTATTTTTACTTTCAATGTTTTTTCTTTCTTTTGAACCTCTTTTGTCACAATTCTTATTATAAATCTCATGGACAATTGCTATTTAAAAAAGGTTGAACGCCAACCTTTTGCACATGGATGGTAACAAAGAAAGCAATAGTTATGTTCCAAATGTTGGTCTGTCAATGACGAAAAAAGATGCTCGCAATGAAAGACGCCGAGAGATGTACGCAAAACGCAAGGAATTAGATCGACCATCTGGATCTCGTTCATTAAAATCCAAAAGAATCTCACAAATACAAGGCAAGTTATATTATCACGAAATACATTTTCACACATGTTACTTATTTTACTATTTTCTTTGGTGTATTTTTTAAGCTTATTATCGTTCAAGGTTATAATGAACCTACATTTGTTAGTTTTTAATGATACTTTATGATTTGTGTTCCCTCCAGCTGATCGGTATAGTGACACAAGTTATCCTACAGAGGAATTACCTCCTACTTTGTTTGACGTGGTAGCAAATCCATTCCATCTTTTGGATGAAGGTATAAATTAATCACTAATCTTTTATTGTTTGGCATCTTCATTTCATAACAACAATTTAGTACATCCCTTTACAATCCAGTCATATCTTCGTTTGTTTAAATTTTTTTAATTATTGCTTCAGGTAATCCTGAATCAAATACTGATCCTTTTGATTTCCTTACAGCTGCAATGTATAACAAAGATGTCATAGAACTTGAGATACAACAAGTACTTACTGAATCTTATGTATTAAACCCCCCTACAATTTGTTGTTTTTGTGGTGCAAAGAAATTTCATAGTGAAAGCAATGACTTTTGTTGTTCTAATGGAAAAATTAGATTGCACGATAATACTGTACCTGATGAACTTTTCCATTTGTATACATCAAGCACAAATGAGTCGCTACATTTTAGAACTATTTGTAGAAGCTATAATAATCACTTTGCATTCACATCGTTCGGTGTAAAATATGATAAAGACTTGTGCAGGATGAATAAAGGGATTTACACTTTTAGAGTTCAAGGTCAAGTCTATCATTACATAAATAATTTAGTCCCCATTGATGGGAAACCATCTTTTTTACAATTATATTTTTTTGATACTGAACATGAATTACAAAATCGTCTTCAAAGTTCATGCAAATTTAGTGAGCAACTCTTACAAAAATTACTGAATATTTTACAAATTAATCCTTATGCAAAATTCTTTCGCTCACTAAACAGCATAGAAGCTTTAAAAACATATAAAATACAAATACGTTGTGACCCTCGTCTTGACCAACAAGTATTTAACACGCCATCAACTTCTCAAGTTGCAGCAGTTTGGGTTGATGAAGATCCAAACGCAGATGTTCACATTCGAGACATATCTATTTATTGTCATTCTGGTCATGCACATAAAGTCCATTACTACTTTGGGTGTTATGATCCGCTTCAGTATCCTTTGTTATTCCCATTTGGGGAGCCTGGATGGCATGAGGGTATTGAATATTTTAACATACAAAAATCTAACATTTCGATTGTTAATGAAAATGTTAATGATATCCATAGTGTTAGTTCAGCTACCGAGTTTATTGAAAAAGAAAACGCAGGTTCATGCTCTGTTCAGTTTTTCATTATTCTGCATTTTCTAGCTTCATCTAATTACTTACAATTTACAGTTTTTTTATATTTCTATTATGCTGCAGGTTTGAAAAAAAAAACGTAAGCGTTTAACTGTGTCATGCCGAGAGTACTATTGTTATAAACTTCAGATTAGAAATACAGGTAACTCTATTCTTCTTCATGCTGGTCGTCTCTTACAACAGTATATAGTTGACATGTACATAAAGATAGAAACTTCTCGTTTAGATTATTTTCGAAATAATCAAGCACATATAAGAGCTGAGCTCTATCAAGGAATTGTTGATAGCGTTGAGATGGGTGAGACTAGAAGTTCCAACATCGGTCGTAAAATTGTTTTGCCTTCATCTTTTACTGGGGGCCCCAGAGATAATAAAAAAAGATATATGGATGCTATGTCTTTGGTTCAACGTTTTGGTAAACCGGATATATTTCTAAAATAACATGTAATCCTAATTGGCCTGAAATTAAACAAGAATTACGCCACATTGATGAGAGCCAAAATAGGCCTGACTTAATAGCACGAATCTTTAGATCTAAGTTACAAGAATTGAAGAATGATTTGTTCAAAAAACATATATTTGGCACAGTAGTTGCTTACATATATGTCATAGAATTCCAAAAAAGAGGCCTCCCACATTCTCACTTTCTATTAATTCTGAATAAAAGTTCAAAAACCAATTGTATATCTTCAATTGACCGAATTGTTTCCTATGAAATCCCAAGCGACAGTGATTTCTCGTATTTGCGTTCCCGTGTTATAAAACACATGATGCATGGTCTGTGTGGATTATTAAATCCTAATAATATTTGTATGCAACAAGACAAGACTTGCAAGAATAAATACCCTCGAGAATTCGTTACAAATACAATTATAAATGACAGTTCTTACCCAATTTATAGACGACGAAATACTGGTGAATGTGCAAAGGTCAGGGGATCCATTTTGGACAATAGATGGGTTGTACCTTATAATCCTTATTTATTAAGTATGATTGTCATATTAACGTTGAAATTTGTTCAACCATAAAAGTAGTCAAATATTTATACAAATATGTTTACAAATGCCATGACAGAATAAGTTTTTCGATAAATGCTAATGAGAAAGATATTGAATGTGACGAAATTTCAAGGTATCAAACGGCTCGTTGGATCTCTCCGCCGGAGGCAGCATGGAGAATTTATGGATTCCTTTTATCTGAAAACTTCCCGACTGTCATTTCATTACAACTACATTTAGAAGACTGTCAATTTGTTACATTTAGGGAGTTTGAAAGTTTACCATCTGTTATCTCTAGGGATTATATTCAGCGAACCATGTTAACAGAATTCTTTCGAATGAATATTTACGATGAACTAGCTAGAACTATTTTGTACAGGGACTTTCCTATTCATTTTGTATGGAATTCTCAAAGTCGAATTTGGACTCGTAGAAAACAGAAAAATGTAATAGGTCGAATTGTTGCAGCAAATCCGACTGAGGGTGAACGATATTACTTACGAATATTGCTTAATCACATTCGAGGTCCAACATCGTTTAACAGTTTGAAGAGAGTTAATGATCTTCAAGTAGCATCTTTTCGTGAAACAACTCTCTTACATGGCTTGTTAAATTGGATAATAGTTGTGAACTTTGTTTAGCAGAAGCGATTACATATCAAATGCCTACCTCATTACGTAGACTTTTTGCTACCGTACTGTTATTGTGTTCGCCGAATAACCCGTGTTCTCTTTGTGAAAAATTTAAAATTCACATGTTTGAGGATTACATGAGAAATGGTTTGTCTTATAACGATGCCGAATTAAAAGCAATCAAATTCATAAGTTCCTTACTCGAACCTTTAGGAAAGAATATTAACGACTATAAATTTGTTCCATACAATATAAACATAGAAGAAAGTGAGAGATTGTCAAATACGATTTCTGAAGAAATGCGATATTCCGTGTCTAACATGGATACCAATCAAGAAATACTGCTGAACGAACATCAAAAACAAGCTTATGATATTGTTTTAGAAAACGTTTTTAATAACAAAAATTCCATGTTCTTTATTGATGGTCCTGGAGGAACTGGCAAAACTTTTTTGTACAAGAAATTGTTGTCGGCTGTAAGATCTAGAAATTACATTGCTTTGGCTGTAGCTTCATCAGGCGTAGCTGCATCCTTGTTACCAGGTAGACGTACAGCTCATTCAAAATTTAAAATTCCTTTGGAATCCAGTACCGAAACAAATTGTTCTATTAGTAAACAATCAGCTTTAGCAAATCTTTTACGAATGGCAAAACTAATTGTATGGGATGAAGCTCCTATGGTAAACCGTTTCACCATAGAAGCTTTAGATAAAGTTCTGCGAGATGTTAACGATTGCGATTTACCTTTTGGTGGAAAAGTAATAATTTTAGGAGGAGATTTTCGACAAATCTTACCAGTAGTACCAAAAGGTAACAAAGTAGATATAATAAAATCAAGTTTAGTTTTCTCATACTTGTGGCCTTTATTTACAAAATTATCTTTAGTGCAAAATATGAGAGCTCATTTAGATATATCCTATTCTAATTACTTACTCGATATAGGTAATGGATTAGAAGTCACTCATTCTTGTGATATGATTACCCTTCCTTCTGAAATAACTATACCTTACAAAGATGAATTAGTTTCCTTAAATGAGCTAATCAACGTAGTGTTCCCAGATTTACATAATTACACAGATAATTTAGCTACAATGATAAATAGAGTTATTTTAACTCCTAAAAATGAATTTGTTGATCAGATAAACACAATGTTACTAAAACAAATTCCAGGACAAACATTTACGTACTACAGTTTCGATGAATCCATAGATAAAACGGAGCAAAGCATTCAAGAAGATTTCTTAAATACATTAACACCAAATGGTATACCTCCACATGATCTTACTTTAAAAAAGAATTGTCCAATTATGCTCCTTAGAAATATTAATCCTTCAGAAGGTTTATGTAACGGTACAAGACTTGTTTGTAAAAATTTTGAACGAAATGTTATAGACGCCGAAATTGCTATTGGTGAACACCATGGGAAGCGTGTGTTTTTACCTAGAATTCCTTTTATACCACTAGAAGGAGACAAAAATTCAATACCATTTAAGAGAACACAATTTCCAATACGTCCATGCTTTGCTATGACAATTAATAAAGCGCAAGGACAAACATTGGATTTTGTTGGTTTGTATCTTCCCGATCCTTTTTTTCCTATGGACAATTATATGTAGCTCTATCTAGAGCTAGAACAAGTAAATGCATAAAAGTTTTGATTAAACCATCAGCTTTACATTCAATCTCTTTACACAGTCTTTGTACAAAGAATGTCGTTTATAGAGAAATTTTAGACTTAGTACATAAGGTACAAAGAAATACTACAATTTAATTATAAAGTCTCAAGAGGTTTAAATTTGTTGAATCTTTTATATCGTCCCGTTTTCTACAATTCTTTCTAAGGTGAGTTATGTGTTTAATGTATTTATTTATTTTTTATTTACGTTTCTATCAATTTCTGTGTTTGACAATCCTTAATTACTCGTTACTTGAAGTGTTTATTAATTATTTTTACTTGAAGTTGAGTCCTTGCTTCACACAGTGTTTGGGAGAATTTTCAAGAATTTGAGACATTTGCAAAAGCTAAGAGGGGAGGAATTTACTAGGTAAATAGATAAGCCGAAATGATATGTTTAATAAATGATTCTCAAACGCATAAAGCGGCAGTTATTTTCCTCAATAAGAAGGAAAAATCCCTTTTTGATTCATCTTTATGATTTTCCATTTTTTCATTTCAGCGGTCTTTCCAGACATTCCTCTACCACAATCGCAATGCCTGAAAACACTGAAAGTTGCTTTTCACTATGCCGTCAAGGACGGGTTATGTATAATTACCCCATTACATTGGTATGTTTTCTGTTACCTCTTGACTTCATTTTCTATAACATCTTATAGCCATTAACACAGCGTTCCTTTTCAGGCAGTCGTGCCCAATATTAGATTGTCGAAACAAGCTACCGTTGGAGATGTGCTTAATGTGATCAAAGAAAGGGTTAGTTCATTTCTATAAACATGCTAATTTGCACATTACTATTTTTTAAAAAGTGAAACTTATATTTTTTTCATTATTCCTTTTAAATTTCACTTGCCTGTTGGAGTTAATTTTGCTTCATCTTTTTGTCTTTTGGGAAAAAAGATATATAATGGAAAATGAAGATGACCTGTGATAATTAATTTCCTTGTTCCAACTCAGCTCTGCATTAGATTCTTAGGTGAGAAAAAATGGGGTAAGTTTGACGTCTTTTATGTCTTTATGCAGGTAAAGTTCTCACATCCAAATGCCGAACTTAGGTTGCTTGAAGTTTTCCATCACAAAATTTATAAGGTAATGCCCCTGTGCTAAAGTAGAATTGATCAACCCCTAATTGTCGGCATAAATCTTTGTGAACTATACTTTATAGATCATGACCATCTTATCTGTTCTTCTTGGCTGGGCAGCTCCTAATCTGGTAAGAGTGATTTCAAGTCCATGATTTCAGTGAAATATGAGGCTGCGGTATTCTTCAAATCATGCCGGAAAAATCCAGAAGCTAAATTAAGCTCAGCTGTCTTGTCAAGGCAATAGAGAAGGAGAGGCATGCCATTGTCAATTGCAAGAGCAACAAGAAAAGCATAAATGGCTGCAAATTTCATACCACCTCTGGCCACAATGCATCCCGCTATTCAACCACTAGCCTTCTTGCTCGGCACTTGGACAGGCCAAGGCGAGACTTCTGTATGTTTCTTCCATTTTTTATTCAAAGGTGAAATATGGTGCAGCATTCATCAAAAATAAAAGGATTTCTGATCTTCAAGCTGCCTTGCATATGCATCAATCTTTTTTGCTTACTCTCCATCCCTTTTCAAGGGATTCATTTTTATGAATTTTCGCTAATAACACACGATCATGGATTGTATAGATGCCTTCATACACGAATTTAGTTCATAGTTGATGGGATCTGGACTCTATTTGGATTGCTTTTTGTACAACCACAATGAAATGGATAAAAGCTCTGACATGTTTGTTTAGCTTTGAGTCCATTGACGTATTAAGTTGGTGTGCAGAGTAGAGAAAGAGAAAAGAAGACGTCTATTGGAAGTTTTAACGAGTCTTCTGTTATCTTTTTCCTGCAAGTAATATGTCTATAAGATGAGTGAGAGTAGAACATCTTATACCCATTTCTCCATATCTTGCCTAATTTATTATTCTTTCCAGAACAAATAGAATTTTGTAAAATTGGTTATCCTAAATGTTCTGTACCTACCTTTCCAGCTGAAGTTTACATTTTCATTTTCATTTACTAATGACTTTAAATTGTTCCAAATTATAATTGTGATTCACCTGTGTGTTTGGTTTATGCATGTTTTATAACCAAAAGTAAGTGAAAACTTAGGATTTTTGAGCATAAAACATACTCGATTAACTACCAAGTTCACTTCTCTTTGCCCTCTACTGGAGAATATCCGCTTAGTATATTTGACCAATTTTTCACTGTTGATATCTTTTCGCTTGAGAACTATATCTATCTTCTAATTATTTTCTATTCCGTCTGATTATAGTCCGATTAGGCATCTTGGAAATCATTCTTGTGATTGTTCCTAGAAAGTTCAGCCAGATAAATTAGTGTTCTTTATACCTGGAGGCCTGGCATATTTTCTGTTGTAATCTTGAAGTTCCTTCTGAAGCTTTGCCTTAGCATCTTACATTATATTTAGTCTCATTTCAGTTTCGTTTGCTGCATTGTTGATTGGGAACTTTTGTTTGAACCTATCATATTATCAATAACTGTCAGAAATATATCTTATTTACCAATACATGCTTATTGTCTATATGTATATTCTTATTGATTGTTGCATCTTCTCTAATATTTGAGCATCAGATTGAAGAGGCAAGGGAAAAAGGAGTTGAATTGGAGTTCGACCCTGATGTTAAAGTAATTCCATGTTTCCCATGTAAATGATACAAGATATCATAAGTTTCTTAATTTGTACTTCTTTGCTTAACTCACTCTCATTACTAATAGGCCAGCTTCTTGGGATTGATGCCACTATGGTCCATTTCAAGATTGTGGGGTTCCTTGACAAGTGTGGTGAGTGTTTGATTTCATTTTGTATGAACATTCAATTTAGGCTTGGACTGATTTTTGAAGTATTGGAATGATCATGCATATATTTTTAGAATCGATTAATTTGTCACTTCATTTACTTTTTCTTGCATTTAAAGGTTGGAATGAATTGTATTTTGAACTCCTCTTGACATTGTACTAATAATTTTCTACATTAGTTTGGACCAAAAGGCACACATTTTTATCTTTCAACATTATCGGGAAAAATAATTCAAAATCACTCCACGCTATTAAATACCCAACTAAATTGCAGGACGTGCATCGCACGTACGATCACTAGTGTGTATATATATATATATATATATATATATATATATATATATATTTATATATATATATTTATATATATTTTTTTTTTTTTTTTTTTTTAATGCAAGAATATGTTATTTTATTAGTTAATCATGTTATCTTAAATTTTGAATAAAAGATTTATATCAAATTCAGTTTCTTCCAACGTGTGTAGTTACACGTGTATTTAGTTTTGAAAAATACTATTGTATTAAAAAATTGAAGTACTATGATTGGTTTAATAAAAATTCATTATTATCAAGTTAGATAAACATGATTTTTATTACAGTTATATTATGACTCAACTACTATATTTTTCCCCTATAAATAGTGTGCCCATATTTCACAATTTATTACACAGAGTTTTACACAGCAGTTTTCATATAGAAAACAGCTGTAAATTCTAAGTATATTTTTATATCAAAAACTCGTTTCATCAATCGAGGTAGGATAATTATGTGCAAGCGATTCTTGTCCTTACAATATTTTAATTATTTTTACATGATTTATTTTTACAAAGAATTATTATATTGTTTAGACACACGTATCCTACTGGGTTTAAAATGCTCACTCCTTCAAAATTTTAACATCTCAGGTTAGATCGGTTCAACGTGATTGGTGGCTAAATGGTACGCAGATTGCCAAATAAAATATTTTCAAAGGAACCAACAGTAATTTTTCCTTATGTTTAGATATTAGTATTTCTGAATTTCTATTTGACGCTTTAAGTTTTGATTTAATGTTTTGGATTGATTAAATTTGATGTTATGAAAATTTGAGTTTTATTAAAGTTTATTTAATATTTTTCGCTTTATGTATGATTATGAAATGATATTGGTAACACCTTAATATTTAAATCAATAAAATTTGGGGCGTTACAGTTTGGTATCAGAGCAAATGTTTAATTTCCTATAGACCCATATGCATTTTTTTTCCATAACATGCGTTTTGAAAAAAAAAAATGGTTGAACAGTGATAATGTTCACGTGAACAATTAAAAAAATTTTTTTTTACATTGAAAATAAAAAGGGGGTGTTTTATAGAAAACAATCGAGAAAATATATGCTTAATTATTTGTTCCTTTTGGTTGTAAAAGATAAATTGTGAATAATAGTAGTTGGAATTTGAATTGTTATGATTTAATGCTTATACTTTAAAATTTACATGTGATAATTATTTTTATGTTTAGCTTTAGCTCTTGGTGATTTTTTTTTTTTTTTAAAAAAAATCATTTGAAGGGATGTCATGTTCGATCTATTGTCATAGTTTTGTTGATTTGCATAATTGCAAAATTAAAAGGCTTTGTCAAAAAAGATTTAAACTGTCTAAGAAGAGTTTGGGATTTAAGCGGTCTGTTGTGACCCCCCTCCTCATCTGGAAATCTTTTGATTGCGCGTTATTCAAGTTGATGAGATGAAACACAATATTTCAAATCTTACATACAGTATTTTTTTTTTCAAAAAAAAAAAAAGATATTCTTTTTGAAATTTCTATTTTAAGAAAATCATATTTTTGGAAGTTACAAAAAAAAAAAAAAAAAAAAAAGGGAGCAGTATTTAAAAAAAAATTGTAATGGTTGATGTAAAATTTTAATTATAAAGAATTATTGGCACGTGACGCTCACCATTCGACCACTCTCCAATTATTCCCATGTAAGAAATGAAATATTTTTGTATGATTATGAGTCATTTTGCTACTATGAAATGTATAAGTATGCTTACCATGCTTGACTTATTAGTTGAAATTTTTTTTGTTATGCGATGAAGTAAATTGCCACATCAAGGATTTAGCATAATTGAAATTATACTTGTCATATGATTAGGACTGAGAAAGTAACTAGGATAATTGGTAATAGCCCCACATACCTACAACGTGCTCAAATTGTTATCGAGAGATACATAGATTATGAAGTAAGATGGGAGCGAACATTTGTTGAACATGTTGAAGACTTCCTTCTTAAGTGGGAGCAGACAAGATCGTATTGATATAATGAGGGGACAATCCTCTCAATATATCATCTTATAACCACCATACGTCCTCAATGGAGAAACGTGGCTTACTTCGTGAGAGATATGGATTATGGTCTGTATTTGGAAAAAGATTGGGACATGATTGATTTTAAGGGATACTATGAGGACATCATAATCTTGTAGAACCACAGACAACAAGAGCTAGCACTAGAACCTGAGCTTGAGCCAGAACCTGAAGAAGACCCTGAGGAGGACCCTGAAGAAGACCCTGAGGAGGACCCTGGAGAAGACCCGGAAGAGGAAGTGGAGCCGGAAGACCCTATCATTGATTTGGTTATAGATTCTGAGCCCGAGTCATGCATTACTTCGGATGAAGAAATCCCATAAAAAGAAGATTTTTAGGACTCATAGAGATTAGTGATAGTTAATTTTTTTCTTTTAGCAAAAGTTTATTTAGTTGTCTATTGGATTTTATTTTAAATATTTTATTAGAAAATTTTTAAATGTTTTTACCATTAATATTATAATTAATTTATGCATTATCAAACTTTTCCTAAATTAGAATTTCAATTGTGTTAAGAAAATACCGAGACATCAACAAAACCAAGTAACGGTCATCAGGGATTTGTTGAAAGTTGTACAAGATTTGGGTAGTCAACAAATACAAGCTGGTCCCCAGAACACAACTGCTAGCAACATTAGTTCAATTGTTGAACAATTCCGTCGCTACAAACCCCCAACCTTCGATGGCAAGGCAGACCCATTGGCAGCTGAGGAATGGATAAGAGGGATGGAGCGGATCTTCAAACATCTTTCTTGCACGAATACTCAAAAGGTATTATGTGCAGAATTCATGTTAGTTGATGCTGCAGGTTACTGGTGGGAGTCCGTTTCACGTACTAGGACTGAGGCACAACAATGCAACCTCACTTGGGCACGCTTCAAAGAGGAGGTGATGGGAAAATATTTCCTACAAGCCCTGAGAGATAGAAAGGAGATAGAGTTTCTACAACTTAAGCAAGGAAAGATGGCGTTGGTTGATTATGAGAGGAAGTTCGAACAGCTTTCTAGGTATGCAACACATCTTGTAGATACAGAGCAAAAGAAGGCTAGAAGGTTCGAACTCGGTCTACGACCAGAAATTGGAGGAATCATGGCATCACATGAATTCACCACATATAGTCAGGTCCTGCAACGGGCTCAAGCAATTTCAAACCGACTGGAAATTGATGAGACAGTTTGGGAAGGTGTTGAGTTTTCGGGAAAAAGGAAGTGGAATGGACAGTACGAGGGAAAAGGAAAAGAACAAAATAAGAGGGCAAACCTTGAGCGGTGGTCAGGTTCAAGTAGGTTGAATAGTGTTCTTACTCCATGTCCTAAATGCGATAAACTATATAGAGGAGAGTGTCTGTATGGAAAGAATGTTTGCTATCAATGTGGAAAGCAAGGCCATATTCCTACTAATTGCTATGAACCAAGACGAGACAAAGAGCAAAGTAAAAATGGAGTAGCCAGGGTCTTTGCCTTAATCCAACAGGACGGAACGGAGAATCAAGACACAATGGCAGGTATTCTATCAATAACTAAACTACCTACTTATGCTCTTAGGTAATTTTTCTAATAGCCTGGAGTAGTGGAGATCAAACCACTATCAGAACTCTTAAGTAGATATGGAATTTCGAGGACGAAATTTTTTAAGGAGGGGAGATTGTAATACCCTGAAAATTTTAGAATAAAATTATTTGTTTTATAAATTTTATTTTATGATTTTTGAAAGTTGAAGAATTAAAATAAAGTATATTTTAAATTCTTATATTTTAAATGGGCTAAATATTTAACTTTTTATAGAGTGACCAAAAATATATCAACATTGGGCTCATTTTGTAGCTCGCATTAAATAACGTAGATTGGACTCAAGAAAAATGTAAGTTCGAATAAGTTAAGCCCAAGTTATTTCAATTCAAAGAAGCATGATTTATATGTATTATTTTATTTTATGAAATTGTATCTTTTAAAATAATTAGTCAAAGAAAATAATATTATATTATATAAGTACGTTTATCTTTAAATTAATAAGGGGATTAACCATACATTCTGTTACCCCATTTTTCTTTCAGTTGTACACGTGTAATTGTATATATATATATATATATATATATATATATATATATATATATATATATATATATATATATATTTTTTTTTTTTAATGCAAGAATATGTTATTTTATTAGTTAATCATGTTATCTTAAATTTTGAATAAAAGATTTATATCAAATTCAGTTTCTTCCAACGTGTGTAGTTACACGTGTATTTAGTTTTGAAAAATACTATTGTATTAAAAAATTCAAGTACTATGATTGGTTTAATAAAAATTCATTATTATCAAGTTAGATAAACATGATTTTTATCACAGTTATATTATGACTCAACTACTATATTTTTCCCCTATAAATAGTGTGCCCATATTTCACAATTCACTACACAAAATTTTACACAACAGTTTTCATATAAAAAACAGCTGTAAATTCTAAGTATATTTTTATATCAAAAGCTCGTTTCATCAATCGAGGTAGGATACTTATGTGCAAGTGATTCTTGTCCTTACAATGTTTTAATTATTTTTACATGATTTATTTCACGAAATGCTAATAGACCTACGGGTCTTGATGAAATGAAATGAAATGAAATGTTTAATCTCCTTCGGATTTACTCAAAATGTTAGAGCTTTCGATTGATCTCCGATTGTTCTTGATAAAATGATGGTATGGAATGTTATAGATTTATGTTTAAAGAATTATTATATTATTTAGACGCACGTATCCTACTGGGTTTAAAATACTCACTCCTTCAAAATTTTAACATCTCAGGTTAGATCGGTTCAACGTGGATGGTGGCTGAATGGTGCGCAGATTGCCAAATAAAATATTTTCAAGGGAACCAACAGTAATTTTTCCTTATGTTTAGATATTAGTATTTCTTAGTTTCTATTTGACGCTTTAAGTTTTGATTTAATGTTTTGGATTGATTAAATTTGATGTTATGAAAATTTGAGTTTTATTAAAGTTTATTTAATATTTTCCGCTTTATGTATGATTATGAAATGATATTGGTAACACCTCAATATTTAAATTAATAAAATTTGGGGCGTTACAGATCCTATCACGTAATAAGTGTTCATTATGTATGTATATAACTTTTGCTATGGGATGAACATGCACTTTGATGGGTTTGGAATTTTTTGTTCTGATAGTTGTGTCAAAATGTGTTCCAATTACGTGTTATGAAACGGGCTCGAATTTTGTACGTTTTGTTCGTGGAGCCCTAATTTATGTTAACATTGTGTTCATCCCTTTATTTTGAGCATATTTAGTAATGATCATCGATCAATTCGGAGGGCAGCAGTAATTTTTTTGCACTGTACGTTCCAATTCACTTGCTGCGCTGTTCCAATTGCCGAGAACATATGCCGGGAACGACAAATGAAGTGTCGAGATGTGCTGCAAAATATTTAATGCCAACAAGTGCATGCAAGAATTGTGAGGGAAAAATAGTATGTAATCCAAGTAAATGTTGGCTTTAATCATAAAATATGTACAAAGTTGTAGTCAAATCGGTAAAATTAGTCTGTGCTGACTGTCGAGAACGACTGAGACAATCTGTCGGGAATGACATATGAACTGTCGGGTTTACATGTGTAATTACAATTTTTGATCTGTCCCAACGTCGAGAATGACTGAAACAATCAGTCGGGACGATAGATGAATTGTGGAATTATCATCCAGAAATGAAGCGTGAATGTAAAGATGGATACTACTTATTGCAAACGTTAATGGATGTAGAATGAGAACGTAAGGCCGAAATAGTAATGCTAGGTGAAAACGATAACGCACGAACAAAAAGAGCAATAACGTTTGCTAACCATAATGTAAATAAAACGATGATATAACTTCATATTGTATAACACCATACGGGAACATATAACATACTACTTCAATGTTGAGAGAGATGAAGTATATTTACATCGGTTGTGTTTTGAACGGGTGCGAACATGTTGTCCGGTTATGACCAACTCTGCCACAACGAGTGCATTTCCTGAGTCGTGTGACAGACTCATATCTGGATCGCTTACATCGTGTGGGTGGTGTACCTGGAGGACGACGCACAACGAGTGGCAAAATAGGAGTACTTGTAATTTCGTTCGGAACAACCCAATCCACTTTCCGCGAAATGGGATATATTGCTTCGCTATAGGCACCCATCCAGTATTTCGATGTGTAGTAAGGGGAGAACAGATCGTATAATGACGTACTTCTCAAACAAGCAGCACGAGTTGCATGAACACAAGGCATACGATTTAGCTGGAACTCACGACATGTGCACGTGTTTTCGGAAAAGTCTACCATGTCCGTTTCATTGGATATTCCAACCTATGTTAAGCTGCCTGTCAATACATGAGCTCGAAGCCTAGTACCGGCATCGAATGTTGTCCATAACTCACTCTCCATCCTTGACGACAGTACATGAAGACTGCAAATTTTTACGGATCATAAAGACTGCAGATTTTTTCACAGACGAAGCACATAGCATCCACATTAGCATATACAGCAGTTAACATTTTCATGCTTCACCTGCTGACCTTAAATTAGAACTTGTCTTGCAAAGCAAGTGCACGAATTCTCGAGTACAACTCTTTCTTGCTGAACAATATTTGTCTTTCGGCAAGATCGGATGTATTTATTGTTGTAATCCATTCATATCTATCCGAAGTCCTGGAATGTGAAGACATTTGCTCATCAACGTCATCATTATTAGCAGCCTCTATACCATGTGATGGGTTGTCTAAGTTCTGATCTGAAGGTGCAGTCCCAATATCACAAATAGGAGTTTCGGGTGCATTATTGTTTGATACCCTATCATGATGATTGAGCTGCTCATGTTGTACATTTTGGTGAACATCCGCTAGGGCAAATGAACGGTCTGGACAATTTGTATCCCTCCCCATGCCGACACTTGGGAACTCGGCTTCCGAAATAGTAACGTATAGGGCAGTTTCATTATGAACTGATATGTACCATTTTAAGTCTTCATCTTCGCGTATTTCGGCCGGAGGTATATTGAAGTTCGGGACTTTGAACTTCAATTCAATTTCAGTCCGGGGATCAAGAATACGAAATTTGTCCTTCAATTGTAGCACGAGTTCAGTTAGAGTAATAATTGTCGGCACTAAAATGGAAGTGGTTTTGTCCCCTCTCTACTTCCATTCGTCATCCACATGAACAAACCGTCCTCCATACGATACGATGAATCTCAAATGATTACTCATACCTGAAACATTGAGATTGCAACAGTAAGAATTCAACATAATAAATATGTCTACATTTAATAATATGAATTTGAAACTTTCGAATATTGAAATCCATGGAGTAGCAGAGGGTGAAACCAACGATGTGTTAACAATTTTCAACTGTCGAATTCGACAGTTAAATTGTTTATCCCGACAGTTCATAAATGTCGGGTTCGACAGTTCACATGTCTAACCCGATAGTTTCAACATATCTGTTCCACCGATATTCGGTAGGAACTGTCAGGAAATTTGAAAAACATGTATTTCGTACCTTTAAAGAAATAAATTATTGAAAACATTAATGGTGATAATCATTTTTCAACTACCACATGAAAACACCTTCTCATTAATAAACAACTCAATGCTTCATTAAATATGAAATCTTTCATTTATGTAATGGATATTGATAGTTTTATCTTTCACAAATATTTCAAAAATCAAACAAATCAATGATAATAGTTTCAAAAATTTCTCACATTTCATTTGATTATATTGTATCTAAATATTGAAGAAATAGTAATCTATAAGATAAAATTATAAACAATTTGTAATGACTAATCTCTCAAAATTGATGATGAATTCAATTGTAATGTGTTCTTGATCAATGAATGAAGAAGATGGAGAAGATGTTAGGGTTTGTTAATGGGAAGAAGAATGTGTTGTTAGGGTTTGTTAATGGAAAATTCCCCTATTAATATTTCTAATTCTTTTATCTTTTTTTTTAAAAGAATATATATGAAAACAACTTTTGTAATATTTAAAGTAAATCATCACATCACAACATTAATTACATTCAAATTAAACATTAAATGCTCCTAAAAAGGTGATATTAAGGATATTTGGACATTTTGCATAAAAAAAGTGACATTTTTGCTCACAAAAAGTGAAAGTGACAATTTTTTTTGGATTTTCAAATTTAGTGACATTTTTTAAAATTCCCCAATAAATAAATAAAATCGGTGATACATTACTACAAGTACGATCCAAAAATAATTCATTGAGCTGATAAAGTAATAATAATTTATAGTCAACAACTATTCATTATTTTGCCGATAAGGCAACAACAACAACAATTCACTAATTTTTCGACAAGGCAACAACATTTATAGGGTGTTTGGTGGGGATTAAAATTAGATTCTTAGTGAATTGTGATAGAATTTTTTGAAATGTGTGGTTGAAAAGATGTGGGACCCATGAAAGATGTGGTTAATATTGATTGTTTGACTTTGATTTAGATTAAAATCAGATTTTAATCAGGCCCAAACAAGCCCTTAATATTTTGCCGACAAGGCAAAAATAGTGAGATGAGGACATTGATTACGTCTTCCTTCTAAAATGAAATGAAAACCAAGTAGAGCACACACTATTATCCCAAAATCAAGCTACAACTAGAAAAAAATCTATATTCAACAAACTGCATATTGCAATGTTCAACAACATTAATAAAAATAACAAAGATGAAAATTACAATGAGCGAATGCATCTTTTAATAATAAAGATGTTCAACAATTAATTTGCAATTTGCTTAAAACAACTTTTCTACCACTTTTTAGTAATAAAACTTTTCTATAGCCTTTTCAATTAATTTACAATTTTCTTAATTTGCTTTCAATTAATTAATAATACTGTTTAATCCCAGAGTTTGGGTACTCATTTTCTTCTTCAGCTGTTTGTTCAGGCTTCACAATTAAGTTTTTTGCAATGGAAAAAAATTTGTATTGCTATATTCAATTGCGTTTCTACTGCTCCTCTGTTCAAAAATTTGACTAAAAAAAAAATAGTTGCAGTGCTAAAAAGAATGGAGACTAAAAAATGAAAAAAAAAAAGGATAGAATAAAGCTTACAACCTACCTTCACCTTAGAACAGTGGAGAAGAAAATTAAACATATCTCAACAAAAGAGGGCTTGTATGTGCGCTGGGAGATTAGAAGACGGCCAAAACAGAGGCAGAAAGAGAGAGAGAGAAACGAGCAGTCGAGCTGAGGCTATAGAGTGATCGAGAGAGACCAGCCTATAGAGCAAGAGAGGGGGATGAATAATAGGTTTGGGTTTGGGCGGATGATATTTTTTTTCTTTTAGGTTTTAAATTTGTTTTTGACTCAAGTTGTTATTTAGTGGGTGTTTGGTGGGTATTAAAATTAGATTTTTATTAGATTGTGATAGAAATTTTTGAAATATGTGGTTGAAAAGCTATAGAACCCATGAAAGATGTGGTTAATATTGACTATTTGACTTTCACTTAGATTAAAATCTGATTTTAATTAGAAACAAATAGGGCCTTACTTTGGAAAGAGGTTGTGGTTAAAATGAACATGGCCTGTGATTAAATGCACGTGCTAATCGAAAAACTCATAGGTTCAGAAAGAAAGATCAGGCCGCTAAGGAAGGTTAAACCGCTTTATAGAAGCCGCAGTTGAAGTTTTAAAAAGAATAGAACTCCTCTTATTTATTGATTGCACTTGATTTTTATTTTAAGAAACAGTGTTCCTTGCTTGTTATTTAACTAGTAGGGGATCGTGCAACGCTCGGTGACTTTTATAATTCAATAAAAGATTTCGTTATAACAACGTTCTATTTTAGATCATGTAAACATATAGTTATATAGTGTCAATAATGTGAACAATTGAGTTTATAGAATTAAATTAACTATTGTGTAATTTGTTTTCTAACGTAAACAAATTTGCGCACACAAACACACAGTCATGGGAATCCTGGAAAAAGGAAAATTTTAGACTTTCAAATGATGCTCCTACAAAGAAAATCAAACACATAAATCTAAGCATCAAAGAAATGAACTTCGTACACATGTAAAAGTGAACCCTTTTAGATCAGAATCGGATTAAGCAAAGAATAAATAGTAAACACTGCACCATTCGACCACCGAAAAATACAATTTAAAAGGTCAAAAATAAAAATAAAAGATATGAAAATGAAAATAAACTGTATGATGGCAACGCAACTTTGTTACCGTGTACAAGAAAGTGGTGAAATAAGCACATCTAGGGATTTGATTTTCATCTAAGGAAGCCAAATCGTGGAAAAAAAATGAAGTACACTAAAGGTAAACAGCACGCTAGACACAATACAACCCAAGAAGTCAATTGTAAAGAAAAATAATAAAGAAAAATTGTTCATTTTTCTGTTGCGGTTTGTGTTGTCTACAAAGCGGATCTAAAAAATGAAAGAGATAACGACAAAGATGAAAAAATGGACACGAGAAGTAGCAAGGAAGCAAAAGGGTAAAATTGGTAAGGGATAAATACATGACATCGCTGTGATGTCATAATGACGCGTTATGAACATTATGGGTCTGTTTGTTTCGGATTAAAATCAGATTTTAATCCAAATCAAACAATCAAAATTAACCACATTTTTCATAGGTCCCACAATTTTTCAACCACATATTTCAAAAATTTCTATCATAAAATACTAAAATTCTAATTTTAATCTCCATCAAACACTCACTATATTTAAAACAGTGGAGTAAACAATGCAATTCATGTATTCTCTTAGTACAATATAATTTGGAGACATTAATGTGTTGTTCAGCACTATAGTTTACTTGGACGCTATATTTTAATCTTTACGTTTTTTTCAACCACACATTAATGAATTTAGATTAGACATGCATAGCTTTAGCTGGCCTGAATTTGCAAAGTAACTGCCTTAAATTCAAAAAGTAAGTTGTTTTCCGGTTCAAACCAGCTGATTTATTCCTAGATCTTTAAAGAAAACTTACTCCTCCTACTCTTTATGCACTTTCATTTAGCAACATAACTTAACCACGTGCATGAACAGTGAACACTATATCCACTTTATGAATGCAATAAATATCATTTGGGCTAGAAAGGTTAACATCAATTCCTCAAACATGAGGCTCAACTTCAGGGACGGATCTAGGATTTTTTTGTAGGGGGGTTGAAAGTACTAAACAAAGCCAATGCAATAAAATTTACATGTAGTAAAAAAATTCATTAAAGAACATTATTTATTTAAGTCGTTCCCGACGAGAATTTGAAACATAATATTCATCTATAATAGAATCTAGATCGATTTTCTCAACAAGTTCTCTTTCTATAAAAAGTATCATACAATCAGCAAGAAAGTCATCCTCCATTTTGTACTAACAGGTGCACGACCTCATAAGTATGAATATATTCAAAAATTTCTATTATATTAGAATGCCCATTTCTAACCTTTATTTTGTAGCTTTCGTCATCTACAATCCCTTAAGAAATTAAATTTCTTTTTAAAGCTGGGACATACTTAATTTTATCTAGTACCAACTGGTGAAACCAGCAAACCAATTCTTTAAAATGAGCTGTCTAAATTTTTTCTTCTTTTCCCCTTTCCATATGCCCCTTTCTTTTTATTATAACTCTTGTTTATAAAACATTTCCAGCAAAGCTTAAAGCTTTAATAAAATTTTCACTGATGTCAAGAGACACAAGTATCACCTTAAGAGACTTCTTCGAACTTTTGGATTCATTCTGGATTGCTTGTAGTATTCCTATGCCATACTGGATACTGCTCAAGTGTCATACCAGTTTAGTTCCAATAACTAATTTTGTAGCCATCCATAAAATGAAAGCTACTCCTTTACCTCTCAGTAGATAAAACAAACTTGGCATCTGTATCAGTTTCAGGGTTCGGCGTTAAATGATGCCATAAAGCCCATCCAACTACCTTCTCTGCACCTTTTAAGGTTTCAAAAAACTACGCTTTCAACTCTTGTTCACTCATTCTGGAATCTCAATTTTCATAGAAGAATTAGAATATTTATCATCTAATACAGAGAATTGACCGGCATTCAATATGAAATTGCTAGTTTTTGCCAATGAATTGACCAGTTTTAAGCCTTAGCTTGCGGATTCTTAAGTGATTTTAACAGGTTCTAAATTTTAAATTTTGGCCTATGATGAATGACGATAGCTGTTTCCGATTTTTCTCAAATTTCAATCTGATTTTGAATCTTTGATAACATTTTTCGAACAATAACTTAGCTTTTCGTAATTCTTAACATTGTTTCTTTCACTCAATGAACAAAACCAGCAAGAAAAAATCAGGGACGGTTGGACGGGTTCGACTTGAGAAATTACCAAATATAAATTACTAAACTAGCAAGAAAAAAAAACCAACCCGCAGGCAATCCTTCGGGCTTCGTAGAGAGATTATGAGAGAAGATTTGAGGTATGTGGGAATTACAATTTCAATTCAATTTAGGGCTGAATCGGCTGATAAAGTCTTGAAGAAATGAGGACGATCGAATGAGATTTTGATACAACGATATTTGGGTAATTGGGTTGGGTTATAAAAAAATTGGATTGGGCTTTTGGGATGATGAGTTTAGTTGGAATGGGCTGAATTTGTGGGCTTGTACAAAAAAAAAAAAAAAAAGAAAAACCCTACTAACTTGGATTTAAAAAAAAGGAAGATTACATATTCAAGAGAATAAGTTCGGCCTATTTCAAAAATAAGAAAATAAGTTTGAAATTTCCAAAATCAGATATCCATCTAAATATATATATATATATATATATATATATATATATATATATATATATATATATATATATACTAATTTATTTGAGAAAAATAAGGACAGAATCACACAAAATCAGCGTCACTTACCAAAAACAGCCGGAACTCTCCATACATTACAATTCGTCCATCCAGTTGAGGGTAAAGCCACAGAGATCTGAAATTGCCTTCATATTGTCCTCGAAGCTCTCTCAGCTGACGGTAATCGCACATTTCATGTCGTGATTTGAGATACAGTCACAGTACATCGCAATAATTGACGATTCGTCAGTTGAAATTGAATTCAGAACGATCAGGTATGTAATTATGATCAATTAAATCCAATTAGACATTTCGTCCTACTTCCTAAGTATGAACTGTGTCCATACATTATGTGACACATGCGTAAGGATGTGTCTCCGTATATT
Organism: Fraxinus americana; assembly: GCA_035079005.1. Taxonomy (NCBI): domain Eukaryota; kingdom Viridiplantae; phylum Streptophyta; class Magnoliopsida; order Lamiales; family Oleaceae; genus Fraxinus; species Fraxinus americana. The sequence goes on along the minus strand of CM068711.1, from coordinate 28,745,777 downwards.
ACTCAACACATACAAAATAAGGTTATATGCAACTGAGATTGTGTAATCGTAATATGAACTGCGACACATGCATTAGGATTTGTGACCAATAACATGTGGTCTGTGACCACTAAATACTATTGTGTGAACATATTTTATACCTGTGACCATGTTTGTTTCCTCTGCATATATGACTCTTATGTGAAACACATTTGTGACCCACTGTACGTGTGACCTGTGACTTATGCATGACTTGTGACCTACTATATGTGTGACCTGTGACTTAATGCACGTGTAACCTGTGACTTTTATAGAATGACCTGTGACATACTGCAATTGTGCCTGCATGTAGTCAATGAATGACATACTGATTATGTTTCGGTTCATTTTACAGATATGGGATTCATTCACGTTTGTTTGTTGAATGTCTCACAAATTTCGTTACTGTTGATTGATCAGAACTGCGGGTATACGAAGCTTGTTGATACAATAATGATTGAGTTTGGTTTGGACCCTGTAAAGGTGGCTGTGACAATGAAGTATATATTGAATAGTGATCTGCCTTCAATAACAATCAAGAGTGACAATAATGTGTTGTCATACATGGCTTTGAAAGATATGGATTGTAACCCTTCCAAATATCCAATACATATTGAGGTCACAGCTGCAACTAGCCAAAAACAGCCTATCGCGGTATCAGTTGTTGGTCCATCCAAAGAGCATGGCTTTTCATTAACAGATATGACATCAAATATATGTGGAGCAATAGTGGAGCCATCAAGTGATAATTTTGAAGATGAGGTCACAGTTGTGGTGGTCGCAAATGCAAGGGAGGTAGAGGAAGAAAGAGTTTTTTGTAACAAGGAGATTATGAAATTGAGCTTGTCGCTTTATGCAATACAACATATGTTTGAATATATGGTCGTTCGGTCAGATAAGAAAGACTATCTTGTCAAATGTTCACGTGACGAGTATAGGTGGATATGCAGAGCTTCGAAGTTAGCCAAAACAGATATGTTTAAAATTAGGCATATTGTAGAAGGTCACACATGTGTTGCAAACATCATACTTAGTACTCATAGGCAACTAACAAAGACAGTTGTGTCAACATGTATCAAGTACAAGTGCGAATTATCGCGCACTATATACAGACCGAATGATATACGCAACGACATGTTGCATAGCTATGGGGTATCATTGAACTATGTCCAGGCCTGGCGATCTCGGGAGCAAACTTTGAAAATGCTAAGGGGTGATCCAACTGATTCGTTCAATAAACTACTAGGATTTTTTGCCATGTTGCAGCAGACAAATCCTGGTACTGTCACAAGCCTAGAAATTGATGGTCACAATAGGTTTAAATACTGTTTCATGGCACTAGGTGCATCAATACGGGGATGGAAACATTGTAGGCCGGTTGTTGTAGTTGATGGCACATATCTAAATGAACACTATGGTGGGACCTTATTCACTGTATGTACTCAAGATGCAAATAACAATATATTTGTACTTGCTTTCCGGATTGGGGATAACGAAAATGACAGCTCTTGGTCATGGTTTTTTCGACAGTTGAAGAAAGCCTGTGGGGACATAGAAGGATTGTGCTTTGTATCGAATCGTCATAACAGCATCAAAAATGTAATTGAGATTGTGTATCCAGGAACTTGTCATGGAATATGTTTGTACCATCTCTTACAAAATCTGAAATCACATTATAGAAGATCGGGTCAAAATATAACCAAAGCATTTAATGCAGCTGTTCGCGCTTACACATTGTCGGAATATGAATATCACATGCAACAACTTGACTTGATAAATGAGAAGATAAGAGGTTACCTGGTATTATACTACAACCTATCGCCAATCTATATTCATTTAAATACATTTATTATGATATTGTACACTAGGTGATATACGTCTCCATGTTTTTTGTTTGCAGGACGGTGTTGGACCGAGAGATGGTTACGATTCCACATGCCTTTGAATCGGTATTCTACAATGACATCAAATATCGTAGAGTCAATTAATGCGGTCACAAAGTCTGCCAATAACTACCCTATTTTAGATTTGTTAGATTCATTACGACAAATTACTCAGTTTTGGTTCTTCAGACACAAAGAGTCCGCACAAGGCACTTTTACGACCTTGTCCGCACAAATGGTTAATAAAATTGTTTGAGAGGTTTAAGATATTGGACATTGATAGTTGGTTTGAGATATTGGGCACTGGTCTTCCCAACTTGTCATTTTCTGAGTAGATGTTGAGCAAAGTGAAATAAAATCTTTGTGCAAGAACTATCAACTAACATTTGGAAATTGTCTTGGATAAAAATTGTGTGCTTCTAGGTAGCTGATTGACTTTTTATTTATTGCTTTTGTATCAGGCACTTGGAGGGTTGGGGGTGTCTTGGCCATGTCCCGTGCTTTTGGAAATCGCATGCAGAAGAAATTTGTTGTGGCTGAACTTGAGATTCAGGTAGTTTTATTTATTACTATTTTACTGCTTTTACTGTGAGTCGCAGCAGCGTTGCACTACTGGCGATCAGCAAACGTGACGCTGCTAATCGCAGTAGGGGAAGGGAAGGGACGGCGGACGGTAGTGGTGGGAGGAGGAGGCAGGGAGGGAGAAGGGAAGGAGGCGACGCCGACAGGGAGGGGAAGGGTAGGAGGCGGCGGTCGGTGGTGGTGGTGGGAGGAGGCGGTGGGCGGTTGTGGTGGGAGGAGAGAAATGGAGCAGGCAGCGTGTGGAGAGAGTGAGAGGATGGAGATAAATTGATAGATTTAGGGTTTGAATAGATTTAAGGTTTTAATTTATTAAAATGATAAAAACCTAAAAAATGGAAAAATAAAGTGAAAATCTGATTTTTTTTAAAAACTCAAACTAAAGGCCTGGTTTTTGGTAATTTTCCTATAACTAAATTCATCTTAATTTGAATAAGCACACAACGAAGTATAAAAGTTCACATGAAACTAAATTAAACATCATAGGAGGCATCTATAATAAAAAAAATTCTAAAATTACACACAGCTCTTAAAAGTTTTTAGCTTGATTGACCTGAAATTAAGAGAACATTAACTCAATAGTAAATGAAAACAACCAAACTCCAGTGTGAGTGTTAGGTGGGAGGAATTAAAGGCGGTTGTGATAGCAGAGATTCACTGCCTCGTCCGAAGGGTGTTAAATAATAAAATTATTCATACTTGAATGAATCAACATAATTCTCACATTATTACTTTGTAAAAGGGAAGCTGAAAACGACAAAACAAAAACAAAAACAAAAACAAATATATTAGAGTAGCTGACCTTTATCCGAAATAACCAATTCTAGCAACAAAAATGAAAGAACATGTAAATAAACCTCACGGCGGCAACAATAATTTTTTTTTATTGTGAACAGGGAAGTGACGAAACGAGCAGAGCCAGCGATTAGAAATTCGTCTTAGGGAGCCAAATATTAGAAATAAAAATAAAGAAAACTAAAGATAAAAAGCAGACAGACACAATACGACCCAAGAAAGCAAATGTACAAAAAAAAAATTGCCTTTAACATTTTCATTAGGATTTACCGTTCTCCACAAAGGGGATCTAGCCACAGAGAAACACAAAGCATGAAAAAAAAACCTAAAAGAAAACGAAGCTACACAACTGGCCACCAAGATAACAAACAAATAGTCGAAATCGGTGCAAATAGAAAATGTTTCACGGTTAAATCTTTGGATTTTTTATAAGCGGAACGAAAGTTCTAAAGGAAAATTAAATAATTAACCAACTATTTAAGAATTTTGCTACCATTGACGTGAAGAAAACAAAATATGGTGACAACAACAAGAAAAATATAAACGGAATACAAAATGTAAATTGTGGATCACAAATTTCCTATCACAGATAGTCTACAGCCAAAAAGTTGAAATTCCATTTGGGTGATTGCGATTCAATTTTAGAAATAGAGACTTCTTACCCTCTAATATCCAATATTTATATTTTATGAAGTTTTTGCTGAAACTGAGGGAAAACCGAGAAAACCTACATACGAAAATGCACTCGAACACAAAAAGGAAGCAAAAATTAAGGACATTTTGCTGAAAGAGAGGAAAACGGGAGAAAATCCACATACTAAAACTTCTTCCTCTAGTACTCTGTTTACTCCGTCGTCGCCGTCTAGATCTCCGATTTGAAGGCGAAGCGCGAGCCGTGGTAGCAGCGATAGAGAAGAAAAACCTTTGTGATTTTACAACCTATTATTGGATTTGAAATGGAGGAGATTTTTTTGTGATTTTGTTAGGGTCTTTTCTCTGAAAAAGAAGATTTGAAATCTCAGAAATGAGAAACGATAGAGAGAAAAAGGAAGAGGTAACAACGTTAGAAAAGAACAAAACCTCTGTTATTTTACAAGCTATTATTGAATTTGAAATTGAGGAAATGTTGTGTGATTTTGTTTGAGTTTTAATTTGGAAAATCAAATCTAAAATCGCAAGAATGAAAAACGATAAAGAGAAAGGAAGAAGGAAGAAGTGTCCAAAGATTTAAAAAAAATGACAAAATTGATATAAACATATATGGCGTCAACATTACGTCATGATGACGCCTTATGAATAGTAAATAAATCTCCTCTTTTATATTTTGTATGTATCGTAGATAATCTGGTAATCGTAGACGAATTGACAAGTTGACTAGGTAGAGGATTACTTGTTTGTTTCTGTAGTACATTTTACTTTTATTTTGATTTGGTTGGCATATTTCTCTAATATTTTATTTTCTTTCAAAAAAAAAGGGGAAAAGGGTAGTTAGTAGATCTGGGTTGGTGCTTGCACGGGCTATAGCTCGGACCAACATGTGCTTAAATCCGCCCCTGCTTCCTTGCCTCACATGTTTGTTTTAAAGAATCTTGTGGTGGATATAACCAATTTTTACAACCAGTATAAGTCGTGTGAGCCGTGGCTAAAGAGGAAGAACCCACCGCAAACTCCAAGGAAGAAGATTTTGCAGGGCAAAGAGGATATGAATGAGCTAAATGGTATGTATGAGTGCATTTTGTGTGCCTGCAGTAGCACATCATGTCCGAGCGACTTGTGGAACCCAGAGTCCTATCTCGATCTCGCTGCCCTCCTTCATGCCAATCAGTAACATTTTCGTCTTTTTACAAAGTTTTGTTAAGAGGTTGAAATTTATTGGTAGCTATAAATCTTTTATAGTATTGATTGTTACATGCAGGAAAGTTTTAATGGAAGATCTAAATTGAATCCAAATCCAAATCGAAAATTGAATGCAAGAAAACACACAACAGTCAAATCCTATATGAATAAAATCATAAAATCAGAAACCCGTTAGAATTTCTTCCCATTCACACAAGAACTTTATCTATGAAAGTTCCATTGGGAATTCTGAACAAGATCACACAACAGATAAGGAAATAGAAGAATGTTAAAAATGCCATGAACATAAAGTGTGAACTTATGAGACCAAAGGAAATAAATTGAAGCCACGAAGAACACAGTCTACAGAGACTTTGACCATTTATAAAAAGAAAAGTTGTATGAACTCTATGACAAAACTCAAAATGAGCATAATAGAAACCTTGAAACAACAAAGCATAATTCATGAGTTGAAACAGGGAAAAGAAAACTAAAATAATCACGAATTGAATGTTACTACCTTGGATAAAGCTGTTTGTACACCAGGTGTACGTACACCTGTTTCACATGAATAGTGTGGACGAATATTTTATTGTGTGTGGGACCTTCCTCCATGTGAGGGGGTGTAAAAGATTGTGTAAATGATTATGTACATGTAGCATGATTGTACTACCTTAAAACAACAAAGCATAATCCATGAGTTGAAACAGGGAAAAGAAAACTAAAATAATCACGAATTGAATGTTACTGTAGACGATATGAGGATAATAAGAGGAAAAGTAGCATATTGTAGTAGAAGGGACAAGGTTATCGAGAGCAGTTGTTAGGGTTAAAATCGAAAAAATGGTAGAAAATGAAGCCAAACGAGAATAAAAATCCTACGCAAATGACATCGTTTTGGGGTTTTATAGAATGATGGCTTCTTTTATGGATCAATAAAACTTGCCAAAGTTTTATGTCGCATGCATGAAAACCAAACCAAACTATAATACGACCAACACAGATACGAGTATCCGACACCGACACGATATGCCGACATGCGATATTTTGAAAAAGTTCCGACACGATACGCCGTCGACACGTTGATTAAAATATTATTCTTTTATTTTTTTTAAAAAATTTAATAGTCTAAAATAATAATAATTTTATACTTATTACATCATATATACAAATAATTAAATAACAATTAGAATTAGAATTTGATTTTTTATTGGGATAAAATGATAAATTAAATGGTAAAAAATTTGATCTACATAAAAATTTATCTTTTACTTTGTTAAAGGATAAAGCTATAGAAAAAGTCTTATCATTTATAAAATATTTATTGTTTTGGGCTTATTTAAAGAGCCTTTAAAATTTTGGGCTCAATTTAAGTTGAAAATTATATTTAGGGTTTACTTCTTTCGACTTTTCTTTTCTTCCTCAGCAGACAGCCGTTTCTTTTCTTCCTCACAACCCGTCTCTGCCTCCTCAGCCTTTCTTCCAATTCCAGCCACCACTGCATCTCTTTTTCAACGCAGCAGCCGTCACACCTCTTCTTTTCTTCCAGCCATATGTTTTGCTTATTGTTTCTTCCATCCGTATGCATTTCTTCGTCTCCAACACGCGTCGGCAACGTATCGAGACGTATCGGTGTCTGATACGTGTCGGACACCGATACGAAGACGCCGACAACATGTCGGTGCTTCCCAGCGTATTGAACACAATACATTTAACTTGAAAACAACAAAACAACAAAAAGTACTAAAAATGTCCGATAGTAATGCCTCTTAGTTGAGTATTTTCACACAAAGATCTTAAGTGATACGTGTCGGACACCGATACGTAGACGCCAACAACGTGTCGGTGCTTCCCAGCATATTGAACACAATACATTTAACTTGAAAACAAAAAACAACAAAACAACAAAAAGTACCAAAAATGTCCGATAGTAATGCCTCTTAGTTGAGTATTTTCACACAAAGATCTTAAGTTAACAGAATCAATAAAACCAAAATTTTCATCACAAGCTCAAGCTTAACAAACTTTTTTCAAGTCATCAATAAATCATGAGAGGGACATATTGCCAATCACAAAATATTTGTTTCACTTTTAATGCATGACATGTATAATTCGAGATTTCGACAAACTAAGCAACACAAGGGACTATAAACAAACCTTGGAGCAGGTGAATTCTTAATTACAACAATCAAATCATTTCTCTGATTTACTCATTCATGCCGTTTGATCTTCTTCTCATCACTCCTCATTGTTAACTTCGCTTTCCTTCTTTTTCTAATTCCCCTTGTATTTTTCCCTCTGTTTACCTCACTAGTCGGCAAACAGCCGCTTTTCTCTTTAAGCATCTAACCCTATCCCTATAGGAGTAGAATATAGTTCAACGTACCCCCACTCACCAAATATCTCCACTTTCTTAACCATTTTCTTTCTTCTTTTCGAAAAACGAGAAGCGGATCCCCAACTTATATGCATCATATTTATTATTATCAGAACACAAGTGTGTGCATATATTTTCCAAAATATATCTAACGTTACATGACATCCCCTATACACATTAAAAATGAACAGTTGAAGTATCGTGTAGCAATAATAATAAACTCCAAACTTTGAAACTTCCAACAAAAACAACCGAATTCAATTTACCAATAGGCAATAGCACAAACCAACTCAAACACCATATATACCTACAAACAGCATCTAATAAAACGCAAATCCTAACAGGGAACAAAGTATAACAGCCTCGATTCATATTCAATATTGATAAGTAAAGGAGTGAGAAAAGAATTAAAACAAATAGGAAGAACGAGAATAAAAGAATAATTGGTAAACTACAGGCGGAATGATTGGTTTGAAGTTATTTTTTGTCCAACATTTAATGAAATTGTGCCAACTAGTAATCTGTCAAATTATTTGGCAAAAATTCCTGTACATGTAGCATGATTGTTAAAACACGGACTTTGCTATATGTACATGTATACAAAATTTTTGGAAAAAAAAGGTAACAATTTCATAGAAAATGAAAAGCAGTTATCTTTATGTACACATGGTGTTTTGAGATATGATTGAGTCAGAATTCTCAGTCTTAAACCATTCATAAATAGCAAATATAACTAGAATTTTTGTAATAAGATGGTTAAAGAATCTATTCTACACCCTATATAACTTGAGATGTTTGGTTGGTTGCTACAATTGTACAATTGCATTGCTGGCGGATTCATGAATATTGGTGAGCTAGAGCGGTCACTAATCGTTGATTGTCGACCGTCGATGACCACAATAGCACGATCATTTATTAATATTTTAATTAAATACTATTAAAAAAGCTTCAATCAATATATAAATGTACTAAAATGTAAAAATCATATAGATATGAAAATATAATCCAATACAACCTAAAATAATAAGAAAAAATGGATGATTGATTTAGGATTAAAATAGGCTTAGAATGAATTTAAAAAATTATAACAATCAATGTATTATTCCAAGATATTAAAATTAATTATTAATTAACATCTTTAGTCCACCACAACATTTAACAAGCATCACGTGGACCTCGATGTTACCTTCACAAGAAAAGCGACACAATATGTAATATTATTCAACTTCAATGACTAAATGAGTAATACTTTAAGCACCAATGTGAAATTTCACACAATCAACTCCCATGAAGGGAAAAAGAAAAAAAAAAATGAATAAATGCCCTATAAAGAAAAAAAAATAAAATAGAACCTAGAGATTTAAACGACGTCGATTTAACTCATTCACTAGACAAGTGTTGAGGGGGTCATTTAGGATTGAACTCTCGGGCTTATGTGCGTATCAAATCCAATTCAACTCTGTAAATCTTTCTTTGCTCTATTTTTTGGGCAAGAGCCGTGAATGGAGTGAGATGCCCTTGTGCCATGAATGGGAACATTCATCTTTAGAAAATCGGGAGCTATGTGTGTTGGAGATATTACACCGATAATGTGCATATTATATTAATCAAGAACATACCGTGAAATCGAAATATCATTCGATTTATCGAAATCTGATTTGAGAAGATAAAATAGCGATTTACCGACTTCGAATATAATAATATGAATTCTTCACTTCCCAATATGAGTGAACGCATGTTGTTTTTCAATTCAAACCTTTCAATAAAACACGTAAATAAATTAACCATATTTTGAAATCAAGCATAAATAAAATTAGAAATGAGAAAGATGAAATGCAAGTGATGCGATCGGTCGATGCAAGTGTTTGACACTTTTTCCTTAAAATGAATTTGCCCCGCATCGGTGCTAACGGTTTCTAGGCAATCATCTCCCAAGATACAACGACCACGTCAAGTCATAGGAGCACTCCAAATGACTTAGACCAACGAACTCGAACGGAGCTCCCTCTCTACCATAACCATGATTTTGATGCAAGAGAAAATCACTTCTATAAAGTGTTTTATGCAAAAATAAAGTAACCATGATATGAAACTATCAAATGAATTGTTTGTTGTGTAATACATCCAAACACATAGGGAATCCATATATATAGTAGTTGGAACATCCATATCAAGAGACACATCTCTTGAATAATCATAATTATTGGAAGTTACTCATACCAAAAGTCATGCTCTCCAAGAGTCATGATCCATATGAAAAGACACATCTTTTCATCTACATTCTCTAGAATATTCCACAATATTCTACACAATTCCAATAATTTCAAGTATTAAGTGGTTTAAGTTTGGCTTAATTTCTCATTCACCAAACAAGGAATTTCCACTTAAATCATTTCAATTGGTCACAACCAATTTTCAATGCAAAATTCCAACAATCCCCCACATGAATGAAAATTAATGCAAATGACTATGCAGACACTAGTAGAGAGAGGGCGGAAAAAACACTGGCATCAGAGAAGGTAGGTTCTGGCCTTGAACCTCCCTTAGTGAAATACTATCGGATTTACTGGCTAATTGGTGAACGTGATGTCTTGAACCATTCAGCCGTTGGTGTAAGCCGAGACAACAGTATTCACACAATGTCTTCCCTAAACCGTTCATGGTTCTCACGGTTGTGTCCATTTTGGCCATGGATCACTCTTAGTTTCATAAGTGCTTAGAGAATTTTAGTCTCGAACAATTCTCATTGAAGCGGCCCCACTTCACACTTACATAGGTGATCTCCTATTAAGAGTATTCTGCTATACTCCACTTGACTGAATCAAGCTACAGGAATCATTAAAAGAGTATCTTAACCTTCAACCATTCGGCAGAAAGCACTTTAATTATCATAGGAATGAGTAGGAATAATTTCCTAAGTGATTCATGGAATCTTCATAACTTAGTTGTCCCTTTGAACCAAGATCTTGGGATTTCCAGTCAACAAGGTAGGGTTACCATTACAAAGACTCTTACGTCGTAGGCTTTAATCCCATTCCCCTCGATATGCAGTATTCTTGATCTCTCGGTAAATCTCTAAAGGTACCATGAATTTACACCATTGAGATCAACTGCTTAACGGTATTATGTCTACGTCTAGACTTACCATTACATGTGACTTAGTATCTCATCAAATATAGCTAACCAACGATCGATTGATTTAATAGATACAACATGTCACCACCAAGAAATCCTCTCATGAAGCTACATGCTTCTAACTAGCTTTATCTAAAGCTTTATAAATTCCAAACAACAATGTTAGAGAATTTCTATCACGCACTACACTAGTCAATCACTTTTACTAGTGGATTTCAAAAACATGGATATTTAATATCATTATTGAAATATTACAATGCATTTCAATTTTATGAATATTCTTCAAATATTCCAATTGATCTTGCATATCCAAACAAACGCCGTAATTGGATTTTATCCCATTTCATCCACTTTAAACTTAATGTATATCATCCTTATAATTAATATAAGGATTTTCTACATTTTCCACATTCATAGACATATTTCTATGATTATAAAGTATAGAAAATTGTAACTTTTAAACATAAGTTACCCCCACAAGTCCTCAATTAGGAATGCATGTGCAACTAGTAATGTTGCATCCACAAAACTTGAACTTTTCATATAAGTTCGTAAGCATTGATGTTAACCCCCACATTTTTGGGTTGTACTCGAACTTAGAGTTCATCAACTCTTTTGTAGTTCAATTCATTTATCAAATAGATAATATCCATATTGAATGCTTCGTGAAAGTTTAAGTACTTTCAAAATAGTGGTCGCCAATCCACAATTTATTTCAATTGCGTACTTCAATCCAATTATCTTCAATTTGATCATGCAAATCAAATTAAGGTCATCACATAGACCAACAATGCTCTCAAAACATATACCAATTTAATTGGTTCCACGATTGAAATCAAATTTCAACAATGAAGAAGACTAAGCATCTTGATTCACAAGAATTGCAACTTCTCCAACATATCACATTTGTGACATTTCACAAGATAGTATTATTTCATGTTAAATAATACTTATTCACCATGTTCAAATTTAATGAACGAATCATCCATCGGTTCGATAGTTGTGTTTTCAAAAGATACAACCCAACGAGAGGACACATCTTTCCAAATCAATCTCTATGAAGAGATACTTCTTTCGGAAAATAATCATTTTCAAGAGTCTTGATTTCTCATATGATATGATCCTAGATTATTCCATAATTTTTTCCACCACGTGATTAGGCGGGTTAATACCTATTGTGACAAGATCATATATAGTCATGCTAGAATACAACCATAATTTGCATAAGTCATCTCAATTAATTTCATCAAATTATTGAGGCTTTCCATATTCCAATAAAAGGAATAATCATGAAAGTTTATATACTTTCAATAACTAGTTGGCATTCTTCCAACATTTATACAATCATTGTATAAGTTTATTCCATTTTAGTCAACACATGTCGTGACTAGGAATATCAATATCTTGAGGAACTCCACACACATTTAGAAATATAGTCATTGATCTCAATCTCGATCAATTAAATTAACCAAGACCAAATGGTCAACCATTGATTTGGTACAAACCTTAAACATGTCATATTAGTTCGATAAATTATTGAACAACGTTCAATTGAATTTGATTATTTCTCATCTCAGTATCAATTTCACACGTGTGCAATAATAATTCAGGTTTAACATGCATACACGTACCACATAACAACAAGGGTAATGAAGAACCCCTTCATATTTCATATTTCCATCAAAAGCGAACACAAGGTAAATGACATGAGCATAATCTGATTATTAAATATATTGCATTTTGCATTCAACAGCCACCATTTTAGACCATTCATAAATCATAATTTACCAATAGTTGAATTATACAAATCCAAACCAATGGATGGCATGCACACAGTTTAATATATATATATAAAAGCTTTATTAACTTTAATATAGACATCTTTTGGATCAAAAATGCCAGCAAAGTAACTGTCAATACAAACTGTGAAAATGAAAACTTATATATATGCACAGCACTTTGGCGGATCGATTAACAATTATACACAGAATCATCATATGCAATGGACAAGTATACATAAAAAAAAATATGCCATTCACATACCCACTGATCCGTTGCCGTTAACCAATTTCTGTGTTCATCATTTAAATTGACGGTAAATATATTTTCAGATTGCACGTGAAAAATCAGATTCTAAAGAAATTAGAATATGAAATGCACACATAAACAAACTTCATCTTAAGATTATACGAGATATTACACCGATAATGTGCATATTATATTAATCAAGAACATACCGTGAAATCGAAATATCATTCGATTTATCGAAATCTGATTTGAGAAGATAAAATAGCGATTTACCGACTTCGAATATAATAATATGAATTCTTCATTTCCCAATATGAGTGAACGCATGTTGTTCTTCAATTCAAACCTTTCAATAAAATACATAAATAAATTAACCATATTCTGAAATCAAGCATAAATAAAATTAGAAATGAGAAAGATGAAATGCAAGTGATGCGATCGGTCGAGGCAAGTGTTTGACACTTTTTCCTTAAGATGAATTTGCCCCGCATCGGTGCTAACGGTTTCTAGGCAATCATCTCCCAAGATACAACGACCACGTCAAGTCATAGGAGCACTCCAAATGACTTAGACCAACGAACTCGAACGGAGCTCCCTCTCTACCATAACCATGATTTTGATGCAAGAGAAAATCACTTCTATAAAGTGTTTTATGCAAAAATAAAGTAACCATGATATGAAACTATCAAATGAATTGTTTGTTGTGTAATACATCCAAACACATAGGGAATCCATATATATAGTAGTTGGAACATCCATATCAAGAGACACATCTCTTGAATAATCATAATTATTGGAAGTTACTCATACCAAAAGTCATGCTCTCCAAGAGTCATGATCCATATGAAAAGACACATCTTTTCATCTACATTCTCTAGAATATTCCACAATATTCTACACAATTCCAATAATTTCAAGTATTAAGTGGTTTAAGTTTGGCTTAATTTCTCATTCACCAAATAAGGAATTTCCACTTAAATCATTTCAATTGGTCACAACCAATTTTCAATACAAAATTCCAACAATGTGAACTGCACTTCTTCAAATGCCTTCTCTCTTATTATGTGGAAGCAAGGACTTAACAAGGCCGGTTTATATCACTATTAATGTTTAAAGACAATAGTTAAAAACAAGGTTATATCAACTTATGTGCGGATTTAGCAATAGTTAATGGGACAAAATTACAAAATCTAAGAGAAATTTGTTGATAGAATTTTGGACAACAATAGTACAAGATTAATTTGTCAAAACATGATTGTAGTTGGTGGTGGGCAATAAACGAAGACGAAGGTTGGCCGGTTTATGGTTCAACTTCACCATTGTCTTGCTGTTATTGTAAGTGATAATTCCTCCGGTGGATAGCCAGGCCAGAAGAAAGATTACAGTACGAAGCTTCTAAAATACACAACTGTACAAAGAAATGCACACAAAGCTAATATCTCCATCCATGGTACTCGAGTTGGAACTGAACATGGCATTAAATAAACATTTGGTAAATTGCAAACAGTGGGGCTAAATTTTTCTGAAGACTCCATCAATGATATTACAAGAAAATACTTCATGAGACAGTATTATCTTCAATACAAATCGAATAAAAAAAGGAAAGACCATTATTTGGGAAATCAAAATTCAAAAAACATGATGCACTAAATGAGACTCATAAAGCGAATTGAAAAACCAATTAGACACAAACCACATGTGCGAAAAAACTTTGATAATAATTTCATAATACCATACTCGTTGTCAACATAGACAGTGTGAAATTTTTAGAATAAATAGAATCAACACGAGCAATAATACACATTGTCAAGAATACTAGAGCACCACTAACTTTCACTAAAGCCCTCATAGCTGCTACGTCGTTAGCATCATTTCCAAATGTTCTTGCAATCTATTTTCAACCACGCTTGGTCCACATGTTGTCATTGGACAGTTTAAAAAATAATTTATCTTTCCAATCAACACATTTTGGCTAAAAAAAAAAATTGTACAAACGGCATTATCCATCTATTTTAGGCTTTAGCTCACGCCTTCAATTTACTTCCAGCATTGCGTACGGACTAATTTTTTTATTTCTATAGGTATAAAAATTAGTTACCCACTGAAAGGGGAAATTCAATACATAAATACCTAAAGAAGTCAACTAAAACTATAGCATCACAAGTTGAATACCTTCCAAAATCATGGGCGTCACTAGGCTTCGATAATGCCTTTAGTCCTTCACTGCACTTAGTCACTTACTGGAGAGAAGACTGTATCTAATATAGTTGTACAAGGTCTTATCTCCTTATTACTAGTAGAAGTCTAGGCCGGTCAATCAAGGAAAAACACGAATAACTTGATTCACTAGCCTTGGGCTTCTACTCGGTTTTAGTTCAACGTGTTCGAGATCCCATTTGAGTTCTCTCAACACCTGGACCTCTGCTAGTTCTCGCATCTGAAATAGGAAAATTTCTATGAGAGACCCCTATTGTGCTAGGACTTCTTGCAGAATCAGAAGGATTTCTATTCCCATATTTATTGACCTGCGCTGGTGTATTCTGTTCGCTGCAGGTGCTATCAACTTGTTGAGCACTAAAAATACCATAACTTTTGGCTGTCGATTTGGGAACACCTAGTTCTCTTGATTGCGGTCCTTATTTACAGGAGTTTCTACTCGCAAAGTTTGTTGTGCTTGAGGGGGCATATTCTTATTAAATTGTATTTCCCTCACACGGTTAAAAAACTGGGGGACATGGTTAATTGTGTTTCTCGTACCAGGGCTCATCGAAGGATTCCTGTTTCTTGGATCTCTGGCATATCTGTTTTCTGTCCCTGGTTTTGGAACCTCTGTTGACATGGACGAAGCTGTATGTGCTCTTGCAGAATCAACAGCTGATCCAGAGCTTGCATCTGCTGAAGAGAGTACTGTTACTTTTTCATGTCTTAAACTCTTGGCAAATCCATTTGCATCATCCGCAATGTCAAAATCTTTGTTGAAACCATCCTCTCCCTTGAAAGCAGCCCATTCAGATTTATTGCTGTCAACATCTGCATCTGACAATTTCTCAGGAGTGATATCTTCCTCAGTTTCTGATCCAGATTTCACAGCATCCGTATTTTCTTTCAACTGCAGGTTTCGACTGGAAGGTCTGACAGTTTGGGATGAGACATAAGCTTTTTGAGCAGTGTCGCTTGTCAATTCAGTAGTTTTAGAAACTTTCTTTCCGGAACCTTTCTTAGATGGACCAAACTTGGCATGCCTAACAACCACATAAGCCTGTTTTTTCTCAACTCTTGGTTCACTTTCCACAATGGCAACATCTTCAATCTGATGTAAAGCAACAATTTGTAAGCATACAGAAAGTAAAAGGATTTTCCAATGAGTTAAATTATAGTCATACCAAAGCAGAAAATCGAGATAGTAAACTTTCCAGGTCCAATTCGTCAGAAGGCTCAATGGCTGTACACTATTTTAAAAACCAGAAGTAGAAAGATGAATTAATTTCTCTGTCCATGATAGAATGAAGAGACAATGATATAGTGCATCACATTTTCCTGGCACAATTCTCAAAATCAGATCTCAAAATTTTTCTCTAGTCATTAACAAAGGACAAAGATAACTATCTAAGTGATTCTTGAAGCAACTTAAACTCTTCAACATGATAACAAATTTAAATGCCAATAAAATGGATCGTCGCCGCTAAATGATGTCCTAAAATTGATTACAAGTTTTGATCACTTTGTCCACAAGTGTTTCTATTTTTTTCTTGACACGTGGACACTCATGCTAGAAAAATATCAAAAGAATTTCATATTCCTTCCGGTAACAGAACAAGGCATGTTTTCTACATCTGAATAAGGACGAAATAAGAATACCTTGACTCGATGACCACTTTCCATTAGTCTCTTAGCTGTATGTGCTTTCATCTCAGATCTTTTTGTTTCTGGAACAAACAAAACGAGTAGGAGAAAAAGGTAAATGCCATATTCTTTTGAACAGTCAAATTATAGTTCAAAAGTATCTTATATAACTATCATAAGTTATAAGAAGCTTTATTTTTCTCTTAAAGCAAGGTGACTTTCAACGTTTTCTTCTATGAGCAAAAAAAGTAAGTAATTACATGTAAAGTACACCCAATGATAAAGTTCAGACACCAGTAGGCTAAAGAAAAAAAATTAGACAAGTAATCAATTTATGAAGAGAGATTTTATTCAGATCCTGTTCCCATGAGAGATGCATTATTTTTTAAACTTTTGGAAATGCATATGCATACTTTCCAACTCCAAATCAACAATTAAAAACTGGCATGGTATGTAAAGGACAAATACTAAGCTAAAAACTTACAAGTTTAGCAGCAAACCGAACTTCTTTGCAAGCACCTTTCTTAAGTTCACACTGCAGTAATCAATTAAGTCAACCAAATTAAATAATCAACACACGTAATGCATTCAAAAATCCACATTTTCCTCCACAAAATCAAGTTTATCTCGCTGTTAAATATTAGAAATTCATATCACTTTTGCAAATTTCATCAAACGTAACGGTGAAATCATCCTTCAATGGAAAAAGCTACTGTTAATCTTCTGTGTTAGCATATTGAGTACTAGGAGTTGGTCTCGTCTTAGTCACATATTTCAACCACTCAAGGTTGGGATCCATGATATGACTAAAGACTGAATAGGCAAACGACACAATAATCCGGGTGCAATTTCCGACCTTATAAAATTACAACAATTTTAATATTTCATTATCTTTAAAAGATGCTCAAAACATGCAAATCTTTGATTATGGATGTGACACACACACCCGTGCTCTGTAAATTTGTGACCGAATGTCTCTTACACAATGAACGCGATATGGAAATATCATTCCTAATAACAGGAGAATTTTAGTGAAATTTTTTCCTTTTTAACAAGGAAAAAGGAATAGAAGTTTCTGAAAACCTCATTAAGGTTTCAAAATTACACCAACAGAACTACGACCTAATGTGAAAAAGACATAAGAGTGTTCTCTATCTTTTGATAACATGGAAAGCTAAGTCCTTACATATTTCTTACCTGGAAATTATTTACAAGAAAACTACATCCAAAGGACCAAAGCATTGAAAAAAGTAACCTACCTTGCTTTTAGAACGCTCCTTTTCCTTTACTTGCTCTTGGTACTTCTCTTTGTTGTAGTCCACAATTTTGCATACAGGTGGCTTGGCATTTCTATCAACCTACAAAATGTAAATCAAGAACTTTTACAGGAAAAATAAGCAAAAGATTTAATCTCTCCCTCTCCCACAGCACCAGAAAGTGAGGGAAAAAGTCACTTAGAAACTCTATGCCATCTATTAAGAGTACTAATTCTAGTTACGAGGAGTTATAAAGCTAGCAACGTATTATGATACTTGATTAAGTGACATGAGGTAAAACTATGTTTTATAAACCCCCAACCCCTTCAAATGTCACGTCACTTTCTCCCATGTATCATGAATGTCAAAAGGCAAGATCTTTCTGGAGGAAATCCTTCCAGGAGAGTCTTTTCCAGATAATTGGTCCGACTTAAAAAAAGAAGACCTATTTACTAGAAAGTTTTCCATTTTTCTCTACCAGTTAGCCTGAGTGTCTTGCAACTGCAATACTCTGCTAGCATTCTCTGGAATGAATCATTAATAAGGTTTAGGATTGATTACTTACAATATAGAGCATAGTAGTTACAATGAAGTTGAAACTCTTGCTGGATTAGGCTTTGAAAAATAATTGAGAGAGTGGGATGGTATGTCAGATGTAAGAGTTTCATATGTTGATAATCACCTTTCAAAACAAGTTGAGAGAAAAATTACAGAGTAAAATGACTCTAGATAAATTAGGTCTCTTGCACTGTGTCCCAATAGGCCCGAGTATTTCCAGCCTTTTACTCTATTACTTTTCGTCCTTTCTTCCTTGCACGTTTAGATACACCAACCCATGCTCTCCCTCATTCATTCTTACCTATATTATATACCACGTTCTTCTTTTGCGAAACACACAAGTACCTAGTGATGCTCTTTGCTGTTCATTGTGTGAGATCACATCTCGGTAAAAGAAAAGAGAGTAATAACAACGAAGTATTTGAAACGGAAGAAAACATCTTAGCCTCTATTTGGGTACAAATTTATAAATGGTTTATAAATTAGTCAAAATCAAATTTTAATTTCAACCACACATCCATAAATATTACTCATTATTATCTGAAATTAGGGATGTCAATGGGCCGAGTCGAGCCGGCTCGGCCCATACCCACACGAGCTCGAGCACGAGCCGAGCTCATGGCTCGTTTTGGGCGAGCTCGGCTCGTGCTCGAGCTCGCCCAAGGCGAGCCGCTCGCCGAGCCCCACGAGCCTGCTCGTGGCTCGTCCTAGATGAGCCCACGAGCCGAGCTCGTCTAAATTTTTTTTTTTTCTAATTTTTTTCTCCTAACATTCTATAATCCCCTCCTACATTTTTTTTTTAAAATAATAAGAACAAAATTTTATTTGTTGAGTTTTGTTTTTTGTTTACTCTTTTATATTTTATTAAACATAAAATATACACATTTTATAAACAATTTTTTTTTAAAAATAAACACTCCTCCTTTATCCGGACTTGGGACCGGCTACTTCAATTTCGAGTAGGCGAAGTTAAAAATTGTACACTAACAACTTGTTACGTGTACAATTTTTTAAAAAAAAATTATAAAGGTATGAAATAATGAAAATAAAATTTTGTGATAAATGCGGTGAAATTAAATATCACTTACTTGATTACATGCAATTTCGGCATATTTATGTTGAATTCGATAATTAGCGTCTTCCCAATCCTTCACGCACATTAACGCTTCCAAAATATCTTCTTTTAGTCGATTCCTGACCTCGGAGAGAACCCTCTTCCCTACACTAAAAGCAGACTCCGAAGCTACAGTGCTAACCGGAGGTGTTAATAGATCTTTTGCCATTGCAGAAACTATTGGCCATCGGCGTTTGTTATTTCGCCAAAATTCAATGACCTCTTCTGAACTTTTCCTAACTGATTTGTTACTAGGCAAAGTATGACTAAAGTAATCAATTAATTCAGATGGCAACGCATTTGGATTAGATAGATTAGTACTTGAAGTTTGAGTACATGCAGTGGAAGTTAAACTACTGCTACTATTAGAGGAACTACATGCATATGCAGTTGAATCATATCTATATGAGTTCATGTTTTCGAACAAATTTAAAACTTCAGCATCGTCATCCGTTATATTAGTGGGATGAACAGTTGGAGGTACACGAGTAATATGTGTACCCATTCATGAAGCATATAATTCATACATTTCAGTTAACGTTTGTTCCAAATTCTTATAAGTAATAGGCATATTAAAAATTAAAGTATTCGAAATTTGATCAATTACAAATTTAGTACCCGATAAATTATATCGGGGGTCCATGACGCATGTTAAAGGAAATAATATGGGCAATTCTTCCCAATATTTTCTAAATTTTAATTCCATCGAATATATAACCGCTTCAAAATCGGGATCATTTTGAAATCTCTTAAAAGCCCTAGCAGTTATATAAAGACGTTCAAGAACCATACAACTAGTGGGATAATAAACACCAGACAATATATTTGTAGACTCATAAAAACTTGTCAAGAAATTTTTAATTTTAAAAACTACATTCCAATCGGATTCATTCAAGATGGTATCGTCTTCGTCTCTAACATGCCTATTGTTATAAAATTCGGTAATAAACGCTTCATAACCTTCACATGATTTTAATAATAAGTAAGTTGAGTTCCATCTATGGCCTACGTCAGTAATAAATGTTTTAGTATGTGTATTCCCACCTTCCTCACAAAATTCCTCAAATGCTTGTTTCCTACTAGGTGTAATCGTGATATATATAAGTGCATTCCTAATTCGGTTAATTTCATCATTCACATGTTTTAACCCGTCTTGTATTATTAAATTAAAAATGTGGCACACACATCAAATATGAAATAAATAACCACCGAAATCAGGTTGAAGTACTCTATGCAATTTATCGATAACAACCTTATTTACAGTAGCGTTGTCGAACGTAAAAGAATGAATTTTACTCTCACATTTATATTCTTTCAATATTGTTTGAGCATTGTGCGGGTACTCAACAATTTAAAAGCAATAATTTTTTTATGCATGACCCAAAGTGGGTCTATATAGTGTGCGTTGCAGCTATATAACCTCTCTTATTAATCCCTTCCCACATATCTGAAGTTAACGATATCACACCCCCATATTTTTCTAAATTTAAAATTAATAGTTTCTTTGAATTCATAAAATATTCAATTGTATCAGACCGAAGAGTATTTCGACTTACCCCAACGTACCTCGGTTGAAGATATTGTTTGACGTAGTTAACAAAATGTTGGTTGTCAACTATTGCTAGTGGCAACTTCGCCGCGACAATGAATTTCACCATTCCCGTTCGAGCTTCCTCCTCTGAATACATCCACGTAAAAAGTGGCGTAGTTGTAGCACCGGCGCTTGAAGTTCCAAACTGTAGTTGCGTTTGACCAGCTGGAAGAAGCCCATGTTTGGCCGCACATGTTTTGTAGTGATGGTTGAGGTGGGTGGTTCCAATGGCTCTTTGCCATGCCAATTGTTGTTGGCAGTATTTACATACTGTTTTGGTTTCTGAAATTTCATCAACCACACGACCAGTTTGAACCAATTTAAAATGGTCCCAACATTTTGCCTGCTTCTTTCCCTTTCTCTTCCCTCTTGCATCGGGAATATTTAATGAATGAATATGTCTTGGTATGTTTATACGTAGATGACATACTAATTATGAATAATAATAATAATAATAATAATAATAATAATAATTCGAACTAATAAAATGATGTTAACAAGCAAGTTTGAAATGAAGGATTTGAGTGTCGCTGATGTTATATTAGGAATTTAAATCTCTAAAACATTCCAACATCTCATATTGTCTCAATTTCACAAAATTGGGAAGATATTTGATTAGTTCAAGAAATATGACATTATTCCTAGGAAGGCACAAATTGATGCTAGTGTGCATCTGGTTTAAGACACTGGTGATTATAAGTCTCAGGTGGAATATTCTCGAAATAGATACTAATTAGAGCACAAACTATTATTGCAAAATCAAGATACAATTAGAAAAAAAAAATAAAAAAATCTATATTCAGCAAATTGCACATTGCAATGTTGAACAACATTAAGATAAATAACAAAGATGAAAATTGCAATTAGGGTTGAGAACATCGTTTAATACCAAAGATATTCAACAATTAATTTGCAATTTGCTTAAAACGACTTTTCTACCTCTTTTTAGTAATAAAATATAGCGCCTTTTCAATTAATTTCCAATTTTCTTAATTTACTTCCAATTAATTAATAATACTGCTTAATCCCAGTGAGCTTATGCATTTAGTTTGGGTTCTCATTTTCTTCTTTAGCCGTTCGTTCGGGCTTCACAATGGAACAAAATTTGTACCTCTAGTTCTATTATTAATTTAAGGGCATGTTTGATAGCCCAAGATTTTCCATGGAAAATGGAAAACATTTTCCAACTTTATATTTTACCTTGTTTGATAATAAAACTTTTCCATGGAATTACTTTTCTTGATTTGCTTCACACAGGTGCAATTTCCTTGAATTGATGGAAAACCAATTCCCACCAATTCAGCCAACTGTTTTTTTATTTAATTTTTTTTTTGGCAATGGAAAGAAGAGTGGATTATTTCAAAAATCACAGAACTTATACCATCGTTACGGACTGCTCACCGAACTTCATTCTGCTTCACGGTACTCACTCAACTTTGACAGCTACCTCTCCATCCACCACTGTCAAAAAATCAATTTGTTGGACGCTGACATGGCGGAAGGAATTTCTAGGTGGCGTCTGACGACCATTAAAAAATTATAAATAAGCAAAAACATTGTTTCATCACTCATCCAACTTACTCCAAGTCACAGTTTACTCATCGAATTTCAAAATGCTTCCCAATGGTCACTCATCTTTGAGATATTGCACTCCATCCATTATCCGTTATGTTTCGTTCATTTCGTTGCTAATGTTCGCATAGAAAATTCACATAATAAATTACAAATGTCAGAAAAATCACAACTCAATGAAACTATCAATTTACTAAAATCAACATGTGCGAAACATGACTTCCACGGCCTCATAAACTTTTTTCAAATCCAATAAAACGTCCTTAGTTATTTTTTAGAAATATCACTTTTATAATTCGAACGTTTATTATGTGAAAAATAGGTTTCAATCTAAAGCTGAAAATCAGAAACTTAACTTGATTTGTGAAAATATTGTCTATATTTCACCGATTTTACTTCTAATTGTATTCAATTGATCATATGGTGATTTCCATGTGTTGATAGTTTGGTCGAGTTATAATTTTTTTGATGATTTTAATTACCTGTGAAATTTTCGGACAATAAATTAGCAATGAAGTGAATAAAATATAACAAATAATGGATGGAGTGCAATTCTTAAAGATGGATGACCATTGAGAAGTATTTTGAAGTTCGATGAGTAAACTGTGACATAGTGTAAGTTGGATGAGTGATGAAACAATGATTTTGTTGATTTATAATTTTTTAACAGCCGTCAGACGCAACCTAGGAATTTCGTCCGCCACGTCAGCACCCAACAAACAGATTTTTTGACAGTGGTGGATGGAGAGGTAAATGACAAAGTTGAGTGAGTACTGTGAAGCAGAATGAAGTTCGGTAAGCAGTCCGTGACGATGGTATAAGTTCAGTGATTTTTGAAACAATTCACTCATGGAAAGAAATTCTATCCACAATTGTGAAAAAAAAATTCCCTTTAATGGACAATTTCTATGAAAAATAAAGTCAAACGAATACCAAAAAATCCAAAATTTCAACATTTTTCAAGTAGAAAATTATACCAATAAAACACAATTAATTACAATTTCCAATAAAATAATTTTTAGACAATTCAATTCCCTGAAATTCATTTTCTTTTCTCCCATTTTCCACATTTGCAATTAAATGGACCCTAATTGCTTTTCTACTGCTCTTCTGTTCTAAAATTTGACAAGAAAAAATTGTTGCAGTACCAAAAGGAATGGAATAAAGCCTATAACCTACGTCCACTTTAGAACAATGGAGAAGAAATTGAGCCTATCTCAACAATAGCCCGGGCTTAAAATTGATGGCTTACTTAAAAGCTCACTTAAAGACACTTTACGGCCAATAATTCTATATGCATCTTTTTGTCTAGAGCTACTAAAAATGAATATCATATTTAGATAGTGAAGTGATATTTCTCACTTTAAAAATGATCGTGCAAGTTCTAAATTATGACGTCACACTTAAAAAGTAACTTAAAGATACTTTACGAACAAAATTAACGACTTGTATAATATTCACAAAACATCCAGCTTCTTAATTTACTAGATCAAAGCATTCCAATGAAGGAGGTTGAAAGGGTTGAACCTTGAAATTTAACGGTAGACTTTTGTTAGGAATTTACAGAGCAATCCAAACACAATATTTAGCATAACAGAGTTCTGCAGGTTCACTTTTAACCAATATCAGTTCAATAACCAATCTCATAACCAGCATACCATAATGTAACCAAACTACTGTATAATAATAGCATATTGTAGGCCACAGTTCACAGCAATCAATCGCTCAAACCAGTATACATTTACATATACAGAAATCAGCAGAAAACATGAACTATAGAAACCGAAAGCTAGAACATCGAATGTATAGAAACAAGAATAAAAGTTTAGAGCTTCACTTCCCTTTTTCAGTAGTTCATTTCGGCCGAATGCATAGGCTCAGGAACAGCTTCCATGCTATGCAAAAACGCCATCCAGAGAGAGTTTAGAATGAACCAATGTCTCCAACAACTTGGCTAAGGTCATTGATTCAAAGGAATCTCCCAAGGCAGCCAAGAACCCCTAAATCTGACCTAACCCTCTGGAATAAGCCGAATAACTCAACCATGTTCCAGGTCTGAGCATCACACATGTATTTCCCTCAAGAATAGGTTACCAAGGCCAATTTAGGGTGTAGCAAGGGGAGGAATATGGGTGTCGATAGAGAGCAGAAGAACTCACAACATCGAAGAGAGAACGAGAGAGCAAGAAGAATTATCCAATAGTCAAAGCCCAAATGAAATATCAAGAGAGGAATTAATCCCTAACTGTAGATCTAAATCAAGGGCCACAAATAATCCTCAACAAGCACACGATCCAGGTCACACCTAAGCTACCAGTCGGTGAGTGACACCTAAGCAACATTAGGTATGGGTAAAGAACCAGCCCAACTAAGTTAGGAGAACCACTTAAGCCCAATAAGCCCACAACTTTAAGAGTCACACTCAGTATTCTAGATAATCACTTTTATCCTTAGTCTAGAGCTACTTAAAAAAAATAAAATTATACTGTAATGTCACTAAAAAAATTAGCTTATGAAACTACTAATCTCTTGACAACAGCAGTACTAACTTTGTTTTTATTCACTGTATAACGTTCAGTCCCGTAATCACATGATTTCTAGCCGTTTCTCTAAACTCGACAATAATTAATTATAAGCAATCAACTTAGATAGTATACTAATAATTTATTCACCTTATCACCACTTTCTAAATTGATTAAATATATTGCCCACTTTTTGTTCACACCTATTATAAATACACTATCTGTTTCCACTCTATGCAACTCCCAACCTAAAAACTTCTGTTCTACACAACTTTTAGGATATATATATACATAAAAATCTCTCTTTTTTGAAGGTTTGTCTGAAGATTTTTGAAGGAAAAATGGGTGGAAATTCCCCCTGCGCTTCATGCAAGCTGCTTCGACGCAGATGTGCCCAGGATTGCGTTTTTGCTCCTTATTTTCCATCCGACAATCCTCACAAATTTGCCATTGTTCACAAGGTTTTTGGTGCCAGCAATATCAACAAAATGTTGCAGGTCTCTCTCTACATCTAGATCTCTCTCTCTCTCTCTCTCTCTCTCTCTCTCTCTTAACATGCAACAAATACACAGACAAAAGGTTCTATGCATTTTGTTCAACTTTCGTATAAACTTGCATTTGTTCTTTCTTTAGGTGATGGTGGTGAGTGTTGTGGGTTAATTTTTGGATTAAGGTCAACATATGTTTGGTAAGTTGACCTAAAACGTTAGACAGAACTAAAGATTATAAGAAAAATAGGTTAAAATCTTGTTTATTAGTTATACTGGTATTCCTAACTAGTGCTGCGTACCAAAGTGTCCATAAGGCTTACTATGTTAGTCTTATTTCAATAATGCTGCTTGCATACGGTAGTTGACAGGGGCTTTTGACAGGTGCTGTGTTGGCGACAGTATGGATGTTTTATTTTTTTCAACTGTTCAATAAAATGCTGCCATGGAGTCCCCTATATTTTAATTGTGTCACTGACCTTGTCTATGTAGCATGATCTTGTAATTGGATTGAATTCATTTCTTCACTCTATCTACTTATACTGTGTAGTTCAGTACCATGTCTTAAGCTTGTAGGAGTACTGTCTAACATGATTTTTTCTCTATACTACCAGGAGCTCCCGTTGCACCAAAGAGCGGATGCAGTGAGTAGTCTAGTATATGAGGCGAATGCACGAGTAAGGGATCCAGTTTACGGTTGCGTTGGTGCCATATCTTACCTGCAAAACCAGGTCTCTCAACTGCAGATGCAACTGGCTGTGGCTCAAGCAGAAATCCTTTGCATTCAGATGCAACAAGAACCAGCTCCAATTACTACTAATCCAATACTGTTGGAGGCAGATGACGATAAATCATCATTTTTCCTTCATCAAAATAATCTTCCTCAGTTCCTTAGCTATTCCCCTTCTAACAATGTAATTTATGACCCTTTCAAGAAAGAGGCCCTTTTTGGACAAGACATGATTTCTTAGTTAAACAATTATATAATGAAAATATAGCATTTTGCGTTTCAAAAATATTGAGTCTCGTCTGAATCATCATTTTTCATGACTATTAGGCTATACTTTCATTTACATTCCATTATCTTGTTAATATGTATTTGAGTCGTGTGTGTGTGTGTGTGTGAGAGAGAGAGAGAGAGAGAGAGAGAGTTGGGACAAAATACATAGTGGCTAATATGAACACAACACCTAATGTAGTACAAAAAAGGTTAGTGGGTTAATTATTGGATAAGTACACTGGACATTTGTTTACTATAAGGTTTAGTAATGTATAAAACAAATTATCGAATCAAGATGATGCACTCTCAAACTTATTATAAGATACATAAATTTGACCTACAAATAGAGACACCATAACTTAATTAGGTATACAAATGATAAAACAAGTGGTTAATTTACTATGCATGAATTTGTAATATGTTTAGTACGTGACATCGAACAAGTTAGCTTCTTTTTTATTTTTCATAATATCCAATGCAGTATCTTATCGAACTTGTTTAACTAAATATTGAATTTTATCTTGTTATACGTGAATCTTAAATATTACTACTACTTGTTTCATATGTTAATATGAATGATCTCATATATTGTTAAGACGTCTTTTATACTTTAAATTTCTAATTGGAAAATGGGCTTTTAAGTTTTCCCGACGTAGCAAATTTTTCTTAAACTGGTTTATATATTTGTCGTTAACTTATGTTAAATCAATTAGCTCCAATATATGTGGTGCACTCTGCTCTTTAATTTGTTTATTGTAAAAATATCAATGCTTGCAAATGTATAAACCATTATTCCCAAATTAACTACATGTGAGAGAGAAAGGGAGATATGAAAAGAAGATGCTTGTAGTTTTATCAAACGGACATGAAAGAAATTAAATTCAACAAAATATTGTGAATTATGAACATTTTAGTACCTTGTTCATTTTTATTAAACTAAGTCACAAATTCTCCCGTTTACATTATTGATTTTAGAGAGAGAGAGAGAGAGAGAGAGAGAGAGAGAGAGAGAGAGAGAGAGAGAGAGAGAGGAGACAGCAATTCTTTCTAGTTGACTTGTTCACGTGAAGCAAGAAAGTGCTTGGTTCATGGGTGAGTTTACCTAAAAGACGGAATTTAATTATATATAATGCATATTTTTGTATATGAAATTTATCACGCAGATACAAAGAAAACAACATAGTTACGCCTTACTCAAAAAGATTCCTCATTGAGTTTGTAAATGTACAAACTTTGTTAAAGTCAAACTAACGAACTTTCTTATTACTATCATAAATTCTTGCTTCGACGGTCTGAACATTTTTAGTGTTTTTTAATTAACTTTTTAATGTATTTTAGTCTCTCTTCTGGACCTTCCCCCACTGAGATCTGCAATTGTCTGATTATTGTATTTTCAAAGATACTTCAACAACTATGATTTGGCATATTCTGATTCTTTTCATTCATCACGTCCTTGTAAATTTTTTTATTTTCATGAAACCTATCAACTTTCTTTACATTTAAAATCAATTTACAAGTTGTAGGCCCCTATTTGATAGAAATTAAAATCTAAATTTTTATCAAAATTAAAATCAACAATTAATTTTAACAATATATTGTATGGGACCCACAACTTTTTAACCAAACAATTCATCAACGTTTCTCAAAATCTGCTAAAAATCTAATTTTATAGTCCACCAAACAAGGGAATATATCATGTAACGGACTTGTAGATCTCATTAAGATTTTTACGATTTATTTTTATGTGCAGAGTTCCAACCTTCGCCTTCCTATGCTCGTATGTGCTAAATCGTATCTAGTTTGCTAAAGGAATATCAGTTTATATCAAGCTCCACAGGGAAGCTCGTTTTAATAATAATAATAATAATAATAATAATAATAATAATAATAATAATAATAATAATAATAATAATAATAATCACGCATTTGAATTGGACAAAAAAAATTGTAGAATTTATGTTAGAAATGAATATTCGAGGTTTAATATGGTCTTAATTTGAACTTCAATTAGGTCGAGCAATAGTTTAGACGTGATTAACTTCAGATCATGTCTATATGTATGGATTGTTCGAAACTTTATGGACATAACATGAAGAAAACTGCTATTCCTGACCAATTTTAAGCTTAGAAAGTACATTGCATATAAAGTTGAAAAGAAATAATCAAATTTTTTCATCAAGAAATAATTTTCGTATCAATATTTGAATGTCGCATCTGATAAACCTGATCCCAATATGTATGATAGAATCGAAGTCATTCTTGAATGATCAATTCAAGATTTTTGACTCTTGAATGTATATATTTTTTGATTTAAGAAATTAAGTTAAGAGCATCAAACTATTCAAACTCTTCATTATAATGGGAGCATGTTGGTTTTTATCTTATGCAATACTTCTTTTATATATTAATAATAAGCCCCCACAATGAGAAAAAGTCCAGCCATAGGCATGTTTAGGCTTGTGACCAACAAGAATTATTGGAGTAAAGTTTCAAGAAAAAAGAATGCAAATGAAGCATCCAGCCAACACAATCCCTTGTATTATGATTATTATTATTATACAATAATATTAAAAACTCGGCATGAAAAAAAAAATTATATGCATTAGACTTTTGAAGTGAGTTTGATCGTACAAATATAAGAACGATAAATTTTTTGTCTGTTAACAAAAAAGGGGTTTTTATTAAAATAAAATTATTCTAACATACACCCACCATTAGGTGATTATGTTCATGTTCTCTATAGTACCCAACGGAAAATCATATCATCATTCACACTAGCTAACAATTATTAGGCAATTTGCACTAAAAGTCATATAGTAAAACATGTTATGATGTGAGGATTATGGCATTTAAAGTTTCTATTAATAGTCTTTCTTAACAAAACGACATCGATATATTAGACTTTTCGTACACATATATAACAAATCTTTCTTAAATTTTTTTAAAAAAGTGCACACACTTACGTTAAATCTATCAACCTCGAATTTTGATCTTTTCTGAAGAAAAGTGAGGAGATTTGTGGAACTATTTTCCTTTTGGAGAGCTCGAGGTCAATATGCTTCCAAATGGATGCTTGTTTCTTTTTCTGTTTTTCTACATTCTTTTGTTTTCGTTTTTTTATGTAGATGTTTGTGTAGACAATTTTTTATTGCCTGTCTGCTTTTATATAATTTTTGGACTGTCAGACCCGCCCATGAACATTGCGGTTGGGGCTCACAAAAATTATATTATAATTTAGTTTTAATTAAGTTATTCAATTTGTTTACATGTAAACCTCCCGTTAAGATTTGATATTCCATCTTAAAAGGTTAACTTTATTAAGAAGAGTAGTCCAAACTCTTATAAATTGGTCTATGTTTTCATCTTTATTCGATGTGAAATTTTATTCCTTAACATACTCTAGTGGTGGCTCGTTTGAGCATACCAATCTTAAAATCCGGGTGTTCAAATTTTTTTTTTTAATTTTAATCGGATCAAATTGTTCGTTAGAATTTAACGGGTTCTAATACCATGTTAAGATTTGAGATTCCATCTTAAAATGTCAATTAAGATTTGAGGTTCCATCTTAAAAGATTAACCTTATTAAAAGGAGTAGTCCAAACTATTATAAATGGGTCTATATTTTCATCTTTATTCGATGTGGTTAGTTATTTCTTTTCTAAATCTCACATTCTCATTTTATCTCCTCTCTTGATTTTCTAATAGGGATTTAACAGATGATAAGTTCTTTTTCTGTACTTCTGTTCTTATGTATTCGTAAGGGAGTTAATGGTGTTCCCATGTTTTAGCTAAGCTAGCATTTTCTCTATTCCAGGAACGTGTCTGAGTTGTTGAACCACCCCATTGTAAGTCTTCTTTGAGCAATTCCCCAAGTACATGGGCATTACAGGCCCCTCTCATTGTAGCCGAGGCCCCACCTCTGTATTAAAAAAAAAACTGTGGCCCATCCCCGCCAATGTGTGTTGTCTGGCAGGGGCCTGTAAATCAGGCCCTTGTACTTGTAGCAAGACTCATCTTCTTTCTAGTGATGCTCAAGAATGAATTTCTGTTAGCTTGATTTAACCTAAAAAAAAAATGTTCTATAAAATTCTTATTTTTAACTTTTCTCCAATTGAAATATTGTTTGAGGTGATTAAATAGGCTAAAAGTATGATTATTTTATGCGTAATTTTTTTTCCTGATTATGGAATATAATTATGAGTCCGTTCGAGCCCATTATTCAAAATTATAATGAGACGAATGGCAGTTTTTTAGAGAATACGTGGTTGATGAGGAGAGAGAAGAAAATGAATTATAATTTAATGAGAAATAATGGGCAAACAGGCTATAAAAGAGAATATGTTTCAATTATAATATACAATTGATGTTGAATTCTGCATGGAGAATTGAAATGTAGAAATATAGGTTCAGCTGTATGCCATTCATTCAAAGTAAATGCATTTATAGTCTATATAAATGATAAGATTACAATTACAAAATTCAAATTACAAATGCTAAAGCCTTATACGTCGATTATATGTTGTCTTTCAGTTGTGATTTAACATCCCAAGCTGAAAACTCCATCCAATGATAATGAATAGACTCCCACAAGATGGAAATCCTATTATAGATTCTGTTATGCCTTGAAAATCTAGGACTCAAACATTGGCTCAAATAACCTATGTGGCGAAAGACTCGGGGAGGGGGGGGCCACGCCTCATACATTGACATGGGACGACCCCGTTATACCAGGCGAACCACTTCAAGTGTGAACGGCCCACTTTCTCCTACATAGAAGACCTGGACCGACCCCGATATACGCAAGCGAACCACTTCAAGTGTGAATGACTCGCGTTTCCCTACATTGAAGACCTGGACCGACCCCATTACACACACACCCTAGTGCAAGACTGGTCCAGGATGAGACGGTGACGAGATCTTGAACAGATCTCGTGCCATGTGATTAACAAAACAACTAACCACCGCCGTCCTATTTAGTCAAGTCTAAAGTTCAAACTAGGTCTTATGGATACAAAAGTGGTCTTAGCATTTAAGGCTATGATTGATTGATGTACATGACAAGATAAGGCAGTCGTTTGGATAAGGCCATGCGCACTATCATCCAGCGAACCCCATTCATTTTGTCCAAATATAAAAGCTCACACTCAGTGTCATTCAAAGGTAATGCAAGTTTAGATTCTCAAAGTTATATTCTGGTTCCACACACATTTTACTCTTCCACCCTAAAGACGACCCCCATTTTACTTTGAAGGCTCACGTTAAAAGCTCTCTCACACTCATAATTACTCATCCAACTAACTTGACCGTTAGAGTATGCGCGGCCAACTCCATCCATTCTGGAGAAGGCCACGTGTGATTAACTGTTTGTCCAAGTGTGCAGGAATCCAGCTTACATGGACATGAGAAGTTTTGAAATCTGTGGGCCACATCATTGGTACATTCTTTTGGGTCAATAGATTCCTCCAATATTGGGAAGCAAGCCACTGAACTTAGTGAGGGTGTCAACCCTTGGATCACTAGAAGATAGGTAGATGAAACCAAAGAAACCATGTAACACGATTATGAACAAAGTAGTCACAATGTTCTTCAAAAGGGAGTGAAAGATTGAATTAACATATAGATAAATAGCCCCAATGTCGTCCATTAAAATGGTATGTCACTGGGGACAACTGCATCCCAAGTTTATGGAGGAAGTGTTTGATCTAAAAGATCTCAGTTGAGCACGAAGACAATGGATGGTACTTAGCCTTAGTGGAGGATTGGACAATCTGTTTCTTGGAACACCAAGAGATGTTAGTGCCACCAAGATAGACAATGTATCCTGAAGTGAATCTACTACCATCGAGATTTCCAGTCCAATTAGCATCAGTGAATGTTAGACAGATTGGAGCGTTTTCAAAATACCATGATGGATAGTTTGTTTGAGGTAGCAAAGGATATGTTATACACAAAATAAATAACAAATAGTGAATGACTATGAACAATTACATTTTGAATATTATGTGA
Source organism: Fraxinus americana (assembly GCA_035079005.1). Classification (NCBI taxonomy): domain Eukaryota; kingdom Viridiplantae; phylum Streptophyta; class Magnoliopsida; order Lamiales; family Oleaceae; genus Fraxinus; species Fraxinus americana. The sequence continues at coordinate 28,713,176 of CM068711.1, read as the reverse complement.
ATGTAAAAAATGGACAACCAACTGTGGTGGCGACGCTCTTTGCGTTACTGGAAGCTTCTAATAAGGAATCCGGAGTTTTGTATAAAAATGAGGAATGCAAGTTCTATGGTCAATCTTCTCGAACAACAAAGGTTTGTGATATACATGAAAGAAAGATAAGCAGGCGCGAAACAACCTGATCAACAAGATTTTGCAAGCACATGGTATTGTACTCAAGTAATAAAGAATGAGTAAAGTATCATTCCCACGAGAACTAAGTACTTAATTTAATTTCCAATTGATGCCAAAGTTAAATTGAATAGCAAGATTTGTTTATGAATGAGTTTTATATTAACAATCTAATATTATACTATAAAACATCTGGACAGACGCTTCTACAGGCAGACCCCATTGACAGAACTGGGCAGGACAAGGCAGTGGCAAGATCCTAATGGACCCCACACGATGTGAGTTGACAAGACAACTCACTGCCATTGCCGTCGCCACCATCCTATTTGGTCAAGTCTAAAGAACAGGCTATGCTTTATGGACACAAAAAGGGTGATAGCATTAATGCAATGATTGATTGATGTATATGACAAGAAAGGGAAGTCGTTTGGATGAGGCCACATGCGCTACCATCCAAGTGACTCCATTCATTTGGTTCAAGTATAAAAGCTCACACTTAGTGCCCTACAAAGGCAATGTAAGTTTAGACTTTCAAAGTTATATTCTTGCTATACACATTTTAGATTATTGACTCCTAAGCCGACCCCCTTTTATTTATACCTTGTCGAACTTATTTTCCTTCTTTCGAATGTATAAAATAAGTCACCACACTCATACAACTATTGTGCATATATAAGTAGAGAAAAAGCAATGTATATAAATTATTCAATAACTCAAAAAGCATTTTAATGTCAACAAAGTAAAACTAGAAATTAAAATACCTCATCACAAGGTTCATCGTTCACCTAGAACATATAAATCTAGCCTAACATGATAGAAAAAAATAAATAAAAAAAGTTAGTAAAGAATGATAGCAACAATTTAGATTCTTGAATTGATTCTTCACATCGTGATGTTATTCTCCTTGTTTGTGTCTTGATTTCTCTCTCAAACGCCTCAAAAGTCTCCTCCCATGTCTGCTTAGGGTTTGACGATGGCTTACGAGTTTATATAGTTGCCAAAAAATTGGTTTCTATAAGAGTTGTAACGAAATAAAGAAACTAGAATTTTCACGCCCCGATTGAACCATGCGGCCGCATGGTATATTCCATGTAAATGCATGGAACAAAAAAATTCACTCCTCTAATTGCCTGACTGCATGTGTACGGCCGCGTGGTAGAAACTACATGGTAGAGTGACTTTTCCACCGGACAACTTTCAATATCTTGGTCATATCTTTCTCTTTCGATATTCGATTGAGGTGATTTAAATTGCGTTGGAAAGCTATCTCAAAGGGCTACAAATAGTCCAGAGATATAAATCTTCAAATTTGAACGTCTTCTATTTCAAAAATGGGTCTCAAACTAAGACTGAAAATTCGAAACATAACTCTTTCGGTTAGAAGTTGATATGTGATAGCACTTCCACTATATTTCATCTATTTGGCTTCTTTCATCATCCAGTTGATGCACAACACTCTCAAATATTCATCGTGAGATCGACAAAACTTTTCAATAATTGCACTTGAGTCTTCAAACTTTGATTGTGCTTCATTTTCGTCGTTTTTCGCTTGTTTTTCCAAATTTTCACCACGTTCATCAATGTTGTCCTGCAAAACACAAATTACATTGAATTAAGCTATATTCCACATATTTATTAACAATTATCCATGTTTAGGCCTACAATAAGTGTGTACAAATGCATTTATCAACTCCCCAAACTTGAACTATTGTTTGTCCTCAAACAACTTAATTCCGCATAAAATGTGGTTAGACAACCTACCGTAATCTCTGGATTGGAACTTAGTACTAAACCAAATGATCAACTACAATAGTGCATAATCAAATCAATGTTATATGCATAACTAGACGTGTATGAATGTGAAAACTCATGCTAACATATTAAGATCACGACTAGCTCAACATCCAAACCAGAGTAGTCAAATATTTCCTTACTTCACTCGAGAGGTGCACATGCCCCCAAACTTATTCTTTTCACTCTATTTTCTCGGGGTGCATTCTAAGTTGAACTTATTCAATTCTGTTCCTTACCATCTCTCAGTTTGGATGAATCATACTATCACAATTTCACACTTTAATAAGTAGAGGTTCTCCTATTTTTGATTTCTTTAACCCTTGAGATTAAACTAAGCTAGTTGCCTCGCATTAAAGATTTAGTCTTATCAACTGAGTGTCTAGAGCTAATCAATGCATTTCATACACAAGAGTGCATATGTAATTCATCAATAAATAGATACCATTTTTTTCTTTTCTTTTATATAACATCTTTCATTTGCTTTCTATATAACCCCTGTAGCAAGATTTAAGCCGATGACTCCCAAGTCAGATGATCATAGGGTACCAAGTTTTAAACCCTTACAGGCTTAATCACTCGAGTTATACATGCTCGAATAGATTTCTTTGTTTATTCAATGATTAGTGCAATACCCATTTTCTTTTAGACACCCAGTTTCTAAAACTAAACCCTAATTTGAAACTTTCACCTCGTTTTCATCTCATTGGTTTTAAACAATCCACGCATGTTATCATGCATGGAGCCCCTACTCATCTCAGTGTTCCCTTGTAACAGTTCATTCACCTCCAAACTATTCTAACAATTGGTCATGGTTTAGCACAAAAGACGATTTTCGGGTATATTTTCTATGTTCAACTATTTCTAAGCAATGAGTTAAATCATTAGCCCAATATGCATGCATGAGTGTCATGCGCAAATTAAATCAAGTCTCACATAAACATGTATTGATCAATCTAATAATGCACTGTTTTCATCATTCATGGTCTAAATATAGTCCAATAGAAATCATCATGGTTGACAGAATTGTTAAACCCACACAAGCACACAAAATCCCAAACTATTACTAAGAATGACGAAAAACCAATTTTTTTCACACAAAAACTACAGTAACATGATGAATGACATATTGACATATTCCCACCCCCAAACGTATACAGAATATTGTCATCAATGTGCATAGGATAAGATTGGACACCAAATTTGAATGACAATGCGAATAAAAAGCAAAAGAAGGGAGAGAGGAAACTCCTCAGATCAAAAAGTAGGGGTGGTGGAGATGGAGAAAGAAAACTGAATTCGAAGTGTCGTCTGCTAGAAGTGGGAGTTACTTTCGCTCAAAAGGTATCTTCGTGATCTAAATAGATGATGAATGATCTGTAATTATCAAAACTAAAGAAATTAAACATGGTTCTTATGTTAATATCATAGATGGAATAAATAAATAGGTAAAAAAAATGAAAAGAACTGTTGGGTTGCCTTCCAATAAGCACTTGTTTAGAGTCTATAGCTCGATTATATGGCGGCTAATCACATGCACCTAAAGAAGGCTTTTGATGCCTTGTCCATTTTTCTTCTTTTTGCTTTGATCCACTTTTCATTTGATATCTACACCTCTTCCTTGTCATTTTCAACATAATAGGACTTGTCTATTCCATCCGACTCAACTTCAACTATGTAGATTTGTATCTTCTCGTCAGGTTTAATCACAAAATCAATTTTTGGACAATCAATAAAGTCGAAAAAATGTGAGGTTATTTCCTCCTTATTGATCGCCTCATCCTTGTTTAGCTCCATTGTAATTAAATTTTCACTCGTTTTTTGCTCTTCTTCAATTGTTGAACTCTCATCGGGTAGAATGATTGGTCCGCAATCTAAATCCATGGGCAATGAAAAATCAGTCCCGACGGCCCCTTCAAGTGGATTGTAACCCCAATGTTGAAATTCTTCCAAGTACATCCAATCTCCCAAAAGCTTCTCACTTTCATCCAACTTGACCAGTTTTTCGAAATACGTTGCAATTACCTTTTCTTCAAATAGAGGAGGATCATCTCCTATAAGTTTGATGTCCTCATCCCAATTTTAAAGAATAAAATCTCTAACGAGCATGTACCCTTCATTATTTTTGTCAATTGTTTGCTTCCGGCACCTTAAATATTCTCTAAACCTCATAAGTTTCGACGTGTGTAAACTAGAGTGCAAGAACAAACATTGCCCAATACAATGCATTGCATAGCAATTATCACAACTCCAGTATCCTCCAAGCATATCTTTATAATATATGTAGAGATTATTCATTGTAAAAGTTCCATTACCTCACCAAGTTAGAATCATTCAATTATCTAAAAAAGTATATGAAGCGAGTGTAAATACAAAATAGATTAATAGTACGGGGTTGACAAAAAAAATAAAAGTAATAAAATAAAATAAAAGTTTGAATTAATGTCAAAGTAAATAAAATCAAACTAATGTTAAATCCCCAACAACGGCACCAAAAACTTGATCATAAAAAATATGTTTCGAATAAAAACTACCGCAAGTGTACGGATTGTTCAAGTAAAAAAATAGATTTTAGAGTCCAAGTATCGTTCTCACAGAGATTTACTAGTTCGAATTTACCTATCCTGACCTTAATTGAAACGTAAAATATGGTTGAATTTTATAACTAAATTGTAGTTAAACTAAATGAAAGCAATAGTGGATGAATTAGTTGAACTAAATGAAAATTATATAATTGAATGCAAATTGAAGTAACTCATAGAAAAGAAACGCACTACATTTACGAATCCCCATGCAATGATCCATTTTAATTCTAGTTCTACAAAATTGACAACATGTTTGAATTGATGAAGAATCAATGTTTCTAACATATTCAATAATCTCTCTCGAGTAGAATTGAACATATTCTCGCATACAATTTGATTATATTTTTATGACAAATGCAATATACAAGAATGCATGACATTTTGTAAACACTTAGAGATTCACGTAGAGCATAGCGGTATATTTCTATGCCTTATCGGATCCTACGATGATTTATTTCTTATCGAACTTATTTTTCCTCTTTCGAATGCATAAAATAAGCCACAACAGTCATACAACTATTGTGCATATAATTGTAGAGAAAAAGTAATATATATAAATTATTCAATAATACAAAATGCGTTTTAATGTCAACAATGTAAAACTATGAATTAAAATATCTCATCACAAGGTTCATCGTTCACCTAACGCATATAAATCTAGCCTAACATGATAGAAGAAAAGAAATAAAAAAATTTAATATAGAATGACATCACTAATTTAGATTCTTGAATTGATTCTTCGCGTCGTGATGTTATTCTCATTGTTTGTGCCTTGATTTCTCTCTCAAACGCTTCAAAAGTCTCCTCACAGGCCTGCTTAGGGTTTGAAGACGGTTTAAGAGTTTATATAGTTGCCAAAGATTGGTTTCCATAAGAGTTCGAATGAAATAAAGAAACTAGAATTTTCGTGCCCAGATTGTACCATGCAATCGCATGGTAGAGTGACTTTTTCACTGGACAGCCTTCAATATTTTGGTCGTATATTTCTCTCCCGATATTCGATTGGGGTCATTAAAATTGAGTTGGAAAACTTACTCGAAGGGCTACAAATTGTCCAAAAGTATAAATCTTCAAATTCGAACGTATTCTATTGCAAAAATAAGTCTTAAACTAAGACTGAAAATTCGAAACATAACTCTTTCGGTTAAAAGTTGATATGCACTTCCACTATATTTCATCCCTTTAGCTTTTTTCCTCATCCAATTGATGCCCTGCACTCTCAAATCTTCATCGTGAGATTGACACAACTTTTCAGTAATTGCACTTGAGTCCTCAAACTTTGATTGTACTTCATTTTAGTCGTTTTTCGTTTATTTTTCCAAATTTTCACCACGTTCATCATTGTTGTCCTACAAAAAATAAATTACATCGAATTAGGCTGTATTTCACATATTTATTAATAATTATCCATGTTTGGGCCCACAATAAGTTTGTAAAAATGCATTTATCAGAATTCTTTGTTGAGGCATTGCAGTCGTTTCATTTTCATTTGCACGTTCAAGAAAAAGCCTTGAGAATGAGCATGCAGGGCGAGTTCGGCCTCCATCATATCCATCGCGTCACGGGTCTCTGTGTACGAGGAATATTTATCAGTCCAGTATTTGTGATGGACCCTCGTAGCCCCTGGGACCTCAGCACGGAGCATTTCCATCACCGGGGAGGCTATCTCATCGGCCTTCCCACCCAAAAATTTTTGGGCTTTTCCTTCAGATGGGGCACTTCTAACATCCCCAACTTTTCCTCTTCATGAGCCTTACCTCTTCCTCAACAACCTCCTCCACATCAACAATCTTTACGGAGGAAATGGCTTCGGCAACGAAGGGACACCGAAGTGATTTCCCAATGGTTGAGTTGGCATTTTGGGGGAGGGAAAGGCCAGTATTCTTTGATAATACCATGAAAGAAAAAACGTTTGGGAACTCATCACATTACCTGAAGGTGTGAAACTCATTGGTTGTAAATGGATATTTAAAGCCAAGAGAATTTGAATGGTAATGTGGAGAGATATAAGACTCGTTTTGTTGTAAATGGTTTACTCAAAAGAAAGGCATTGACTTTATAGAAACTTTCTTTTCGACTTCTACAAAAGACTATTTTGATCCAGTAAATCCGTATTCCACTCTATATAAACCACATATATTATAGCACTTGTGACACATTTTGATCTTGAGCTGCATTTGATGGTTTACAAATTAAAGAAATCTATTTATGGACTTAAGCATGCATCCCGTTAATGGTATCACAAATTTCATCATATGATAGTCTCGTTTGATTTGGAGATTAACGTAGCTGATGGTTGTGTATATCACATATTCAGTGGAAGTAAACATATTTTGGTATTGCATGTCGATGGCATACTGTTTGCCTGCAATATGCTTATTGCACGAAATCAAGAGATTTATGCCCTGGAATTTTGAAATGAAAGATCTTGGTGACGTCTCTATTGTGTCAAGAATACAGATACAGTGAGATCGTTCTCGGAGTATTTTTGAATTATCAAAAAAAAATTATATCGATAAGGTTCTTAAATTAGGTAATACCCATATTGTTATGGGAGACAAGTTTAGTCTCAATCAATGCCTTAAAAATAAACTTAAAGGAAAGGAAATACAAAAAATTCCCCGTGCTTCAGCCATTGGAAGTGTAATGTATGCTTAGATTTGCACTAGGCAGATATTTAAGTAACTCTGTGATAGATATTTGGAAAATAGCAAAGTGGGTATTCAGTAACTATACAGAACTAAGGATTACATGATCACATACAGGAAATTAGATCAATTAGAGATCATTGGATATTTTGATTTTGATCATGGAATATGACTGTGGAATTTTGTGACTGGGCTGCAAATTTTGGATGAATTTGAAAGACAATTTAAGTTATTTTGTGATAATAACAATCTTGTATTCTGACAGAAGCTTTATAATGTCAAAGTTTATAGACATTAAACTTCTAGTTTTTAAGTAAAGAAGTCAAAGTGGTCAAATTTCTATAAAGCATATTATAACAAACTACAAGATTGCGGATCCATTTACTAAAGGGCTACCATAACCAAGGATCTTTCATGAACATACTGCTCATATGGGTGTTGCATTTTTTGATGATATGGCGGATTAGTGGGAGTTTGTATTTGGCGATTGTGTGATTCAGACACATCTTATGCTTATACATAATCAGATTATTCAAAAAAGTATTCAATTCAATTTCTCTTTGATTAAATTTTTAGTTTGATCTCATTAAAGAATAATGTAGGATCAGTTGGAAATAAACATGTTGGATCACATTACATGTAATTTCTATGCTACACATCCATACTTGATCTATATTATTTGATTGTATTGATATACGTGACCATTAAGGGTTTAGTTATGATACATGTAACGAAAATTGCTTTGATCCTATATTAACATAATTGATTGACGAGATTGCTCGATATGCTTTTTGTTATGATAGCAAAAGTTTTGAACTCATAAGGTTATACATATGTATAAGGTAATATATGTGGTCCAAGTGTGAGATTGTTGGGAAAAATATTACTTTGTCATGTTGGCCAACAAATCTAATTAATTATGTATAAATATTGTCTTAAAGTTAAGTCCAAAATTAAAGTAATCTAATAAATAATTAAGTAATTGGGTTTTGGGTATTTAAATAAAACATGGTCGGATTATATGTGTAGAGATCAGATTTCTTTAGAATTGTATTTCATAATGGGCAAAATACATGAAGAAACTATATATGGGGTTAAGTCCTCAATTCATATGCGTTTATCATTCTTTGCATCATCCCATCCACATTAGAATACAAAAGAAGGTATATTAAAGAGGAAGATCCAAAACCCTCGATCAATAACATGAAATTAACAATCAATAAGAACCAAAAGAGGGTAATATTCAAGATTAAAGATAAAAAAAAAGCCAAACATAAAGAGATTGCTGTTGATTTTCTGGATTCAAAATCTAGAATCAAAATCCAATATTAAAAAATCATTCCCAATGAATTAAGGTATGTTCCGTATTTAATAATTATCTTGGTGATTTGATTGAAAAATCTTGGCAATAAAGTAATTAAATTTCCAAGTTTTTGAGATTTAAAATTTTAATAATATTCTAACATTTATATCTTGGTTAATATTTCTTTCTTTATTCGATGTATCCCTTGACAAGTGCATCCCACTCTCCCTTTAATGATGTTATTTTAAATTGCAATCACACCAATGAAGTTCACATAGAAATGTCGCACTCAAGTTGTCAAGTTTTCATAGAGGTAACACTAGAGCAACACTAAATCCTACTCGTTAAACTTTTCTTGTAAAGGGTCCTAAATGAGATGCATGCTTCTGATATAGAGTTCTCTCATCTGATCTCAATTAGCAAAACTCAAATGAAAGATAATACGAGAAAACTGAGAAAATAATACTTTGGAGAGTCGACTTTAACATGACTTTTAAATGTAAATTTATGAGAGATTTTTTTTTTTGGCGTTTTATTAAGATTAAATGCTCTACTAGCAAGAAATGGAACACGAGTATTCATTGGGATGGGCCCTCCTAGTTCGGGACTGATGGCTTAATAACTTGAATATCTTTAACTTGGCCGGTCACTCTTCTTTACAAGCTTCTAATTGGATAAGGCATTCATTCTTTGATTTTCAAACACCACTTCGAGGAAATATTATTAATAGGCAACATCATTTGTTCCAAGTTTTCTATTGCCTACAAGCCTACGTAAAACAATCACAAGAAATGCCTATAGATTGTAAAATTACAAATTTACTTTTTATTTAAAAATATATTTATCGGTTCCATTCTCCTGCGCACCGCGTGCAGGAGATGGAGATAAGATTTGCCTTACCTTTTTGGCAAGGCAAAGCCTTAATTCACATGCAAAGGCCTGTCACACAGGCAATAAATAATGTTGTCAGCAGCAATTCTCGTGGCTGACAACATTATTATTATTATTATTATTATTATTATTATTATTATTATTATTATTATTATTATTATTATTATTATTATTATTATTATTATAATGTCTTTTCTATAATTCATTGCTTATAAAACAACCCCAGTTAAAAAAGAAAACACACTTCGAACGCTCGAGTTATTTTCTGAGGCTTGTTTATATCTTTCTATTGAATTTGGTAAGTCTTTTTCTCTTATTTTTTCTTAAATGTGTTGTGTTATATATAAATTTACATTTTTAATTTGTTTAATTTCGTAACATGGTTTTAACTTTATTTTTGTTACATTTACAATAGTTTTAAACATGTCAATGTTTAAATTATTTCACAAACTAAATAATTTTTCATATTAATTTTTAGAAATGGAAGGGGATGACAATGTATTTATTCCACAAGTGAATGTTGGTGCGATTACAATATTCGGAAAATAATTTCAAACGCTTGATGATGTGTATAATTTTTACAATGAGTATGCGGAATTAGTTAGTTTTAGCATACGTATTGGTAGTAGTTGAAAGAATCCACAAACAATTGAACTTGTCTGGAAGTCGTATTATTGCTTTAAACAGGGTCAAAAAGATGAGTTGTACCAGATGAAACTCAAAAATTTGGTGGCCCGTTCTGGTGAACGAAAGCGTGGGAACTCACGTTGTGGATGTGACACAAAGTTAACAATTGTAAAATATCAGAGAACTTCTGTGTGGGTTGTAAGCCATTTTGTTGAGGGGCACAATCATGCACTATCTACACCAAGCAAAACGCACCTACTACACTCACACCGACATGTTTCTGCAACCAAAAAAGTGCTTGTTGACCAATTTTCACAGGCTAATATTCCTAGCTATCAACAGATCAAACTTATGGAGATAGATGCTGGTGGGCCTTATTCATTGGGCTGTAATGAACAAGATATCAGGAACCATCGATGAGATCGACGGTGAGAAGCCATTAGACCGATGTAGAAATATTGATTGTGCATTTCGAGTTGGAAAAAGGAGTCCTAACTTCTACTACGCCTATGAGACTGACGAGGATGGTATGTTTGCTCATTCTTTATGGGCTAATGCAAAGTCCATGAGTTCTTATGTTTACTTTGGAGATGCTGTCATTTTCGACATAACATATAACACAAACAAGTATTCGATGGTGTTCGCACCATTCGTTGGAGTAAATCACCATCGGCATACTACTATTTTTGGATGTGGTTTATTGAGTGATGAAAAGATCGAGTCATTTATTTGGTTATTTTTGAAGTTAGTCGAAGCAATGCCCACCCAACGGGCCCCTGGGGTGATTATTACTGATCAAGATGCTGCCATTGCTAGAGCAGTTGGTGAGGTTTTTCCTAACACAATGCATAGGTTCTGTCTATCGCATATTCCAAACAAGTTCTCAGAGAAGGTGAGTCTCATGCTGTACAAGGAACTATACCATGGCCTGGTGAGTATCATTAAGCAGTTGGAGTCCCCGGAGGAGTTCGAATCTCGTTGGGCTGATGTGATGGAAACTGCTGATCCTGGTGATAATGAGTGGCTTGCCAACATGTATGAAATACGAAGTCGTTGGGTACCTGCATACGTGAAGCATATATTCTCTGCCGGGATGTCAAGCAGTCAACGATCAGAAAGCAACCATGCATTCTTCAAAAGATATGTCAATAAGACGGATACATCAATGGATTTTATCACACAGTTTCGCAGTGCTCTGGCTCACCAGCGACATAGCGAATTGGTTGCCAACCACACTGACTTGAACGAGGTGCCTCGTACGATAACAACATTTGCCATAGAAACTCAAATGATACATATTTATACAAAGACAATTTTCCTATTGTTCCAAGAGGAATTAGCTCAGAGTAGCTACGTTTCCTCAAGGAAATCAGCATACGAGGGTGTCAAAACGTATATTGTAATGCGTTTTGATACCGAAAAAACATATCATCGCCAACGTGAGCTGACCTACTACAGTGTCATTGACTTCATAGCATGCAGCTACAAAACATTTGAGTTTGAAGGATATCCATGTAGTCACATGCTCGGATTTATGCTTAGGAAACAGGTGATGTTGTTACCAGATCGATACATTATAAGTCGGTGGATGCAAAATGCAAAAGCAACTCCAGTTTTCGAACCAACGACGACCACAATAGGTGGTCAATCTTTGATTTCTCGACATGGGATGCTGGCACACACGGCAGCAGAGTTGGTGGACGAAGGTGCTTTAACTAATGTTCGTACGGCGTTAATAATGGATGGATTTCAGAACTTGAAAATACAGGTAAAAGCTATGGATAATGGAGGAGATGTGAGAATGAGTAGGGTTATAAGGAAGAGCAGCGAAGGTGCCCAACTCGTGGTTGATCCTACTCCGATTAGGACAAAAGGGTGCGGGAAGAGATTGAAGACATCCAAAGAAATAACCATGTCTCGATCGAAGAGAAATTGTCGTGTTTGTGGTCATAGTGGACATGACAAAAGAACTTGTCCGACATTACAGTCGAGTTTAGTTGATCGATAACTATTAACTGTTGCCATTATTTTGTTTTATTTTCTACTATGCTTTTATTTAAATCTATTTTTCCACACCTTTAGGAGTCAGCTGGTGGACAAACTGTATCATCCACAGTTCTCTTGGGACGATACTCAGGAAGATAGGTACATTGGTATTGGTAGCGGTGATTATGGTGCATTCCATAGGTTTGACATAGTTTGAATTAAATATGTTAGTTTGAATTAAATATGTTGCAATGTCTATTTTATTTTTTCTAAATGTGTTTCAATGTTAGTACAAAAATCATATGAAATTTACGGTGTTATTATTAATATCAAAAAAATGTAATATACATATATTAAAAATTATTAATGCAAAATAAAATATAAAAATAATACATTACAAAAAGACCAAAATATAAAAAATACTAAACAAAACAATTGAAAGACCAAAAAACAAAGAATTATAGAAAAGACAAAAAAATAATAATTAAATAATGTTGTTCTCGCGGCTGACAACATTATTTAATCACACGCAAAGGCCTGTTGTGGCAGGTCTTTGCATGTGAATTGAGGCTTTGCCTTGCCAAAAATGCAAGGCAAAACTTATCTCTATCTCCTGCGCGCGGCGCGCAGGAGAATGAAACCGATATATTTATATATACTGTTGACCGTCAACAATTAACGATTGTAATAGCGAAATCATTTATTAATATTTAATTAAATAATATTAAAATTATTATATATATATAAACGCACTAAAATGTAAAAATTATATACATATGAGAATATAATTCAATACAACCAAAAATACTATGAAAATACATGATACAACATTACTATGTAACTGTGAACTTAGACAACTGTATTCTACTGGGTCTCATATTTTGAAAATGTTATAATATTGCCTAATTCTCAATTTTTTCAAAAATCTCTTTTATTTAAAATTGATTAAAAAAACAGAGCTTAAATAGTTGAATTGAGCCCAACATCTTCTCAATTGATATTTTTTTTTCACTTATCCTAAATTCCTAAACATTAATTCTCAAATCACAAATCAAAACTCAATAAATTATAACTCATAACTCAATGACTTGTACAACATAAATTATTTATTCCAAATCACATATTCACAAATCATAGATAATAGATTCACAAACCACAATTCTCATTTGAATGTCAAATTGCCAATTAACTCATGAAACATAAATCATTACTCATAACTCATAAGTGATAAGTCGTAAATAAAAAATAACACTAGTCACCAATTTGCCAAAGCCAAGAAAGAAAGAACAATAGAAGTTACAGTCTTATAGAACAATGAAGGAGAAATCGAGAAAGGTACTCGCCAGTTACTTACGTCTGTCGGTGCGACAACAACTCGGCGTGCGGCGTTTGTTTTCTTCTCACTACTGTTATCTCACTAGTCATTACCTCAGCCCTCAGCCGATGCGTATGTTTTAATTGGCTGGGTATGTTTTTTGTTGGTATATGTTTCTTTTTTGGGCTTGGTCCTTTTAGGAAAAAAGGTCCATAGGCCACAACATAAGCCCAAACTTAAAAAAAAGGAAAACAAAAATAGAAACTTTACCTCGCCTCGCCGCCTATCCGGTCTTCTTCCTTCTTCCTTCCATTGATCTAGCAGATCCCAGCATGGGTGGCCGCACCCCGTCGCCGAATGCTGGGTCCACCACTGCTCCCGACATACGTTAAAACTTTAGTGCATTAATCATTTAAGGAAACTTGTCAATTAGTACTAACTGACATTTGTTGCATTACTTATGAGGACAAACTCCCGAAATCTTCAATAAATATGAAACCTATTCACATTGGCAAATTTCAATTTAGCCTTGACTTCATCATGTAATATTTAATTTATTCTGTTTCTCATCAAAATTTAGTGCTAAATCAGTTATCTTAGTCATGATTTGCAAGTATAAATCATTTACATGTTTCAAAACTTTCTAACTACGTGAATGTAATGTTCAAATTATGGTCTAACTTTCTCTTCAAGTGTTTGAAGAACAAAACTTTCTACATACTTGTTGATAGTTTTTTTTTTTTTTCATTTCTTTAGCATTCAATTTTTATATTTTTCAAATTTGGTTTGCTTTCTGGTGTTGCCACTCGAATGGGGTACATCAAGGGAGCTCCATACACTAATATGGGTTGTGGCTATAACGTGTGCAATTACCATAATAATCTCAATTGCCTAGGCAAAGATTCTTCACAAAGTTGAAGGGTCATGAAGTTTACTTTCTCACCATTTATCCCGTGCAAATCTTCTTGTGTTTTCTTTTGAAAATATTTTGAATTCTACTGTTGTTTATTTATATCCTTAGAGTCTGGTAGTAGTGGCACAACAGCAGCACTAGTATCTTCTCTACCTGCTATAAAATATCAAATGAAAACCATTACACCTTAATATGTTTGCTTCATAAATTCTCACTAATCTCTAGCGCGACAAACTTGGTCTTTAGAGGGTGTAGCAGAATTAGCAAATATCACAGATAAAATATTAGATATGACTATATAAATATTTCTAATTCATATGTTTCTAACAGGTATATTTTTTTTCTTCACTATCCTGGTCATGCTTAATCAAAGTCGCCAAAGCCTCCTCCATCTCGGCATATAATCACCACTATGTCTACCTCTTATTTTTCTTTGTAAGCCAAATATGAAAAGAGATAACTGAGCTAACACCTTAAAGCCATCCAAGTCATTTGGGTTGGGCCATGAATAGCACTAATATGATTAGGTTACTTCAAATGGCTCAAGTGGATTACGTGATAAGTTTATTCAACTGTGGTGTCGAAACAAATTCAGTCATTTGGTCGAGGCCGACTGAATAAAAGCAATACTTACATCATCATCCAGGGAGGTCATTTGACAACAAATTTGCCAAACAAACCTCCACATTAGTGTCGAAGGACCTGCAAAGAAGAAATTACTAAACATTAGTAATAATCCAGAAAGGGAGAACCAATAAAATTGGAAATCATTAACCTCCACTGATGTTTAGAAGATTTTTGCAACTTTAAACTTCACCAACGGTAGCACCTTAGTACCCATGTCTGAGAGATTATATTGTGTGTGTATTTTCTCAAGCCTTGCAACTTCTTGTAACACAATATCTTTAATGAAATGTAATCTAACATCAATGTGTATGGTACGTTGTGAAAAATAGGATTCTTACTTAGATATATAGAGGACTGACTATCAGAATATATAACAACATAATCATTTAGAACAGACAGTTCATGTAAAAGGCCTCTAAGCCATAAAGCTTATTTAATAGCTTCAGTAGTAGCAATGTATTCAAATTCTGTCGTGGATAGTGCAACTATGTGTTGTAACTATGATTTCCAACTAATACGGGAGTTAGAGGAGTTAGACAAAGTAAACATATAAGAAGAAATGGATTTCCTGTTATCTATATCCCCAACATAGTCAGCATCAACAAATCCCTTCAGTTTAACACCCTCGTTATTAACACCAAACTTTAGACCTACATTACAAGTACCTTTTAAATACCTCAACAACCATTTCAAGGCTTCCCAGTGCTGAGAACCAGGATTAGACATGTAACTACTAAGAGTGCTAACAGCTAAAGCTAAATCAAGTCTAATGCAAATCATCAAACATAACAGAGCCAATCACATTAAAATATGGAATTCTACTCATGTATTCTACCTCCTTTTCATTACATGGAGCTTGATCTTTAGTTAATAAAAAATGATTAGCTAAAGGTAATGTAATAGGTTTGCAATCATGCATGTCAAATTTCTTTAACACTTTTGAAATATATGAAGATTGATGCAAAAATAAGATAGAATTTGACCTATCTTTTTCAATTTCCATACCTAGGATTCTTTTAATCTTTCCTAGATCTTTCATGTCAAATTGACCATTCAAACTTGTAATATATCACTTATCCATTTAGGTGATAAACCAACTAAGAGCATATCATCCACATAAAGCAATAAGAACACATAGTTATTACTAGCATTATTATGTTGGAAGTGAAGGCAATGATCAAACTTACTATGATAAAACCTTATAGATAGAACAAAAGAATCAAATCTTTTATACCACTATCTAGGTGATTATTTTAGGCCATATAACAATCTTTTCAAGAAGCACAGACAATCAAGTTTTAATTTGTCTTTAAAACCTCTTGATTGATTCATAATGATTTCCTCATCAAGTTCACCATGTAAAAAAATAGTTTTTACATCAAGTTGTTCAAGTTTCCAGTTAAAATGTGCAACCAATGCAAATATGACCCTAATAGTAGTATACTTAACAACAGGTGAAAAAATTTCGCTGTAATCATCCCCTCCTTCTGAGTGTATCCCTTGGCCACTAACCTAGCCTTAAACCTTAAGGGTTTAGATACGCTAGTACCCTCCTTAATCTTAAATATCCACTTACAGTCAACAATAGATTTATTCTTAGGTTTAGGTACTAACTCCTAAGTTTGATTCTTCTCTAAAGAACTTATCTCATCTTTCATTGCCTTAAACCACTCTTCAGAATGTTCACTCTTCATTGCCTCCTCAAAGGTCTTTGGTTTCCTATCAGTTAACTCCTCATAACTTGCATGAGCAAAAGCTAGCTCAGATTCATAGCCAAATCTTACGAGTATTCTAGACTGTCTCCTCTCCTATCCCTAGCTAAGTTATAGTCTACTAGAAGATTCTATTCTTCAGAGTGTTCATCTACCACTACTTCCTCTCTACTCTAGATATCAAGTTGTTAATCTTGAGTCTCCACCTCACTCTGTGTAACAGGGATGGATGTGCTAAATTTTCCTAACTCCACCTTCAGCTAACTACTCTTTTCACTTTGTATTTCATCACTCACAGGTTCAGATTTAGCTTTCAGACATGGAATTTCGCTCTTATTGAATGTGACATCTCTACTCACAATATCTTAACACCCTTTTGGCTTTCATTACACAACCTGTACCCCTCGACACCCTCGGGGTAACGTAGAAAAACACATTTTCTAGCTCTGAGTTCAAGTTTTCCCTCACTCCAATGAGAAAATGCAATGCAGCCAAAAAGTTCTAAGCATAGAATAATCACTCAGTTTATCAGATCATTTTTCATACGGAGTATCACCATTCAATGCAACAGATGAAGTCAACTTAATCGAAAAACAAGCAGTTATAACAGCTTTGCCCCAAAAAGACTTTGGGAGTCCAGAACTTAACATCATGCAATGCATTTTATCAAGTATGGCTCTATTCATCCTTTCACCTACCCCATTTTGTTGGGGAGTGTAAGGAACTATTTTATGTCTTGTTATTCCGTTTTCCTTGCACATATTATCAAATTTAGTGTAAAAAACTCTAGGCCATTATCAGTTCTCAAAACTTGATTTTCTTACCAGTTTGATTTTCAACTTGTCTTTTCCAATTATTAAAGTTATGAAAAGTGTCGGAATTATCCTTTAAAAGATAAACCAACACTTTCCTGGGGATAATCATCAATAATAGACAAGAAATATCTATTACTACCTGAGGTAGGACACCTAGATGGACCTCATAGGTCCTAATGCACATATTCAAGCATGCCTTTCATTTTATGAACACTCGTGGAGAAAGTAGTTCTATGATGTTTACCAAGCACATAATGGTCACAAAAAGATAAATCAGATACACAGTCATTTCCAAAAGCATTATTTTCATTAAGAAGCTTAATCCCCTTAATACCCACATGTGAAATTCTATTATTCCATTTTTGTGTGTGATCAGCTTTAGCGGAAGAGATAGAGGAGTTTTAACCTCTCATCACTTCGCCAGTAGTTATGTAAATATCACTTTTCCTAATTCCATTAATAGAGACAAGTGCACCCTTAATCAATTTCAAGATTTCATTTTCAATTTTACCGGTGAAATCAACTTTTTCAAGTCTTCCTACTGAAATTAAATTTTTAGACAATTCAGGGATATATCTAACATCTTTCAAAGTATACACAAAGCCAGTATCAAACTTTAATGTAATATCACCAATGACAATGACATTTTAAGCAGAATTGTCACACAACACAACATGCTTATCATTTAATTCATGCAAATTTTCAAACTAATCCTTTTGTGATGTCACGTGAAAAGATGCACCAAAATCAAGTATACATTCATGTAATCAAGAGTTGGTAGTTAAATTTAATTCAACCGGATAAGCAACAAGACTTGTAATCATATAGATCTCACCATCACAATTATCAGAAGTAGAAGACAACACATTTACCTCATCTCTATCTCTACCCTTTTGCTTATTTTTCTTTTTATAACAATCCTTTATAAAATGCCTCGTATTCCCACAGCCATAACATTTCTTAACCTTGGTCCTAGATTTGGATCTAGGCCTACCCATGCTCTTCCTTCTACCTCCATTACTACTAGACTTGTCACTACTTTGGTAACCATCATGACTATTTTACCTAAACTGGGTTCTACCCCTCATCATGTAATCTCACTGCTTTTCCTATCATATTTTTCAGTTTTAATCTCCATCTCCTTACTTCTAAGAGAGTCAATGACAATTTCAGGCTTCAAAGTATCTCTTCCATACTTAATAGCATTTTTTTACTTCCCTATAAGTATCAGGTATAGCATTCAGCAAAATAATAGTCTTGTAAGTTTCAGATGTTGACTCTCCACAGTTAACAATATCTTGAATAAGTTTGTTAAACACGTCTAAATTGTCATCAAGATCTTTTAAAGAATCCATTTTGAAACTAAAAAAATGTTCAAGTAAGTAAAGCTTGTTTGGAGTAGTTTTTCAATTTATTCCCAAGCTCTTTAGTGGTTTTCAATTTACCCACTTTTCTCAAAACTACGTCGCCAAGTGTAAAATAATTGAGGTATAAGCAAGCGCATCAGCTTCTTCTTTTTGTTCTTATGAAAAATCAGTGGGAAAGTTGCCATCAATGACTTTTGAAACCTTTTATTGAACCAAAATGCCTCTCATTTTTTGTTGCCAAATAGAAAAATTACATTTTCCATTAAAAGTTCTCAAATCAAAATTGTGCATTGTCATTTTTAATCAAAAAATGCAAGGTCACAATTAAACTACACAAAGGAGACCTAGGTTCGTAGTTATACACCGTTTTAGATTCACAGGGTTTCGTAAGATTCACGATCTTAGATCAAGAGAATTTTCAAATAGGTAAGGTCTGCGTATTCTAATAACTTAACAATGTAACAGGAGATATGTCAACCAAAAACAATTTCACTCACGATATATCACAAAAGATAATATACTGCAGATTTATCAAATGAACAAATTTCAAACACATAATAACGAAAAGCAAGTAGTTCCTAACTTCTAGCACAAGCAATGGTTACCCCACACGGTAAACCTATTGTCACCCCCACACGATAATGTGCTAGTGCTGAAATTTAAAAGAAGATTAGCCAATTTACCAGAGCGAACCTATCTGAGTCCGTAAATTTCGAAAGATGCGAATTTACTGATTTAAGACCGCAATTTATAGCCTAAAGTAATTCAGTAAGTGTTTTGCAGTTTCGACAGTCGAACCCACCAAGGGCGAAATTGTCCAACTTTCTCTGCGGAGCCTTAAACACTAAAACAATAATATCAATACGTTTAGGAAATTAAAACAAACTGCCTGAAGAAAGTTGGTCGAAAACCCCCACCCACACACCGCCGCTAGAGCCCACGTACACCGCCACTAGGTGCGCCTCAGTCTGCTGGTTATGGGTCTAGCCTCGGTTTTTCCAGCAGGTGAATATTTTGGCCAGAATCGAAGAAGTTTGGTTCAGATTTTGGGGAACTTGCGAGATAGTTTCTTCCTCTTGCTGTCGATTTCTGCCAGATTTTGCGCACCCAGTGCTCTGATACCAGATGTAAAGAAAATGTACTCCAAGTTACACCAAGATCCATGTTCAGTATTGACCGAATACCACAATTACCAAACCAATCCTAAAACCGCCACCTTCCCAAACCAAGCGATTGCAATTTATGTAGCACACAAAGAGCTAAACAAGGTGAAAGAGATTAAGGCCTAAATCTTTAAACCACAAAGGAAAAGGGAGAGGAATAGACCACCGAACAAGAGCACAAAGCTAGAAGATGGATGAATCTACTTTCTCAAGAAAAACACGGCTATAATCACTTTCACATGCAACCAACAAGGGTTTAAATAGGTTAGGTTAAGGTGTGGACTTTTAGGTCAAATGATAGGCCCAATATGAAAAGAGAGGAGTGGGCTAACACCTTAAAGCCATCCAAATCATTTGGGGTGGGCCATGAGCAGCATTAATATGATTAGGGTGCTCCAAATGGCCCAAGTGAATTACGTGATAAGTTTAGTCAACTGTGGTGTCGAAACATTTCAGTTATTTGGTTGAGTCCTACTGAATAAAAGCAATACTTACATCATCACCCAGAGAGTTCGTTTGACAACAAATAAAAGCAATACTTACATCATCACCCAGAGAGTTCGTTTGACAACAAATTTGCCTAACATTTTTTACTTGGATTAGCAGCTTTGGCAAGCCTTTGAAGGTGCGAGAACACGCTGGATGGAAAAGTATTACAAAGAATTGCTTGCTTCAGATGCAGTTTCTGGCTGTTAAACAATCCAAAGAAATAAAGAAAAGGAAAATGAGGCTAGGGTTTCATTAATTCTACATAATACAATTGAATACAACAAAATGAATTAACCTAGAAACAAAGAGATTATATATAGGCTAAACAAAAGAAATTAAAAAGATTATTCTACCCTTAATAAACAATAAAATAAAATAGCCATATATTTAACCATATATTTCTTAACATCTCCCATCAAACTCATGATGCAGCAACTACAAGTATCGAAAGTTTGCCAACTAGAAAATTAAAACGGGAAATAGAATGCAATTTGGTAAAGAAATCTACAAGCTGCAAAGAAGAAGAAACAAAGGGCAAAGTAATTGTGTCATGCTTGAGATGATGACTAGTAAGATGACAATCGATCTCAATGTGCTTAGTTCGTTCATGAAAAATTAAGTTGTGAGCAATCTAAATAGAACTCTGGTTATCACAATATATAGGAGTGGGATGAGAAGGAAAAACTCTCATATTTGCAAGTAACCAACATAACCAAACAATCTCTTTGGTAGTAGATACCATAGCATGATATTCTGCTTCGCTTGAAGATTGAGAAACAATATATTGTTTCTTGCTCTTCCAAGAAATAAGAGAATCGCTCAAAAGGATACAGAAACTAGTAACAAACTTGCGATCTATGGATGCCATGATCAGCATCAAAGTATACACGCAGCTTCAAGGAAGATGTGGATGGAAGTAAAGACTCTGAAAGACTGTACCCCTAAGATACCGCAAAATATGAAGAACAGCTGCCCAATGAACTGTAGTAGGAGAAGCAACAAACTGACTAACAATATGAACAACTTATGCAATATCTGGACGAGTAATAGTGAGATATACCAAGCTCCCAACAATAGTATGGTATAAAGTAGAATCTAATAAAGGTAAACCATCAGAAGAAGAATACTTTGCGTTAACCTCAATGAGAGTATCAACAGTCTTATTATCAGTAAGTCGAGCCCACTCAAGAATATTTGCAACATATTTGGACTGAGAAAGAAGATAATCTCTAGTTGAGCAGGCTACCTCAATACCCAAGAAATATCATAGAGAACCCAAATCCTTCATTTCAAACTGTCTAGCCAACTCTGTCTTCAAAACTGAAATACCATCAATATCATCACTAGTAATAATCATGTCATCAACATATAAAGATGGAATGATACAACCTGCATCAGTGTACTTAACAAAAAGAGCAGAATCATGACTACTAGAAGCAAATCCAAGGGAAGAGATCACAACAGAAAATTTCTCAAACCAAGGATGAGGTGCTTGTTTGAAACCATATAACGCTTTCTTGAGTTTACAAACATATCCAGAATCATGTGGAACACCAGGAGGGGGGGCTATATAAACTTCTTCTTGTAGATCTCTATTCAAGAAGGCATTTTTAACATCAAGTTAAGAGATAGACCACTGACGAACCGAAACTACTACAATAAGAGTACGAATAGTAGTTATTTTTACAACATGAGCAAGTGTCTCCTCGTAATCCATACCATATTGTTGAGAGTGTCCTTTTACAACCAACCTAGCTTTGTATCACTCAATTGATCCATCAGAATTAGTCTTGATCTTATACACCCAACAACAACCAACAACACTCTTACCAGGAGATAGAGGAACCAAATCCCAAGTACCGTCTTATGTAAAGTAGAAAGTTCCTTATCCATAGCTTATTGCCAAAGTGGATCAAGAATTGCCTCTTTATAGGAAGAGGGCTCAGAGAGACAATGAATAGAAGTTAAAAAGGAAGTAAAAGATGAAGAATAACAAGAATAAGCAAAATCTGATAACTTTTTAGACTTATGAATGCGTATAGATTGACATAGAGATGGATCAATAGTCTCAGACGGAACTTGAGGGACCATAGGAGAAGAGGGAGCTTCAGATGTGCCGGAGAGTAAAGTTTCAGTACATGCAGAATTATCGATATTTGAAGTGCTAGGAACTTGAGATGAAAAATTATCAGAATCGTTAGAAAAAAGGATCTATACAAAGAAGATCAGATCTAGTCAAACTATGAATAGTTGATGGAATAGAAAAGAAAGGTATATGCTCAGGAAAGACAACATAACGAGACACATAAAGTTTCTGAGTTATTGGATCAAAACAATAATATCCCTTTTTACCTTCACCATAACCAAGAAGGACACAAATAGCAGATCGAGATGACAACTTGCTGCTTTAAACATGAGGATAAAGAACGAAACAAGTACAACCAAAAACTCTAAAGAAAGAATAATCAGGGGCATACCCATACAACCTTTCGAAAGGAGAAAAACCTGAAATATGAGAAGATAGAATGGTATTAATCAAACCTACAGCAGTAAGAACAGCTTCACCCTAAAACACACTAGGAACAGAAGCAGACAACAAGAGAGAGCGAGTAGTTTCAACAATGTGCTTATGTTTTCTTTCAACTGTATACGAAGTTTGATTAATAGTTCCATCTAAGGCAAGCAACTCACAAAATTTATTAAAAGTGTATTCCCCACCCAAATCACACCTAAAACATTTGATAACAGGAGAATGTTAAGTTTTGACAAGAGCACGAAAGGCTGTGTATATCTCAAAGAATTCAGAACAATGTTTCATTAAATAAACCCAACAATAACGAGTTTGATCATCAATAAAAGAAACATAATATTGGGACCCTCCTTTTGTGGCAACAGGAGAAGGCCCCATACATCAGAGTGAATCAAATCAAATGGAGATGAAGAAACAAAAACATTTCGATTAAAAAGTAAAGCTGGAAATTTTTCCAGTTTACATCCACTACAATCAGAAATATCACAAGGTTGCAAATTTCATAATGCCCCTGTAGATGCCAAATATCTCAAACGAGAAGACGAAACATGACCTAGGCGAGAATGCCATAAATAAAAACCTAGAAGAAGAAGGACTCAAACGAAAAGAAGATAAATCAACACTAGTAGCAGCAGCAGCAACTGGCACCTTCAACTCATCCAAAATATATAGTCCTCCCTTCCTACGGCCTATCCCAATCAACTTCAGAGACTGCAAATTATACACATAACAAGAAGAAGAGGAAAATGTGACTAATTACCAGAATCACATAACTGACCAACAGAAACAAGATTTAATGTGAGTTTCGGAATATGGTAAACATTAGAGAGGGACAAGTGAGGTGTGACAACAGAACCAACACCTGCTAACGGAATAGAAGTACCATCAGCAGTCATAACAGGAATAGAAGACGAAGGAAACACATAAGCAAAAGATGAAGAATATGGAGATATATGATGTGAAGTACCAAAATCCAAGACCCACACAGAATGCGACATACTTGTAGAACTATGGGGCAAATGACCTAAGAAAGAAGAAGCCGATATAGCTTGTGGCTGTTATGAGAGAAACTTCTGAAATTTCTCAGCCAGAGTACTACAATCGGTGAAAGGACCTGATGAAGCTATCGCAGTAGTATTGGACTATGGTGGCCTATAACCCTGAGGTGGTCTACGAGCATTCGATTGGGATTGATTTCCAGGCTTCCAAACTTGAGATTGCTGCACAGTTCGATTCTGTTGTCTCAATTTAGGACACTGAGCATTCCAATGACCTTTCTGCTTATAGAAACTGCACTCGTCGGGGGCAACCCTTGCATGAAACATATTCTAATTATTAGAGAGTGACTTAGAAGACGCTGCTAACACAGAAGGATTAGAAGTAGAAAGAATTCCCTTTTCAGAATAAGATTTAAGACGTATTTCTTCAACCAATAACTCACTGAAAACTAAGTCAACAGAAGGAAGTGGAGAAGTAAAATTGAACATCTAAGTCCTTCAAAATCACTGCGAAGTGCCGTTAGAAACTGTACCAACCGTTGCTGCTCTCTATGAACAATATAGGCACTACACGCCTTTAATGCTGCTGATTCTGTAAGAGCAGATTGATCCCAAGATCTGTTATAGTAGAATAAAACTCCTGAACACTCATATTCGTCTGTTGAAGAGTTTGTATGCCATTCTCCAATTGATACAATTTTGCAAAATTTGACTGAGTGAATAACCTTTACAGATGATCCCAAACCTCCTTTGCTGTCTCATACTTTGCCAACTCTCTACCTATGGAATGCTCAACAGAATTGTTAATCCAAGTAATAATTTTTGCATTGTTTTCTTCCCAGACATCTATCGAAGCAGCATAACCCTCATCAGTATCCTTAGATTTTACAGAAGTTCCACTAATATATCCCCACATCTTTTTACCCTTAAGAAAATTTCTCAACACATAACTCCAATACGAATAATTATTTCCATCCAACCTCACACTCACAGATTAAAGGAAATCGTCTCTTTCAGTAGCCATAATAAAAAAATAAGGAAAACTAGATCACAGAAGAAAGGAAAACGAAATACTAGATTACAGAAACTGAATGAAATTGTACCAACCGAAAAGTTGGATCCGCAAAAGCTGTGTTTGAGATTAAGTTTTGTCCCATGAAGTTTGGCTCTGATACCATGTTAAACAATCCAAAGAAATAAAGAAAATGAAAAGGAGGTTAGGGTTTCATTAATTCTGCAAAATACAATTGAATACAAAAGAATGAATTAATCTAGAAACAAAGAGACTATATATAGGCTAAACAAAAAATTGAAAAGACTATTTTACCCTTAATAAATAATAAAATAAAATAGCCATATATTTAACCATATATTTCTTAACATTGGCAACAATTTGGAAAGTAAATCGGTGGAATTGGATGACAACAATCACGAGTCGAATGCAAATATAATTGAGAAATGAAAAAGACAGATCGAGAAGGTTTATTTACGAATTTTTTCATTGAATTTGTGTTTTCACTTCACTACCTAGAGTTCTTTTATTTATTTTAGTCCAATGACACCAGAAGCCCAACTTTATTTATGTATATGCAAGATTTGCCTCGAACATTCCCAGGCAATCCTGCTCTAAATTAGGCTTTGTTTTCTTTTCCTATTTTGCATGGTAAAATTTGGGTAGGGATAAGGAGACTGAAATGGCGAACCAGAAAAGTTTGGGCAGAGTCGGATCTAAGCGTTGGCTAGGTAAGCGTCCTGTAGCAAGTGATGATGGCCGAGACACATGGGAGATCTTAGATGATAATGGAGAAAATGTTTCAGGTGAACGATAATTGTGATGACGTACTCTTTCTATATCTCATGGTTTTCCCTCCTCAATAGTATCATTGATGACCTTCACAGGTTAGATATATCTTTTTTTTCGGAAAAAAAAATGAAAAATCTATTTTTATTTTTTTTAGTTTGTATAATTTTACTTGTTAAATTTTAAAGTTTGGATTGTTGGGATGTATAATTAGTTTAAATCGATTGATTTAGGGTGTGTTTGTCTCCCATTATTGAGAGAAAAATAGAGTAATGAATAGTATTTTTTGGAGAATGTATGGTTGAAATTTAAAATAACTTTATTGGTTTGTGTGTAGAATATTTTATTGGGTGAATGTGTGGTGGAGAATCTTACTGTAACAAACAATTTTTTGAAATAATGGCAGACAAACAGGGGCTTAGTATGATTTAGGCTTGAGCTTTTTTGGGCCCGAGCCAAGCAAAGCCCGGCCAAAAAATAAGTCTCGACCCAAGCCTTGGCTCGGTTATACCGAGCCTGGCCCGACTAGAGCTTTTTCTGAGCTGAGCCGAGCCCAAGCCGATGAGCTCTTTTACCATCCCTACAATGTAGTCATAGAAAATATTGAGTTGGGGATGTAATTCATGAGAATTCAAAATAATGCTCGTGAAACATTTTCAATTGGAGAGGAGAGAAAAAACACATCCCCAACTCAATATTTTCACAATGTAGTATACATTAAAATATCCTCAAAGAATTAGAAAGGAGTGAAAAAACCAAAATAATAATAATAATAATAATAATAATAATAATAATAATAATAATAATAATAAAATCTACTAGGCCGGATTCAACCCGCCATTGATGCCACACACAGACGAGCCAGATCGAACCCACGTTGACCATTGCTAGAGATCGTCATTTCTAAAAGGTTAGCTTTGCTCACTTCATAGTTTACTTTTAATTGAATAAATCAAATATTTTTGTTGTTTTTTTCCATTGAAATATTTTTCATGTAATTTAATTTATACTAGGCTTAGGTTGTGAAATAATTATTTTGTGTCTTTTTAGTGGTGGAGATCATAAAAAATAGGGATCTCCGTCACGGACTCTAGTCGTCTACTTTTGTGCAGGCGACCATCTGGATTCCCTGGAATCCAAACCGCTTTACTCTTGAAATTTTATTTTAGAATTTATTCGATTTTTTTTTTTTCAATTTAATTATTGGTTCTTTTTTATTTAATTTTATTCTTTATTTTAAACCCTTTTTCAATTTATTTCTTTACTTTTTTATTTTTGTTCTTTTTTAAATTGAAAATATATAATTTTTAATTATTCATCTTTTCAATTTTTTTAACGGCATAATTTTATTTTATTTTATTATAATTTGTTTTAAATTTGTTAATCATGAATGTCTTTTGATTTTAATTTTTTTTAGGAGTTTTAATTTTGTTGATTTTTTTATACTTTCCTTTTTTAATTTAATTTTATCTGTTTATTTTAATTTTCGTTATTTTATTATTTGTTAATTCTTGTGTATAATAGTTACAATTTGGTTAGTTTAATTTTCTGACATTATGTTTTATTCCATTATTTTTTGCACAATGTTCCAACATTTGAAATTTTACTGAATGAAGAATCATCTCGATGCTATGATGAGACAAATTCCCTACAAAAAGTTAAGTCGAACTGTAGCTTTGTCAACTTTACGATTGTATTGGAGTTGCTCGATGATGAACACGCAGACATGCTATGCCATTCCAGCCTATGGCCCCTGTATCCATTGAGAAACGTACAGTTTTCTAGGCAACTCCTTGATGCATTGCTATGTTGACTACTTAAGCCAGTCGACGGCAATGCACTCTACTTCGATCTAGGGGCAAGGTAGCTAGATTCTCTTTATTTGAGTTTCCTATCATCACTAGACTAAAGTGTGCAGGTTAAGAGGTAGTGAGGACTCGTATTCCAAGAAACAAGAGACTGTTGAACGAATATTTTCATGGACAAATGACAATAACTTTGGCACAGTTAGGGAATGCATTTAGGGCATTCGACCAGATGGTAGACAAATTGAAGCTGGGTTTGGTGCTTATCCTTGAAAGCATACTAAGGTGTCATCACAAAAAGACATCGATTAACATTTTCCATTTAAAATTTGTTGATAATATTGATGCCCTCAACAACTATCCATAGGGTTCGAGATGTTATGAAGATACTATACGCGTCTTCAGGAGGGGGCATTTGATATCCAAGGGAGATAAGCTCGAGCGTAAGTACGATGCAAATGGCTTTCCCTTGGCATTGTAGTTAAATGTTTAATATAATGAACGTTAAATTTTTTAATTAAATTTATATATAATAATAATTGTAAGTATTGCAAATATGGGTGTATGAAACTGTCCCCGCCTTAACTGGAAGGTGGACGATGGTAAGCTAGACACACTATTTTTGGATGCATCATTGGCGAGCACATGATAAGCCAAGTGCCAATTATCAGCTCTCCTCGAAGAGCCTGAGTTAAGTGTTACATCTTTGGGATTTATATTATATTTTCTTTCAAAATCTCAATACACGATCATTAACTCATTGAAATGTCAGCTTGAAGTCCTCACTGAGTTGACACCATTGATGGAGGATGAGGGTCAGAGTTATGTGTGTAAACTGTCTATTTCGCCTGCTTAAGGCAACCAAATGCCAGAGTCTGTTCTGGATCGAGATAGGGAATGTTAATTGAATATAATTTGTTGATTACCATTTTGTGTTGTAATATTTTAATTAAATTATTAACTTGTAATGTTCTTATTTGTATATGAGCTCGTCCAATAGATCGATCATAGTCTACGTCGAGGAGATCACCTCTATTGTTAAGGTCGCCTGCAACTAGTCATAGTACATCCACTGATGATTTGTTTGTATGTCTGACTAAAGTTATCAAGGATGAGGTAGGAGCATTGCAACGGGAAATGAGAGGTGAAATAGCAGAGTTATGACATGATATCAGAATGCTATTAGCCGATTTAGGAAACCATCATGTTGAGGTGTAGTGCTACGAGATGACGTAGCAGGTCGACGAGGGTGACGGAGGGACGATGGTGCTAGTGCTGGAGAGATGATGGTTCTCTGGACGAAGGGGATGGCAACGGTATTGGAGAAGAAGATTACATAAGGTATGATGATTCGTCGTGGCCATCGTATGCTGTATTCAAGTCATTTTTGGCATCTGTAGAGGGGAGGTTCCAATGACGGATGATAGGGCCCCGATAGTGATGAAGTCGTGACCGTTGCGAAGGAGAAAGATGTGATAGAGGGGCTACTGAAAGGGGTAGAGAGGACATGATGGAGGGAATACCCAATGGAATGGAAGAGGATGTAATGGAAGGGATGGCGAATGAGGAAAGGACAGAGAGGATGATGGATGAGAAGAGGATACCAAACACGATGGAGGATGTCATTTTTGTGTCGGGATGGGCATTGGAGGTGACAAAGGGTAAGAAGCATGCTGTTGACTTGCCAGAACTCGTACTCGACAAGTGACCAAGGTTATCGTCACAGTACATCATTTCTCCCTTCACGACTGAAGTGGAAAAGAGGATGTTCGTGGATGGGACGTTCCATAATCTCTTCCATGAGGTCAACCCCATTAGACAAAATATGTTCGATGAAGTATTTTATGATTTTGCTAAAATACACTAACTCATCTATGCTTTTTGTAACATTTTTCCTTTTTGTTTTTCGAAAATAGTTACACGATTAGGGAGAAGGCTATACCGAACGTTATAAAGTGGTTTGCAAATGTAACGACGAAGTCAACTTAGCTCGCCAACAATGTAAGTTTACATAATTGGTTGTTGATTTAATTAAATGACTCTCTGCATTTTTTATTGGTATTTCCTGCTGTAGCATATTGGCATGAATGTGGAATTGTTGCGCGATTGGGCTCGAAAACACTCGATATCGTTTGACATTTCTAGTCGAGTTATCCTAAGCACCAGGTTTGTATGTGTCATTGAAACTTTTTACATGTGCACGTATTATCATTCAAGTCCGTGGTGTATCTGATATTACGTCAACATCTCACGGAGAAACGAAAGTAATCCAGTGGTTCCACACATACCTTCTCGCCATTTTTAGAGTATTGAAGAATTTATCTTCCTGAGCCGGGGTTTGCACACTTGTGCAAGTCTGTAATTCTCACATCGGTCATGAAATTACTGCTACAACTTATTATGAATGTGTTCAATCATTACAAGAATTGGTAACTTTCGATCCTTCTTGAATAACACATTGAACGACTTCGCATTGTTCGATATCATCATGTTGTATCGACGTCTTAGAAAATGATACTGTACCCAATGTTTGATCCCAATTGCTGTTAGATAGTCACATGCATCATGTGATTTATTTCTTGTTTCGACCATAAACTTATCAAACTCTTCAAAACTATAAGCTTCTATAGCTCTATTAAACAATGCAACGATGGCACTGCTTAAATATTTAGTTTTCAGGTTGCCTTGTATATGTTACATGCAATAACAGTGAGGTGCCTCAAAAAGAACTTCAACAATACCATTTATTATTGACTTCCCTTGGTCAGTTACAAATATAAGATTCTCGACGTCCCTAATTACTTCCCTCAACTTTGTGAATAACCAATGCAATGCTAGATCATTCTCGCCATGGACTATACCAAATACAAGTGGGTAAATTTAGATGTGACATCTTAACAGGTTGTAATAATTGACTTGTCTTCATATCTAGCTTAAAAGGTTGTACCGTCGACTAGAATTAAGGGTCGCATCGCGTTTCAAAATCCTCGAATGCATTGTCCAAAAGTCACGAAGAAATACTTGAAGTGATACTCACCATCCATCCATCCATCTCAAGATAAAATACTGAGCCAAGATTAGTTATCCCCATGTTATAGCAATATCTGGCCTATTCAACATAACTCTCCTTGGTCGAACCTATTAAATTGTCCAACGCACATTCTTTAGCCTTCCAAGTCTTCAGTAGCTAATGACCACCACGTACTCTCGATGGATGTTGTTAATGATTTCCAAAGGTCTGTATATCGTCCATGAGTCCTGAAACTTGTGCATTATCTGTCGACCAATAAACAGTGTTCAAGCTTGTCTGTGATCATTTCGATGAATATCCACTTCGCAAGTATGTTTCCGTGCACACTTACAAACTACAAAAGACTCATTCATGTCCATCTTCGTCGCTCACAAACGCCAATGGCAACTATCGTCAACGCAAATAATTATGCACGTCGACTTGTTTGATTTCTTTACTTTAAACTCGAAATTGAGTTTCGATACACAACTTCATGCAAATATTTCTTTGTTTCAAAAAGTTGCTCGATATGAAAATCTTCATCATTGGGAACCACACGCAACAATTAGAGGATCGTGCACTCGTTTCAGCTTGAAAGCTCCCACCCGATTCCTGTCTCCAACGGGATAAATCAATCAAATCCTTATTTGTAAATTCATTTTCATTCTCCTTGTTTTGAAATATCTAAGAAATTTTGTGCGTAACAGTGAGATCATGGTGAAACAATGGGACACGGTGGAGATAAACAATTTTCTCGGGAATGACCACACCATCCTAACGAGTTATCTCCATCGTGTCCCAAAAATCATTCACATTAGGATCCCCTTCATGAAATCTTCGTGCCCAACCATTTTGGTCAGCTATTCTTCATGACCAGATGGTTGGGTTGACAATTTACAAAGGGCCATGAATCTATCTGAAATAATATACATAGATGATTTTTTTTTCGTATTTGCTTAAAATATTATAGATATATTTTAAAAAATGTAAAAATTTATTTGCCTATATGAAAAATAAGATTTAACGATTAAAACAATATGCTAATTTAACGAAATTTAAATTAAATATACTTACCGATTCGAAATGATGGCTATAAACAATATTTTTTTGTTGAACGTTTGATAAATTTATGGGACTTCAAGGTTGAAGCGATAGAAAATGAAAGAGTTTTTATTTGTGTAGGAGTAAACACATAAAGAAAGTGACTTAATTTTTAAATTTTAAGTAAGATGTGCTGATTTTTCTTTGTAACTTAAAGAGTATTATTACCTTTTAAATAACATATTTTTGTAATTTTATAACATTGTTAAGGGTATATTTGTCTTTTAAATCATTAAAAGACTATTGTGGTGAATGGGAAAGAAAATTGGCTTATTTTAAAAGTAACTGTGACATGGCTAATTTTAAAAGTAAGTGTCAGGAAGGTGAATTTTTTGGGTTTTTCATAAACGCCTAAATTTTGGGCTGGCGGGTTTCTATGGAATGGCATATTGCTATGCTGGAAAATGAAAAACAAAAATAGAAAAACTAACCAAAATATATTGAGTGAAATGTTTCAAAAATCGCTCAACTTATATTATGGTCACGGACTGCTCATTAAATTTCAAACTGCTTTAACTTATCACTAAAAAAATTTCATTTGCACTCCATCAATCACCTTCAAAAAGTCCATTAACTTAGTGCTGACGTGGCAGTCGAAATTCTAACGTGACATTTAACCCAAAATATTCTAGTCACATTTAAAGAAAAAAACTGTACCGTGTTCTATAAAAAGTGGGACAAAATGACAAACTTGTTTTTAACATTAAAAAATAAAACTAAACAACTCACAGAAAACCCAAAATCAAAACCCAATTGAATTCCAAATTTCCAATTGACTCCAAATTCTTCTTCTTTCTCTACGCAAAAAACTCCGATGACCGGAGCTGCACTGAAATGCCTCTAGCTGGCTTCATTCTCACATCAATATTATGCTTCTTTAGATGACAAAAGGGATCTCTCGCGACCATGCCTTCGAGAATTCCCCTCTAATAACTCCTCAATCTCTTGCTTCAACTGTGATTCACCAATATCAATCCAAGCATCTTTCAAAAGGGTCACGTTAGAACACTGGTATAAGTTGAATAATTTTTGAAACATTTCACTCAAATATAAACATGTTAAAAATTCAATCTTTAATGACTTTGAATATCTAATTGCAATGAAGATAATCCTATGAGAATGTCTTTATTTTTTGTACATGTTTTGTTATTTGAAGGTTTCTGGCAATTACTTTTATTTGACGCATTGTCATCACAGAAATTATTTACAAACCTAATGCAAATATTCTTCTGTATAATTATAACTTATGGCCCCTAAAACTTATGCTACGATTCCACTTAGCTTAATTTTATTTATTTTTTGCAAATATATTTCCTTTCCCTTTATTTCATTGTACCCATTATTTATTTTATTTTCTAATTTGAGCCCAACCCAACAATTTTCGCCTTGACTTAATCTTCAAATCCATTGATACTCGTCATCACACGCCTTTGCGAGAGTAGGTGCCATCCATCGTTCTTCGATTAATTGTAGTACACAAAATCAAATTCAACGACTCATCGAACTTGACTTTTACAATTTGGTTTCTTCGTACTATATATAATCTTCGATTTTCTCGTCGTTGACCATAGAAATCGTTTTAATCACTTTTCGCTATCTTTGACAATGGAAGGACTATTCTACATGACTCGATCCCCAAAACTTCGTGTCCATGTGACTCGATCACAGTAGCTCTACTTCGATGTCACTCAATTTGTATACTAGATACAGATCATTACTACAACTCTACCTTTGTGTGACTAGATCACCATCACAGCTCCATCTTGGTGCCCATTCATCACCATAGTTCCACCTCAAACTTTGAACTTGCCATCATCTCACGAGCAATTTCAGAGTTTGAACCATGCGTTGGGTTCACCAAATGTTACAGAAATAAATATAAAAAATGAGCCACAAAAAGTAAAGTACGAATTAAACATAGATCAACAAACTATCAACAATATAGGCACTACAACAAAAACAGCCTACGTTTAAAAAACGTTGCCATAGACCTTTTGCAACGTTTGGACGTATGTTGCAAATTAAGGGGTTGCCGTAGAGTAGGACCCCTCCGGTAACGTTTAAAAAATGTTGCCGTAACGGTTACTAGGGTTGGACGTGGGTTGGGTTGGGTCGGGTTTTTACTCAACCCAAAATCAACCCAACATGTTCGGTTTGGAAAAAAATCAACCCAACCCAACCCAATTACGTATTTAAACCCAACTCAATCAAGTTCGGTCGGGTTGGTCGGTTTGTAGTTCGTCATTTGTTCACGAATGGCGCTAATGTATATGAATCCAAAATACTGCAGATTTTATAAACAACTCACCGTGAAATTCTTCATCATAAATTGAGTGTTAGCAACTCTCCATAATAGAAAGACAGCAATATTCGTTACAATCAAGCCTATAACATCATTGGTAAGCCTTTGAAACCATGATCTCCTACAAAATAAAAAAAGCAAAGACAGTGTTATATATATATATAGAATATTCAAACAACTGAGATGGAGAAACTGACATTGCAAGAATCTGTTTCCACCATTTTTCTGATTTATAAACTATGTGAATTACCATAAATCTGTACATCTGTTCTAGACTTAAATTCAAGTGATTATTGATTGGGATAATTAAGCATCAATAATAACGAAATCTACAAGAAAACATAAGCACAGATTTCTGACCAATTTGGAATTCAAATCGAGCAAAATGTGAAATCCAATAGAAAACCCACAGCAGGAATAGATTAATAATGGGGTTTCCAAGTCAAATGCAGAATCACCAAAACCAAATATATACTTAATGAACAAGCATTGGGATGAAACTCTTTGAAAAAATGTGGGAAAATTGAGGGGAAAATTTACCATTCTGTAACATGTTTTGCACTTGAACTAGAATGAAATGCCATTTTCCCTGAAATAATTGGTTTCAATTCAGCAACCGTAGCAACACCCATTTCCTCGATAATTAGCCCATAAATTCTCAGCCTATGAAAACCTCCCAGAAAAAGATCATGTTCTTTCCACTAAACAGACTGAACTTACCCTTTAAGCCACACTAGCACCTGAACTTTTTGACATGCCTTGAGGGGGAAAATGAAGACTCTTTAGCCTGGAGTAAGGAGATAAATGGGTGTGAAGAGAGAAATGGGAAAGAGAGGTGCATAGGAGTTGAATAATGAAGTTTTTCAGGCGATGGAAATCAAAGAAGAAGAAGATCTGGGGCTGGCTGTGGCGGGAGTGGAAGATAGAAGACGTGTTGTGTGAGTTTAGGGCTTTTTTTCCATTTTATGTCGTTTTTTTTTTTTTTTAAGTGTAGGTGGGTCGGGTTGGGTGGGTTGTATCGGGTTTTTTTATTTAACCCACAACCCGACCCAACCCGACCCGACTTCGCAACCCAATACCCAAAACCCACCCAAAATAACTAAAAACCGACCCAAACCGGTCGGGTTAGGTCGGGTTCGACGGGTTCGGGCGGGTTTTGCCCCGCCCTAACGGTTACTAAAGCGCCTAAAACACTCGAGGTGGCCAGTTAAAATGTTCTCGAGGATAGTGAAGAGACTGGTACATGTGAATCAATGGAAGAATTGCTAGAACGTTTTTTCTGGGAGATCAAAGTTTGAGTGAGGCAGAAGGGAAGAAGAAGATCCAGATCATCCCCTTACTATTCAGTTCGGTATGTTACCTCCTGTCATGGCTAATAACTATTTACTAGATAATGAACTCAAAAACAAAGAGAAATAAGAGGGAAAAAAGGAGGATAATGAAGAGGAAGCATGTGTGCGGGAATGTGAAGAAGACCAAACATCCAGAGGGGCATACAATGAGGAAGAGGATGATGGTATGATGGACATTGAAGAAGAAATCGATCTGGAAGCAGAGAGAAGAAAGAGAGGAGTATCACGCAATACCCTATTGAAGCAACTACATCAAGAAGGTGTTCGTGAAGTGGA
The DNA here is from genome assembly GCA_035079005.1 of Fraxinus americana. NCBI lineage: Eukaryota > Viridiplantae > Streptophyta > Magnoliopsida > Lamiales > Oleaceae > Fraxinus > Fraxinus americana. The sequence goes on along the minus strand of CM068711.1, from coordinate 28,677,601 downwards.
CTTGTTAGGAGAACCATCTGGGCGTTCTTTTGATTATTATGCGTTGTATGGAACACCTAAGAGAAAAAGGAAAATACTCATTTTGAAAAGTATGGGTCACCTCCAAGAATATTGCTTCCTCCCACAAGTTGGGTAATTGGAGAAGAAACTCTGGAGAGTAGTAAAAAGAACCCAAGAAGAAGAAGCTCAGTGTGACATATTGCATGTTGAATTATCACGAGGAAATGATTCAACAGAGGACAAACATGAAGTGGAAATAGATGCAGCTGAGACGGTTATATTTAAGAGACCAACCATGAAGTTGACTAAGCACTTGAGGCCATTGTATGTGAAGGCCTTGGTCAACGGTATACCTGTGGCGAAAGTACTCATTGATAACAGAGTAGCTATAAATACCATCCCGTCCAGAATGATAAGGAAGTTTGCAAAGATAGAAAGTGATATGATTCCAACAGAAGTCATCCCACAAGTTTCAATGGAAGAGCAACTTCGGCTAAAGGAGTTATGCCACTGGACATAACTGTAGGGACAACTACTGGACCACAGTCTTCTTTGTAATAGATGGTCCTACTAGTTACAATGTGCTACTAGGAAGGGATTGGATCCATGGGAGTCGCTGCATATCTTCGTCGCTCCACCAGTGCCTAGTCCTCTGGAACGACAAGGGCGAAGCGGAAGTGGTGCAGGCAGATCATAGAGCCTTTGTGGCAGAAGCAAACTCGGTGGAAAGGTTCATGTACCTATTAGGGTAATCCAAGATAGAGAAGAGACTCAAATTGTTGCATAGAGCAAAGAGTCGTTTTCAGTGGATACACTCACTGAAATGTTTAGTCAAATGAGGCCAAACATAGTGGCCCTGGAAGAGCCAGTAATTGGCAAAAGGTTAATCAAAGAACTTTAAATGGGTTGTCAACAACAAAGGCAAATGGCCAACATTCAGACCTTCAAAACCAAGTTAATGGCCTTCAATAAAGAATGCAAGGACAAGACGAAAGAAGAAGCAGCATTAAAAGCATTGAGAAACAAATTGACAATGTTCAAATTGGAGCAGAATATTGGCCAAGAAGTCAATAAAGTGGATTGTTTAGAAGAAGAAGTACTTAAAATGGACATGGATGACGAAGTAATGAGGATCACAAAGCCTGGATACGCTCAAGCACAAGACCCTTTGATTAAAGTGAATATTGGCAACGAAGGGAAACATCGCCCAACATTTGTCAGCCAAATGCTCGATCAAGAGGGTAGTGATAAATTAATCACTTTATTAAAAGAGTATAAGGATTGTTTTACTTGGTAATATAAATATATGCCTGGTTTAGATAAAAATTTGGTGGAACATAGATTGCAAACTAAGCCAAATTTTAAACCTCATAAACAGCCTCCTAGACGTTTTACTCCTAATGTACTTCCTGAAATTAAGAAAGAAATAGAGCGATTATTAAAAGCATGTTTTATTAGAACGGCCAATATGTCGAGTGGTTGTCCAATATTATGTCATACTAAAAAAGAATGGTAAATTAAGGGTGTGCATAAATTTTAGAAACATAAACTTAGTCACGCCCAAAGATGAGTATCCATACCTACGGTAGATTTTTTAATAGATTCGACTATCGAACACGTAATATATTCCTTTATAGATGGATATTCAGGATACAATCAAATTTACATAGTTGAGGAAGACATATATAAAACTACATTTAGATGCCCTGGATCTTTAGGATGTTTTGAATGGTAGTTATGTCTTTCGGCCTGAAAAATGTAGGGGCGACTTATCAAAGGGTAATGAACTTGATTTTTCATGATATGATAGGCAAGTTTAGTCAAATCCTTTAAAGCAGAAGATCATTTTGAAAAATTGAAATGTTCATTTGAGCGAATGAGGCAATATAAACTAAAATTAAATCCTTTGAAATATGCATTTGGTGTTAATGCAAGAAACTTCCTTGGTTTTCTAGTGCACAAAAGGTGGATTGAACTTGATAAAAATAAAGTGAAAGCCATTTTAGAGGCCAAACCACCTAGCAACAAAAAAGAGTTGCAAAGGTTTCTAGGCCAAGTAAACTTTTTAAGACGCTTTATTTCTAACTGTGCAGGGCGAACGAAAGCTTTTTCGCTTCTTTTAAAACTGAAAAATTATAACGAATTCGTCTGGAAAGAAGAGCATCAAAAGGCTTTTGAAAGCCTAAAGACGTATTTATCGAGTCCACCATTGTTGGTGTCATCAATCCAAGAACGGCCAATAAAAGTGTATATATCGGCTGAACAAGAGTCAATAGTTGGAATGGTCGCACAAGAAGACCAATTTGTGAAGAAATGGTGATTTACTATTTGAGTAGATGGTTAACAAAATGTGAATGAAATTACTCTGCTATTGGAAAATTATGTCTTGCATTATATTTCACATGTACAAAACTAAGGGCTTATTTAGGGTCTGTAACCGTTTATTTGATTCTAAAGTAAATTTGGTTGAGTATATGTTCTCTTGCCCTATTTTATACCAAAGAGTGGGCCTTTGGACTTTAACATCGTCAGAATTCGAAATACAATACATATCCCAAAAGACAGTAAAAAATCAGGCTTTGGCTAATTTTATGGCCGATCATCCATGCCTTAACATGTCTGAGGAGATTGAATTAGAAATTGATTCATTCGAATTAAAACCTTGGGTTTTGTACTTCGATGGATCAAAAACCTCTAAACATGCAGGGGTAGGAGTAGCATTGATAAATCATTTAGGGATTTGTTACAAATTCGCATTCAATTTGGATAGGATGTGTACCAACAATCAAGACAAATACGAAGCCTTAATTGTGGGTTTAGAATTAATGATAGATATGGAAATAAAAAATGTGATCATTAAGGCCGATTCTCAATTGGTAATTCACCAATTGATTGGTGATTTTAAATGCCAAAGTGATTCCATTGTAAATCAACATGAAATTGCCCAAGAATTGTTGGAAGAATTCAACCAAGTAGAGTTTCAATGTGTTAATGGGATATATAATGACATAGCGAATAAGTTGGCTCAAATGGCCTCAGGGTATTCAAATGCTTTAAATTGGGAATCAATTTGTGAATATGGAGTAATATTGCCCGTAGTCCAAAGAAGGGTGAGAAAGATAAAAATTCATTGCATACAAGATGGAGATGCTATAGATTGGAGAGTGGAGATTAAAAGGTTCTTGAAAGAACCTAATAAGGAAGGTAGTAGAAAACTGAAGTTATGTTTGCTAAATTATTCATTAATAGATGAAGAGTTATTTAAGAAACGCTCTGATGGTATATTACTAAAATGTGTAAGTTTGCAAGAAACCAGAACGATCATGGCTGAAGTATATGAAGGGATATGCAAAGCTCATCAAGCCGACCAAAGGATAAGATGGTTAATTATTAGGAATGGATATTTCTGGCCTAAGATGGAAGAATCATGTGTTCAATATACAAAGAGTTGTCTATAGTGCCAAAAGTATGGTCCGATACAAAGAGCTCCAGCAAGAGAGATGATACCCATTATCAAACCCTGGTTGTTCAAGGGTTGGGCGATAGACTTGATAGGGAAGATTTATCCCCCATCGTTCAAGCAATATACATTTATTATAGTTGCGACGGATTTTTTCACTAAATGGGTAGAGCGAAACCTTTAAAGGAGATCACCCAGAAGAGTGTCATAGATTTTATCCGTGATCATATTATTTATAGATTTGAGATTCCGCAAACTTTAATGGTGGATCATGGAACTTCCTTGAATGGAGATCAAGTTAAGGAATTATTCAGCAAGTTTGTAGTTAAGTTAGTAAACTCCACACCTTATTACGCTCAATCTAACGGACAGGCAAAATCTTCTAATAAAATTTTTAAAAATATCATAAGGAAAATGATAGGTGAAAATGCTAGAATGGCACTAATGTTTAAATAAGGTCTTATGGGTTTATAGGATGTCGCATCGGTCAAGTACCAAAGTTACTCATTTCCAACTTACTTATGGATAGGAGACTGTTTTGCCTATAAAAATCAATGTACAAACAATTAGAGTGTGTTTGCAACATAAGTTAAGTGATGGTGAGTATGCCGAGCCACTAATTCAAAACTTATTGGAGTTTGACGAATTAAAATTGGATGTCCTAGATATGTTGCAAGTTCAAAAATAAAGGATGGCTAAGTTTTATAATAAAAAAGTTATAGCCAAGTCTTTTAGCCTGGGCGAATTGGTTTGGAAAACAATACTCCCTTTGGATAGCAAAGACCCAAAGTATGGCCAGTGGTCACCCAATTGGGAAGGGCCATTTAAAGTGAATAGTATATTGCCTAATGGGGCCTATCATTTAGAAGATTTAGACGGTACTAAGCACATGAGATTCATTAATGGAAAATACTTAAAAAAATATGTTCATTTCTTATGGAAAAGTGAACAAATAAAAGCATAATCAAAATAATTGTGTTTAGTGATTGTAAATAAATAATATAAGAACAAAGTACGTTCAAATAAATTCCTTTATTATCGAATACTCATTACAAATTGTGAGACACAATGTACAAGATGTTCTATAAGCTACAATTGGGAGCAGACCATTTCTTCTGTTGATCACGAAGAAAGAGGGTGAACTCGCCCTGGTTGCCTTCTTGATCGCACTGCTGCAATGGTAGGCAGAGAGGTTGAGAAGCACTCTCAGCAGGTAAAAGGCTGAAAAGCACTCGCAAACCGACTTCCTAATTGCATTGCTGCAATAACAAGCAAGAAGGCTGAGAAACACTCTCAGCAAGCTAAGTGGCCTGAAAGGCATCCTCAAATCGACTTCCATCATTGAACTCCTTATGGAGAACATGGAGACGCCGAGAAGATATTTATTCATTTCATATATCTCTCATACCAAAGTCGACATCAAGACAGATAGCAAAATAGACAATAGATCAAATGATCCATTTCTATCGAAGAGGGAAGTGTTTGATCAATTGAATGAGATGTCAAACGATGGCAGCAAATTAGTCTTTTGGAAGAAAAGAATGGAAATGAAGATGATAAGTGTGGAACACATACGCATTTATAGAGGCGTGAAGATGAAAGGACAGAATATGAACGACCACATACGTGCATAGTAATGGCCCAAAATCTTGGAAAAATAGATGCGAATACCAGGAGGAATGTACATGAGTTTTAGCATAAGACAATTAAATGCTTGGGGGGTTGACGATTGAGAAAGATGTCAATTAATACGCAAATAAATAAAACAGTCGTTCATTAATGACAGTGGCTGTCGTTACATTCAAAATTAGCAATAGCAGCTAGTGCGAAATTACAAAAGGAAAATAAAGGCATCAAATGTCTTAATTACAATTCACCCCAAACCGAACGCATCTGTTCTCTAAGCTTTACCCAATCATCGCTCTGCCTAGAAGAAGTGGTAGTTATTTCGGTTACCACATCGTCATCAACTTCTAGCTTTTTGTAATGTTCAACCAAAGACTTGGTTCGCTCTATTCCTTGGGAAGCATTGCACTTTTTGGCAGCCATCCTAGCCCTACAGTCATCCATCTTCGTTTGAATTTCCTTCATCTCTGCAGCCAAACTTATCATCAGGGAATCTTCAATCATGACTTCGGAGGAGATTTCGTTCAATTCAGCATCGGCTTTATTAATCTCTTTAAGCAAAGATTCTGTTTCAGATGCAGAATGAAGATAGTGAGTACTCCTGGCCTTCAGTTCAACATTTTTGGCTAGAAGGAGAGGATTTCAGAATGGATAGCCTTCAACGTCGCCTTAAAGTCAGAGGAAACATTGAGCTATGGAAGTGTAAGTGCTTGCGCCAATTTCGTACTTAAAAGCTCAAATTTCTCCTTTTGTCTGGCAGCACTAGCCTTACCGATGTCCATGTCCATGAAAGAAACATACTCAAGCACTGATTACTTGAGAGTCTCCATATATTTCTTCTGAAAAAGCAGAAGATGTAGCAGAAGGATGACTGGTGGAAGAAGGGCAGGACGTTTTTACTTATCCCCAAGAAGTAAACAAGTCCCGGATGGAACGCACAATGGCATCGGCAGCCTACAAGGAAAAATGCCAACATTTAGTATTTTCACTGCAATGAACGAAATTAAAATAAAATTGAAGCAAAAGGTTACCTCATCAGCAACCTTGGGAGGTTCGGCACATCATCAGTTAGCTCCACCACCTGTGGAGACTTCCCCTTATCTGGGCGAGTAGACTCTGCCACAACGGGTAGGTCCATGGGAACCTCCGTAGAATTCAAGAAGAAATGAATCGAAAACCAGTAGCACATGCAAGGGTAAAAATACCAAAATATGTATTACCTTCTGGTTCGACACTTGGGGGGTCAACGCCCTGAGAAGATGGTAGCTCTTCAATTAGCTGCGATGAAGACTCCGGGACTAAGGATTTCTCTTTAAGCATGGTCCATTCATCAGTTGATTTGGATGAAGCAACTTCAGCAGGAGGTGATGAAGTAGGAACTGCTAAGACTATAGCCTTCGAAAGGGAAGCTAAACTTTCTGGAAAATTCAGGTAAACCATTAATACATGGAGAATGATGTTTTGTGAATAATCAAACTCAATTACCTTTCTCCTAAGGATGAAAGGAGCATCATCATCATCCTACAAAATTGGAGAAGCTGAAGCTGGCCGTTTGCGACTGGGGGCGCCTTTGACCGTAGTAGCCTTGGTAGGTGGAGAAGCAGGTGGAAGAATAGGACATTTAGCACGAGCAGGTGAGGAAGGATTCCTAACAGACACAGAGGTAGCCAGAATGGGAGAAGTAAAAGAAGTGTCTAGTTTATCTAATAGATGAAAGGCATGGTTGGCATCAGTTGTGAACAACCTGCGCTTCACAGACAGCTAGAGTTGGTCAAAAAAGGGGTGCGTGACAGCAATAGAATTGAAAGGAGTCAAAGAGAAACCTTTGGTCAAAAGATTATTGTGAACATCAATGGCTTGCACCTTAGATTTATTAATAGTATAGAAATGCTCTGTTAAGTACTTAGAATAATAAGGAGGAACATGCCACATTTGGCCAAAACCAAGTTGGCGAACAAAAAATTGGGGAGCATATATCTCAACCCCTGCCTTGGCATTTGTTCATGTGACAATGTCATGAAACAGTTCTCTTCCAATCAAAAATTGAACCCAGATGGGCAAAGAAGTGCTCACTTCAGTTAAAGTAGAAGGAGGTCGTACGTAAAGAGGGATTTGTTGAGGAGAAAAAGGGAAAAAGGAAGGCGTTGAATTCAAAGTATAAAAAATGTAAAAACATCTCTGCTGGACGTATTTACAGGGCTCAACTGATGAATGAATAGCCCATAGTAGCTTACTGTTCGGGGAGGAGATGGTGGAGCACTAAGCTGTGGAAAATAGGCTCTCAACCACAATTGAGTAAGCCAAAGAGGCCCACTTCCAGTGGGAGACACATCATTCTTTAACTGAAATTGGAGGGAAGTCATGCCTCTATAAAAGGCGGCTAAAAAAAATGAACACAAATTCAAAGACCTGCTACGTGCTAATTCATGCGAATAGTGGCAGATAACTCATAGAGGATTTCAGGCAGGGGGCGCAAAGAACGTATTTATAGAGCCAGGCCTGAAGGAAGGCTACACGTTCAGCATGAGTAGGCTCAGAATTGGAAGCAGTATAAAGGTCTTACATGCTCGAGTAAGATTCAGCAATTTTCTTGTCAAACTTTGGGGCAGCACTGGAAATCAAAATACCAGGAAAAATGGTATCACCCGAGGGCGGAAAATTCACTAGGGCTCCAACATCCCTTAGAGTAATGGATATTGGGTCAGAGGGAAAACAAAAGTGTTGTACTCAGAAGACCAGAAACTCAGGGTGATTGGAAAAAACACTGGGTCATAAGTTGTGGGAAAAATGGTAATTTCTAATAGGTCCAAAATCTTAGCACGATCAAAAATTGCTTTGGTGGGACCATGATTTACCATACGTGCATGCCATCTACGAAAACTAGGATCAATTTTTGGCCAAGTACGAATACCTTTATCGCGGATTGGCTTCAATGGCTGGGAGTTCAGAAAATGAGGGTCTTCAGTGCAATGAAACAGTTGACCCACCGCCGCTCGTCCGACAGCTTCAGGATCATTGAATGATGGGCCTAGATAGAATTCATGGAGGTCGGCGTTGGCTTGTGCAAGGAAGTTTGAATTTATAGTACGGTCTAGTAAGAAGGTTTTGGAAATCCTCAAAACTGAAGGAATCATCGGAATGAGTTTGTGAAGTCGCCATTTGATGCAAAGTACAGCTGCTGTGAAGTTTTCTTGAGAAGCGTAGTGAGGAAGCAAGACAATGAACAGTGACCCTTATAGAACGCACGATGTAAAGACATGAAGGTAATTGTGCGATGAAGTGGCGTGTCTTTTAGCTTTATAAGTGTTTGTAAAGTTGCATATTTTAGGCTATAGAAGGGTTGCCACCAAACGGAAATAATGATTGAAATTTTTGGGAATTTCAAATATTGCCTGAAAATACAAAGAAAGAATATGGCAAAAATTAATAATTGGTATTAATTCTACCATATTGTGGGGTAATTGTTGACAGACAAAAAGTGTAACCCAAATTGAATAGTCCAAGGGATGAAGCCCAGTTAAAAAGTCCAGAATGAAGGCCCAAATAAGACAATTAATGAATGCAGTGGATGCCCACGAACAGGGTATCATCATCGCCCAAACTTGCAAGACGTCCAGGATCTGAGAGAATGGAGTACCTTAAGATCGCCCAAAACAAATAAGCCCGTTCTCGCCCAAATTTTCGAATCGCCCAAGATTTTAGCAAACATGAGGTATTATGGTTATCCAAAACAGTAGTTATTAAGTAACATTATCGCACCCCACGATCCAAGAATCACGATTGTAGGCAGTTAAACGACAAGAGTAATGGCAACAGTTAGAGACGGCAGTTCCATGATAAGTCTGTCATCATGAAGAAAGTTGGTAGTTATAGAGTATCAAACAGTTTTCAAACAGTTTTTTCACGAAGAAACTATCAAGGGAATATAAAAGGAAAGGAAAATAGAGAAGAGGGACTCCGAATCAAACACTCTCAACAGAGAATAAGTAATTTCAATTTCTTAGTTTAACTTTAAAACACTCCTTTTAGTACACGTGTGCTTACGCCCCTTGTAGGCATTCTGTTTATTTTCTATTGTAAATCTTTGCTAATAAAACGCCCATTTTTGGGACTTTGTCTCAAAAGGTCTGTTCCTTACACAATCGTCCGAACCTTTTTTCATTGTTAGCGACAACCCGCACGAAACACATATATATCTTCTTTTCCTTCATTTCCTCTTTTCAAAAGAAAACATGAGACTGCAGCCCTTTTCTTTCTCACAATCTCATAATTCTTTCTTTATAGACTGTCGTATTTCTACAAGAATATAATCAAGGACGATGCACGAAGTGCTTATATTTTTTTGCTTCTAGTAAATAAGAGATTATTTTCCCTATTCTGTCAAAATGATTCTTTTAGCGAGCATATTGTCGTTGACACGTGTTCTGTAAGAGCTCTTATAGCTTCAATTGGTTGAAGATATTTTCCGTCCGCGTAAGATCCTTGCGAATAAATTACGGATATCCAATTTATTGATGTTCTACCAATATATAGATAAGTAGTACATTTATTTCCACTTGGCTTATAATGAAGACAAAGTCAAGCAACATAGTTATTGATAATTTTATCATAAAAATTTGAAATTTATGAAGCTGGAACTTTCAATGTGAAAGATGGAGAATCTTCCAACTTTTGGGAGGCTCCATCAGCACTGCATACTTGTATTATGAATTTCAGACTAGAAGTACCAGAAGGAACTACTAGTTCAGAAATGTAAAAGGATTCCACTTCTGCCACTCCAAGATACTCCTGATCAGCCCCTTCAAGCATTTCATTCGGATTTCCAGAAGCACTTTTTAGCTTCTCAACATATATATAGTAGTTGGGGAAAGGATCAGCATTACCTTCTTTCAATTGCCAAATAATCTTAATACTAAGGTTTTTCGACCCCTGAGGACCTGAAGTGAATTGAACGTAGTGACTATTAACAATCCATGATGTAGATGGTGGAAAATCCGTATTCTCTGAAGATGCGTAGACCCTGATATAACCTAGTACTGCATAGTATTCAGATGGATCACGAGATGGTGTCTTATCTTTCATGACGGCTTCAGATTTTGCTAGCCTTGATTGGTAGCATATGGCCCGAATTTCTCTTAACGTGTATCCATCCATTTCAATACTACTTTCTTGTATAACCCACCCGGGCTCTGTCTCCAACTTGGTGACTGGACGTGACATAATCACATTAGAAAAATGTTTAGAGAACCGGTTCATGGTGAGCAGGGTATTTCCTGAGGATGCAAGAAGTACCGACTTTTTCTCATTCTTGGCAGAAAAGAACTCAAGAGCAAGACCGAGCAGAGAGTTCCCACTTGATTTAACCTGCATAAGTTAATACAAATCACTGTTTCATCTAAAAAATATATTTTCATACATCAATAGTACATAAAAGACATCGAAAGGTTTAGATAATTAATCTTTGAAGTGTCCTGATAGCACAGAATTTTATTTCAAATAAGACTCTCTATGTAAATCTAATTGACAAGTGAGTGCTTACAGAATAAGTGAAGTGAACTGGTGAATTCCCCAAAAGGAGCTCTCCTTGAAAGAGGCGTGCTGTGAAAGTATCATCACCAAGAGTTCCTATAAATTTGATGTTTCCTCCTCCACTATAAGATGCATCTTTAAAACTACCATTTGCAAACATATGCAAAATTCAGTGCAATATACAAGTTTTTTTTTTTTTTTTTTAATCAGAAATAGCAAAAGAAAAATCAAAAAATGAATATGCAGTGCTACGGACAGCTAAGATAAGAAAATTCATTACCGATGCCACAGCTCTAACCTCTCCTCAATCACTCCTCATAAATGAGTTGTAATGTTGATATGGGAAATATAATTCTGAATGTGCAGTGAAATGGACAACTAAAATAAAAAATTAATTACCAATGCCACGTCTCTAGCCAACCCTCACACACTCCTAATGAATGAAATGTAACGTCGATTCAGGAAAAAATTCAGAATTTTGATTATGCATGGGTACTCACAAAGAGGTTGAGCAGAACAACGTCATAGAAAGGGTTCACATGCTTCAAGTTTCACTGCAGGAAAATGCTCTACGTGGACCGGAAGAATTTGCTTTTCATTTTTCTATTCTAGGAAACGGAGGAAAAAAATTATTCCTAAGAACTTTCTATGGTGCAAGTTTAAAATGGATTTTTGAGGGAAAAGTACTATGCTCAAACGTAAACAGAAATGCTTTTAGCATTCGATGATTATGTATATGACCAAATCATGTTATCATAAAATATATGACGACTCGAATCATCATTAATATGTCCAAGAACAGAAATAAAGACTAGAATGATATATATGTGCGAAGCAACTTACTCAACAACAACTTGGATAGGCTGAGTAGTAGGGTCTTCAGGATATTCGATAAAAGGCTGTAATAAGACGTACAAGTTATGAGAATGGAAATCAATCAAAAAGGAAACTCTATTAAGGAAATAAAAACAACAAACATCTCTCAAAAGAAATACCTGAAAACTTTGGAGAGAAATATTGTTCCAAGGAGTGCCTGAGACTTGCTCCCCATCAATATAATTATGGTAACCACGACCCTGAGAAATAATAAAGTTACGGATCTACATTGTAGTTGATAGATTCAATTGCAGTTTCCCCACGAGCTCTTGGATCTTATCAATACCAAATACAAAAAAATATTAAGGATTAGGCAATAATATGCCCTTGTTATTTTTTTCATCAAATTATCTTGTGCCTAGCCCCCCATTTCTCAGCTTCATGGGGAGTAAGTAAAAGGTGTAAAGTGTATATAAAATGTTCTTGCTAGCTAATGATTCTTCTCTATTTTTCTGAACACACATTAGCAGCATACATGAAATCAAGCTTCTAAGTTTACTTCCAATAGAGCCTAACCGGGATTTAAGGACCAAATTGGTTATATTGCCAGTTGACAACCAGTGAAAATCAGACAAGCAAGCCAACAGATGGGTTAATGCAGAGAGGATGAACAGATGAAGGATAAAGAAATTAACATATAAAGAACACGTGCATGACTATACCTGATCAAAATTTGAGTAGAAGGGAAGTATTTTGGGATAGTTTTGTACAACCCCCCATGATTTCTCGACAAGTCCCCACCAGCTGTGCATTAGGATCCATCAAGATGAACATGCCAGTATGTATCAGCAACAGCTAAAATGGAAAGCATACGAGTTCCAAAGGCAATATAAGAAAAGACATGCTTTACCGATTTTGAGCTGTTTGAAAATCAGGTGGTTGCTTAGTCTCGTACAACCATCCAGGAGCAAATATGGCAGCTGAAACTTCATCTTTCTTTATCACGTCAAGGGCAACATTTGTCTGTGCAAAGAAGATGAGATTACATTTTCATGAATGTCTGCAACTTTTACACAGCTAAGCGTGCAAAACCAATAGAAACTTTGTGAAGGGGTTTCTGTAGCTGATTATCGAAGGTATGCAAGTGAAAACCTAATCCATAATCTCTTTAGGGAGTTGAGTACCATCACATTGACACCCAAGAATTTCATTTTCATGATATCTCAAAGTCTAATCCTCAGATTCGAAGATTACAGGGTATGCCTAATGAGCAGTCAATTTATTTTGAATAATTAAGTCAGAAAGGAAACATTTACTATAGTAGTTCACATTTGAAGTCATTAAACTTCATTCAGCAAGAAAAAGACCATCATTTAAATGCCTGAATGTGATCCTTACCATGTATTTTGCCTTACATTTCTCAGATCTCCAGGCATCATAGAAAATGATAAGACTAGTCATATTTGAAACTGTAAATACTTCGAAGTTTAGAATGGTGAGTCGCTAGAAAGTAGCTGGTTACTACTTCTACTAAACAGATAACATAAACCAGGGAATGCAAAGTTTTTAAGCTATTTAAGTAAATCATAATTACATAGCCATTAAGCAATAAACTAAAATTGATAATATAGGTGCTTAAACTTGAGGTTCAATGCCGTATTTACCCATTTCATTTTCCTATTATCTTAAAATAGAACCAACAAACTGAACCCCTTAACACGCGCACACACTGAGACACACAAAAAAAGACATGGTAAAGAAACTTCTTTCAATGCTTACTTAATGTGAGGTTAAATAAGCGCTTAAAAAGGAAGAAATTATATCACCAAAAAGCCATAACAAAATCTAGAAATTAATAAATATTTCCCCGTTGCCATGGTTAAGGCATTGAAACCTACAGTCCATTGTCCGCCACCAAAAGTACCCCTTCCAAAAACATCAATGCCCATGTAGACATCAAATTTTCTGTCACCGGCAACATCAGCTGATGATTTCGGATAATCTTCCTGCATCATATGTGAGAGGAATCTTAAGGATAAAACCAAATAGTTCAAAGCCAAATGCACTTTTGCAAATAAAGATAAAGAACTACCTTCCATGAATAATTCAAAAAAATGCCATCGCATATGTCAAAGAAAGGCTTGTTTTTGTCATTTAATTGGTTTTGCCAGCTAAGATCACCATCAATGGTAACACTGTCGTACCTACACCATCACCTTAAAGCATTTAGTTGTATACATCTCAAGACCGCTCTCGTAATTAGATCGTTGTGGACAGCGGTGGATCCAGGATCTTGAGTGAGCACGGGCGGTCATTGACCGTTCACCACCAATGGCCACAATAATAACCGATATCGTGAATTGAAATTACTTATATCGTGTTCAAATTGCAAGTATGGATGTATGTTATCTACCCGTCTAATAATATATATCATGTAAGGATTTCAAATTTGAAAAATGGGTCCAATTACTTACTTTCAAGGTTCGATTTGCAAAATAATATCATTCTAACGGAAAAAAATACTATTTCATAGTTTTAAATATGACAGAGATTTTGTCGTTGAATGTGTGAAGAGAAATTAGTTTCAATGCTTATCCCTTTTGCCAAATTTTTTTGTCGATTAAATAATCTCTAATAACAAAATCAAAACAAATACATTTTTGGGTTTCAGTAAATGTCAACTGCCAATTTAATTTTCTTCTTCGTTATTTTTTCAATTTTCAAAACATAGTTATCATATTTAACCCGGTTGTTGACCCGAACAAATTATCGGATCATCGAATCAATGGTTCAACCAGTGGATCAGTAATTTAATTGTTGGGTCATTGTAAGGTCGAAATTTAGTTAAAAAAATTAAAAGAAAGAGAGAATATATCTATTACTTGATATAACTGAACATATATTTTTGTTACATATAATATATCAACACCCACCAAATGCCATAGTGGTCAAGCTTTTTATATTCTCAAAGGAAGTCACATGTTCGAATCTTCCTATTGCACCAGTTATAATGCCTATGCTCCAAAATGGTGAAAAATATTAAACTAAAATCATTTACATAAAGGACTGCAATCGATGAGAGTCAAATTTAAGATCTCCCGTTCATTAATGAGGACTCTAATCAAAACATAGTTATCATATTTAACCCAATCGTTGACCCAAACAAATTATCGGATCATCGAATCAGTAGTTCAACCAGTGGATCTATATTTTAATTGTTGGGTCATTGTGAAGTCGAAATTTAGTTTTAAAAAAAATTAAAGAAAGAGAGAATATATATATTTTATTTACATATAATATTAGCATCCATCAAATGCCACAGTGGTCAAGCTTTTTATATTCTCAAAGGAAGTCACAAGTTTGAATCTTCCTATTGCACCGATTTTGATGCATATGCTCCAAAATGGTAAAAAAAAATTAAAATAAAATCATTTGCATAAAGGACTGCAATCGATAAGAGTCAAATTCAAGATCTCCCATTCATTAATGAGGACTCTAACCAATTGAACTAGAAGAGCTTCTTTGAAACAAAAAAAAAAAAAAGGAAATTACAGATATATATATCCAAAATAATATACATTGACACCAAAAAAAAAGGAATGCCGACGGATCCAGCACGGGTTGCTGTTGGTGCTTGCCGGGTGCTGAATCCGCCGCTGGTTGCGGACAAGTTGGATGTCTAATTTTTCATGTAGAAGAGGACGGGTCAAATCATTCAACTAAAGCAAGAGTAACCGATAAGAAGGAATTTGAGGGAAAAAATTCATGGCGCACAGGACCCAATCAAACCAAATCGAAATAGGCAAGAAAGTAGGAAATTTTGAATGAGTATTTTAATTTATTTCGTTAGTCGGCATACCATATAACTGCAGATCCAGGTACTGATGAGTGCATGGTTTGGCTTAAATGGCTTACAAATTCTTTCAGGTTCGGGATTTGCTTAGGATCCAAAGTGACTTCCATATTGATCTGTAAACACAAAAGAAATCCTATTTGTAAAAAGAAATGAACTAAATAAACATCAATTTGTGTCACTCTGAAAACGAACAAAACCTTGAAAAACCAATTGCTATTTTTGTTAATTATCCCATAGTCTGCGAAGTCATTTGAAAATTGTAGTGCAGCTAAGATCCAGTAAATTACATAGAAAAGAAGCTGGTTGCTATGGAGATTCAGTACAACTAAAATGCATGGATTTGCACTAGCTCATAGCAGAAGAAATGTAGTATAGTGCCGGAAAGGATATCTGATAGAACTTTTTTAAATTTTGAATCTATCTTCCTTTCATGTATGCAGAACTGGAAATCCCAACCGTGTAACTATAAACAACAAATTCTTAGACAGGTATTTAGATGAGGAAACCATTCCCTGGAAAATCAATATGCCAATAAAGAACTCGGATTCAATTTGGGAGATAAAAAACAAAAGGACTATAAAAATGTCTGTGGCCTGAATGCAGATCACCCATGACTACTGTAACCTAAAAAGACAATCTAAGAATGGAGATTGTAAGTCAAAAAACAGAATTTTACCAGCCACCCATCAAAGTTCAAAGCAACAGCAAGCTCTGTCAAGCGCTCAGCGTACATATGAGCAGACTCCTTCGTCAATAGCAGTGTTTCAGCAAGTTTTTTGCCTTCATCCCATTCCATGATGAAAGTCCCTAATACCTTAAATACGCAATGATCTAATCAAAGACACGAATATGAAGAAAACCAAAAACATAGCCACTCAAACCCATCCATACATAATTTAAACTAATCGTGTGAAGTAAAAGATTCGTACTAAAACTCAAAAAGAAAAAGAGAAAAAGTCAAGCAAAATCAATTATGGGTTTCCAAGATAAAATAAAGTTAAATTTTATCACCATGTAATCTTCAGCCATAGTAAACTTTTGAAAATCAACTCAACACACTCAACCACAAAAGGCCGAAGAGTTAGGGAAATCAAATTATGCGCTGTGAGAGTACAACTAAATATATCATACCTTTACACCATGTCTGTGAGCAGTATTGGTCCAGCAAGGAGGCGGCAAAGTTACCAAATTATGCGAAAAATACACAAAAATATCAATCAAATACCAATGCCAAACCGCGTAAGCATCAGCATTCACCCCACCTTGCACAAATTTATCATCAGTATACCCTCCCGCGAAGTCATGGCACACCAAAATCTGCTGCCTCTTAGGCAAATCGCCCTTCAGCTTCTCAGTAGCCTTGTTGAAAGGATAATGGAACGATTTGAAGTAAGCCCGCGATTCCAATTCCTCGAGTGTTTTCAGAGGGTACGAAATTGGAACCGCCGGCGCTAAAGGATCGAACGACGGCGGAGTATCGCTTATTCCGTCGGATGGATTGGATTCTTCCATTGATTTGGAGAAGAACGAGTAGAGGTTTTTGAGGATGTAGAAGAACTTGGGGCAGTGGGTTTTTATATATGCACGAAGGGACATCGGCAATTGCGAAGAAAAGAGAATCCATGGAAGAGTGGAAGTTGACTGAACAAGTCCTACGAGGATCTGTATTCACCATTCACGTGGCGTTGGCGTAAATCGCAGGTTTTATGAAAAATGAATTTCTTTTTCTTTTCTATTATTGTCCAAGAAAATGATATCCATTTATCAATATGCTATTTGTATATTCTTCCTAATTCACTTTATTTTCAAAAAATTGTGGATCGAAAAAAGGCTTTTTTTAAAAAAAAAATGGTTTAATGTGTTATCACGTGATACAATGTAAGCAATAATATAAAAGATGACATATAAATAGCATGATTGTTCATTATTAGAATAATGCTAACATAAAATCTATGGTTCTAAAATGAGTAATACGTGACAATTCGTTTCGATTAAGTATTAAACATTACATGTATATGCGTGTTTATGCGAAGCTTTGCATAATTATGCATTTTTCAATTTTTAAGATTATTTAAATATTCTAAACTAATAAATAGATAAAATAATGTATTATTTGAAATTTATACTTGTTCTTCAAATTTTTCAAAAACAAAAATGTATTGCTCAAAATCATAAATGCTACAATTACTTAATAATCAATTTCTGCAATTAGATTAGACACTGAAGTACTCTCTATCGCTTTAGAAACCTTTTGATTTTACAAAATTTCCTCTCCTTTTTTATTGCCTTACATAAAAAAAAAAAAAATCACCATCCAATTTAAAATCTATAAATAAAAAAATCTATGTGCAGCCATTTTGGGACTCAACTTTAAAAAAAAAAAAAAAAAGGGCACAAAGTATCAACTCATCCAAATATCTTAACATCACAAATTGTGGCATATAAACAGAATCAAGCAAGCAAAAATCACCAAAGAAATGTTATTACTCAATTTTAGGTCACAAGAGTATACTATGTCCTATACTCTTAGGATTTCGTAAGAATCAAGTTCTTAGATTAAGGAAAAATATAGAGTAGGTCAAGTCTGGAAGATGTATTATTAAGCTGTAATTTCAATAAGCTAACACAGCTCAAGAGGAAAAATAGTTCAAGTAGAAGAAATTTTAGAGATGATAGAAATGGGAGTTGTAATTTTATTCATTGAGAAAATATCAATATATAGTACAACTCAATAAACTAAATATGTAAAGATAAATAACAATTCTTAAAATTAAGCACATCATCATAATCATCAATCATCTTGATCAATTTGTCTTCAATGATTCATTGCTTTCGTCCATCATATATTTTTGTCAAAATTTGTTGCTGCTAATACCCTCCCTCAAACTTTGCCGAGGTTGGAGGCAAAGTTTGTTGCAAAAAAATGAATGAAAGCTGTTTTGGATACTAATGTTGTGAAAAAAATCACCATTTTTTTAAAATCTTCATCCTTGTGAAGATATGTCACATGTTGTAGTGGTGTGAATTCGCTTTTTTTTTTTTGTTTTTTTTTTTTGTGAATCTTGTGTATCCCATATTGCATAGGTTGTGTCTCTAAAAGTTTGTTCAGAGAATGGATTCATACGTTGATTTTTGGTATGCATTTTTGTTGTTATTGTGTTGTTTGAATTTGGTACAGGTGGGATATTGATTTGTATTATCTGGATCTTGAATGATATATATGGTGGAAGATAACTTGAGATGAGTGAGAATCAAATTGTTATGTGTAGGAAAGTGAAATCATGATGATAAAGAGAAGAAAATTGATGGACAAACATTTTAGAAAAAAAACTAGAAGAAAAGGAAAATGAAAAAGTTGGCTGAATGAGCGGCACCAGGCCGCTCTCCTGCAGCGAAAGCTTGCAACCTGCTCTAATACCAAGAAGAAATTCTAGGGATGATAGAAATGAGAGTTTTTATTTTATTCATTGAGAAAACATCAATATATAGTACAACTCAATAAACTAAATATGTAAAGATAAATAACAATTTCTAAAATTAAGCACATCATCATAATCATCAATCATCTTGATCAATTTGTCTTCGATAATTCCTTGCTTTCCTCCATCATATATTTTTGTCAAGATTTGTTGCTGCTAATAGTAATAACTAGAAATTTTTTAGGCAATTATTAGCTCAACAATTTTTATTTCAGAGAAGATTAATCAAAGACAAAAACAGAGACAAAATCTCAACAAAAACAGTTTGCTATCGACAAGATAGTTGTTAACATATCATACACCCAACAAAAATAGTTTGATTGTTATGAGATAGCTTCAACAAATAAAACTCAGCAAAAACAATTTGTTATCGACGAGATAGCTATGATTAGATTAGCAAAAAATGTTCAGGTTTCAAAAATTTTAAATCGAGCGAACAAATTGGGTGTTCATTATTGTCGGAGATGCGAAATTAATCATCAGCTCTATGGTTTTATTTATTTTTATTTTTTTGCCCTAGAGTTTACGAACATTGTACTGTTATCTGTGAAACATGCCTTCCCTGTTGTAAAGATAAATTTCAGTAGCCAAGGACGGCTCGTCGGGTTATCATGTACCTATATTCCACCACCGGCAGATCCCAACATGCCTCACGCGCCACCACCAAAGTCAATTCAGATCACTGCCAAGAAGCAGAGGTCTCTCACGCGCCAACTATCTATATAGGATAATAAAATCACCGCCAAAGAGAACTTGGATGGGTTCTTTTTCTTTAATCTCTATTTGGTCCTCTTTTTCACAAATAGATTGATATTACAATCCTAGATCATAGATCCAATGTCTTGATACCACTCATGTTGGGTTTATTGTTGATACCGAATAAATCTCGCGGATATGATGTTTAATGATTAAGGTTTAATGTTTAAGTTAGATTCATAGGCCTCAGTCGAGGATTGAATTAACACCACAAGATGGGATCCAAACCAAAAGCTCGACCCAACTAGTATAAGTGATGGTCTGTTAAGTTTTGGAGTGTTGGACCATTTATGGGCTTGGTTCATTTGTGTGATTGACCTAACTCTTGGTTATTTATATATTCTTTCTTTCATATGCATTGTTTAAATGCGGTGATAAGAAGAAAATTTGGGCAGTCGTCGTTTTTCTCCCTTCCTTTGTAAGAGCAGTCATGTGGTTTGAGAGAAAAAGGTGAGAGACAGCCATTTGTGTGTTCTTCATTCTCTTCTCTTTGTAAGTGTCACCTTCATACCTTACTTTGTAGGATTTATCCATTGTGGATACTAGAAGGTCTTTAGTTTGCTAGACATTTATGGGCAATCTTTGTGTTGTGTTGGTTGAGCTTTGGTATTGGAGTAACCTTGTGGTGTGTCAGTGGATTTAAATTGAACCCTAACATTTGTAGTCGCCAAAAGTGTAGATTTTGCATTGTGAAACTTTCATGGTGATGCAATTATTCGACAAATGGTACCAGAACATAGCTTTAGAGTCCTTGGCATGTGAAATCATCAAACAAAAGAAGAAAACCTCTATACTAACAATCGGTTCAAAAACAATTCAAAGAATTCTCCAACCACGGCTACAATCCCATTTTTCGAACAAACCAGACTTTGCCTAAGTGAACGGAGACATATCCTTTCTCCAAACGACAAGGCGAAGCCCCCTGACCGGTGCATGCAATGCGTGGAGGCTCGATAATGCAACATATAAGGCCCACGCATAGTGACTAGTGCAGTGGGTATTGACGCATAGGGCTGATTTCGGTGCAGTCCCTTAAGACCGTGCTCTCCAAACTTGACTTCAGATCTATTGGTGGTGTTAATTTTCTATTTTTGACAATACACTAATTCTGAGCAGTTTAACCATTGGCCGAATGTTGTTGTCGAGTTGCTATAGTCACTGAAAGCTTTAGGGCGAACGGTAGTGGGCTGTAAAACTGTAAAGTTCATATATCTCATTAATTTACGTGATAAGTGTATTTTGTACACTTATTTAGATCATTAAATTGAAGTATTTGTTAGTGATTTGGATGAATTATAGCTTAATTATTTGTTAATTATGTTCGTTAGGTTGAATTCAATGTTAATTGGTGTGTGGGTAAATTTAAATTGAGCCATAATCTTTGTGGTCGACACAGTATCGATTTTGCATTGGGAAACTTTCTTGGTGCAATTTATTCGACGACTCTATTACAATAATCCACACAAATCAAAACAAAAACATGTACAAAGAAAATTTTGACATTAATAGAGGAGGCAAAAGGATTAGGGCTTGATTTCATCTAAATTCCACAAAGTATAAAAGTTCTCAATACTAGTGCCAAATTCTTCCTTGATAAACAAAGGTATGACACTTAAAACATAATAAATCAAGAAACTCTTTCATGAATAATGAATCGACGAACATAAAAGAGTCAAGAGAGCTTTTCGGAGAGAGCTGGAAAGCACGATAGTAAAAATTACAGTGAATTGTGAGTTTGACAAGCAGGGAAGTAGCTAGGATTTCAATCTTGCGGGGGCGAAAATATGGGAGCCCCGAAAAAAATTTCTAACTAAGAGGATTGAAACAACGATTTTGAGTACTAAAATAGGCAAATTAGATTTACTGACCAAAAAAATAATTAGTTTGTCGATACAAAAACAATATGTTCATCTATGTGTCAAACGCTATACAAATTGAAAATATGAACGTTAGATGGACATCAAAAAGACAAAAAGTAAACTACTTATCTATATAACAGATGGTAGAGATGGTTTGGACATCTGAAATTGGTCTCTCCTTATCTTCATCACTTCAAATTCGTCAATAAGAGAATCTAATGGAAAAGTATCAACAATCTCCTTCTCTATATACACACGCATGGTACTGGACAAAAAATCATCATCCATTCTATTACGCAACATTGTCTTAATGACACTCATAACCGAAAATGCACGTTCAGTAGTTACTGTTGAAATTGGAAGAGTCAAAATAAGACGAATCAATCTATCAATAAGATTATAACTCATTGATTTTCTTGTCAATGCCAACAGTTGGCACTCATCGGGAAGTGTTGTCAAATTTTTAAATTGAGAGTTACACTGAACTTCAATTTGACATAGCTCCAATTGATCTTTCGAGTGCAACTTCTCTTGATCTGTATAGTCAGCGGGATAAAATTTATCTGCAAACTTACAAATATTCTGAACATCAAAAGCCTTGTAGTTGTCTCTAGGATCTAATGATGAGCTAAGAATAAGCAATTCCATCTCATCTTCCTTAAATCTATCTCTTAACTCCTGAACTTGAAAAGCAGCTATTGCAAGAAACAAGTCAATTTTATAATGATGTTGCAAAGCGATAGGATCTTTTTGCTTAGAAGTCCTCCCTTGACCTACTCTATATAAAGAAGCCATATCAGGAATGTCTATGTTTCTTGAAGTACAAAATGACTTCACATTGTTCAACAATCCATCCCATCCATCTTCTCTATAGTTTTAAAGTCGAGTTTTCGTCACTGACACCAATTCCATTGCAATCAATATATCCTGAGATTTAAATTGTAATGCTTAACAAAAAACATCTGTAAATCCCAAGATATCTCTTATTAAATGTAGAATAAACACGAACTCAAAAGATGTCATGACATCATAAACACCACCAGCTTCACTCATGTTAGCTAAAGTACTTTCATCATTAATGATATCAACTAAAACGGAACAAGTGTCATCAAACGAAACAAGCAAATATTCCCAGTAATTCAAATTAATTTCAATACCAACTACTCACAATATAATTCAAATCAGTACTGAAATTCAATGTTCAATTCAATCGCCTGTTGTGCAGAGAAAAGATTTGAGGAAGGTGGATCATCTCAAAATTCAAGGGAAAAAAAAACAAACATCAAAGGTGTGGCAAATTTTCACAATAAATGAAAAAGATGGAAAAGCAGTAAGTAATATCTGCAAAAAATATTATGTTTGGAGATATGATCAAGGCACCGACACACTACGGAAACACAAAGAGAGACATCTAAATGAAGCAAGACATTTGGATTCCAGACAAACTCAAATTACTGATTTTACTAATGCTAGTGGATCAGTTACTTTTACTAATTTTGTTTATTCGCAGGAACGAATGCGAGTTGAGATACCCTTCATATTTGCAGAAGATCGGTATTTTGAAGAGTTCCCGTAAAAGTGCATTCAACCTTCTTACAGGAGTGTAAGTAGAAATATTGCTCGTTCTGATTCTGAAATTATTTCATACAATGACTGAGAATTTAAAAAATGAACTTAAAAAATTGATGGAATTATGTGGTTCACGTCTGATTGATGGTCTAGACGAAATTATAATGGTTATGCTTGTGTTACATCACATTTCATTGATAATAATTGGTTATTGTATAAGAGAATTATTGCTTTTCGTTTACTTGAATATGCACATAATGGTGTAAATTTGTGTGAAAATTTATTACAAGTTTTTAATGAATTTGGTGTGTTAAATAAACTATTTAGTGTTACCTTTGATAATGCAAGTGTTAATAATGCATGCATTGAGCTTTTAATTAGAACGTTTACACCCCTATATGATTTTAAATTATTTCACATGTGTTGTGTTTGTCATATATATAATTTAGTTGTGCAAGATGATTTGAAATTAATAACACCACAAAAAGTATAATTAGAGATATATTAATTATATTTCTTGTTCAGATTTTAGACAACAAGAATTTGCAAGAATTTATGAAAATCTTGAATTGAGAAGAAGAAAATTTGTTGATAATGTTCCTAATAGATGGAATTCAACTTTTTAAATGTTAAAATCGTGTGTTGGCTATACTAATGTTATTAATGCATTTGTTAATTCAAAACAAAATCAATTTTATATAACTGATTCGGATTGGGAAAAAACATTTAAAATTATGAAATTTTTGAAACCTTCCTATAAGGCAACAAAAGTTAGTTCTAGAGTTTATTATCCAACTAGTAATATTGGAGTTTTACAATTAGTAGAAATTGCTGGACAGTTTTCATCATTTAAAGACGATCCATTTTTCTTTCAAATTATTTACTCAATAGAGGAAAAGTTTAAAAAATATTGTTGGAAATTGGGTCTTCAATCAACCAATATCCAAGCTCAGTTCACCAACCAATCGACAAACCACAACCAACCAATCGAATCTCCAAAACCGGCACTTCCAAACACACAATTGGTTGCTCCAATTTGTACAGCCCACACAGGACTAAGGGTGGAAAGATAACAACCAAAGGGAACAACCACAAAGGCTAAACAATGAAGAAGAAGGGACGGGTTTCTTAGGAGAAGGCACAAAGCCAAAGTTGCACTAAGCAAAAGCAAGAACCTGTTTGTCTCTTTCACAAAAGGAACCGGTTTTCTAATCTTTTCCACTTTCGGTAATAGTAGTGGACAACCAAACTAAATAGGTTAAGAATAGGTCAGCTTTTAGGTCAAAATAATAAGCCCAATAGAAACGGGTAAGTGAGCTAATACCTTAAAGTCATCCATGTCATTCTGGTTAATATGAGCAACACTAATATAATTAGGTTGCTTCAAATGGCCCAAGTGGGTTACGTGATTCGATTGGTTCGATTGTGGTGTCAATAATCTATTTCAATCGATCACCGATGCCCATGAAATATAATCCAACAAATAAAACGGTTTAACATCATCGTCGTAATTTATTTGATATCAAAAACCCAACAAATCTCCACCTTGATCCCAATAAATCTGCAAGCAAACAAAACACACAGTTTATACTTGCACAATCAAGGTAACCAATAAAATTGGCATCACAGACCTTACCTCGTGTCTCCACTTGAAACACATACCATACCTGCTCCATATACTCACCAGGGCTAAGGTCACGAACACCCAAGTAGAAACAAATAAGCACAGCAATCAATCAAGAGCAAATAAAACATGCAACGGAGATATCACACAAGATAACACAGAGATCTTATCACACACGTTCACACAGTAACAAATTAATACAAGTTAATCAACAGGCCAACACATACACAACAAATGCATAAATGACCTCACAAAGATCTCACCACACTTATCCTATCCCATTCTGTGTTGCTCACTCACCTCGAGAACACATATCTCACCTCATCGCCCATCTGCTCACTAGACTAATCACTCAAACAAACATGTCTAACGGTAAGCCTCTATAGATCCTAAGTTCTCGGGATAATCCTCTATCAACACATCACTTCTCCAACCTACGTGGGTAATGGGTCTCCACCTAATAGAAGTGATAGAAGTGCCTCACTCACACTCCACCTGATCAGGGTCTCTTTACAGATAAAGAATTCCAAACATTTGATCACATCTCCACCGTGATCCAAATGTAACACTCCATATCCCACAGTACAAACCACAATGTACCCCTAGGCATCTATACTCCATCTTACCAAAAGATATACACACTGCCAAATGTATCACAAACTCACTATGCATGCAAACACATTACACCAAGTAATAAGATCACTCCAAATCATGCCAATGCACATATCAAACACATTGAAATGCAACATATAGCCATGCTAAACTGGTAATAAGCAATCACATACATGCGTAAAAGGATTACACAGCGTATGCAAATGCAGAACTGTAATACTAATAAAAGTGGCTCACTAGGGTCATCACTCGACCCTAAAACTAGATTCGTCTCGCCTCTCATCTTACTCTTCTTCTTGGGACAATCCCTAATGAAGTGTCCAGACTTACCACAGTTGTAACATCGTCTACCACCGGACTTGCCCCAACTCTTGCTTTTCTCCTTACCACCATCATCACTCGAGTCACTACTCGAATCACCACTATCTTGAGCTCTACCCAAACTCATTTGCTTAAACTTCATTCTACTCCTCATCATGTGCAACTCACCATTTCTCTTATATTCCTTTTTAGCATCAATCTCCATTTCCTTACTCCTAAGGGAATCTATGACAATTTCAGGGGTTAAGGTATCCCTACCATACTTAATAGCATTTTTAACTTCATGATAAATATCAGGTATAGCATTCAGCAAAATAATAGCTTTGTAGGTTTCAAACACCGACTCTCCACAGTTAACAATGTTTTGAACCAACTTGTTAAAAAATCCAAATTGTCATCAAGATCCTTTGAAAGATCCATTTTAAAGCTAAACAAGTACAACTTATTAGGAGTGGATTTAAGCAAATATAAATCCTCCAACTTTTTCCAAAGTTCTTTGATATAATCAAGTTTTTCAACTTTTCTCAAAATAGTGTCAGACATGTGTAATATAATTGAAGTGTATGCAAGTTCATCATATTCTTCTTTTTGTGCTTCTGTAAAATTTTTCGAAAATTTGCCATCAATAGCTTTTGAAACTTTTTGTTGAACCAAAATACCCATCATCTTTTGTTGTCAAATTGAAAAATCCCCTTTTCCGTTGAAAATCCCAATTTCGAAATGTGACGACATTTTGAAAAATAGAACAACCAAAATTGCACAAATAGATCACACAAAGTAATCCTAGGTAGCAATATACACCGTTCTAGATTCTCAAGGTTTCGTGAGACTTAAAATCTCAGATCAAGGGAACGTTTGAACGGGTCAAGTCCAAGGTGTTCTAACAGGATAATCAATGCAATACGAAGATAAACAAACAAACAAATTCAAAAAATTTCCACGCAATGTAGTCTCACACGGTAACTAAACAACAGTTATAGCACAAAAATAATTACCAACTTGCAGTTAAAATTCAACACTTCAAATAAAGCAATTAATTCCTAAATTTCTAGCACAAGCAATGGTTACCCCTTCACGGTAACTCCAATAGTAATGTTACCCCACACAATGACGCGGTAATGCTGAAATTTAAACAGGATAAGCCATTTACCAGAGCGGCCGTAAATTTCGAGAAATATAATTTTAACACTTTAGGGCCACCACTATACGCCTTAAAGTTTGCAGCAACCAACGGAATGCAAAATTGAATCCCGAATGCGCAGCGGCAAAATGGTCCAACTTTTTCTGCGTAACCTTAAACACTAAACCAAATATATCAATATGTTCAGAAAATCAAATATAACAAACTGCCTGAAAAAACCGTTTTCAGAAGAGACTCCACGCACCGCCACGCGCCTCGTCGGAGTTCCCCACACGCCGCCGCCGTCCAGACGCGCCAGCCACCCAGCACTTACTCGACCTGCACGTTCCAATGGTGGTCACCATTTGTCCAGACGACCACTGGTTTGGCCAGAAAATGGGTTTGCTAAAGTGTTCGATTTTTTGGAAAAATTGGACAGCTTTCCGTCTGCTTCTCGCTCAGCTTTCTGTCCGTTTGTGGTCGATTTTTTGGCCTGAAAATCATCCTAACCTCGCTCTGATACCATTTGTTGGAAATTGGGTCTTCAATCAACCAAGATCCAAGCTCAGTTCACCAACCAATCGACAAACCACAACCAACCAATCGAATCTCCAAAACCTAAGACTTTCCAAACACACAATTGGTTGCTCCAATTTGTACAAAACCACACAGGACTAAGGTTGGAAAGATAACAACCAAAGGGAACAACCACAAAGGCTAAACAATGAAGAAGAAGGGACGGGTTTCTTAGGAGAAGGCACAAAGCCAAAGTTGCACTAAGCAAAAGCAAGAACCTGTTTTTCTCTCTTCACAAAAGGAACCGGTTGCTTCTAATCTTTTCCACTCGGTAATAGTAGTGGACAACCAAACTAAATAGGTTAAGAATAGGTTGGGCTTTTAGGTCAAAATAATAGGCCCAATAGAAATGGGGTAAGTGGGCTAATACCTTAAAGTCATCCATTATTCGTTAGAATATATGAGCAACACTAATATAATTAGGTTGCTTCAAATGGCCCAAGTAATACTTGATTCTGATTCGATTGTGCTGTCAATACACAATTTCAATCATCAGCCGATGCCTATGAAATATAATCCAACAAATAAAACGGTTTAACATCATTGTTCGAATTTATTGGATATCAAAAACCCAACAAATATTATGAAAATATGCCACTAATTTTTCAGTGGCAGCTATAATAGATCCTCGTATTACGTTGTTTGGAGTTCATTGTATTTTAGACTCACTTTCTGAAACATTAGTTTTTAACATAAATATTACAAATAGACAATTGGATATTTTTATTAATGAAATGTATAACAACTATTATATTAAATATGATAATAATGAAAATATTTCTTCTACAAACTCTAGTACAACTTTTAAAAGTAAATCTTTTTTTCTCCATAATAGCTAAGAAACGTAATGCTCTTGGTTCTTCATCTACAACTTCAACTTCAACTGCAAATCCAGTATCACATCTGCTGAATTAGAAAGATATTATCAATTTGATCATTATAGTTTAATACCTGAAGATAAAGTGGATAATTTAGATATCTTACGATGGTGGAAATTAAATGAGCGGTCATACCCTGTATTATCTAAAATGACACGAGATATACTAACAGTTCCAGTCTCAACGGTGGCATCTAAGTCTACTTTTAGTGCAGGTAACATAGTATTGAACAAAAGAAGATCTAGACTTAAAGAAGATATTTTGAAAGTTCTCATATGCGTGAAAGATTGGATATTCGCCGATCGAAGGATTCAAGATAAAATTATTAATGTTGTTGCTGAAAATTTCAAAAATCTTGCAGTTCCTAAAAATTGATTGGGAAACAAATATATAATTTTTGAACAACTAAATTATAGTTAAGACTTAAGACTTAAGTATGTGTCAATTTAGTTGGGATGTACTTAAACTATAAATTATAATAAAAGTAGGTGTTAAACTAATTGGGATGTACTTATACTATAAATATTTGATAATAGTAGTTAGAAATGCATTTAGTTAAATTTAAATATTTAACTTTGCAGAGTTATAAATAATTCATGTAATATTAAATTTGAATTCTATGTAAACATTTCTTGATATAAATATGAATTTATCATTTTGTTCAATACTTAATTTACATTTTAAAAAAAATATTTTTTGTTATAAATATGAAAAATTCTATATTTTTATAATTTTATTTATATAATCATACTATCAAATCGGAACAAACCGCGACCCGTGACCCGCATGGGCTCAACCCGGATGGGTCAGCAGGCGGGTTTGGGTTGTAATCCAAAATTTGTGGGCAGACCCGGAACCGGCCCGGAACCAGTAGAGAGCGGGCTTTTTTTTCACGCGGACCGTTACCGGACTCATATTTTGGCAAGCCGACCCGACCCGAACCACCCGAATTGACATCTCTACCCACTAAGTTACATAATTGCCCATTAAAAATTGTTTGGCACAGACCGTACCAAACTAGTGTGCTCGCTGTAGCAATTAATCCCTCCGTCCCATTTATATAAATTGATTTTTCTTATTTTTTTGTCCCATTTATATATTCTCGTTTTATTATTGAGAAATTATTTGATTTGTTCGTTTACTAATATACATTTATTTAAATTATCTAGTTATAACCATTTCTTCTTGCTTAATCTTGAAATTGTACAGATTTTAATTCATCTTCTTGGAATTATCCAAATACATTATCACTTCCTCTTGGAAACATGGACAAAAACACATAATTTATTACTAGTTGTTAATAATTAAATAAGGATAAACTAGAAAATTCTTTGAAAAAATTGCTTTTTCAATAGCATAAAATAAAATTTCTTAACCTGTGTGAAAAATTAAATGAGCATATACAAATGGGATGGAGGTGTACATCTTAATGACTTAAGCAATTGCCTCAAACTCATCATCTCATTAGTTTACAATTAAACTAGTGGTGTCTCAAATAGTGAGATAGAGATTCAAATCAACCTATCATATCCATACATATGTTAAATATGAAAATGAAACATAACTAAGAGTATCTATAATGCATTCTATAAATTGTTTTTCTACGTGATATGCAAGTCGAGAGACTTTCGATCTACGCAGCATTGTTTTTAATGAATCGATGAATAAGTCCAAATTGGTCTCCAATCTAAATACAATAATGTTGTTTGTGCCTCTCCCATTTTTAGAAAAAATAAAACTAAATCTAAATTTGGATAAGAAATATAAATATTGTTTTGAGTCTAAAAAAATATTTTGAATCTATACGGAGCTCTATATGATGTCTAGTTTTTCCTTTATCACGTTAGCTTGATAGAACCCCGGTGAAATTGTATTGCAGATTAAAATAATAATAATAACATTATCTATTTTGTGTCTTGTTCAGCTACTCTCGAAAAATCATAATGGAATATTATTCATTTCTAACTAATAGAATTAATCTCCAGTCCATAGTGGGCAGGAGATATGTTGCTCATCGATGATGTAACATCATTCAACGATATTTTAGACTCCGCCGGTTCTATTCCAACTAATACCACTAACACCAAGGGGGAAGAAGGAAGGGGGAAAAGTAGATGGAGTCTCCAACTTATTTGAGGTAGAGCAAACGGATATTCATCCTTCAATTTGTAGAAATTGGGTTTCCAATGGAACCTTTATTACATGAAAAATGTCATGCTCAGTGGCCAAAACGGCAAACGCAATCATCAAAATATAAAAAGGAAAAGAGATTTAAAAAGAACATGAAAAGGTGTTAAAAAAAAAATTCGGCCCCAAAACGACGTGTGTACGGAAACAGCCCATTGAGGACCCATGTGTCCTAAGATCGAAAGACTGGGGATCCAGTTGCTACAAAATTGTAGGATGAAAGACCTAATTATTTTCTTTCAAATAGATTGGGGACCCCAACTGTAAATTTCCCCCCAAAAAAAGAAACATATCAGGAGTGTCAGCTTTGCAACAAGCCACTGAAGAGATAAAAAGTAAGTGCAGAATTTAGAAACAAAAGTAGATATTCTAAGGTTGTGGTTGGCATTCATCAGTGCCGAAGTGCGAGCAAAAGGAAGGAACTAAAAATCTGAACTCTATTTATACACAAGTGTCTATTATTAAAGGTTTTAAAAAGGCAATAAAGTTGATACCTTGAAAGCACCAATAAATCTTTCACTTTCTTGCAAGCAACAATAATATAATATTATGCAAAATTGTATGTTTGTGGAAAGTGTTTATTAACAATTTAAATTACGAATAAATAGAAATAAGTCATTGATAAGTAAAACACTCGTGAATCCCTCAAGATGTGTAAATAAACGGTGACTCGAGTGCTAATAAACAATTTATAAACATTAGCCAAATGTACGCTAAAGATTGTTAAGATAAGGAAAATACAAAGGACGTAATTAACTTCTACAATAATCTTAATCCAAACAAGGTACACGATTTCCTCAAAAAACTTTAGAACAGAAAGAAATGTTACAGTTGCAAACATACTAAGCTGCCTTTTGTCCTTGTAAATAAATATCTTGTTACCTCTGGCATTTGCAATAGCTTTAGAGCTCCCGGCATTGAATTTTAACCATACAGTCTTATCAGTTAAAAAGCAAAATCTTCTGTTAATGTTAATTTGGCAAATTCATTTACATCTGCAGCACGCCTTTTCAGCTTCTTTAGCAGCCGATACTCTCGTGCCAACTCATCTGCATCTTCCATTGATTGAGAAACTCACTCCAGTCTCAAAGCAAATCTTCCGTTCCAGTTAATTTTGCATATTCATTTTCATCAATAGCACCCTTTTTCAGCTTTTTCAGAAGTCGGTACTCTCGCGCCAACTCATCTGCATCTTCCACAGATTGGACAGCACGCCTCTGCTTAGCCGTTTTCTTTCTCATGACCGTGGTAGTAGCGGCTTTAGCCTTCTTCTGTTTTTGTTCTTGTTCCTTTGCAGCTCTCTTTGCTTCCAAATTTTTCTTTCTTTGTTTCTCGCGAGATTTATCCCTAGATGGAAAACAATTCTAAATACAAGGATATATATATATGAAAATATGACATCCAAGATGACAACTGGCTGCCACTGTTATCAAGTTGGGTTAACCTTAAAAAGTTCACTTGTAAGTTTACTTAACAAGTAAATAAGCAAGTTTTAAAATAAATCAAAGTACGAAGTAAGCAAGTTTTATTCTGAACACGTAAAGATTACTTTCAAAATAATTAACTTGTTTCCTTAAAACTAAGAAAAAAGTAACTTATCCAAAAATGTTTTGAAACCAAAATTTACTTCAAAATAACTTATTTTTAGGCTTAGCCAAACATGATATATTCAGTCCATGCTTGCATAATGATACATGCAATTTAAAACAACTCAAGTAGTTTCAGAGAATTCACAAACGCAAGGCATTGTGTTTAAAATAATTGAGCCATAAAAGAATCAGATATTTGTGGAGAATTCATCTTTCTAAGACGTTTGTCAGCCTTGACAAGGCCACAGATCATGGAAAAATGAATTCAGAACACCCCCCAATCAACAAAATAGATTATTAATTTTGGGGGATTCTAACTAAAGCATTAATTTATCAGCATTTTGAATAAAAGATTTAATAAACTATTTTTCTCTGTGTTTTGAAGCTTCCGACAGTTCAGGAAAAATTATTAAACATCCAAAAAAAAAAAAAAATTGACTGTGATATATATGGGCATGTTTGGCAAAAAAGTGGCTTTCTTACAAGCTGGGAGACTGAACCAAAATCCCAACTCATCTGGGTTATAAGCTGTGGGAGCATTTGTGTGGATTTTGGTCCACACAAATTGTGGGTCCCCCGGGTTCTTAGAAAGTTACTTTTTGCCAAACATGTCCAGTCATACGCAAAGAAAACTCAACTAGACAATATAATTTGCAAATAATCCTTACTTGTACTTGATCTCTTCCAAGTTTATATCTTTGACCGGGACAAAACCGTCGGTAGAAAGAGAGTAATGCTTTACCTCAGGCACCGAAGGGAGCTGCAATAAGCCATACCCCATGCCCAACTTCCCAATTTCAAGTTCTTTCCACCTTCGCATAAAAAGACAATTAGTCACAATACAGAAGTACTATTAAAAGAATTTTTTGAATATCTCAAACAACCTGAAAATATAAGAACAATGATGCTCTTTGTAAGCACGAATATAAGATACAAAAGCTCTGAGTCCTTTTTCCATAATGTCCCGATCTTTTTTTGCAGCTGATCGTATCTGGAAAAGACAATTTTCACCCATTATATTAATACATAAGAAATTTTCTTGGTAAAGAGCATTAACGCAATGTCAATTAAGTTACAAGAGCAATAAAGATGCTATATACCTAACAGTTTCTGGTTAGGAATTGCAACAGACAAAAAGCCATTACAATTAAGCAGTAGATTACAGATTTCATAGCAAAAAGCATATATATACATGCGTGAATGGGTACAGAGGGATAGAGTGGAGGTCACCTCTTCAATTTGATATGCATAGCGAACAGATTTGCACATATTAACCAAAGGCTGCTAGACCGGTTAAAAAAATTGAATAAACTAGTCTTAATGATAGACCAAGAGGAAGAAGTCAATCATCATCGAACGAGGTATATAATAAGGATTTCGGTCATTGCAGTTTGACTTTGAACATGGTCCTTGAGGGAGTGGAAAGGTAGAATAAATTGTGGCATAGGTTTGTCTAGATCGGAAACAAGATATCTCACATCATCATAAGGAATTACAAGAGATGTTACATAGGTACATGCCTGAGTGTGCACGTTTATGAAAATTTAATAAACATTATCACCTAGATGCAAACACGTAGGCAAAGGGAAAACAGAAAATAACACGACATTAACAGCGGGTTTGGTGTGTCTGAGAAATTATCTCTGCCTCCTCTATTATTATGGCATGGAAAAAGTGTCAACAATGAATGACTATAGGCTATAGACCCATCATTTCATTCAGTCATATAAAAACTAAAAGAAAATATATATTACATGGACCACATGCATTCACTCGGCCATATAGCAGAGAAAATTGGAGTGAGATAAAATTATGATTTATAGTTGAACAAAGTGTGGTCTTCACCTGAGAAATAATATCAGGAGCCTCGTCAGAGCATTTTCTCTCTTCAAGTGGAACTTTTCTTATCCGCAGGAACTCAACATATGCTTCCTCCTAGGTGATATACAAAAAAGATCATAATTCAAGTAGGCACCAGAAACACTTTGCCGTAATGTAATACAAAATTTAATCAACCAGAAAAGACCATTTGTAATCATATCTGTAAGATCCAAACCTTTGGCATCAGGAAAACAATTGCACTTCCTTGACGCCCCATCCTAGCCGTTCTACCAACTCTGTGTACAAACACATTTGGGTCCTGAGGGGGGTC
This sequence comes from Fraxinus americana, assembly GCA_035079005.1. Lineage (NCBI taxonomy): Eukaryota > Viridiplantae > Streptophyta > Magnoliopsida > Lamiales > Oleaceae > Fraxinus > Fraxinus americana. Next base: position 28,643,592 of record CM068711.1, on the reverse strand, counting down.
ATACTGCAAATAGAACACATGCAACAATTAGATGCTGTTAAAGGTAAGGTAAAAGATTAAAGAAGAATTATTAAGAATCAATTTTGAACCGATGCTGATAGCATCTATTTTTAAGTAACATAAGCAACTTACTTTCATCCCATTATGTAAAATAATTGCATAACAATGACCTCCTCCTATGCTGAAACACGGTCTTAGCAGTAAAAAAAAAACGTCCTTGCAGCTATCAATTCCTCCATATTCAGTTCCTTAAACATTCCTTAGAATATTTTGCTTTTTATTTTGTCAATAAATTCGATAAAACAGGAACTAGAAATAGGCAAGGATCAGATGCTTAGTCAGTTCACATTCATTCAAGCAGAAAAGTGATGTGATTTTAAAGAAAATTGCATGCATCAGATTGTTAGACTCATGAGATCAACTTAATTGAAAGATGAAATTTCTGCTACACAAGTTGCAACTCCTGTATCATATACAACAAAAATAATAGACCGACATAACAGATTTCACTAAACTACCTGTATTATACAGTCAACGCCAGGAATGTCAAGTCCACGGGCTGCTACATCAGTGCAAAGAAGAACTCCACTAGAAAGAGAGGTAAAAGATGCTAGCGCTTTTTCCCTTGCAGCCTGCAATTCACAATGTTGGAAAATGGGTATCATGGATAAGCACGGAACTCGTCATGTACAAACTTTTCATGACAAGATTCAAAATTACCTGCTTCATTTTTCCATGAAGAGATATTAAAGTGAATCCCTTCAAAGAAGAAAGACGTGGAAGTACAACATCCCAATAATCGACAGAGGCACAAGTCATGAAATAGCTGCAAGGAGATCATATAACCACACAGGATGTCTTAATGTTTCAACTTCGGGAAACGCATTTATCAAAAATTTTGAGAAAATAGAATCTTTAACTCACATTATAATTTTGTTTGTCTTGTTCTTAGTTAGAAGATCAACGAGCTGTGATAGTTTCTTGTCTGCTTCACATTCAAGATACTGCAGATTTTATAACCATGGAGGGGGCAAAGCACCATTAGGTTTAAGATACTTCAAACATTTATAAAACCAAATTATCAAGTGTAAACTTATAAATGTGCACAATCTAAAAAGAATGATGTACCTCAATGTGAAGCCCCGAAGGTGTTTTCGAGGAGGCAAGTTCCTGTGAGGATGTCAATTCATTCGATCCTTTTACTTCAGTTCGAACTTCAACCCTCACAGGATTCCTTAAACCTGCCTTCGATAGCTCTTCAACTGCCTCAGTTTGAGTGGCAGAAAAGAGACCAGTTCTACGTAGCTTCGGTAAGCGAGATATAATTGAATTTATCTGCTTCTGGAATCCCGTATCTAATAGCCTATCAGCTTCATCTAAAATCAATATCTGTTCAACAAATCCCATATAATTTTCAAAAAAGGAAACAAGTCAAATGTCACTTGATCTTCATAGTCAATAGATATATCTATGCACCTAAAGAAAAAAGAAGAAAAAGAACCCCTCAAAACTAAAGGAAAAAGGGAAAGAAATAAAATGAGTTTAGTGCAAAAACTCCTAACCTCGACCAACAAGAGAAAGTACGAAACAATGCATCATTGTTTAATATTGTTATCCCAATCTCTTTCAAGATGTAAAGTTTCATAAACCTATTTGAATCTAGAGAAACACCATACAAAATATCAAGATTTTCATAAATTCTTCATTGCTTTTGCTCATAAATTCAAGAATTCTCTACAGTTTACTTTAGCTCACTGTTCACCCTCTAGATTCATTGCTCAACAAATACTGTTTTCAGTACTAACCAATTCCATTTAACATTTCCATTTTTCTCTGATTTATTCAAATTTGAACAGTAGGTATGTCTATAATGTCATATAAAATTATCTAGTTACTTCACAAGCACTATATGAATTTTTAAGTCTGAACGCCATAATAACATAATGAGAGCAATCAATTGACGAATGGCCTGCTATTTATGGTTCACGAAGAGTGAAATCATAACTTTCTCTGAGTTTAACTAGATACAAAACAACAACAAATTGAGGTTCCTAATAAATTGGAGTCGGTCACATATATCCTTTTTCGCCACACCATTCGATTTTTTGCTAGATTTACTGGAAGATTCAAAAGGAACTAAATACTTGACAACCAAAAATAGCCACATTATTGTTAGTCTTGCCTCCTCTTCTAACATCTACAACAATTTCATCACTGCTAGAACTACGCGAAATATGTCGTAAGTCGTAACCAACTCAGTCATCCTTAACTGGATTAATCGTCAATCAGTACCACCCCACTAAAATAATTTATACCGAGTTGCCAAAAAGTATAAGAAACAATAATCTACAACAGTTTACACATTTAAATGCAGAGGAGCATGAAACCTAAGCATTTCGTGTAAGGGAGGGAAAAAATGAACCACCTCAAGGTTGCGAAAGTCCAATATGTCCATGCGGTCCATAATATCATACATTCTTCCAGGAGCCCCAATCAACAAATTTGCACCTTCGTCTTCTATTTTCCTGATATCAGCTTTCACGTCCAAGCCCCCTACCAAAAGCATTGGCCTCACATTCGACAACGTAGAAATAAATGGCTCTGCAACCTTAAATATCTGTGAAGACAACTCCCTCGTTGGCGAGATAATTATCCCCATCACCTGTACCCATAAAAAACAAGCAAGCTGCCTAAAGAAACAGAACAAAGTTTAATCTAAACATAATAATAATGATTTTCTTTTACAATTAAACGCTGTATACATATAATCTTCAGTTCTCATTATATCCCAATATTAGACTTGCATAACTAATGCAAACTTGCCGAATTGATTTTTCAGAAGAAAAATAATTTACTTTATGCATTTTATTTAATTTTATTGTCATATAAACTCTCTAAAAACATTGAACACACAAAAATACAACACAAAAAGTTAATAACAGCATAATTAATAAACAAGACAGATTCAAGTACATTTACAGTAATATCAGCATAATTAATGCGTAACCTGATGAGGTTTCGGAGGGGCGGAAGAGCGGCGGAGGAGCTCGACAAGGGGGACAACGAAGGCAAGGGTTTTTCCGGAACCAGTGGCAGCGTCCACGGTTACGTCTTTGTGGCTGCAGAGCAACGGTATGGTGGCAGCTTGAACCGGAGTGCAAAACTGGAAACCGGCGGCGGTAAGGGCATCAAGGACCGGTTCTGATAACGGTGGGTTCAGGTCGGAGAACCGGGTGCTTGTTAAGGCTTTGTTCGAGTCAATGACGTCCGCCATTATTGCACTTGGGATAGAATCGGCGTTTTCAATTCCAATTAACGACCGATTGAGGTTGTAGGGTTTATGAGTTCAGATCGTGTTTGGGGGAGCTTAAGATGTTTACGGTTTTCGAATATTGCACTAATGGTCATCAACTTATTATTTTAGTAGTAATTAGGTCTTCGATTTTCGAAAAGGATGAAGCGGTTCTCCAACTTTTCATTATATTTTCAAAATTTGTCCCCAATTATTGGAAATGTTCAAATCTACATTACATGTCTAACTTTATGAAGTTTTGTTTTGTTTCCCTACTTAAGATGGTATCAAAAACCTTAAAATATTGTATTTTTAATGAGAACCACGTAATAATTTAACAAAAATTTGGACAATTAATGTTATTAAAGAGTGATTGTGCATATATAAGGAAAGGTTAATAATCAATCTACTTTTTTTTAAGGGTTTAGAGTTAATATAGACTAAATAATTGTTGATTCTAGATTATTAGCTCTAGACTATTATTTTAAGTTGGGGTGTCCAAAAGTCTCGAACCGAACCTAATCGAGCAGTTTTTCATAAGTTAAATACTTGAACGGGTACCCGAATCGAGAACCGATGGGTTTGGATCGAGTCTAGACCAAGAACCGAAGAATCGAATAAAAACCGAAACTAAATAAATTATTTTATTTTTTATATTGAATTAATTAAATTATTTTATTTTTTTCTAAACAAATTAATTAAATAAATCAGATTATATTTTTGAATTGGGCTACGTTAATTTGTAAAAGTTACGAATGAAATGTCATTAGTTGTATTTATGTAGTGTTGTTTTAAATATTAAAAAATTTAATTATGGTACGGAATCGTTCAGAACCAAACCCGAACGGTTACATAATTATATTTGGACCCGACGATTCCATTTATTAAATACCTGAAAGTTTTGGGTCGATTCGATTCTCTTCAGAACCGAACCGACCCATGGACAGTCCTAATTTTGAGGAATAATTCTACTTATATACAAAGAGTTATAGAAAGTTTTACAAATAGATGAGATGTCGAAAAGAGCGAAGAATTTTTCTTTTTATTTGGTTAAAGAAATTATGATCCAATCATATATCATCACATCACGTGTATGTAAATCAATCTATAAATAGTCATATACATATATCACAACTGATTAGTGAGTTAATCATTTTTTTTTTTTTGTAAATATATGATAGTTAAGAGTTTATTATAACATGCGTACTTATTGTATACACCAATGTAATTATTCCTGTTGCTATATATATTTTTATAGATTGTATTTCGTCGTCTGGCTAAGGAATTATATTAAGCTCCTGTTTGATCCACATTATTTTAAAATTCATTTTTTCAAAACTCATTTTCAACCACACATTTTTTAATAAAATAATATTTTCTATCGCATCCAAAAAATTTCCTTATTTTTTAACTACATTTTACATCACATTACTATCGAGTAAATTGTTTCAATAATCACTGAACTTATACATTGTCATGGACTGCTCACTAAACTTCATTTTGCCTCACAATGTTCACTCAACTTTATCATTTAGGCCCCGTTTGACACCCATTATTTTGAAGAATGAGTTTTCAATGAACTGGATTACGTAAAGAATGCCTGGTTAAAAAAGTAAGAAAAATTTTCGTGGTTTACGTGCAAGGACATTATTTTATTCAAGTTAACGCGCTATAAAATGAATATCACTGTAAAAGGCTCAATGAGAACGAAGATAAAAAAATCGCACACAACATGTTAGCCTTACCTCTTCATCCATCACCCAAAAAAAATCTGTTAGTTGGTCGCTGATGTGGCAGACGGAATTTCTAGCTGGCGGACGGTTTATTATGTGGCAGCTAACAGACCGTCAAATGCCAACATTGCAGGTGCTTTTGAATGAAGATGAAGCTTCTGAAGAAATGCAGAACAATATTTTAATCCGGCAACCAGAGGAAAGAGAAGCAATTCGAATAAAACCAAACGCAAATCTCAGAATTCAACCAATTTTTATATACCCAAGTCCTAGGAATACTTCCAAGGAGAAGAATTTAACCTTAAAACTTAAAATGAAAAAACAAAACAAAAGCCAATTTATTTGAAATGCAAACAATCCCTTCTTCTCCGGCAATTCCCCTTCGTCTCCGACCACCCGCCCCCCCCCCCCCCCCCCCCCAAAAAAACAAAATTCTTCTTTCTCCTCAACCACCCACACCACCCCCACAAAAAACCAAAACCCACCACAGCTTGAAGTTTTGGACATGTAGAACAATAGTTTCAGTGGAAATATTCTCCCCGTCGAGTTGGTCAAATTGAAGAAACTAAATTTCTTAAGCTTGGAGGGAATTATTTTTTCGGGGAAATCCAGAAAATTTACTTGAAATTCCGAACCTTTAGGAGCTTTCTTTGGGGTACTGTAATCGTTAGGAAGGTGAAATTCCGACGAGTCCAGAGAATCTCAAGCAATTGCGTACTTTGTTTCTTCAGGTGAACAATCTTTCTGACCATATCCTACCGGAGCCTTCAAGCGAGTCACTGGACCTTTCCATTAATCTTCTTACTGGAGAGATTGCTGAATTTGAAGAATTTGACTCAGCTTCACTTTTTTGTGAACAAATTGAACTTGGAAGAGGCGGAGTTCGCCGGGGGAGAAGTGCTGAAGTTGTGGGTTTTAATTTTATTTTATTTTTAATGGAGAAGTCGCGTTTTAGCATTTTAACGGCCATCATCCGCTCCGTCTGCCACGTCAGCGATGAACTAACAGAAATTTTTGATGGTGATGAATGGAGATGCAAATGATAAAGTTGAGTGAGTATCACAAGAAAAATAAAGTTTAATTAGTTCATGATAGCTGTTATAAGTTCAGTGATTATTAAAACAATTTACTCCATTACTATCTAAATACATTCTTCCATCAATAATATTCATCGAACACTTTCTAAAAAAGATCTCTTTATCCATTTATCTGTTTCTTAGACTTGGTTTCAAAGCTCACAACTTGTCATGTCGTGGTCTCGTGTCATCCTGGGACAATTTAATCTAGATGACAACCAGAGTGGGTCCACTACATTCACATGTAGTTGTGGAGGTCAAATTACGAAAGGAGCAACACCATCCTCAAAAGATCTGGCATAAATGTTGGGTCAAGTGAATCAGGCAAATCCACCCGAGATCACGGAAAGATTGGGCAGAATATTCCTCCTGAAACAAGTCAAAATTCGAATGCTCAGATCTCCATGTTGAAGGTCGAGCAATACGTTACCTTCAAAATACTAGTGACTAAATTATTAGTCACGATGTCTCTCAAGATTCATTATGCTCGAAAATTATACTTACATTCCATGTCAGCTGTTAAGATATGATGACCTAAGTAGACAAGCTACTTACTAGGTCATGGTGACGCTATCACACCGCCTCTCCTTAGCCAATAATGGTCAAGAAGTGATGAGTAGAGGGCCGCATCCCATTGTATACCGCTAGATTAATGTGACTAAGGACGACAAAACCCTCTCTTGTACACTAAATATAAGAAAGGAAAGCGAGACAATTAACCATTTTTGCTAGCTTTCCAGTCCCTAAATGCAATAAAGAAATCGAGATACTACACACTGATGGTTCAAAGGTGCCTCTTCTCATTTTGGACATCAAAACAATTAAATCTACTGCTACAAATGATGGTTTTTCACAATCCACCAACAATTCCAGTTGCCTCAAGAAGATTAACCAATCAACCCAGCGGTAAGAGAGTTTTGCATGCTTATTTAGTCCCTTAAATTTACTCAAATTTAATTATTTGGATGAAGTTTTTACTCATATTAGTGTATATATATTATTTTTCTAAGTGACAACCCCAACTTGGAGTTGAATCAAGAGAAATGAAAAGATTTGGGCGTTAAAAAGACAAGAAAATGAAATATTTGAGTGCCGTGACTTGGATACGAGCAAAGGTGGTTAAACATTGAAAAAGAATCCCATATGAACCAATATGGTTAGAATTAATAATAAAGATGTGAAGTGATGGATCAAATTCTGGAAGGTCGAAGAATTAAAAACAATAACCAATTTGTAGAGAACGTGAGAAATTAATTCACAAAATTTGGTATAAAGATTTTTTATAGAGAAAATGATAAACCATTTGGAAAGGTACTTAAATTCAGAGTTGAAGGCAAAACACGGATTGCAAATTGGAATTGTGGATCAAAAGTTATACAAGTTTGAAGTATAAGGATTAAAACTGCCAATTTCAAATAATTGGGGGGACCAAATAGCACATTCTAGGAAAAGTGTATTGCAGCTGCAGCTTTTTATACCGTGACCGCATTTGTGACCTTTTTAGGGAGATTTTAAGGTTGAACATGGTTCGGTTCGGTTCGGTTCGGTTCGGTTTAGTTAGATTTTAAAACATGATATAGTCCGGTTCGATTTGGTTCAAACTTGAATTTCGAGTATTTAGGTAATGGAACCGTCAGATCCAAATTTAATTATGGAACCATTCATGTTCGATTTGATTCGATTCAGTTTGGATCGGTTCTATTCGATTTCTGAGTTCCGTACAATAATTATTATTTTTATATTTACAATAACACTACATTAATTTGATTATAACTATTCAATCTTAACTCTTACAAAATAAGGTAATTCAATCTCGTGATATCTTTTACATCTCTATTTATTAAGTTTTTCATAGATTTAACTGTTAAAATCATAGAAAGAGGAAGATGACGAGTTCATAATAAAGAACAACAGAAAAATTCTATGATAGAATAAAAGATTTGTGTAAAATTTAGGTAAATTTGATTAAGTTTGGCTTGACTGGAAATTAGAAATAATAAAATCATATTTTGGATTTAAACAAAATTAATTAGTTAGGAAATTTATTTAGAAAAAATAAAATAATTTGACTTATTTAAGATAAAAAATTAAAAAAAATAAGAAAATTCGGTTCTTATTGATTTTTCGTCTAGAACCGAAAATCGAATCAAACCGTTCGGGTATTCAATTTAAGAAGAACCACTCGGTTCGATTTAATTTGATTCGGGAGTTTTGTCGACTCCCCTGGTTGTCATTGATGGTCGTAACGATGCATGATGTGCCCACAATCGACTCCGTGACAGATCATGATTACAATTTTTCTCGAAATCGAAGGGCACTTTGGGAAATTAAATTGAATTTCCATGGCATACAGTTGACTATATAAAGAGAAAATCGAGGTCAAACAAAAGGAGATTTCATACCACGTCTAGAAAATCATAAGAGGGGGATTCCATATCAGACGGCACGATCGAAAAAACCATTTAGAAACTGCATCAGACAGCAAACAGAAGGTTGGCATGACAGATGCTCTCTAGCACTAACAATGGAAAAAATTATAATCAATGGAGCAAAAATTAAATATTGTGTCACAAATGTAAGAGTAAAGATAAATAAAAGTAGTTTGGTGGATGCTAGTTAGGTTTGAGTTTATTTCTTCCTTCTATTCATTCTCCATTATTGTAAAACTTGGGTATAATTGCAGCTCTAACGTAAATGTACGCTTCTTTAACCGGTCCATTCAACAATCGGAACCGTGGATGTGGAAAACTTATCAAAATCTGCTAAAAAATGGGTCAATTTTTCAATCATACATTTCATCAACTTTATCAAAATCTACTAAAAAACTGATCTTGATCCCCACCGAATAGGGGTTTACACTTGATGGGGGAAAAAGTCGATAAATAAATAGAATTTAACTAGAAAAAAAATCTATAATTTGCTCTAATACAAGAGTTTTGAGCAGAGGCGACTTCCTTCATCGATGATTAGCCTCTTTCAAAGAATATTACCTCTAAGCTCCTGTTTGGTCCGAATTAAAATCTGATTTTAATCCAAGTCAAAGTTAAACAACCAGTATTAACCACATCTTTTATGGTCACCACAATTTTTCAACCACACATTTCAAAAACTTCTATCAAAATCTACTAAAAATCGGTGTTTGGTAGTGATTTGAGAATCAATTCTCATTTTCAACCACACATTCTTCAATAAAATAATATTTTTCATCACATCAATAATTTTTTCTTCTTTTTCAACCACATATTTCCCATCATATCACTATTCAAAAATCAATTCTTCCCCCAAAAATCTCTACCAAACAAGCTCCTAATTTTAATCCCCACCAAACACCCTCCCTTCTCAAGTCTCCATATTAACATAATATAAGAACGTAATTAATTTCCTGCCATCCTTTAAGAATCAATATAAAATAGAGAAAATACTAATATAAATTATGTATAAACTAAATGTTGTGCTATGCTGCCTTTAAGATATAATTCTGCAGAAATTTCGTTAAAATCGTGAATCAAAAATGTTATTTAGGGGTTCAAATTATCATTTTAACGATGCTAATATTTTAAAGCTGAACTCAAAACAATCAAAAATCATAATATAATTAGCCTATATACGTGTTTTTCCGAACAAGTGCAATGTCCTTTACTTCAAGTTTTCGACCATGACGAAAGATGTAGTTGTCATGGTTTTTCGAAAAAGTAATCTAGTACTTATTTTTGCGAAGTCATTCGAGAAACGTGTGGATGATGGCATAAATAAAAAGATCCCACACTAATGACAACTAACGAAATTGAAAATTACCAGAAAATCAACATTTTTCCTACCTAAACCCCACCAAATCATTATATTTTTGTGCACTTCCTTGAACCAATGGTCGACGAAAATGATTTTCTATCTGTCGCAATATTTCTTATCTTAGAAAACAAGCAAATTTTCAACTTTTCAAACCATCATAATGAAATTGTCCATCCTTATTGAATTAGGACATTATCTCTTATCATAGTCGTTAAAAGTGTAATAATTCTCAAACATATAACTGACAAATTTCAATTTCTTTTTCTTTACTTATGTTCTAAGACGGCAACATTTTACTAATACGATTATTAAATTTCTCCTAAGTTCTACCAATACTATTCCTGTATTTATCCCACACTTGACAAACCAAAGTTCAAAGAAAACAGAGAGGCCGGCCAAAAGGGTTTCAAACTGATGAAGCCACCGCCGTCCTCTTCCACCTCCAGCGCCATCCCCCTGCGCAAAATCCCGCCTTTTCTCTTCGCCTTATTAGCCTTCATCCTCTTTGTCACCATCCTTTACGGTGAAGATTTCAGCTGCATCTTTGGCCAGTTCGATTCTGATCACCATAGCCACCTACACACCATTTCAACCAGTAAGAAACTTAAAAACCGCACGCATGTTCGGTATGCTAGAGAAGACTGCACGAAGAGAAAAAAAAAAAACTAAAGTTTGTCCATTATTCTACATTCGTACACACACAAAAATACACACGTGCTAAAATTTGTCCGTTTATCATCATGTTGATTTCTAACTAGTCCAGTGTACTATAGATGCTTACATGGTATAATTATGCAGTGTATACGTATTGCTAAAGCGTGGGGCTTTTAATTTGTGTGGTGTTAGAGAAGAACAGTGAAAAGTTGGCTTTCGCCATTGGAGAGACTGAGAGGGGCTGCGATGTTTTCAATGGGAGGTGGGTACGAGACGAGGAGGCTCGGCCGCTTTACGAGGAGTGGGAGTGTCCGTACATTCAACCGCAGTTGACATGTCTAGAACATGGCCGGCCGGAAAAGGAGTATCAGCACTGGAGATGGCAACCTCATGGTTGTTCACTTCCAAGGTTAGTTATTATTTTATATTTACGAAAAGTGCATATGTTGGCATTCGAAACTATGTGCGTTTGACCTCATTTTTTTTTCGAGAATGTATTTTGGAACAGTATTTGATGGAAAATGTGTGATTAATAAATAAAGAAAAAATTTGAGTTCGTGTGTAATATTATTTTATTGAAGAATGTGTGATTAAAAAAAAAAAAGAGAAAAATGTATTTTGAAAATAATATGGATCAGTCAATATTTTTTCTGTATTTTGCTTCGCATGCAATCAATGAATATTTATCTATTTTGAAAGAACCATGCTACTTGTACAATGAATTTGACAATAAGTTTGACAATGTGTGAATTGGCAGGCATAATGTCCATTGATTGGAAAGATTGCCTTTGAATTCAATGACAATGATCTATATACCTTACACATTATCAAATCATTGTGCAAATTTATTGTACAAGTAATTTAATTCATTTTGAAAAGAGTCATGATCCATGAATTTGATTAGCACCAGTTTGGTTTAGTTAAAAATTTCAAGTCAAAATCGACAATTAATTATAACCATATATATTTCATGAGATTTATAACGTCTATCAACTTTTAGTCACACATTTAGTCCTTGTTCAGATTTACTAAAAAATAAGATTTTAATAGATTTTGATAAAAGTAGAGAAATATATTATTAAAAAATTGGTAAAAATTGTAGATCCTATAAAATTTGTAGTTTAAATTAATCGATGATACTGACTTAAATTTTTATCAAATTTTTTAAATAAACCAAGAGGGATTTAATTAATTTTTATCAAAATTTATTAAAAATCTGATTTACTTTAACAAAATCAAATATGAATTAGAGGTTCTTTCATCACAAAAAAATTGAAAGTCCAAGACAAATCGCAATTATTTCATTCCTCTCCAAGAGAATTGAGAAATGCAATGGCTAAAATTTGTACTATGTCGTTACTCCAGACAAAGATTCTTGTTCAAATGTTATACCCTTCTTGGCTCACTTTCAACTTCATTTGAGGTTTCCAACAATTGATATAAAAACACAATAAATTTAATATGAGACGTTGAATAAAAGTCAAAATAAAATCCACGTCACCCTCAAGAGTGGGCCAGGCTGCCAGGACCAGCATGCTTTAGTGTTGTCCACTTAGTCAGGCCCATTAACTCGGCCCACATGGACTTTAATAAAACAAAATTAAAAATTATGAGGTTTGGGGTATGTTTGTTTTGTTATGTTCTTATGGAAATTAACGTTGTTAATTATTACAAATTTTACAGTTTCAATGCCACATTGATGCTTGAAAGCCTTCGAGGAAAGAAAATGTTGTTCGTCGGAGATTCATTAAATCGGGGTCAGTACGTTTCAATGATATGTCTTTTACATAGAGTCATCCCTGAAGAGGCCAAATCCATGAAAACTTTGGGTTCTCTAACTATTTTCACGGCCAAGGTGATATTCAATTCCTCAATATTATTAATTTGTTTGATACGCTCAATTAAATAAATTGAACATAATCTCCTAAATCTCCTGCAACAAACTCCACCGAAACAAAAAAAAACGAGAAAATGAAAATGACCAAAAAAGAGAGGAACACAAACTAAACGTGGTTGAGTAAACCCTTTATAATTATTAGAAAAGAAGAATCAATCGACTCAAAAAAACAAATGATACAATATCTTCCTTGCACAATCAAACACAAAACTAAAACATTTAGTACACGATACATATATTTGTACTTGTACCTATTTTTAGTGTCCAAACTTTTGCTCTCCGCCGTGTGTCATGTAATTCTGTATAAATACACAATTAAGATAAATCTCACATCGGTTAAATATCGAAATATAGACCAATATATAAGGATTTGAACTACTCCTTTTAATAAAGTAAACTTGATTGTACAATATGTCTTGTTCCTTTTTACCAATACAATCGTTCTCTTTTTCCTTTTGGCAATTATTTTTTTATATTCTATTTCCTAAACTTTCCTTCTTTATTTTTTTTTTAAATACAGATTTGCATAGAACGGCTGGACCTTTTCTTTACTTCAATTAAATTGCTATTAGTTTACAAACAAAGTACTTCTGACTTCATTACAAGTGTAATACAATTTGGTCTTCACTTCATTACAATTGTGAAGGCATAACTGGTAAAGAGCAAAGCTTTTCCAGCCAATGGGATTGGGCAAACGCTCCGTCCCAAAGCCTAATTCTGACCATCCACCTAAATAGTCGTTATATTTTTAAGAAGTACCATTTTCTTTGAAAAATGAAGTTCAAGAAAGGGGCCGCGTGGCAAGTGTGATATGGACTATGGAATGTGACTACATTCAACCTGTCGACTCAGCTTACTTTACACCTCTAATCCTATTCAATCCAATGTACCAAAGTTTTCAAAACTGTAACATGGTTAAGAATCTTCTTTCATATAGTATCTATTAGTTTCTATAAGATGCAATGTATAGAATTCTATTTTTTCTATATACCGTCAAATACTGATATGTATGTAAATCTTTCTTGAATATATATATGTGTGTAGGATTACAATGCTACAATAGAATTCTACTGGGCACCATTTCTTCTGGAATCAAACTCAGATGATGCAGTCATTCACAGAGTAACTGAGAGACTTGTTCGCAAAGGTTCGATAAATAAGCATGGAAAAAACTGGAAAGGAGCAGATATAATTGTGTTCAACACTTATCTATGGTGGATGACTGGCCTAAGATTCAAGATTCTGTAAATTCCCACGCCCAAATGCATAGTATTTTCTTGCCTTTTTTCTGGTTCTTGAAAACTTCTTTGTACAGGCAAGGATCTTTTGATGATGAAGAGAAGGATATCGTGACACTCCCAACGGATGATGCTTATCGTATGGCCATGAAAAGCATGTTGAGATGGGTGAAGAAGAATATGGATCCCAATAAAACAAGAGTATTTTTTACCAGCATGTCGCCTTCACATGAAAAGTAAGTAATACAATATTTAGGATCCGTTTGACATGACTTTTGTTTTTGCTTTTGTTATCTGTAGAAAAGCTTTTGGTGGAAGCCACATTTATATTTGTTTGAAAATTAATTTTTAAAAGAGTTTCTTATTTCAGAAGTGCTTTTAGATGAAGTTACGTTGAACCGGTTTCCAATAAGTGTCTTCATCTTGACAGCCATAGTTTGTTCCTGCTAGTACAAATACAGAGCTCAAACTCTATCTCTAACGAAATTTGTTACTAGCCTACCTCACTATATCTCACGGCCCTTTGATATCCGTCTCTCTTTTTTACAGCATATATGCCAGCGATAATATATTCGATCATCTATGTTCTGCAGGAGCATTGAATGGGGAGGAGATCCAAAAGGCAACTGCTACAATGAAACAACCCTGATAGAAGATCATGAATACTGGGGATCAGACAGTCGCAAAAGTATTATGGCAGTGATTGGTGAAGTATTCAGCAAATCGAGGGTTCCAATTACGTTTCTCAACATCACGCAACTCTCAAGTTACAGAAAAGATGCACACACATCTATTTACAAGAAACAATGGAGCCGGTTAACCCCAGAACAGTTAGCAAACCCCGTGAGCTATGCCGATTGTGTGCACTGGTGTTTACCCGGGCTTCAAGATACTTGGAATGAGCTTTTATTTGCCAAGCTTTTCTACCCTTGATAGGATCAATACACTGCATCCAGCAGTGGAAAATTTGAAACTTTTCTGATTAAATCAACTAAGATGTAAAATCACCCAAGTGTAAAAAGGATTCTTACAGTCCACCCCCCCCCCCCCCCACCCCACTCTTTTCGCTCAACTCTTTCTTTTTTTGTAACATAAATATTGTGAAGAACTCCTCACCATGAAAACGAAGTTCGTAAAATTGAACTTAAAAATTGAAAACGCCTTTATCTTGTACTGCTAAAAAATCGATGCTTCTTTCCCATCTCAACAAATAAAATATTTTCTACAACGGATCATGCTCGAATAGGTTAATCTTGAACCAGTCATCGAGGATAGTGCAACAAAGAGACCACCCTTGCTTAACATAAGGACAAGGACAGGGAAGAAGGATCAAAAACTGCCGAACAACATTTCTATGTTCTTGCAGTAGTAACGGTAGACATTACTGCATTATTGAACATAAAATTCCGATGCTTCTACCATGATATGCGCGTTGTAGAGCACAATATGCAACATCATATTATTATATAATCACTGGATACTTTTGTCTGTACAGAAAGATGGTTATAACTAGAAAGAAATACTAATTCTAGACTACAGTCAGTATACTCATCCAATCTAAAACATTGGATCTTTTAGCATAGAAGACAAGGGAATTGGTATAAAAAGAACACTCCCATGTCAACTACTGTTCCTATGTTCAAGAGTTTCTGAAAACCAAAAACCAAAGTTCCATCTCAGCAAGCAAGAAATGCGATTGATAATCCTGTACAATCCCCAGCACATTATAGCAGCAAGTTGGGATCTAGATCAAGGAACAAATCATCCAATGTGAAATTAAAATCTCCATGTCTCCCAGGTTTCAAGAAATCAAATCCATAATCAACTTCTAAAGGTTCCTGCTCCACATGGGGCGAACTGCCAAGAAACTTTGTGCCCGAGTTCTTGGACTGGTATGCAAAGTCTGGATGTTGTAAATTGCTGTAGGCACCCAGTCCAGCTTCATCAGTATATGAACTCACTCCATTTTGAGGCCCTGAAACACAAGGAACGTAATCCAAAGCATCCAGTAACTCGTCCACATCAAACATCTCGTCAAATGAAAAGTTCTCTAATTGATGTTGTCCAGTCTGAGATTCCAGGCCATTAACAATAGTAGGCTGGTCCTTTACATCGAACCTACCAACTTGAGTGTTGTCTGCTGAGTTCTTCACCGGTTCTTTCTTTACTTGCTCCTTCGTAGTGCTCATGGGGTCATCTGCCTTGCGCAGCACAAGAGACCTATCATCAGTCCATGGCTCACCTTTACCATCCTCCTGCTTTATGGAAGCGTTGGCCTTCACTGTTACACCATCACGTAGGCAAACCTCAGAGAGACTAGATTCCATGGAGTTAGATGTAGTTGTAGTCGGCATTGAAGAAAACTCTTTGCCTTTCGATGAAATGTAAATTGGAAAATTTAGCCGAGCACGATTTCCATACATCGCCCTTGCTGCTTCATCATAAGCAAAAGCAGCTTCAATTGCGTTGCTAAAAGTACCTAACCACAGCCTAGTTCCCCCGTGTGGCTCCCTAATTTCGGCAACCCATTTACCCCATGTTCTCTGCCTCACACCTCTGTACTTGCAACGAGCATTTTCGGGACCTCCTTTACCCTTCATACATCCTTTTTTTGATCCCTTGGCAGGAGCCCTAAGCCTGCGCTTATTTTCATCATCCAGAAATTCTAGTGTATTATTGTACTCCTTCCACATTGCAAGTGTTTCTTCTACACTTTTAGATTCACCCCTTTTTCTTCTTGACTTCCTCTTTCTTGAACAGGCCAAGGGCTGAGACACCGGATTAGAAGCTTGAATGGGAAATCCCATATGTGGTTTTCTGCTAAAAGAACATACCTTCAGCCATCTTCCCAAGTAAAAGAACAATTCAACTCCACCAGAACAATTAAGATACACTCAATAATGCTTATAGAGGTCGTTCTTATCATTACCAAGAATTAACACACAAGTTAGCAATCAGACTGCACAAGCAAAAGAATGTAAGCCTTCCACTTACACTAAGCTCATTTAGTCACACTGCCACTAGAGGAACATTAGCTAGCAGAGGTTACAAGCATCAGTTAAAAATCGAAGAAATTTACAGAACACCCCTCCAAAACATTATTGTGCCAATTTCTTGGAGCAAATCTATTAATTAAAAGAAATTATTTTTTCATAGCCGAACAATCTTCTTATGGACAAAAGCCTCAAACCTTACTGTCGAAATAATACCCACAACTTCAGCAGATAAATTCTAATAGAGCCCCATAAAATTCCCAGCCTACAAATCAATTCCAAGAAGAAGAAAAAAACCTAATATCAAAGCAAAAAAAAAAAAAAAATTCTAATAGAATCAATCAACAAAAATTATTCCCAAATACCCACCTGAACAAGAACCCAAAAAGCTCCCAAATTAAACAATCCATAAAAATCACACAAACCTGTAGCAAACACGCAATATATCAGATTAAAATCAACATACCCTTCACCAGCTTCAGTTGACATGCAACTATTCAACTGATTGCCTTCTCCAAAATTGCGTCTCCTTCAAAAAATCTTAGCTTTTCCCTGTTTGCTTCAGCCAATTATTTTCGTTCTTCCGTACAATCAAACTGTTAAGACTTTTTTCGTAATTTCGGGTGATAAATTTTAGATCTTTTCTTGAATGCAAGAGAGAAATCAAGAAAGTTTGGGGAGTATTTGCAGGATATTTATAGCCTTCTCGAGAAATAATATCCTAGTAATGTCATACTAATATTATATATCTCGAGGATTCCGGGTTTTAATAATATTTGATGATGACGTGGCGTTGAGATCACAATAGAATCCCACGTGTCGCTTTAGCTTCTGACCGTTGTGCCGAAGCAATTTCCGGGTCCAATTCTTTTTCTGTGTTTGTATCCCCACAGTTTGGGATAAATTTCAGTTATGCCCCTGCTAGTCTTTTGCAAAATTTCAAGATCGGGCATAAAATATATATATATATATATATATATATATATATATATATATATATATATATATATATATAATTTTTGTTGTAACCTTTATTAAGAAAAATTGAGAAAATTGTCTGCTACTAATTGATTTTTATGGAAAAAGGCCAGGCATTTATGGAAAATATTTAAAATTGATATTTTACACCATGTTTGACCCACATTAATTTTTTTATTCTCATTCTCCTACTCATTCTCAACCACACATTTTTCAATAAAATAATATTTTCAATCACATCGATAACTTTTTCTTCTTTTTCAACCACCTATTTCTCATCATATCAACCGCAAAAATGCATTCTTTTTCTAAAAATGTGCACCAAACGGGGGCTTAATGGCAATACATGTATAATTTCGATTTTTTGAAAACGATTACTAAATAAAGTAAAAAATATTCGTATATATTATAATAGTAATTTTATGACTAGCCCTTTTTACTTATTCGATAAGTCATTGTGTATAACACCGATGCTAGTAAATCACAACTTTATATGCTTAGAGTGTATTTGAGACACATTCTTTTGAAAGAATGTATTATTGAATAGTAGATTTATGGAGGATGTATGGTTAAAAATGAAGGAAAAGTTATTGACGTGATGGAAAATATTATTTTATTGAAAAATATGTGGTTGAAAATGAATAGAAGAATGAGAATGAAAAAAATAATGTGTACCAAACAGGGTTAAATTAGACCATTACATGTTAAATTGAATCCAAAAAGGAAGAAAATTCCAAATGTCTCACACTTCGGTAAACTATAATAGAGTTATTAGATTATTACTCTCTTTAAGTTTTATGAAAGAGACTTTAAGTATTTTACTTATAATCATTACTATACAAAAGACCTTTTATATATATTTTTTCCCCCTTTTATTTTTTTATCATACTTTTTAATAAAATAATATTAAATGCAAACTCAAAAAATTTCTTATTTTTTAACCATACATTTTCTATCAAATCATTATTTCAAAATGTATTTTTTTATCGAAATAAAAAAATAAAAAAAAGGGCCCAAACAGGCTCCATATATACATACGAATTTGATCCCCAAAGCACGACACTTAGTTTATGCTAACATCATGGTTATGTGGCAAACAAACTATCCACTAATATAGTGTGCCAGCTAAGAACGGTACTTAGGATAGCATTATATATATATATATATATATATATATATATACATATATATATATATATATATATATATATATATAATCTAACGAAAGAGTCTCATCTTATCCTAGCCAATGAGTTAGCGCATTAATTCGTTTGGTGGATAAAGATTTTGTGAGTTCCAATCCACCAATGAATTAATGTGCCAACTCATTGGTGTTTAAGATAAAATGAGTACCGGTGCTCATTAGATCATTTCTGATATATATATATATATATATCTATATATATATAAAATTTCTACTTTTTAACCACATAAAACATAATTTTTTAAATGAAAGAGATCACCGACCAGGGGCTTAGTTTATCCAAATGTCATGAAGGATAACGTGGGACCCTTAAAATGTTTAGAATGTGCATGCCTGTCACGTGTCAATTCAATGAATCTTTAACAGATCTAGCACGTGTCATCCTAGATACACATGTCCTGCCCCTGATGCTATAGTTTATTTAAGATGCCACTTGTAACCCTACCGTTTGCTATGTTACCTTAGAAAAAAAAGTCTCTACTCTATCCTCTAAGTCAATTATTTAGCACTGTTTTTTTTTTCTTCGATTTCCGTAACTCCGTTGCTGAATATTTCTATTGATATCATTTAGAAAAATGCTATTCATCCTCAGTGAGAATGCATCCTCAGTTTATATGGATGTAGATAATTGATTAAATGATATGTGAAATTAAATAAATCATTTAATTTCACTTATCATTTAATGCCACATTAACGCTACATAAACTGAGGATGCATCCTCAATGGAGATGAATAGCATTTCTCTATCATTTAAAACAACATTATTTCACTTAGGTCGTTTACCTAATAACATTTCCATTAATGTTGAGTAAACAACAATTTGAGTAAAAGATTGACAAATTTATTTTTATTTTAGGTCCAGTGGTCATGTACAAATCCTCTTTGCTTGCAAATAATATAAAAGCACGGTTTGAGAAGTATTTATAAACTGTTTAAATTATAAATAAAAGAAATAAGTGGTGGATAAGTAAACAATACTTTTGGATGTCTCGAAGTGTGTGAAAAAAAAAAATTGGCTTGAATATTCATAAGCTGTTTATAAACTTTTACACCACTTTTTCTCAAACATCTTTTTCTCTTGGACGCTCATTTCACCGATACTTTGCTCTTCGCTCGAAAATGAAAATTTTCATGTAAAATATTTTTTTCATAATTGTTTGAAATGAAATTCAACAAATGAATAAAAATATAAAAATCCATTTCAATAGGCAAATGAAAAAAATTAATCATGAATTTAAATATTCTATAAAATCTAAAAGCACCAAGCTAGAACAAGTCATTGCTTAGTTTATGAAGTACGATTGAACTTGGAACTTGACATTGGCCAAATTTACAAAGAAAAAAGAAAATTATTTGGTAAATATGCAGATCTAGGAAAAAATTAGAACTCGGGGGCCAAAAAAAGTTGGAAGGTTGATGGAAAATTTGTCCTTAGTGTGGGGCATGCATAATTTTTTTTTTTTTTTTTTTCAAAAATTCACAACAGACCCATAAACCACCCGTCCCATCTTTCTTCTTCTATTACTTGGGTTCATTAAGTTTGTATTGGGTCAAATTCATCGTTGGGCCAAATTGCATTTTTCTAAATTGGTTATTGGTGAACATTGATGGTGGTGAACATCGATGGATTTATTGGGTATGTGAGGTCAATTGACCGCACATAACGACATGTAAATTCGTCAATATTTACCACTCATTTTTGCTTATTTATAATTTTAAGTCGTTTATGAATAATTTTCAAATATGCTTTTATTTATAGTACATCTCACGAGGGAAATATCATTTCTCTAGTTGGGATTTTCATCACATAAATACCTAGGTATATACATCAAAAGGATAACATTGCGAATTAAAAGAACAAGAAAAATATAAGAGAAGAAAATAGGGAGTAAATAGACTTGTATACTTTTATTATAACGGCAAACTCATATTTATAAGGTCCAAATGAGAGTTACAATCTGAAAATAATATATTCTTTTAAATAAATCAAACTTATTTAAATATCCTAATAGGACTAAATAATCATCATATAATTTTATAAAACTCGTCACTTAATAATTATTTGAATAAAAATTACATTGTTAAAACCTTACTTGATAAAAACCTGGTAAAAAATTAATACGAAGGGAAAAAAGTACATATAATTATTAAAATTTTGAAGTATAAAGAAAATGTCATCCCATTAAAACCTTATCGGAAAAATCTACTGGGACAAATCTTGGATGAAGGAATACGAAAACAGCTACTCTTTCTGATGACACCTTTCGGAAGCAAGAAAGGAACAACAAGCTTAAAAAGCCATTTTCCTTTTTAATAATAATAAATAAGGTAAGTTAATTTCATAGCTCCAACTTAGTAAAGGGTCTTGGAGTCGACGCATTCCAATTTCATGTACCAATTCTTCAATATAGTTGTCGATAGGGTTTTTGTGAAAAATTCGGTCATATCGTCACTCAAGGGAATTTGTTAAATATCGATGTTGTCATTCTTCCGAAACTCATGTGTATAGAAGAAATTTGAAGAAATATACTTTGTCTTGTCCTCTTTGATATAGCCTCGTTTGAGTTGATGATTCAATCCGCATTATTTTCATATTAAACTATCTTTTATTGAAATTAATTCGCATGATACTTGAATACGATATGTCATGTTCCTCAACCATACAAATTCTCAACTTGTTTCATGAATTGCAATAAATTCAAAATGATTTAAAAATATTGTTATGAATGTTTGTTTCTCCAAGATATAGTTGTTCTACCATATGTACACATATCTTGTTTACGATTTAGTTTTATGTGGATAAGAGAGATAACATGTATCAGTGTATGCCACTAAAGAAGGTACCAATTTTTGAGAATAAAATAATCACAAATCAATAGTACATCTTAGGTAACTAGAAATACGTTTAACTCCATTCCAATGTCTTTGAGCTGGTGGATAGATACGCCTTTTAAGGAGATTTACAGAAAATCACGTTGGGTTGTGATTTGCAGGATATGTTAATACTCCAATTTTACTAAAATATAGTACTTTATGACCAATAATCTTTTCTCCAATGTGAAGAAATTGATCTATTTTCACATCAAATAATGGAACAATCATATACGATGTCAATGTTTGTACTTTATTCATATAAAAACGTTTTAAAACTTTTTTGTATATGAATATTGATGAACAAATAATCATTATTGAATTTTTTTTTCCAAATCTTTCATTTCAAATTTATTTTTCAAATAATTTATAGTTTTGTTGGGCTCTTCAAGAGTTCAAGTAAAATTTAAATCATCAACATAAACTGATACTATTGTAAATTCACACTACAAGAAACTGCGGCTTCAGCGACGGATTTTTCCATCGCTGAAGCCCCGAATTCCGTTGGCGATAACTTTCAGAAACGGAACGTTCCCGTCAGTACAAACCGTCGGCAATACCCTCGACGCTAAACTTCAGCGACGGATTTGTATACGTCGTGCTGATAGCGACGGAAGGGCGCGTCGCTATTAGCGACAAGAAAGGGTGTCACTAATTAGCGACGGGAAAGTTGTCGCTAATTTGCAACGGTATTAGCTACAACTTTTTCCTTCGCAAATTACCTACGGATTTAGGCGCGTTGGAAACTAGCTACGGATTTTCCGTCGCTATTTCAGTCGCAAATTAAAAAAAAAATTAAAAAAAAATTGAAAAACTATTTAAATTAACTGCTACTGCCTTCAGCTACCTATTGATACTATAAGCCATTACAAGTACTAAATGTAAAATAATTCTGAATAAAAGGAAGAGAAACAAGATCCTGAGTGAGAATACTGAATGCTAGTAAAGCAGCAAAAGGCAAGCAAAGTCAGTGGAGAGTTTGAACATAGTGGATATGTCCATTGTCTTGTCAAATACTTCCAGGATGATATCGAAGATATGCAATCAATTAAAAACTTAACAAAAATAACTAACATTAACCTTATCAATTTATATTTCAAGACATTCACAATCTCCATAAATGGCTAAATCAAATAAAAATTTCAACATACATATCTCTTTTCTTTTCTAGAGACTTTGATAATACCATCAGGAAAAGAAATTCTCAAGCATCATGACTTGCATAATCTATGTCTTGACTTTTTTCAGCAAACAATAGTTCCTTAAACATTAAATAACTAAAAGGGTAATAAAAGGAGCTGCATTCACAACACAATTTAAGAATTTAACCAATAGACACACTTTGAAACACAAGGTTCAGCTCAACATATTCAAACATCTGTACATGAAAAATATTGCCATAAATCATCTGAACTAAATAATCTACAAGATAGGGGAAAAAATCACCTACAAGTGTTATGGATTTAATAGTAATTCATATTGCCTCTTGGACTACATTGACAAGTAGAGGTATTAAGGACTCGAAAGATTCAGAATGACCTACCAGTTGATTCTAAGCAAGTTTTATAAGATTGTTCACTGATGCTCCACATCAGTTTATTAACAAGTGTCATGCACCAAATACTCGAGAAAACACCATAGAGTCAGGTTATGCAGCAAAAAAACTGGAAGAAACACCGGAGACAAATTCACAAGAGACACAAGAAAGGCCAGTGTCCAGATTTGGCTAAATATACTATATCAGAAATAACCATAAATCAAGGGTTGAATGCCTTGACAGCAATGGAAAAATAATAAATGGGAAGAAAATATGCACCATTGCAATTGTTTTTTGTGGAGTCCTGTAGAGTTGCCATCCAACCATCTTAGAACCCGTGCTAGATAAACCACCAATTCTCTCCCCAGGCCGATGGAAAAGGGACATCAAGTTATTAGCTGCCCATATTCCGGGCCAGTGTTTAGCAGCATTGATAGACAATATGGAAGCAGTATGAAATGTGACATTGTTGATACATCTTATACTAACTACAAACAGGGAAAATAAGCATTAATATTATAAAGACAGACCATTTTTTCCATCATACAAAGAGAGCTGAGAAGAAGATAATCTCATTGATGTAGTTTGTCACATTTATCAACAATATGAGCTTTAGATAATAAAAAATTATAATTTCAGTCAAACATGAGAAATTGAGAGTAAAGTGATATATCAAGGAAAATATCTTAAATTAGGAAAAAAATGAAGCAGGGCGGAGGATCAAGACATTGCAGCTTTTGCTTCCTGAAAAGGTCTGGGATCGCTTGATATACATATAATTCCCACCAAAGTGCCATCATCATGATAGAAAGGGGAGTTGGTCACATCAGCTACAAACCTATCCCCTCTCTTAGTTTTAACAGGAAACTGCCCAGTCCAACCTTCCCCCATTGCCACTCGATGCACTATGTCACTACCCACAGAAAAATCTCGAGTATCCATTAGTAGCTCAGTAACATCCTGCCCTAAAGCCTCTGCAGCTGAATATCCATAAAGATTTTCCGCACTTCTATTCCTGTGAAATAGAATCATATTGGCAAAGATTTGTATATATATGAATCTTACATTGAAATGGTAACATTACTCAATAACTTCCCAGCACTAATTAATTTCCAAGAAGCTCTCAAGTTTGTTCATCAATGTTTATGTAATGTGAACATTATTAAACACATTCACATTGTTATAAATAATCCATTTTTGCATCCTTTTGAACTTGTAAAAAGCAGGTATTAAGGATGTTTGGGCAGCATGTCTCTGTTGAGAAATGCTAAAAAACTGATTTTAAGCACGGCTAAGAACCAACACAATCAATCAAACAAAGACACAAATGAAACTTTCCAAGTTCAGTTCTATTGACTCACCAGTAAATAATCCGATAATTGAGATCAAATATATGCACTGATTGCCGCATTGACTGAAGCAAGGTTTTGGGGCCACCATTCGACCAACGCAAGCTGAGAGAAGTAGCTTGTACCTGAATAAAGACACCTGAACAAGGTTTTGGGGCCACCACATAGCAGCGGGCTCGACCAAGTACCTTCAAAAAAGACCGGCACATCCAAATCCCAAAACCTGAGTCGTCGAACCACCGCCTGAGCCACCCAGAAGCTCAACCTCTGTTCCTCCTCCGGCGAGGCATGTGATTCCGGCTTCTGAACTGCACATTTTCACTTCAGATTCAAATCGAATTTTAAAAACAAGAATTAATGTAACAAAAGAATGCTTACTTACTAAGAAGGGATGAGATTTCTTGAATTCCAGACATTTTCCTTTGGCAGATTCACTGAGTAGATTGAAATTTGAAACCCTACCTTTTGGGGTTTCTTGCGGGTTCTCCAGAAATGGGCCGATTTGGCGTGAGCAATGGGAATCACAGAGTGGTTTGAGAGTTGAGTTCAAACAGAGGGAAATACAAAAAATTTAGTGGAAAGTGAGGGAAACAGAAAAATATTTGAGTGGGAAGTGAAAATTTAAGTAGGGAAATTGTTTATCAACGGACTTTTTATGTTGGAAATTATTTTATTCTTTTTTTACCCTATCCAACGGAAATATCCGTTGGGGTTGTCATTGATAAATTATTTAATTTATCATTTAATTATTTTTTATTTTTTACCGACGGATTAGCAACATAATTATACCAACGGAAGACTTTCGTTGGTAATTCCGTCGGTAATTTAATATATAATTTTTAAGAATAATAAAATAATAATCCGTTGGTAATTCGTTGGTAATCCATTGGTAATTGCAACGGAAAATGTCCGTTGCTAAAATTCCGTTTATGTTGCCTACTTTTCTAGTAGTGTCAGTGTTTCTTTCTTTATGAAAACACATGAATAGACATTGTCATTTTTATTACCACCACTATCTAAATTATTTCAAATTGTATAATTATGTTTGTAATTTGCTTGAGAACATATTTTTAGGACATTATCACTTGTTTATGACAATTTAAGTCCTTTAGATGTGTGTCCTTATCAAGTGAATCATATTTATAGGTTGTTATTACATTCATAAGGTGCATGTTGAACATTTGTAGCATAATAAAATTAATTAATAATTTAAAAGTGATAGTGTCAATTATAAGTGAATGTATTTCCTTATAATTGATTCTAGATCTTTGTGAAAAACATTGGTCTACGAGTCGGCGATTACAAAAATTTCATCGTTTTCCTCGTATTTTGTAATTTCATTGTTTTTATTCATTTTCCTTACAGAAATTCACTTGTATCCTACATGGATTATACTTTTAGGGGGTTTAAACTACATATCCAAACATTTTTCGCTTCTTTTAAAAAAATCAATTCTGCTTGTATAACTTATTTTCATTTTTACCAATTATTTATATATTGACAGGTTTTATAATCCTCATTTTTCATAATTTCAAGAGCCACTTTAAAGACAAAAATAATGTAACAATATTATTTTGTTCTCACAATATGAGATAACAAATAATTTATTGAACATTTGTAACCATATTATCAGCATTTTATTAATTAATCCTTTCTAATATTGCTTTTTATGAAGTTTTTTGGTTGATTTTTCTTTTGTACTTTTCTCTTTCGAGGTGCAATGTCTTTGGACTAACTGGTTGATCATGTTTCCAACGTATTTGAGATTTATTTGCTACATTATATTATCTTGTAGGAACATTAGTTTTATGTTAGAGTATATACTATTATATATATGACTTTTTGTTGTAAATAGTAAGTTATTGGTGAATGACAATTGTACTCCTGCATTCCTAGAAATTATTATCATATGTATCCCTAATTCTTCGCTACAAATATAAGGTTTTGGTTCTCATTATATGACATACAAAAGTCTATTGACTTCTCTTATTTTCTTTTCTTTTTCTCTTTTTTTGTGACACGTTATAAGCACGAACGCTTTTATTTTAATTATTTTTTCTTTAAAAAAAAATTAATTAGTATTCGAACATGCACCATTCTCTGCACTGTTGCAATTTGAAGTCAATAAAAGGTGTCCTTAGAATTGGTTGGGGACAAAACTGCTAAGGTAGCCAATAATTACCTTTGGTTGGCAAGCCACTATCTTTGAAAACTGTGATTAAATTAGCTTTTGAATTGTTACATGTATGAATTATTTCACCGTTTCAATATTTTTGTGATTAACCCACGTAGTTCAATGCTCCAATTAATTTTCAATCGCCGTATTTAGTTTTGGCATGTGCATATAATTATCTTGTTTTTAGTTTCTGCCCAAGTCACATATAATTGTGCATATCCAATCATCGAATTTAGATTTTTTCTTGTCTATTGTTTGATTAATTTCTCGTTCATGTTCATAGTATAATTTATGAATTTAGTGATCTTATATTTGTCTATTATAAAATTGTTGTTACTCCTAAAATAGTGCAATATTATAATTAATATTTCAGATGAATATTACTCGTAGATCTATATACAAATGGTTTGTTGTTGTTCCTGAAGTAGCACAACAATATAATTAATATTTTAGAAAAATATTATATTTATTACTCCCGAAGAGAGAACTTTATACAGATAAGTATCTTATGATGATAATTTATCAATGCTCTTGAAAGAGCAAAGCTATACAAATATTAATATGTGCTACATAATATATTCTTTTAGAGTTAATATTTCTAAATAATAATTTATTGGTGTTTCTGAAGTAACACACTATTATTGACAAATATTCCAGTTAAATTTTACTTGTTCTCGAATAGTATAATTAAATACGATATAATGTAAATTATATTTTTACTCCCGAAGAGTAAATTTATTATAATAATATTTGATTACTCATGTAGAACATGAATTATAATTTTTAATATTACAGAAGAATATTGATATATTGCTTTTGAATGAGCAATAATGAATACAATGTGCTCTCAAAGCAGCACATGTCTCTAAGAATTATACCTCATTGTGTTCCTGAAGAATACACATTCAACAATTCAATATTGATCGTAACATTTAACTGAAGATAAGTTTTATTAATATTCTTCTTAAAGGACAACATGAAATTATCCCTGAAGGACAACAATATGATTAATGTATCATTTTCAATTCATGTTTATTCCTGAAGGACAACATGAAATTAACATCATG
This sequence comes from Fraxinus americana, assembly GCA_035079005.1. NCBI lineage: Eukaryota > Viridiplantae > Streptophyta > Magnoliopsida > Lamiales > Oleaceae > Fraxinus > Fraxinus americana. The sequence continues at coordinate 28,615,738 of CM068711.1, read as the reverse complement.
AGGATATTGATTAATTTGATTACTTGAATCATATATGATTATATAATGTTTAATCATATTTTTCGAAATTAAATAATTGAATTATATCTTATATTGAACTAGAGGTTCAATTTGACTTTATTGTTTGGCATGACCAATTGTACTATCACTGGATCAATAATGATGCGAAATTAAATATTCAAATGGATATTCAATGAAGAATAGGACCAATGAAATCATATTTGATGTTTGTTCTCTTTATTGAAAATTGGTTATTGATTGTTACTGGTTAAATAAGGATTGAATTCCCTATATTTCAGAAAATTAATTAGGGTGATATATGGGGTCCCGTCACCCTCCACATTGACTATCTAAATATTATTTGTATTTAATAGATTTGATACAAATATTAGATAATTGCATGGTGTTCGCAACCTGAAGTTTGCGAAAGTGCTCCTCAAATTATGAGCATAATTTTCAAATTATACAATTAAGATGTGGTGTCTTTTTAATACTAGTGATCCTAAATCTCAACTTTTTAATAAGTGTCAGTTGAGATGTCGATAAATTGTTTAGCATTATTGTTTGTTAAACGCCTCCAATTAATTTAATTGAAAACCAAAATACTTTTCATTTCAGTATAGGGAAAGTCATTACACATCATGCCTACATCATATTCTTCTAGTTATAACTTGGCTTATGGTCGAGCCTAATTTGTCCATCAAATTGTTTCGATAGTCTAGTTTATGTAAAATTAATCCACCAAAATGCACTAGGATGGAAAGTAAAAAATGTTGAGAATAAATGAGTAGTATGAACCCTTATACTAAATGGGTGATATTTTATAACTCAGTAACAATGATTGTCAGTTTGATTTGACAATTTTCTCAGTATTAGGGGAAATAATTAAGAAACTGAAAATAATATACAAATGCATCATTATCAAAATTCTCGTAAAAGACAATTCGAACCAGAAGTTCGAAAGATAATTCATTTATATGCATTTACTGACCAAAGAGAATAACAATCTCACACATTAGCTTTAAATGCTACAATTCGAATTGATTCCTGGAACGATAATTCATTGATATTATATTTGATAAATTTATGGCACACTTGAAGCGTGATGATATTCGATTCTATTACAAAATCTTTTAAACAAAAATGGAATAAATAGTAAAGATGACCTTATTAAGGAGGCATATACTCTTAATGAGTATTTAGACATAACATATATAAAATCCCATAAGAGGTTCAGGTACCTGAAATAATGAAAATTGAGATATTTCAATAAGTTATGTCATTATGGAAAAACAAATAGATTCGAATAAATAATTGGTTAAATAAAATGACGCGATCCCAGTGAAAGAATTTACTTGAGAAATATCAAGTTTCTGGATTTACAATCTGAACACATAAAGATGTATATTTATGCGAAATGAAAATAGAAAAGTAAAGTCGTAATACGAAATATACGACTCTTATAATGTAAATAGATAAATCATCACGTGGTGGATGCAATCGCAAGTCTTTAATTTATTAATATAACAATGCATGAAAATTGACATGCATATAATAAATTTGATTATAGCCAACTTATCGGCATGTCTATTAATGTTACGCTGAAAGATTTAATAAGCTTGAAGTATATAATTCAAGTAATATTATCATGAGGAGGAGTAAACTCGCGTTGTACTCTTTTTTCTTTGATCGAGGTTTTGTCTCATTGGATTTTCCTGGCAAGATTTTTAATAAGGTAACTTTTTAATGTATTCAAAAGAATAAATTTACTCTTTTTCCTTAATTAAGATTTTCCCACGGGGTTTTTCATAATAAGATTTTAACTATGCATATTTTTTGTGTAATGAATGTCTATAATCTAGAAGACATTTACCCTCAAAATAATATATATATATATATATATATATATATATATATATATAAGACTCCTGTGAAAAATCAACAAGAGCTATTTTTCAAATCATCATTTTACTGCAGTCATCAAGTTTTATCAATCTGAATTTCTTTGAAGACATTACAGTATAAGATATAAATATTGAAGACATTGACATACAAGACAAGGATTGCTTGATACAAGAATTGAAATCAAGGGGAGTAGCTGTACTCTTTTTCCTTCGATCAAGTTTTGTCTCACTAGGTTTTCTTGACATGGTTTTAATAAGACAGCATTTTATTACTCTTCATATTTGTATTCTTTGTTGTTGGCATTTTTGTCCCGTCAGATTTTTGACAAGTAATGTATTAAGAAGATAGATATTTTGTAATGTGTCATTCAATGGGAAGTGTTATAAATAGTAAGTTATTGGTGAATGACAATTGTATTCCTGCAGCTCTAAAAATTATTACCATATATATATTCGTAATCATTCCCTATAAATATAGAGTCTTGGTTCTCATTATATGACAGACAAAAATCTATTGACTTCTCTTATTCTCTATTTTTATTAGGGCTGTCCATGTGTCGGTTCGGTTCGGTTCTGAAGATACCCGATCCGACCCAAAACTTTTGGGTATTTAATAAATGGACCCGTCGGGTCCAAATATAATTATGGAACCGTTCGGGTTCGGTTCCGTTCGGTTCGGTTCGGGTCGGTTCGGTTCCGTACCATAATTAAATTTTTTAATATTTTCAGCAACACTACATAAATACAATTAATAACATTTCATTCGTAACTTTTACAAATTAACGTAGCCCAATTCAAAAAAATATACAAAACTAGCCGTCCAATAAGATTAATTCAATGCATACAAATACCAAAAAGTAGATATTAATATTACAGCAAAACTACATAAAGTATATTCATTTGCTTCAAATTAAAATGGGCTAATGGATTTTAAAATGATTTGGGCTTAAAAATTAAAATTATGAAATAATCTAATTTATTCAATTAATTTGCTAATTTGTATAGGAAAAAAATAAAATAATTTAATTAATTCAATATAAAAAATAAAAAAATTATTTAGTTTCGGTTCTTGTTCGGTTCTTCGGTTCTTGGTCTAGACCCGAGACCCGACCCAAACCCATCGGTTCTCGATTCGGGTACCCGTTCGGGTATTTAATTTATGAAGAACCGCTCGGTTCGGTTCGGGTTCGGTTCGGTCCGGTTCGGTTCGGGACTTTTGGACACCCCTAATTTTTATAGCACTTTTCACTTTTCTTATGTCAACAAATGCAACAATAATTGATTTGCATTTTTTATAAGTGGATAATTTTTTCAATCTCTTTCTTACAATGATTGATGCAGGAATCAAAGTGAGACTGAATTGTTTCATTTTTAAAAACTTATCTTACTTTTAGGGATATATTTTTGCCTCTCTCAAAGTTGGAAAATTCAGTTTATCTAAATGACAATATGAAAACCGTGCAATGAATAAATCACCTATTAAAGATTCAAGGTAATAACGGATGATGAATCAAAACCAACATAATTTTAATGGAGGATGAAATTGGAACTTGAAAAGCACAATCGAATACTTGTAGGTGAGAAATACTACATTCGTATCCAAATGCGAGTTGTAAATGTGCATATTAATAATAAGTAGTTGGCCTTATACGAGCCAATAATGCAAAATATAATATGGAATGACTCCAAATAGAAGCTAGAATTTTGTTTTCATAACTTATTGTATAACAATGAATTGTAGATGTTTGATAAATGACTCTACTAAATTATTTTGTGTAAGAGATAAAACACCCCAAAACTAGTTGCATAGATTTAGAAGTATTATCATTAATTTTTTTTTTTCTTAAAATCATAATTGAAAAAAATTGATTAGATTTTTCTTTAACACAATAAGCATTAATGATATTCATTTATGAAAACAATAGAAAGCTTTTGAACTTAATAAAGACAAATAAATGAAATATTAACTTTATTTAAAACCAAAATCAATATTTGAATATGTTAGTACTAAGTTTATCTCATCACTAGTAGTTGTCTCGAATCATCTTTCATTTAATAGATGCAAAATGAGGAGGTATAATGTGGAATGAACTAACACACACTATCCCAAGTAGATTTATCCTATATATATATATATATAGCAGACACACACACACACACATATACACACACACACACACATACATATATATATATATATATATATATATATATATATATATATAGGATAAATCTACTTGTACATCAAAAGATATATATCAAGATCTACACCCCCTCACATGGGGATAGGACCCATTTGTGTAAAATATTTTTTTATTCGAGCGGGCTCCACCTCCATATGAGGGGGTGTACACCCCGATATACACGGTGATGTACCTCTAGCAAAGCCGATATATATATATATATATATATATATATATATATATATATATATATATATATATATATATATATATATATTTGTGTGTGTGTGTGTGCGCGCGTGCGTGCGCGCATATATATGTGTATATATACATATATAGAAATATGTATATATAATTTAATTAGCACAGAGCTTATTATTATAATTATTTATTGCTTATTTATTTTGATAGCTTTCATAACACGTTAATGCATCAATCTAAGATTTGTTCATCCTACTCTCTCTTATAAGAGCCACTTCGCCAATTACTATTCATTTGTGTCACACTCGTTTTCACACTTGGTGGAGTCCTACTGTTACTTATCTGGTTCAACAATGCAAGATCCTAAAGTCAAAGTATGGGCCCCACGTGTTGAACATGAGGCTTCAAAATTTACAGCCATACAAATGTCATATTTATCAATACAAGATAATTATCTGGTTCAACAAATATTAATACGGCCAAACGAAAGGCGGTTTCTCTTTTCTCTCAACGAAAACCTTAAGGCCTTGTTTGGGAGGAATTAAATTTTTCTACAGTAAATCAATTCTCATTTTCAACCACACATTTTTCAATAAAATAATATTTTCCATCACATCAATAATTTTTTTTTCTTTTTCAACTACACATTTCCCATCATATCACTATTCAAAATCAATTTTTCCCCCAAAAATCTCTCCCAAACAAGCTCTAAATCTCTTCACCAAAAATCCTAAAACAACAATTTCCTGTCTAGATGATTGAAACAAATTGCATTAAGAAGTGGAAATCTCCAAAAGAAGCTCAAGCTTTCTTAGGTAAAATTTTTTGTCCTTTGATGTCAGGAACATGCATTTTTTTTAAATTTTTGAAAGGGAACTATGGATTTTCGGTTACCTTTTCGATTTCTTATGCACACGTTTTTGAAGTCCTAACTTTTCTTTGGTTGTTTTGTTTTTTGATTGGTATTTTTGGGTAGGCGTCGACAACCAAACCAAATTGCAAGAAGCGGAAATTTGCAAAAAAAAAAAGATAAAAAAAGGCTCATCTAGCGATGACAAAACGAAAAATAATTACCATCACAGGCTTTCTTAGGTAAGCTGTTCTTTTGTTTTTTTATTGGGAACTTATGTATTCTTGTTTTTTTGGAAGCAAATGGAGATTGTTGGCACTTTTGGATATCATATTCACAAGCCTTTTAAGTTTGAACTTATATTTGGATGTTTTGTTTCTATGTTGGTATTTTTGGGTAGGTTTTCTCAGTCGATTATTGAATAGTTGGAATAGTTCTCTAAGTCGGAATTTCTGATTTTCACTGTCAATTTTTGGATTTGAATAATTATTACTTTAGGAGTCATGTTTCTTGTTGTGGTAGAATATATATATATATTTTTTAATTTTCATTCTGTGTGTGTTTATATTTTTGTTCCATTGGGTTCAGATACTAAATTTAGAGGGTTTTAGTTTATGTGCAAAAGTATGATAGGCTACTGTATAGAATTTATTATGTTAAAAAAATTTAGAATTTTTGGCTAACATATATTTTTTGTTCTCGATTTAAATGCGTGCGTTTGATGTGTTGTTTACTTTGCCGTTGTATTTATGGTTGTTAGCTACGAGCATTTTATTGTTCTTACGGATTCTTCGGAAGCATCTGCGAATCAAATGTCTGGTTCTCATAATCTTGAAAGTATTCATGAGAGCGTCAGTGAATCGTACAATGCGTTCATTCGTCAACTACAAAATCGAAGACAAGCGGATAGAAGGAATCGAATTCAAACTATGTGCATTGATCGTCGTAAAAGAACAAATGATCCTAAGGTATCTGAAAATCATAATTTGGATGTTACCAATGTGCATCAATCTATAATACATTCTGAGTCTGAGCCTTTTACTTCAAGCCAAAAATCGACAAATCTTTTTGATTCTCAACTACAAGGAAGTTTTAACTTGTTGAATATACCAACTACTGCATATGTATTGCCGACATGTAGCTATTGTAAACATTGTGATGCACGTAAATTCTGTAGGGAAAGTAAAGGATTTTGTTGCTCCGATGGAAAAGTTAAACTGTCTATGCCTGATTCGCCAACTGAATTGTATGATTTATTTACTTCTAAAGAACTTAGATGTATGGAGTACAAAAAATTCTCACATGGATATAATAACCATTTTGCATTCATTTCATTCTGTGTGAAGTATGATAAAGAATTCTTTCAAGCATACAGAAGCATTTACACATTTAGAGTTCAAGGGCAAATATATCATTACGTAAATCAACTTATGCCGGATAATAATACGCCTTCTTATATGCAGTTATATTTTTATGACACAAATAATGAACTTGAAAATTGTATGAAAATTTCAGAAAATTTAGTTGAATCTACTATAAGTATTTTAATTGAAATTTTGAAAGTAAATCTATATAGTAGATTTTTTAGATCTTTAAGTGATATAACGAATTTGCACGATCATCACATACAAATAAGATGTGACCCAGGAGTTGATCAAAAAGTTTTTAATACTCCTTCAACTTCTCAAGTAGCTGCTGTATGGGTTGAGAATGATAAAAATGCAAATACTCGTATTCGTGACATTATTATATACGGTCATTTTGGTGATTCACATAGTGTTCATTATTATTATGGTTGTTATAATCCTTTGCAATACCCTTTGATTTTTCCATTCGGAGAATCTGGTTGGCATGAAGGCATACATAGATGCAAAAATGTAAATGTTCAGCCTCATAATTTTCCTGATTGTGTTGCGGTTCCTACCAAAATAAATTCTGCAACTGAAATTATTGAAAAAGAGGCTGCAGGTTTGTTAATATACATTTTCGTACGCTTTCTAACTGTTCAATGTAATTATTGTTCACGAATATGAAAATTCGTTTTCTTTTTCCTCATTCAGTACTTAATGGAATGAAGAAACGATCACAGGTTTCTTGTCGTGAATATTATTCATAGAAGTTAAGTGTTGCTTCATACTGGTAGACTTCTTCAACAATATGTTGTAGATATGTACGTGAAAATTGAAACTGCCAGGTTAGATTATTTTTGAAATAATCAGAAACAAATTCGTGCTGAACTTTATTAAGGTATTGTTGATAGTGTTCAAAATGGGGAAACAAGGGGCTACAAAATTGGAAAAAAGTTTATTTTACCACAGTCTTTTACATGTGGCCCTAGAGATATGTTAAGGAGATATTTAGATGCGATGGCTATTGTCCAACGTTATGAAAAATCAGATATATTTTTAATTATAACATGCAATCCAAATTGGCCTGAAATTAAACAAGAGCTAAAACACAACGACGAAGTTCAGAATCGACCAGATCTAATTGCACGGTATATTTAGAGCAAAATTAGAAGAGTTAAAAAATGATTTGTTCAAAGAGAATATCTTAGGCCCTGTTGTTGCTCATATATACATGATTGAATTCCAAAAAAGAGGGCTCCCCTCATGCGCATCTATTGTTGATTTTTAATTCTACCCATAAAATTTTTTGTGCTGAACAAGTTGACATGATAGTGTCTTCTGAACTTCCTGATAAAAATAAGTACTCTCATCTTCATTCTATTATTGTAAAACACAATATGCATGGTCCTTGTGGAAATCTTCATCCAAAGAATGTATGCATGTGAAAAAATACTGATTGTAAGAATAAATATCCTAGGGAATATTGTAACACTACTATATTTGGTGATAACTCATACCCATTGTATAAACGTCGTAATAATGGTATTTGTATTAAAGTTAGAGGTCATATGATAGACAATCGATGGGTCGTCCCATATAATCCTTATTTAAGTGCAAAATTTGATTGTTATATTAACGTTGAGGTATGTTCTTTTATTAAAACTGTTAAATATTTGTATAAATATGTATACAAAGGACATGATCGTATTAATTTTTTCGTTGGTAAGAATCAATCAACTAAGGAAGTTGATGAAATTTCTGCTAGATGGATGTCTCCACTTGAAGTTATGTGGAGGATTTTTTCTTTCAATTTATCAGAATTCTATCCGACTGTTTATTCTTTACAACTTCATATTGAAGACCATCAACAAGTAAGATACAATGATAGATATAATTTATCCACTATTATTGAAAATGAAAATATGAGGAAAACAATGTTAGTTGAATTTTTTCGAGTGAATAAAGCAAACGAATTTGCACGAACATTGTTGTATAGAGATTTCCCAGCACATTTTGTTTGGAATGTAAATAAGAAAATTTGGACTCCCAGAAAATAACAACTTGTTATAGGACGAATTGTCACTGCCAACCCAAGTGAAGGAGAGCGATATTTTCTCCACATTCTTCTTAACCACATTAGAGGGCCAACATCATTTGATGATTTAAAAACTTCGAATGGGGTAACTTATGCTACATATCGAGAAGTAGCACTTTACACGGTTTTATAAGAGGAGACCAAAGAATGTCTATTTAAAGCTATTGTGTACGAAATGTCTGGTTCTTTAAGACGTCTTTTTGCTACACTTCTTACGCTTTGCAATTCTAATCATCCAAATTTATTGTGGGATAAATTTAAAACTTATATGATTGACGATTATGTACATCAAAATATATCTATTCTAGCTGCTGAAGTACAAGCTTTGGAAGACATTAGTTCGATTTTAGAACCCCTAGGTAAAAACATCAATGATTATGGAATAGTGACATTTCCTATAAATATAAATGAGGATGATAGGTTGACCCAAATGGTTTCAGAATAAACAATGAATTTGGATATTGAAGGGGGCCTTGTGTGTGCAGCAATGTTAAATAAAGAACAACAAATTGCATATGATATGATTATGGAAAAAGTAAAAACTGAATCAAGTGGTTCTTTCTTCATTGACAGTCCAGGGGGGGACAGACAAAACTTTTTTATACAAAGCACTACTAACTGGTGTGAGGTCTCAAAATTTAATTGTTTTAGCAACAGCATTCTTTGGAGTATCTGCATCTCTTTTACCTGGAGGTCAACAGCTCATTCGAGATTTAAAATTCCTTTGGAAACTGTTGGTGAAGTTAGTTGTTCTGTTAGCAAGCAATCAACTTTGGGATCTTTGTTAAATATGTGTAGGTTAATAATTTGGGATGAAACATTTATGGTAAATCATCGTGCTGTTGAAGCTGTAGAAAAAAATGCTTAAAGACTTTACTGATAGTAACTTGCCTTTTGGTGGGAAAGTGGTTGTTCTTGGAAGAGATTTTCGATAGGTTCTACCGGTAGTACTAAGGGGGAAAAAAGAAGATATAATGAAGGCTAGCTTATTTTTCTCAAACCTATGGCCTTTGTTTACACAGTTGCCTTTGGTTTAGAATATGAGAGCAAAATTAGATCCTACATTTTGTGATTACTTACTTAAAATTGGAGATGGAACAGAAGAAGAACATATTTGTAATTGCATTCAACTTTCAAACAGTATGATTTTGCCATTTCAGGATGAAACAACATCTCTAAAAATTTTAATACGTCATGTTTTTCCAAATATAGAAGTATATGCTGATAATTTACATGACATGGTAAATAGAGTTATTCTTACGCCTACAAATGAATATGTTGACCATATTAACAAAATTTTGCTCAACCAAATTCCTGGTGACATTTTCACATACTATAGTTTTGATGAAACAATTGACAGGTCAGAACAGAGCTTGCAGGAAGATTTTTTGAATAGTTTGACACCAAATGGTATTCCACCGCATGAATTGAAACTTAAGGTAAATTGTCCAGTAATGCTATTGCGGAATATCAACCATTCTGAAAGTTTATACAACGGGACTCGCCTTACTTGTCGAAAATTTGAGAAAAACGTAATTCTTGCTGAAATCACAACTGGTGAACATCGTGACAAATATGTATTCTTATCAAGGATCCCTTTTATTCCTCTTCGTAATGATCGAAATTCAATTCAATTTAAGAGGACTCAATTTCCAATTTGGCCTTGCTTTGCAATGACAATAAATAAAGCACAAGGTCAAACCTTAGATTTTGTTGGTTTATATCTTCCAGAACCAGTCTTTTGTCATAGACAACTATATGTAACATTATCGAGAGCAAAAACAAGCACATCCTTGAAAGTTTTACTCAAACCATCAAACACGGACAACTTACACAACACATGCACTCAGAATGTTGTGTACAAGGAAATTCTTTCATTTATACATCCATATAACTACAATCTTTTCATAGCTATATATTCTCGTCTTTGTAAGTAACTTATAATTAAAGTTGTGTTCCATATTGAGTTCTATATCTAGCAATTTCCATTCAATTGCTTATATATTTCGTTACTATATTTCCATTTACACTTTGGCGTAGTGAGTATGAAATTGCACTTTTAAAGTCAAAGAAAGGTGACTTTGAACATACATATGCTCATGATTATTTACAGCGGTTGCCATAAATTATCTCCTCCTCCTGGTGCATATATGTATATCAGTTTTACTAAATGTTATTGTTAAG